>OZ030391.1:76240483-77456179 GCA_964023965.1 Melinopterus prodromus
CTTATAAAACTTTTATTATAATATACCATACATTAATTATTTTATTGTGACTTTGAAGATTATTCTGTTCAATCAGAAAGGTGCGTCATAATGGCCTACATAACCTCTAAACTTTTAAATTTTGTTTTTTAAATAAAAGAGTTACTTAGTTGTACTTACTTTCAACTATAACACACTGAATAAATACAATAAATAAATGTTTAGACATGCAACCGCCGCTATGGACACGTTTTCGTAACTTTTGGAGGGTAGGCCGGGGCTGAAAAGTTCATTTTTGACATTAGAAGTTATATTTTCGAAAGTATATGGACTAAAAACCTATATTACAAACCGAAAGTACCGTTTTCTGGCTACATATAACATGCAGTTGAATGAAAGAACCACAAATAATTATAGAATTTAAACAACTTAAGTATGTCAGTTTATGCCGTCTGTCCCTTTTTGCCCCACATGTGGGCTAAAAAGGTCCACCGATGGGGAAAATATGACCAACATCCAATTATGTCTAACAGATACATGGAAACATTGAACAATTATTTATTGATTTTCTAAAATACAAATCAGTCTCAACAGAAAAAAAAGACCTTTTTTATCAAAACAATGTGTTTATGATACATATAATATTAGTACCATCACAGTACTAGTCAGAATCACAATTGTTACAAACACAGTAAATATCTTGTGCCCTATTTGCAATTCGTTTGTTCTTGCAAATACAGTGTAAACCTTTCTTTCTCAGAAACGCTGTCGCTGTATTGTTTACAGAAAACTAAACAGAAAGATTCTTTGTCATAAGTGACTTTATTTACTTATTGAAAAATATTTTCCTAATCAGTGACGTTTTATTCACTTTATACTTTTATATGCTTGTTATCTTGTTCACGTGCCAAAAAAAGCAATACATTTTTTTCTACACTAAAAAGAAAGCAAGAAGAAAAAATTAATTTTTTCTTTCGACATATATAAAATAATTAGGTATTGTAATTATTATTAATATTAATACATTTCAATAAATATACTACTGTACTTAACAAAAATCCCTAAACAATAACACTAGGCTAAAATTCCCTCACCTTTTATCATAATATACTTTCGTGGCCAGACTTCCTATCTTTTACCACCGAGCTCGGATAAGTGTTGTGAATTATGGCGGCCGAGACCAAAGTTCACCATCGCACTCTTTAAATAACGATAAAATTCGGAGGTTGTTTGGTGGTCGCGTCTTGAAAGAAATTGGTCTTTGGCAGCCGATAAATGAGAAAACAATGGCGGCGTCGCCGGCGACGTCCTCGGACGGCAGACAAAAAAGACCGACCCGCCTGCTTCGATCGAATTTATGGCATCGCGACCACGCTTCCTCTGGAGTCTAGGGAAAAAGCAAAGAGTTCTGGAGCAGGAGGCGAGAAAGAGAGGTTCCGTATTGTTGGTAGCTTGTGCCGGTAATCCCCCTACGTAGCGCGAGATAAGCCATAGGAAATAACTTCTCAGATAAAGTCTTATGGACGTAAGGCAGTATTTCCGGAAAATGTATTTGTTGATAAGTTGTGTTTAGCGCCCAGTCTGGTCGTAATATTTATTATTTGGAATGTGTGGAATAACTTAGCTGATTATAGCTTACATGATTAGAAAGGTATGCTAAATAAAAAAACAAAATCTTTTCAAGATTTCAACTTATAAGTTTTTATTTTGTTAAAGAAATTGCAGGAATGTTGTGTTGCTCATTGGGATTCTAAGAAACTCAGTATCAGGTGGCCAAACAATGCAATTTATTTAACAAAACTAGAAGAAAAAAATAGAAAAGCAAAAAACAATTATTTAAAAAAAGAATTAAAAGCCATTACATATTGGTGAAATATTTAATGATGCTTTAGTTAACAAAAGTTGGCGTGTCGAAAACAGAAGATAATAAACTAAGAATGTCAGTTTTGTCCATGGTTTGGCCAAGATTATAAATAAAACGGGAAAACAGTCCCAAAAATACGTTTCATTAAAAAAGTGTCCGGATAAGTTATTTTATGGCCGATTTTTCAATCATCGTTGAAACTAAAGGTAACCTTAGTAACTATAAACTGAAGATCAAACCGCAGATTAACTTTTTACGTGTTTCAATTCAGATAGACCTCAGATTAACAAAACCGCGTAATGCCAGTATATCTTTCAGTCTGCCAGCTGTGGGCTTAACGTAACAAACCTCACTTGGATTTGCGCCCGTTTTGCCAGATATTGTTCTTTAAATATTAAACTAAACAATCTTTCCAACGAAACTATTATATTGATGCCTATGCACTTGTTCTCATAAAAATAATAGATATTTAACATTTTGATAGTAAAAACACGTTTCAGTAGCTACATTAACATTTTATTGCTTTACAAACTGGATGTAGGCATGGCAACACTGTCTAGTCTCTAGCACATAACCTACAAATAGTCCGGTGAATTCGCGTAAGAATTTAGCGTTATTTCTATTGAAGTTTTAAATAATTATAAAAGTTATTGCAAGTAAATATTTATAATAGGTTTTAACATGGGGTTCAGTAGCAAACAAGGTCCAGACTCCAAGATGTCGGGGCTTATAATGAGATGTGAAATAAGACCAACTCAAATAAGTATATTAAGTGATAAATTGTGTAGTTTATATTTTAAATTAATATAATATATTTTCGGTTATGTATGCAATTATTTAACTTATAATATTATGAAAGAGTTGTACTTGTGGTGCCATTTTATGGCATACTTACATTTTACAGAAAAGCTAATTTTTTTGTTAATTAAGAACTTCACATCTATCAACATTACAAGAACAATTCGAACAACAGTGTGTAATGTATTAATAAGTCTTGATTTGTTTCTGTGATGTTATAGTAGCAATTTCATCTTCAATAAGCTTGAAAACTAATCTCACTGTAGTTATTGACTTTCCTGCAAACCTCAAAATAATTTGGTAATGGTCGATAAATTCTAGGACGATAGGTATAGTTGATGTAATGTTTATCATCACTTCATAATTCTACAACATCTGCCTACAATTGTAGGTGGTCTATATTGATAATATATTAAACATAAGCCAACGAAACCTGAACAAAATTGAGTGTACTAGTTTAGGTTACGTTCAGTTTACAGTTCAGGGATGTATATTGTTCAACTTAATGTAAAGTGTAATACTAAACTAGTATTAAAAGTTTATAATATGGTGAAATACAGGCGGAATGCAAAAAAAAATCTTAGCTAGTATTGAGAAGCATAAAATTAATCATATCTTTGGTTTCAACTGAAGGTGCACTTATACTGAGATGGTAGAGGTACATCATCTAAATTTGTTATACCCGGTAAGATTAAATAAATGCCGTGATGTAATTGCCCATCAAATGTTAATAAATCCAAAAATCAAATCAAATTTAGTTTGATTTACAATTGGCAGTTTTTCTTTCACACAAACTATTTAACTTAAAGTAAATTTACATATAGTGCATATCATCAAAAAATGACCACAAAGCCTTACCTTTTTAACATTGTCGTGTCTTGCATTAACATTGACAGAGCCAATCAGCGACAATCTGCCGTTTGTGTCGTGTATATATGCATGTAGTCTAGCATGCTTTAATGCATAAATCATCCTTCTGGTCGAGCTGTGCAAATGTGAGCATATGGGTTAGGTCCGACCTCGATCCCGGTTCAAATTCGGTTTGGGGGCGACAACTTTGGCGACCAAATGGAGCGCCACATTGCAGCAATCTCAATCGGCCGGGCACAGTCGGCTTAGCTAGGAACCGTAGGTACCTGACTAACACGAATTAATACTAATTTAGGTAATCAAACACGCACGATGACGGTAATAGATTCGCTTAAGAGGATTTCGATAGATATCAAGGTACCAAGATGCGATTAGCTCAGGAGGTGAAGCATGAATTGAAATTGTGCACGTGATCACAGTATATGACAGGTACATATATTGTTAATAAAGATTAGCCAAGTTTCTGATGTTGCAGTTTGGAAACTATTGATAGGTATGGTAACATTTATGAAACAATATCAATATTCTTCAGGTGTGGGATTAGTTTGGGCAGCAATCCTAGCACAATTCTCATTGTGTTTTTGAAAAGTAAACCCAAAAGCTGCATGAAAGGGTTAAAAATGTACTAAAACATCTTAAGTTTGAGGATAGTTTAGCAGACTTTTGTGTTTGCGCGACATTTCATCGATTGTAAACAACGCGTCTACAATACTGACGGAATAACTCTCTACAGAGCCCTTTTGTATTAGCATTAATCCCGAAATAACTGCTCGGAAACCTGAGAATGAAAGATAGATGAAACACGTAAATTTGAAACGAGGTAACCGTAAATCCCTATCACATTACTCTAGAATTACATAGGAGTCGAAGAAAAGAAAAACCTGAAAACACATACACACAAAAAAAACTGCTTTGTCCTCAACTTATGGGTTGATTCTGGAGCGTCTGTAAGGGTTAAACCGTAGAACTGTAAGTTTTTCAGTTATTAACATATATCGTACTAATCAGTTTTAGTATTCAAGGCTAAAATATCTCTAAGAATATAACGCCTCTAAAGACTTTAAAAAGTACACTTTTGCCAGACCAGAATAAAGTGAGATTGCTTGTCAAGCTGTCACAACAATATATCAACAGGTTCACGACTCCACACATAGTGTCCGACCTGCTTGTCAGAAATAAAAAGCAAATGTATAAAAGTTAAAACCGATTTTTGAAGTTAATTGTAATTCACTAGTGTACCTTGATTTTTACATTTTGTATTTTCTTTGTGATTAAAATAATGATGACCCGAAGCTAAGTTGAGAAACTGTAGTAAGTTGGACATAAAATATTGATGACTTAACTGGTGTCTAAAAAACAAGTACATTATTAATTAGAGTGACTTGAATATCATCGTTATCTTGATTGCTAACTATAAAAATAATTTCAATCGCTCATTTTTCGGATCTGCGCATCGACACTCTTCTTGCACAGATTAGTGGAGTTGATTTGGAAGTGATACATTTCATAAATAAACATATAATAAGTATTATTTATAATCTATTTCGCAAGCAATCGATTTTGTTTATTCAATATATTTGTTTTACGTTTATTTATTATGTATAACCTGCGTCATTAAAGACTTCGTTTATTTCAACAAAATTGAATTTTGAAAAGGTCAAATGGTGAATTCGTTTTCTTGTAAAGCTGTTTCCAGCACAACCTATAAATCATCGTCCTGTTTACAGCTGAACTAGCCAATATATTGTGTAAGTAAAGTATCTACTAAACTATCTCTAAATGCTAACTGTTAAATGTATATCTGAAAATAGAATATTGCTGCTTGAGGTGCAATCTCACAAATTACAAGGTAATGCCACATTTTAGACATTACTAGCCGTTACTATCTCTAGCCCTAGTGGATACGTTTGAATGAAAGCACTAATTTTAGAGAAATCCAGTATAGATTGTGAATTTTGTCAATTTAGTATTAAAAATAATTTGGTTTTGTAACTCAATTCATTTATTCTCACTTCGCCTTATAAAGTTTATCATTTTTCATAAAGTTTATCATGAGTTATTTACTACTGGCTATAGTGGGAGTGCACACAGAGAAATGGTTGTCTAAAGTTAAGAAAATAATACGGTAAACAATACTTCTAATTATTTGTTATTCTAAAATATATTTAATTCAACCTCAGCACCTTTCGCTTAAAAAAATATCGGTATTTCAGTATTTGTCGTGAGAAAATTCCTTTTACATTGCGTTTTTATTTAAATAGAAGTATGCTTTATTATTATTAGATTAGGTATAGGTACATTCGGTTTAGTTTTGTTTCATACACCAATAACAAAATTTTTTATTCATACTAAAGCGTCGCAAACAGGTGTTCGATAAAAGCTGGTAGCGTGAAAATATCCCATACGGGCCATATTAGTGAATATTAATACGAGCACCGCGAATGTGCGCGTTGCTCGGGCAGTTAACAATGTCAGCAGGGAACATTTTTTCACTCTGTTCTGCAGGCACGTGAAATATTCAAACGGTTATTGGCCAAAAATCATTTAACCGGCGACGGGAACGGCCCTTTTTCTGTTAAACCGTTCGACAGGAAAAACCGCAATTGAAAAACAGAGGGCGCCCCCGCAAACAAACGGCTGCCGTGCGCTTTATAACCGAAAAGCGTATTTGTGTCGCTGCTCGCTCATACGTTAATTGTGATCGCTTGATGTTTGGTATATGCGAACCGTTTTTTTCTGAATAATACAGTGGGCGCGTAAAGTATGGATACATGACAAAATCTCGAGGGCGCTTTGTTATTTTTAAAAATTCAATTTCCGACCTTCAATTGGTACTTATCGCACTGTAAACGGAACTTTTCCTGAATTTCAGCTGAAAGGCACTTTACCCGGAAATGTTTTATTGCTTATTACTCGGAAATATTTTTGCTCATGGAATTATAAAGCCATCTTCTCACGCGGGCGCTTTATTAAGAAAAAAGAAACACACAACGGTGCAAGCGCCATTAACAAACAAAATTTGTTAATATTACCCTAAGTTTCAATGTAGTCTGCCACTTACACTGCTAAGAGATCTATCAAAAGCAGTCACCAATTATAAGTATATAACTTAAGTAATTATTATATATGATTATTTTTTTATTAATAACCATAAAATGCTTATCATATTGAAATTAACCTAAAAGATTAACCATCAATTTAAATCTAAATTCTTAAAACTAGGTACTCGTCTCTAATAGACTATCTACTGATGTCCTATATTTTCTTCGTCCTAAACAAGAAGTACTAACACTTCACTCACTGTGCTCTGCTTTTTACACATTTCTCTGGTTCACTAGTTCGAAGGGTTTATTTAGTTCTTTTTAATCTTCTCACTAGATTCTGGTTGTCCAGTAGCTGCATGGCATCTACGTTGACGTGATGGCTTAGGCGAGATTCATACTTAGTGGCGAATCTTTTTATCTCTTGGATGACTTGTGGGACATCAAGATCACAAAGCACGTCACATTCCGTATCTACCAAGGTACGTTAACCATATTCCTTAGTACTTTACTTTGGTGTGGTAGGTCACTTGCATATGGTAGATAGAGAATCGGTCCCAATACACTACCCTGGGGGTACACCACCTTTTACTTCTTTTAGTTCCGAGTATTCATCGATCTGTTTTACTCTGAATAGTCCATCAGATACATAGGATGTTAGCAGCTCGACGTATTGTAAAGGTAGCATACTCTTTAGTTTGTGTATAAATCCTTCGCGCCAAACGTTATCGAAAACTCGTGTCACATCAAGAACGATTGTTGAGCAAATAAGATTTTCTTCTAATGCTTTCTCTATGATATCTGTTATTCTATGGACTTGATCTATAGTGAAATGCTTTTGTCTATAACAAAATTGGTGATTAGGAATTAGTCCCTTTCTCTCAATGTTAGGTTTCATGCTCTTTAGAAGCAACTTTTCATATAATAACATATTATTATATAATATTAATTATTGCGTAGCTCAATGAAAATATTATTTGACTTTTATTATACAGTTAGCATACCGTGTACCAAAAATTATGCTTATGAGTTGACTAGAAACAAGGCATTTCAGTAAAATTTCGGAAAAAATACCTTGTACACATAATCCTCAAAAAAAGGTTATCCGGGTAAAACAAGTCGTCTTGTTACCCTATATACATCACGCTATCTCAGGGTGTATAATAAAATTGTTAAATTACAGAATAAACTTGTTGTTCTATTTTACGTCTACCAAAAATACACAAAAATACACAAAAATCGACATAAAGTATATGATTATCCCGCTATCAACCCCTTCAAAGCAATGGTTACATCGAGAACTGTTTATTTATCGCATCTCTTTGCTCAATCAATTTTCCATTCGGTGCATAACAAGTAGGCGAGCTCGGAACGTAAAATAATAAAAGAACCTCGCTTGCGGAGCAATTACGGTTATTTATAAAGAGCGTCGCCGTCGTCGCCTCACGCCCAACAAGCCCTCAATACCCCCACCCCTATCCCATTTTCCGTTGGTTCGCCTTTCACCGCTCGCGTAAATATTACTATTGATTTTGAATTTGAATATTTTTCAATGCGGTCCTCAGAAATCTCATTTAGGGAGGGACTTGAGCTATTACGGCCGCCACCACTACTACACCACAGCAAAATGTGATGAATGCTTAATGGAAGCGATTTGAAAATAATTAATTATCGATTGCGTCGATGACATTTCGTGTTTGCACGAAGCTTTTGATATTATATCATTAGAGAATCGTCGGTATTGTGGTGAGGAATAAGTGGCGTCCTTTGGAGTGTTGATTGATTTATTAAAGATATTGATTGGCTGACTAATGAGACCGATGAGATTTTAAATATTATGTGTGTTTAAGTATCTGGCAACCCTATAATTTTTGTGTTGTGGTTTATGAAAAATATTCTCAGTCTGTTGCGAATAATTTGGAAATAATCGGATCAAGTATTGTTTGATTGAGACATGAGATTTTCTTAATTTTTTTTATGTTTCCAATGGTTGGGTTATTTTTGAAGATACACAGTTCATCTGCGACTTTACAGTGTGCATAGTACAAGAAACCTAAAAAACTCGTGTATGAATTTCAAAAATATGCCGTTATCATACACTGCATAAACTGTATTCACTTAGATTATATTATTATATATTTATATTATAAAATTTTCGAGAACTAGTATGTCTTGCTTTTGAATTTCAGCATCATGTTATATTTTGTGGTAGAGTGCACGGTTTCTAATAAGTGTTGTCTCATGCAACTTTCTATTTGTTTGTATTGGAATTACTCTGGGAGGCGGAAGGTAACATTAACACAAAACTGAGTGTAACCAGGTAACATTTTCCAATAGGTTTAACAACATTTAGTTTGCAAAGACGATCAGAAGTTTCCTTAAAGCAATTCTTGTCTATAATTGAATCGGTAAGTAGAACAGAATAAGTTCAAAATTTTACATTTTAAACTAAGATAGCCATTTTGTATAAAACTTCTCGATTTTTTTTAACGTCATAGAAATTTTTTTAAATGACAACCCAATATTTTTCTGATGAATTTGACGGATCTTTTAATTCTGTAAATCGTAGCATAATATTTTTATGCCCTTAGATAAGAAAATTTTTAAGTAAGAGGCAATTGAAGGATATAAATAAAAGTGACAAAATCTCCGGAACGGCTAGACCGACTTTAACGACATTTTGGAATGGTATTTTGTAACCATGTGAAGTCACTAGCGTTAATATCGTTGATGCAACGTTTACAGTTTTTGAGAATTAACCTCAAACTTTGGAGTTTGAATTAGAACACCCTGTATATTTTTACATTTTCTGTTACAGTCTTCCATTGCCTATTCAATGTTACTACGCTTGTTACAGTATTATATCAATAATATCTAGAAATAAACGAAAACCTTTATAACATAGGGCTAAAAATTACCAAAGAAAAAATTGATAACAAAAAATTACAACAAAAAAATAAACCGAATAAATTTATAACAATGTGCTCTTGGCAATTGTTGAGAATCCTCATAAACCAACTAGAGTAGTTTCAATATCTGGATTGTAGACTTCCGTGTTTCAATAGATTTAATAGTTTCAATAGAAAATGTAAAAATGTTTTGTCATCAATTTTTTCTTTTTTAGTTTTTAGACCTACGTAACAAAGGTTTTTGTTAATTTGTAGGTGGTTTTCATATAATAATGAAGACTGTACCAGAAAATGTCAAAATATACAGGTTGTTCTATTTCAACTTCAAAAGTTTGAGGTTATATCTCCGAAACTGTAAACGTTGCATCAACGATAGTAACGCTAGTGACTTCACATGGTTGCAAAATATTTAATTCAAAAAATTCGTTAAATTTGACCGAGGTGTTCCGGAGATTTAGTTACTTTTATTTCATAACCTTCAATTGTTTCTTTCACGAAAATTTTCTTATGTAAGGCCATAATAATATTATGCTACCACTAAGACATCTGAGAGATCTGAATTTGTAGGTGACGTCATATGTTAAAAACGATTGAAGGTAAAAAATTAATTTGATATCCCAAGGTGTATTTTGATAATTGTAAATCGACGTGTTCGAAGATTTTTTAAATTAGCAACCCGTTCTTGAGATTTTGTCATTTTGTTTCTAATATGAAACTTGTTGTTCTTTTCGTCTTTCAGCGTTTTTATTTGCCACTTGTGCTAATAGCATATTTTTTTCAACAAATAAGGGATTATTATCGATAGGCATGTCGTTGACTGGAAGAGCAGAACAACTGCGGACGATTTTTTATCTAATTGCATATCTATTATTGCCTTTTGAACTAAATTTCGTTTCCAGAGCAACTGCAAATGAAATTTAGTACAACTTTTTTGTGCTTACCAAATTTGTAAAATACACAGCTGCCGAATTATACAGTTTTTTTACAGTGTTTTGACATATTACATGCTTAGTTGAAATCCATTCTAAGACCAACCTAACCTGAAGCGCTGCATATGTAATTTTGTAACATTGTTGCGAGTTCATTGACATAAATTTGTTAATTTCTTACTTTTTGGACTGCTCATAATTTCTGTTGTACTGCTAAAAATATAGATAACGTGGTTTGACAAACGTCGAGAATTTGAAGCACGACGTCACATTAAAACCACTATATTTGTAAATTTTATTAAACATTCGTTCAGATTTAACATGTTTCGCCAGTAGTACAGTAGCCTCAAAAGTAAAGTTACACTGACATCATATAGTTATGTAAATAAATAGTATCATCAATTTATAAAATTAAACACTGATATACTATCAGTTTATTACAAATAGATCGATCCGATCGTGCCGTGTTTACAGGCTTCCAGATCAAAGAAGGCGAACGAATTTATGGCTGCTGTCAGCGGTAAGGTGCAAAAAGGCGGCGTTGTAGATATAACAGCATTAATAATTCCGTGTGTGACCGCAGTCGCGTAGACAAAAAGGCGACGTGAACAAAACGCGGTCGTCGCGCTATAATGTGTTACTTGACAGCTCCGCACGGCAGTAGTTTTTTTGTTCGCGCTTCGCGGCGCTGAAGTCAGTTAAGGCGCCGCGACGAGCTTTCATTCAATTTTGCCACCGCCACTCAGCGGTCTACATATTTTAATATTAAATTTATTTTGTTTAAAGGTAAAACATTTATAATGAATTCTCAGGTCAATATGTTTAAGTCTATCTCTAGTGCAGTCATTTTAGATTTTTGATAATCGTTGTATTTAGAAGATTAAATGCAGTCGATGGAATCATACCAATCGATCGATAGCTTATGGTTAATATGTTAGGAATCATAGCTAATAGGAAAATATATAGTTAAAAACCGTTGTCAAATTGTGTCTGTCAGACATTAATCCCTTACTCCTCGAATCTTGCTCACTTAATCCCACGAGAAAATGAACGGTTTATTTAGTATAATTGATACAACAAATGTTTGGCGATTCCAAGTCAATCGACGGCTTGATATTACACAATCACTAATATATTAATAATCGTAAGTTAAATATGTTAAATTAGACTCTTAATAATTTTGTATTTATTGACGATAGACCTACCGAGTTAGGCCCTTGAGGAAAGCTGATATATCAATCTTTTGAAGTATGTCAAGACATACAGGCTGTTCTATTTAATTAATTTTTTGACAGTTAGCAAACATCCAGTTATTCGGTATCAGTCATATTAGAATCGCAATACATAACAACCAAAATGAGCATTTTTGGTTCCTGTATCCTTGTTGTTTACCTCGAAATTATTTTTTGAGAAATTCTCGTTTTTGATGTTAATTTCTCAGAAACAGTTGATAACAGCCTAATACAAGTTATTGTCAAAACGATTAGGATACAGATCTTAATAAAAAGTGTAATACTTAGTGTACCTAGTATATCAAAATAATCAGTTTGTGTTGGTACGTCATTGTGGAACACTCGGTATGCATAAAAATATCTGTGTGAATAATTATCTACAACTTTTCTATATGGAAGAATTGTGTATTTTGATTATCAATTAAAGCAAAAAATACTGTTTAACTAACAAAAAGAATCCGGTACATATTACATGAATGGCGACATGGATATACCACGTAAAGCAGGAAAAACCAAACGCTGTTGTGCTTTACCTGTATTTTCTTTATTTTAGCTTCAGCCGACAGCGGAGGTGATGGGAAGCTTTTAGTCAATTTTGGTGGAGGCGCCGGCACTACAGCGTTAATAATTAAATTTATTGTATTGAGCGGCGAAACTTTTGGACTTATTATACAAATTCGGATTACTATACAAATTCTAATGAATATGTCTGCGAACTTCGGATATTACCCGAAATATTCGGTCGGGGTGGCGTTTGGCGTTCTGCGGTCCGCTCTCAGTAATTAACGTTCGTAGGGCATTAAAACGTCCCGCACCGACTCAAGAGTCTGACTATGCAACAAAAACAAGCGCGCTTATATTGGAATTGCGACCGCTCCAGTGGAGCGTCGAGCGTCGAGCTTTCCTGGAAGTGGGTCTGTTTTTCGGGACATTCCGCAATGTGAACTTATGGAGAGAGCACTCACGCGAGAGCGAAGGGGGCGTATAATGTATCGGAATTGCGAAAGAGGAAATTATATGATTTTAATACATTTTTTATTTCAAAAATAAGAATTTACATATAAAAGGCTGGTTTAATCGAAAATTAATACAACAAATTTACTTTACATTTTTCGTCAATCTGTTTAGATCACGTTTAAAATATGATTAAAATATAGATAGCTCCACAAAAAAACATTGTGTAATATTTCAAGACCAAGTATACCGCACTAATAAAAATTATTCTGAGTGTACGGATTTCATTTGTAATATATTATAAATAAGTAAAATATTATCAATGCTATTATTAATTTCGGGTTTAAAAGGATTCCTAAGAAAGCTCAAACTTTTCAAAGTTTTGTCGTTGAGCGATGATCCAATTTTAGTCACTATCTTAACACATCCTGAACACGATTAACCATAATTTTAAAATTTCTTAGCTCTTCTTTAACTACTTATTACATCTTTAGTTGTTCGCTTTGACTGATTTTAGAATTTATTTTGCCGTAGATAGGTTTATCAAGTTTGTCTTGCAGGGACTGTTGTGGTACTTATACGGTACCTATTTTCGATTCAGACGAAGAATTGATTTCTAGCAGTCTCGGCATGCCAGCAGATTGAAAGAATCGACAATCATTGATGTGATTGTCGATTCTTTCAATCAGATAAATGTTAATAGCGAATCTTCTATTCAATTCGTCTATATCCTTTACGCAAAAACTCGAACAATAAAAAAAACACGAGTGCTACGTTCATTTATACGACGAGATAGCGACATTTTCAGTTCCCGCCAGCCCTTGCTAAAAATATATATGAATCTGATTTGTAACATTCTTTAATTATTAAGTTGCAATCAGCTTCGGAGTAGGGACACTAGTTATTACTTATTAGGTAGCAGACCAGTAACCATTTTTGTTTGGGTATTCCTACGTTACATCCTGTGCTTACTATAAATAGCAAGTAAATAATTTAAAGGTGGAATTTTCGTAAATATATCATTCTAGTGAAATTTACAAAACATATTTCATGAACGTCACAAGGAGTTTTCGGAATGTTCTATGCCCTAAATATGAACCTAATAGTTAAAGTTTCCTATCATGTCATCCACCGTAAAGTTCCGCCTAGGCGTCCACTTGTGTTGTTCATCGTAACGATATTTTATTCTCGAATATGAAACGAAAGACATTCTACGACTTGTTATGCAACTGCACCCATAAATAGTATAACACCATTTCAATTTTTGACTAAAAAATTTACTAGTAATAGCCCAGAAACAACATGACCAGAATTGCCCGAAATATTGTAAAATCAAAAAAGATTTATTAAAAATTTTGAGATTAACACTTTTGTGATATTTAATGTCCATGAAAGTTTGTTTCTAGAGATTGGGGGGTGATTCTGAACTAAACTGGTCAAAAGAATTAGAGGGTTAATGAAAAATATGTTAAAAACTGTAAGTTGATTTTTTCCCCAATCATTTTGATGATTCTTTTACTCACTGGTTGCCCAAATCTTCAAGAAGATATACGGTTGAAGAATTTTTATTTTCATTTTCAGGTTTGAGTATATACAGAGTGTAAGAATGATGTTATGGTTTTGAAAATGATTTTAGGATTTTATGTTTAACACCACTGCTGTAGAGCATACACGGGATAGCATACCCTATTTAATGCCAGTTGCCATTAATTTAGTATTCTTTTCTCTGAAATTACTTGTAAAAATTAAATTTTCATTGACTATTAAAAATTTACCAGCATCTTAATCCTGGTATTCAGACGAATCTCAGCACCGGGATTACGATACCAGAAAAGACCTATAATCCCGGGATTTTGGGATTCGATGCACTTGTCACTTGACTCTGCCAGCGTCCAATGTCATTGAAATAAACATACTAGATAGTAATCTGTATTTGCAAGGGTGTTATTTATTGCTGGAACTAATTAGTTATCATATTTGTGTATTAAACTATGTGAAAACTGCGCTAGATGTCGTTAGTTTGAATTAGAATAAATCATACAACCTGCTACTTTTCAAAGTTTGCAGAGATTGCACAATTGAGCAGAAGCTTTTAATCAAATTACTGAATTAACCGTCTATTATAGCTACGGAATAAGCTATCGATACCTGCAGGGTTATATATAATTTTATTACACGACGAGTTATCAGGTATCGAAATAGTTTCATTTATGAGTACACCAAATCCCACTAACCGCAAATGAGCCAAAACTTCCAGCATCCATAAAAGTTGATGAGGAGCGACGTCGACGGGGTAGCGATACCGCTTGTTTGCCACTGTCAATGCGCCGATATTTATTCAAACGGGGCGTTTCGTAATTTCGAGTTCCAACTTTGCGTGATTAACATTCTCGGTAAAATTTCCTCGCGTTCGGTTGCCGTCGCCGCGCATACATATATACAGATATATACGGGGCGCGCAGCGTCTGTATCCACCAACAATTTCCTGCCGGGTACGATGACAAATAGGCAAAGTTTAAATAGCTCCACAGTTACGTAGAAGGGTAGGAAAGAGAGAGAGGGAGGCACCCGCTCGGGCCAATAGGTTAAGTAATAACTTTATGTACCAATAAGGCGCAATTAATAATTTATCTCTGCCGCGGGCGCCAAGCGAATACTACTACATTCCGTAGTAGTTGAAACACCGCGGAATGCAATTGCATCCAAAACTAACAACAGCGCCATCTCTCTCTCTACACGATTCTACGGCTGCTTTGCACGCGTTTCGTTAATTGATGGCTGCAGTTTCCGTTTAGCTGGAGGCAGATCTTTCTCACTACCTTCACTTCTGCTGTCGGTATACCAAACATTGCGGGCGACTATTTTATAAATAGCACTTATTTTATAAATAGTGCTGATGTTATCTACGTAAGAATTATATCTAATTAATGGTTTTCAGCAGTGATGTCAAACCTGCGGCCCTCAACACCCTGCGGTGCGGCCAGCGAGGCCTCCGTAACATTGTATTAAAATATAGTCAAATAAAAAAAAATATGAAGCTTATTTTTGTACATTCTTTAATTATTACGTTTGCAAGGTGCTTTGGTATATGGACACTAGTTATTAATTATTAGACAGCAAAATGTATAGTTGGATATTCGTACATTACATCGTGGGCTTCTATAAATAGAAAGTACATACTTTAAAGGTGGAATTAATAAATATATCATCAAGGTGAATTTTCGCCATCACGGAATTTTATTTCTAATTATGAAACTAACGCTTTTTATGAAACACTGGTCTTTCGGTCGTGAATTTTTCCAATATATAAGACTTGTTATGCAACTGCACCCATGAAAAGTATAACAATCTTTTTCGTTATTAGAAAATTTTATTAGTATCTAATAGCCCAGAAACAACATAAACAGAATTCCCCGAAATTTTGTAGAATCACATTTCGTAAATATCATCTGAATGGGTTTTTCAGATTAAAAGCATACTCTAGCAATTGTTTTTTAGTTAAATACGTTGTAGTGAAAACGTATAAGAGTTAAAAAATGAATATTTAATTTTTTTTATGTTTATAAATCTTTGTATTTAGAGATTGGAGATATTAGGGGATAATTAAAAGTTTGTAAAAAATTGTTGATTTTCTCGCCTACCAATATCCTGTTTTGATGATTCATTCACTCACTGGTAGCCTAGTCTTCAGAAGAAATATAAATGAAAAGTTTTTATTTTGTCTTTCAGTTTTGAATATATACAAGGCGTATATAATTTATGGTAATTTTTTCCTTGAATTTTGAAGCAGCAATACATCCGGTTTTACAGGTATACGAAACTGGCAATAAGTGGCATGAAACAGTAATATTTCCTGAACATGTTTTTCTATTCACGTCATTATCTTTGCTTTTAGAGCACATACAACAAGAAAAGTAGACAATAACAAAATGGCACGATTTCAAAGGTTGATTTTCTCTGGGGCCGCTTAGCTGGATTTGATGATTTTTTATTCACATGGGGGTTTATGCATCGGTGTTAAACATATACAGGGAGAAATAATTATATTATTATACATTTTTGACAACAAACCATTAAAAATAGAATTTTTTAGAAATAACTTCGTAAATATCATTTGAATGGGGGTTTGAGGTTAAAAGCGTACTGTAGTAATTGTTTTTAAACATAAGATGGTAAGGTACAGTCAAGTTTATAAGCTATTGTGTAACATTTTCGTAAAAATATAAAAAGTAACATTATTTTGTAATGTTCATGAAAGTTAGTAAATAGATGTGTAGGTAGTTCTGAACTCCAAATGACAAATGTTTAATAAAAAAATTCTTAATATGAACTCCGAACTTGTGTTCGCACGCTCACACATAGATAAATGCAAAATATCGATGTGTTTTTTTTAAGAGCGGTAGGGATTGAAGATCCCGCTCCACCCCGCATTATAAAAAACGATAACAAGTTTCCAGAAAAATAAAATCTAGAAAATGTATTCTTTTTTATTTTAAAATTAAGAATTCAAATGATACAAAAACTGTATTGCCAGTTAATCACTTTTGAGAGTTTTTTTTTTGTATGTGGCCCGCCGAAGTTCAGATCAGAAATTTTGTGGCCCGCGCACATAAATGAGTTTGCCACCACTGGTTTTGAGTAAGATTTGTACAAAACCCGGTTTTCGAATTCCCAAATTAAAAAAAAAAAATCTGATGTGGCCAGGCACATGACTTTATCATACAATATATAAAATTAATAGTTTAGCTGCATGAGAATCTATTCTATTGAGATAAATCGTAGGTATTGTCAAAGCATCAGCATTTGACACTACCTACACTACGTTATTAGAATAATAGTTATTTATGTCACAAATGCCGAAAGTACGGAATAGCGCGACGAGCGGTGATGCGGCGCGTCACCGAAGGCGGAGTGTCGCCGTCGCATATGAGCGAGTCGGCTATCTAGTTTTTGGCAGGAGCGACATCAACGTTTATGGTGTTGCCTTTTAAGAAATACGTATTTAAAAAAAATAAATGATGTCTG
The DNA here is from genome assembly GCA_964023965.1 of Melinopterus prodromus. Classification (NCBI taxonomy): domain Eukaryota; kingdom Metazoa; phylum Arthropoda; class Insecta; order Coleoptera; family Scarabaeidae; genus Melinopterus; species Melinopterus prodromus. Next base: position 76,258,085 of record OZ030391.1, read on the forward strand.
TATAGTAAATGCTAGGTTGGTACCACTTTGACGAAACGTCAAGTTTAAAGGTGCGTCCCGATTGGTAGGTAATGGTAGCTAATGGCGGTGGTAGAATACGAAATTATAGTATTTCTTACATATCGTGATAATGACACATATTAGTTTGCATGTACATAAACATGAGTCACTATCAATTTTCTATTGGAAATACTATAACGGCGTCTGCTACCACTGCCATTGTCACTAATGAAAACGCACCCTAAAAAGGTAATTCAAATTCTGACAGATTTATATTTGTTCATGACACATCCATACCAACATACTATACTAAAATAAAACTACACTCATTGTTACACTTTATTTATAATTTTCTCAATGTATCGTTTTTCGAATTAGATATAAAGACGGGTTGATATTTCTTATCAACAAACAATCAAATTGGTGATCTTACTTTATTTGAAATTGGTATTTTATAATTTGCCGCACTACAGCGGCAACGTTCCATAGTGGTTTTCCAACTTCTGATGAGATCAGCTGTTTTCGAATGTGACAACACAAAAAAATATTTTTCAAAATCCTGGCTACTATGTAATTTCATATCAATGCAGATGCGACCGATCTCGATCAAATAGAATTTGCTCTTGAAGCTAAACTATTAATTTTACCAAACAATTTCATAGGCATAAATTATTCAAAATTTCCTCTACTTTAATTTATTAATTAACTAATTTGTCGATATTACAGAAATGGCGGCTCATTTCCAAAATTCTTCAAAAAGGCTTAGAATAAACTAAAAAGCTAAACTATTAATTTTACCAAAAAATGTCATAGGCATAAATTATTCAAAATTTCCTCTACTTTAATTTATTAATTAACTATTTTGTCGAAATTACAGAAATGGCGGCTCATTTCCAAAATCCTTCAAAAAGGCTTAGAATAAACTACTAGTTCCTTTGGACCCTTGTGAACCAAAACCTTTTCAGCTCTAAGTTAGGTCATGAAACTTCTAAATATGAACTTTCGTCCCGATAGCTTTAGTAGTTTCGCCGGAATCGTCGCCACAAAAATCGTTTACACACATACACACACACACAGACATTTTTTTGTACCTTGGTCAAAAATGTTCAGGGGACCCAAAAAGACCTATTTCCGCTAAAATCTCAAATTTTTTTTTCGGCACGATTACAATACTTTACATACTGCGTATGATAAATTAAAAAATCTCCGGGGTCTTGTTATAACCTGCATTCATTTTTCCATTACTTTTGACTTTCCCTTGAGCGTATCTCTGATAATTATAACGTTTCATCTATCAAATCCCAACTGCAACTCTAAAAACCAGGGATTTATTCAAGGGAAACACTCGAAAAAATCTGCTTTCTGACGTGAATTTAATCCAAATATTGTGCTGCTTTATATACTTACTTGTCAATAGAGAGGAAATAAATAAAAGTGGTAAAATGACATCGGACATAACTCATTTAACAAAGATTTTAGTAAATTTGGTTAGTAGTAAATGTTTCAATACCTTTGAAAGCTACAGCCGTATGAAATATTAATAAACCCGTCTGTTAAACTACTGTAACTTTGTAAGGAATTGAACAATAAACCATAAATCCAATAAGTAAGCTTTTAGCGCGGAATTAAAATTATATTTATTTTTATTATTCATAATTCTTCAAAACTAGTCTATAAGTTTTGTTTTACTACTTGTACATGTATTAATTTTCTAATATTGTAATGGTAAACAGTTGAGCAGAGGTGGCCGAGTGGATAAGGCGTATGCCTTCCACTCAGAAGTCCAGGGTTCAAGCCCAGGTTAGGCAGGGGATTTTTCAAATACTCCGTCTCCCCGACTGCCGCACAGTCAAGCCACTGGCTTTGTGCACATGGCAACATCCCAAAAAAAAAAAAAAAAAAAGTAAACGTTTTCGTATTCTTTTATATAAAATGATTACTCAGAATGATAGATTGCAATTGCGGGAAGAAACGTGGTCACCTGCATATTGATTGAAATCAGCTTCCATACTTAGACTTCTACAAACCGACAAACCCTAGTTTTTACTTAATTATTGGAGAATTTCCAAATAAAATCTGATAACTTCTGCCATTTTATACACTAAAATTTTAATTACAACTTGATAATTAACTTTTTGGCTTTGCCTGCGTGGAATGTTCTTTAAAAATACATGAGTTTTTTTTTATTAAGAAACTGTGAAATGAAATAATTTACTTGTCGTCTCCGCAGATTGTCAGATGGCAAATTGTTGCAGCATTAAAGTATATTTTGGTTATCTCAATATTTTGAGAATGACATGTCAAATTTGCATAATAATGAAAGGCGAGATTGGCATTTGTCCTCACTTGAATGCATCGGTTAAAAATAACGGTTCTTAAAATAGATTGTATTTATACAGTGTATTAGGTAAACTTGCGACAAAAATTCAACGGGTTATTCCTTGATCTATTCTAAGAATATTTTGTCCTATGATGATTTTTGAAAAACACCTTTGTGTCGATGATACAGGGGAAACAAATTTGCGGTAGTAACAACAATTTATTATCAAAAAGTACGTGTAAAGTTGCTCAATCTACAATAAATGTTCGAAATGACTTTCTCCAGCCTGGATACAAGCATTCAATCTTCTCGTCATTGAATATCGAATATGGTTGTCGCAAATTTTGTTCGTCCTGTATATTCGACACAAAGGGGTTTTTGAAAAATCATCATAGGACAAAATATTCTTAGAATAGGATAAGGAATAACCCGTTGAAGATTTGCCGCATGTTTACCTAACAACCTCTATAAGAGGCTTCTTATTTTATAAAAAATTCTCCTATTTCATGGGCGACACCTTCACAATGTTACATGACACACAAAAGTTTTGTTGCGATTATAATTTCCAGGTAGTGAGTTAGCTTTGACGTTTCCACATTTTTCACTATATCTAAAAACTGGTTCGTTCATTTTAGGACCCATCTTGAATTGGCTAATGGAGAACATTTTAAGTGGAATAAAAGTTTACAAAAAAATATATAAATTTGCACGCCTACCACAAACTTTTGACACACTGACAAACAACAAATATATCGAGTAACAACTCATTCTGGTATGCAATTCTCCGTTGAATCGGAATCGAACGGAAAAATATTAATGTGTCTAGTTTTTAAGATAAATACTGCAGTTCTTTGCACTTATTATCTCAAAAGAAGACTCAATTGTCTATTTATGTGTTCAGAGCTCGACGGAAAAATCAATGCTCAAATAGTTTTGTAAAAAAAACATTGCTTCACGCTCTAATCACATTACGCAATTCAACCGCGTTCAGTTAGTTGCATATAATGCAATCATGAATCATTTTAAATCATCGAATTCTTTGACTATTCCATCGCAAGTTTGCATTGCATTTACAGCTCAGTTGCATACATTTAAATAATTAATTTTACCAAAATCGTCCGTAAATATGTGTACAGAATACTTGACCTTATAAACCTTATAGTTATATGATTTTTTTGCGCTTTTCAATTCCACCCCTACAGTCACTTGATCGAGGGTCGAAAAGAAACTCCAGTCTATCCGAAAAGGGAAGGGAAAGGGTACGCAGATCATCCTCCCCCAATCCGACGTTCAATTTAGTTCGGACCCCCACGGGGTATCAGCGGCATCAACTCCTGGATGTTGATTACCCGGATTCCCCGGAGTTGGCGCCCACATCGATGCCGTGTTTGTTTAAGTTTGCCGATCGAGGCAGAAGCAAAAAAAAACGCCCTCGTCATCCCGCGTGTGCTGACTCGCGATTCTTCTTACACGCTGAGGAAAATATGCAGTGCTTATCGAAAATCTTCCCCGTTGGGTAAAAAAGGATGCCGAGAAAAAGGAATATGTGTAGCCAAGATACATGAGGATTTCACTTCGGAAAAATTCGAACCCAGCTGGATTTGTACATGTTTTGCTTGGACAAACTACGTGCAAAAATTCGCAAATGATATCGTGACTCAATCGCGAGTTATTCACGGTCAAACGTGATTTTTTTAATTTGGCGACACAAAACGTGAAATAGTTCTATAAATCGATTAACTCTGTGTTGACGTTTTCAAGTTACACTGTACAAAAACCACTCTTCTCCCTATTTTTTTGGAGAAATTTTGCATACGTTAGTCTACTTTACTATACCTTACCTCACTTTCAATTTAATACGGTAATACTAGGAAAATATTGGATAATGTGAATCAAACAGGCTTCAAAAGAAATTTCTCAACATGCGAAAACATATTTGCGCTCCAAGAATTAATAAGAAAAGCAAACGAATATTGGTTTTCTCTTGCTCTGGTGTTTGTTGACTTTCAGAAGGCTTTTAACAGCGTCAACAAAAATGTAATATTGAGAACTCTGAAGAGAACCGAGATACGCGAGCCTTGCCTGCGTATATTTGAATACATATAAAAGAATGCAAAGCTAACAATAGAGATCGGCGATATCCAGAGAGACATCAGCAAAAATCATCAACGCAATCCTGAAAACAGCATTTAATACGATAGATTGGAATGGAAAAGGAATTAACATCAATAGGGAGTGGTTGAATGTAATAAAATATGCAGACGATATTGCGCTTATTGGCAAAACAGTGGAGGAAGTGCAAATGCTGGCAGAACTGCTGAAGAGCGCTGAAGTAGCAGGCCTGGTCATAAATACAAGCAAGATAAAGGCAATGTACGTGAACATGAACGGAAAATACATAATGACCAATGACGAGCAAATCGAAAACGTAGAGAGCTTTATATACCTAGGACAAAAAATATCCAAAACAGGCTGAATGGACGAAGTATCAAGAAGAATAGGTATAGGATGGAGAGTGTTCAATCAGTACAACAAATCTATTTGAAGCTCTACGATAGATGTACATAAGAAGATGAAGATGTGGACGATGTGCATATTACCCAAATAACTCAGAGTTACTCAGAGTAACTACAAAATCTATAGCGAGATATAAGTTAGGAATAAAAAGATGGGACCGTAAAACTAATGAGTGGATAAAGCAACAAACCAAAATGATATAGGAGAAACAATATGTGATAGAAAATGGAACTGGGCGGGACACATCATGAGAACAAGAGATGATCGATGAACAAAAAAGATCATAGAATGGCAACCGTGGACATTGAGAAGAGGAAGAGGACACCCACCAGTAAGATGGGAAGACGAATTCATAGAAGCGTGCGGGGGGGGGGCATTGTGGCACAGGGTCACATGGGAGTTCTGCAACAGAGCTGAGGCTTTTCTTCTTCAACGAATGATCTTATTTCCTTTTGGTGCGATTTCTTGTTTGAGTGCGGAGATGTTTGGTTTTTGCATTTTTTAGTAACTGTTCTTTTGGTAGGCTAAATTGACGTTTTGTTTTGTATTGTTTTACTCTATTTTATTTTGTTGCGCAGCACCTACAAACGCTTTGATCTACAGCGTCAACGAGAATACCACGGCAACTGCCGACTTGTTATTGTACTATTATGACATTATTGAAATTATTGTACAAAACTTCAGAGAATAGGCAATAACAATGAATAGTTAAATAAATAAATAAATAAAAATACGCGGAATACGGGATCGGCAAAGTGAAATATGAATGTGTTCGCGGGAGTACATCACTATGAAACGTTTTAAGTTTACTACGTTCCCCAATAAAACACTAGCAATATTAGCAAACCTCCCAATGCGATTGAAGGCAATACAGCAAAGTAGAAAGCGTAATTTTGCAGAAGCAGCGGGTCCTTGAGATAGCAGCAACACCCGCAGCATCATTCACGAAGACTACCTTGCCCGTAAATGAGTGCACAGAGAACGAAAATTGTCTCTACTGTCTACACGCACGAGAACTACAGAGAGATAGGAAGAGAGAAAGAGAAAGTAAAATTTCCCATAAGAACTATATTTCTAAGAACTATATAAATATATTCAGGAAATTTCAAAGACTTGTAGGATTGAAAACGTGCTTCAGTAGTTTAGGGTGGAAAGATCTTGAAAGAAAGTATGAAGACGGTGGCCATTTTAACATTTTCTAGCAAATTTATTTCTGTTCTTGGGTGGGGTGCAAATATTGGCTGTCCATAATTTAAAATAATAAGTAATTACTCCATATTTTAGAAACTATACAAAAATATGTCACTTTTAAAATAAATAAAAAACACTAAAACCATATATCAAAATCACACAATTTTGTATTGGATTACGTACCTATAGCTTATTCTGGGTCCTTCACTGTCAGTACTTCAGTGCCACTTGTGAGCAAACTCTAGGATTTTAAATAATAAGAACATCCTTCAAGGAATACTTTGAGACTTTTTTGAAGTCGCTATATTAATGGGTTGCGTCGCAATAAATACGCAAACTTTGCAAAAATCACGCATTTTTGGGGTTATTACCCGTTTAACTCAAAAATATGATGCTATGGAACCCACTTGCCAATGACAAAACTACTGCTTATTATGTTGCCATTCGAAATGAATGATAATGTTAGAACATTTTGTCATACAGTGTTACCGAACGAAGTCATTAAAATTTAAGCCGGTAGCTGAAAATACACATTTTTAGATCAAATTCAATCAGCAACCTAATCTACATTCTACCAAAGTCAAACCAGAAATTGAATTTAAAAAAAAAGAAGTTATATGACAATCCATGTCGGGGGATAAATTGACCCTATACTAGTTTTGATAATAAAGTAATTGAAAACATGAAATAAAATAAAAACAATGACCTATAATTAAAACTTGGTTTCCAAGATTTATCCTTCAGTAGGTTAAGAAAAACAATTCGCCTAAACTAGTAGGACTAGATAATAATATAATAATAATAAATGCCTTTATTAACTTAGTTACTTAGTTACCACAACACTTAGTTATAAACAATAACTAAAAAACACACATGAGGAGAATGATAGGTGCCGGGTTAAGGAGAATTACTTCTTCTCTTCCACCAGGATCCTTCAACCAACTGATTAACACAGAAAGTATTCACTCACAAAGGTCCTCCAGTACTCCTCTCTATTCTCTTCAATTCTCTTTATAGTTTCTCATTTTCAGAAACTAGCCAAATAACCAAATTCATATTCACCCAAGGATAGTTTCCACAACTTGGTCAAATCTCGTTTGAAGCGTATAAAACGGTAATAAACAGCTAAATACAACATTCGTCCATACTTAACACATATATTACACCAGTTTAACATCTAATGAAATCCCTCACTAGTTCAAAAGTAATTAAACCACACTCTAGTATTCAAGTTTCTAGATTTAATCAACAGCAGTACATTGAACATTAAGCCAAAAGTGGGTCGTTGGTCCACGTCAAACTACGCAACAATCGCTGAGAATACGATTGCTTGGGACCGACATTAACAGCATCTCGGTACCTCACCAGCAAAAGAAAAAACGTGGATACGGTCCTGAATCGCAGGGTTAGTACGGCTCGTCAAACGTTTCATGCACTATAAAATGCCAGTAAAACCGGATATTGGGTTCCCTTGGATAGTAAAGATATTTTACAAGGTGCTATTATATTTATTGCTGATGGTGTGGTGTGTGTCCAGCGTGTAGAACGAGGAAAATAAGGGTAGTTTTATTAGAGTGGGAGAAGCTGTTAATGGACCACAAGTAACGTGATACGCCTATGAGATTAGTTTTTCGATTTTTGTGGTTGTAGGACGTTCTTTACAAGTGGTGTTTGAACGTTTATAAATTTCTAGGTAGTTTTAAATTGAGTTTATCTATGCCGTCTATAATTTGATGGATCGTCAAGAGCAGAGTTCACGAAATTTTTGACGTAATTTGCGTTCAATTGATGATTTAAAATTTTGAAAATTTGTCCGATCGATTTGAAATTATGCATCTGGACAGATTACCGGTGACAATATATGAATTAATAATATAAATTTGAAACTTCAAAAATTTGTAAAAATTTTTAAAATTTGTCCAGTCGTTACCTTGGTTAGACTATTTTGAAGCTCCCAGGCCCATAGATTAAAAGACCTATAAAACCTCAACGGAATAATGAAATAATAAATTCTACTAAAAGTCTTAAAACTAATATTGAAATTGTTACAAAAATGTTGGAGTCGGCGTAGCTTGCAAATATGCGTTAAAAGTTATTAACTTTTAAACTTTGCAAAAGTTGAAAGTTGAAGCGTCATAGCGTAAAAGTTTATTTTTTGCATCAGCAACCTAATTATATATATTTTTTATTATTCTATCCAAAACACTTATAACTCAATTTCGGACAACTAGTCTCTTTTCATATCCAGGCAAACATATTATACTTATAAACAAACAATTTTTTGACTTTGTTTTATTTTTATTCTGTCACCGATTAAAATCCAATTAAAATTGCAGCGATAATGTGTAGAATTCTTTTCTTGGAGATTGATATTTTCATCTTCTTTCGTTTTTAATCTGTACTGAAATCGGACAAACGTATTTTCTATTTCTTTACACCGTACCTGAGAACTTGCCATACTTTGTTGTATTATTCAAAACCAGCGAATTCGAACATTTGTTTACCATCTCCTTGAAACTTAAAATATTTATTAGTCATTCGTCAACCTCCACCAAAAATATAGCATTTCGGTGTTCCTTTAACAGACGACAATGTACACTGGGCGATATTTTGTATAATTAAAAGAAATAAGTTACTTCATTAGAGGCAAAAATATATTTATTTCTGAATAAAAACGTATGTATATATGCAGAAAATATTTTGTACAGGTGACGATTAATTATAAAGTTTTTTTTGCGTCGATTTTAGGTTTTTACTACAACGTAAGTATTTAGTTTTCATTAGTACCCACCACCCCTCTTATGTCCCGCTTTGCCTCAATAAAATACTGCCCACCTTAAGCAAGTAAAATTTAGAAAACTGTGGCCTTTCATTTCAAATTAAACCACAGAGGGAACCAGAATAATATAAAAAGTACAAAGAAAATTGCAGTACACTGGATAAATTGTAAGGTTTTAAAATTAAAAAAAAAAATTTTTGCATTTTAGCTTTAAAAGATCATCAAAAAATTATTCCATATTGCGATTATTATCGGAAAAATTAACAACTGAACAAAAATTTGCATTTTTGCAGGGGAATCTGTCAACTCATCAACCTTTAAAAAAAACGCTGATATTTGAAAAGTTTTTAGTCATTAAGATAAATCAGAAACTCTTTAAAAAATTGACGTCATCTTTTATTCCCCAAAGACCTAATAAATCACCCTGTATCTCCAGGCAATTCAATTTCCTGTCGCATATGGGAATAAAAATGAGTTGTTATATTAGGTCATAACTCGTTCATGGGGACATTAAACGGTCATACGCGACGGTCGTAGGTCGGAACTAAGTTGTAAAATAGCTAGGTACGCTTTTAACTATAGCGTCATATATGTTTAAAGCGCGCTCGACATAAAACCGAACCTCCGTTATAACCCGTCAAATAGATGGGACGCATCCAATGAAATACGAACCAGAATTAGGAAGTAGTACGATTATTTCCGTTGATATGCAAATCTTATAGGCAATATTTTATTATGTGGCTCTATTATGTCGCGGAGGATTTTATGTTATAAACTTAATGTGTTCTCGTCTATGCAGCAGATATTCTTCACTTTTCCGATCACTTCACCAAATCACAAAACATAATAGCAATTAACTTTTTTTTTTCATTTTCATTCCAGCAAATGATTTCATTCATGTCAACTTTCAATTCAATTTGGTGTAATTCCTAATTTTCCAGGCTACTTCCCCGTAACTAGAAACGTCCAAGGCTGGCAGCGCTCGTTTCCAGAAATTTGTAAAGAATTTCCCTTCGAGAAGAGGCGGAGGAAATACCTCGTCAAAATCAACGTCTTTATTCCAACAAGCTTCACCGTTTTGGGGGGGACCAACGGAATTTCGGGCGTCGTTACCTCACTGGAAAGGCGCTCCTCCGGTGTTGATTTATTCCTGGGTTCCGGAATTGCCTCGTGACAAATTGTGTCGTACGCCTACCCACCGATACTTAGGGGTAGTAGCCGACCCACTACCCCTTTTCTCCGAGGAGAAATCAAGCGTCATACATCATCTGCAACCACCACCGGCCGATCAATATTGATAATTAGGCGCGGGCCTTTTAGGTTAATTAGTTTTTCAATTTACCGGGATGCTTGATGCTTGATTAATTGGGATGATGTTAGAAAGGGACCGCGATCGATTCTGAGTAATGTTTATAGAAATAGCCGCTTTGAGAAATGTTCTGAATGGCCTTGCTTGTGGTTAAGTGAAAATATATGAACAACTCACTAAGAACTTACTAATTTAATTCAAATAGGTTGTAGGTGAAAAAGAGAATAAAATAAATATAATGAAATGAATATTTCCGGTCTTAATATGTTTGCACGTTAATCAGCCATTATTATCTGTAGGGTTTGAAGGTCAAGGTTGAAGTCATAAAAAATAAGGCCGATTTACATGTATTTCTTTACCCCAGGTTTATTTCAAATCTCTTTTTGTTGTGTAGAATGTAAATGTTTTCAATCGATCAGAAAAAATAGTGGAATTGAATATTGATATTAACTAAATTGTAATGAATTACAAAGAATCTGTTATTTCTTTTTTTTTTAATTAAATGCTCTGAGTATAAGAAGATTTATATGGACTTTTTTTGTTTTCTGAATATCTTAAAGAGTTTCGTTCGTTAAATACTATTTTTCAATTCTAATCTAAGTATCAGATATGTAAACAAACAATTACCATTGCGCTGATAAAATAAAAATTAATAAAAAACGTAATAAAATTAAAGTAAAAATATAAACAGAATTAATTTCAACTTATTTTTTGGAGGTTTATGCCTCTTCTCATGTCTGCAGCTGTTATTGAAGAGATGATGTGGGACAACAAAGTAAAAAAGAGAACCTGACTGCTATTGCACTGAAAAATTTACTTACTACCCCTGTTAAATGCAAAGCTATAATAATCGCAATAATAGTGTTAAATATTTAGTTAAAAGAAAACTAATCATTACAATATTTTCTTTATTAGTATTCCTTTTAAACATTTTCAATGCTTTGTAATAAAATGAATTTTGGCTACTGCTTTTTGTATATTTTGGTAATCTGATGTGGTCCTTTTCCAAGTGTTGTATTTATGGTGCTGACTATGGCATATCAAATAAATACACATATAATTTGGTAATTTGTTTTATGATTTTATTAATTTATCCTACATAGACTATAATGCGGGCAGCTAACTGAAATAACTCTACAGAGTAGCTGGGACATACCAGCATTTTTAAAACATTTCACACACATTTCGCCGACGGTATTTGACGTGCATTTATAGAGGCATAACCAGCGGCGCCTTATGCCATCATGGGACACAATTTTGAATTTGGTGGCCCCCATACACAATGTTGAATTAAGAAGAATTACTTTTTGATACTAACATAATATATACTAATAAGACTGACACAACATTTCGGAACAATTAACAAAAATCATAAATAATGTGTAAAGCATTGACCTTTTTGGAACAACATTTCATAAAGTAACTGAATAATTATTTAATGTAACAACAAATTATTCTTAAGAGTTACAAAATAACTAATAAGTAGCTTAACAATTTAAAAATCAAAATTCGTAACAAGTAAAATATGTTAGTTTAATAAATAAAGGATATTGTTATCAAATTAATATGTTTTTAATTTTAATTCTATTATTTTAAATATTCCAAAGACTGCGATAATTCATTCTTAAATACGCTATCATCAATATATCATATCATATTATTTCCTCTGAATATGTACTTATTCAATTTGTTGTGCAGATTTCAGTTTTCTCAGATGATATTTTTAACAAAATGTAATTCATATCATAAAAAAATTCATTTATTCCGAATTCCTACTGGTATATCAGTTTCAACAAGAAGAAACGTAACGTATCAATATCTGGTCTTCAAAGTTTAGAAGAAAGTAACTAAATAAAAGGTTTAGGAAAAGACAAACTAGAAACTTGAATGACTTTTGAATATACAGAGTTATGTATTTGTAAAAACCGCTTGAAAACCGCATGTCCCTAAAGTCACTGGTGTAAATGTAACAAGGCGATTAAATGTTAAAAAGAAGCAATTACACAATGTTAAAAAGTTAAAAGGATTTATACCATGTCAATAACTCATCGTTTTTGAAAATTACCTAAGTTATAAATACGAAATACTTCTAAAAATAAACTGTGTTTCATTACTAAGCATTTCAAATTTATAGCTTAAGCAATTTCCTAAAACTTCTATTTGAATCATTTTCTTGTCAACGCTTTAGAAAAAATATATTGACTGGTTATGTTTTTTTATACACACTGGGTAATAATAAGGACTTTGAAAGATTTGCAGCATTTTGCAGATCGGAATTTTTATTCTACAGACACTTTTGGAGCATTCATCTTTACCGAATAAAATTCCAGAACAAAAGGAAAAGTGTCGACTGAAAAACTTGAAGAATTCATACAGTTTTATCTGTTCTAACTTTTTTCGTACAGTATTAGATAGTTTCATTGATTGCAAAAAAACATGAGTTTAACTGCTAAAACTGCGTCCACTCCCATTGGGGCCCCATAGACAAGACTTCTCTAAGTTCAATTTGATATTCTTACTACGGTAATTTATTAATTACCTAATTCATTTTTGGTTTATAAAATATTGATTGTGTACCCAAGCGGCAGGAGAGCAAATATAAAATTCACTATTCTTGAGACGGTAATAAATTACTTAAAGATTGATGATTTAAAATTTCAATAATTTCACACGAAGTAAAATGTACCTACTTAACTACTCTCTTTTGGTTTTATCATAAAAAACATAATAGAAACGGAATGCTTGTGTGAAACAAACAAATTGTTAGGTTAAGAATGTAATTTTCTCAACATTAGACAACCATTTCTCTGTATGTACATTTCTAAACAGACTTACTTATGTAGTTGTCATAAGTGTTATCGTATCATCGGTGATATACTGTGTATTCACGTTCTCTCATAGTACAACAAAAAGAACATGAATTAACCAAATTTGAACCAAAGTACCGACGCCGATTTGAATTATTCACAATACGTATTATGCGGTTGTTTTCGAGACATTTTAGGTGCCTCACAAATCTCCGAGCGAAACTTTGGCCCGCATTTCTATCTTATTAGCATCTATTTTTCTCGCCCAGGTTACCGCTTAACTTCGCCAGTAGTTCCGAATTCCTCGCAGTTCTGCTCTTTTTTTCGGTCGCTGTCGCCGTCCGTTCGCTTTTTGTCGGTAGACGGCGCGCGCACCAGCCGAAAACAAATTAAAACCGCCCCGTAACAAATGGACTTTCAGAATAAACTTTCCGTGTGGAAAATTTACCACCGCCCCGCTTTTCCGTTTTCCCCGTTGGTCCCGATCGAAGATTGACGGTAATGACCCTTCAACCTGGAAAACTATTTATTCCCAGTAAAGAGAACAATCACAATAACGCTGGAATTTATTTGTTTTAACGGCGTACGTCAGGCGCTTATAATACATGAAACGCAGCAGCGACGAGACCGGCGCCAGCGGCGACGCCTGGAATTATTCAGTAAATGATTTCCGAAGCACCCAACTAGCAATGACTGTTTTTTAAGTCTCGAACAGTATTTCATATGAAATTAAATAAACAATAAAGTGTTTTCTATCTATGTTCGCTAAAAATCTATTTTTGATCCACTCAGGCCGCTCAGTATATGGTGTCATTTTAACAGCTTTTCTAGTTTTTTGCTATATAATGACTTTTGTTCTACAAACGTGTTAAAAGTAGGCTTATTTTTGCTTATAACTCGGAAACTATCAACTTTTTGTAAATAACGTCTTAATTCAAAATAAAGGAGCATGAAATTTCCTATAAACTTCACTATTTAGGATTGTGTTCTTGTAATCCAGTTCATGACAAAATACAAAAATTTAGAATTTTTTTTTTTTAATTTGAAAAATATGTCGGGTAGAGTTGAAACTTTGTATGTGGAACTGTAATTTTAGAAAATTGTAAAAATAGAATATTTTCGAGAATAAATTTTTGTTTATAAAGGGTATTTGTAAAACATGTGTTTTTTACATAAATTTTTATTACAATTTATTTCTATGAAATTTTTCGGTAAAATTAATAGTTTTTTGTGAGCAAATTCTATTTAGTCGTGTCTGCATTAATATAAAATCAATTAGCCAGGATTTGACAAATATTTTTTTAACGACAGTAGGTTGTGTCAAACGTTGACGTTTTGACAATACCTACTGTCAATAGTAAAAAAAATATATTTTTTTACATTGAATGTTGCGTCACGAAATATTGTTAGCAAACCTCAAATTCGGATTCAGCACCCCAAAACATATATAAAATGGAAGAAATTAAAACTACCCCACAACTTACCCATTAGGAGCCCTTTTAAGCAGACATTTTCTGTATTAGAAACACAATGCTAAAAACGATTAGTTTTGGTGCTAAAAATATTTCCTAGTAACGTCAAAAAAAGAGAAAATAGCATAAGAAGTGTCGACAATGCCAGGTCATGTGAGTTGATAATAATTACTATTCATGTCCTACCAACTTGCTAAACATTAGATATAAATAATATTATAAAACATACTGATAGTTATACTGATCGATATGTCTAACAATTCAATTCAATTCAAGAACAATGTTTACTTCTCCATGTTTCCATGTTTCCAAGTCCAAACTCCGATCTCAAAAGTTTCATCACGTTAGGTTTCTATCAAAACTGAGGTATAAATGTCAATAATGTATTCACAGCAGACGAACACAATACTTTGTCCTTTTATTTGAAATTGTTAAGGTTTGTTCTCAATAAATAATAAGAAAACTGGCGTCCACCCCAAACGAAAACGAACAAAACCGCAAAAGCTTGACCTAACAAGTCCCAAACCTCTATGTACTTTCCATTCACAAAATAGCTTAAATACCTATTAATGGGATACAGAGGCAGTCATTTGCAGTCATTTTGTTGTGTAAATATACATACCTACGATTAAAACAACGTCAAAACTAAAACATCATTCATTTCACACAAATACCGCAAACTCCGCGCATGCTACCAACACCACAAAGAAAACAAAAGCTTATTATTTTAAAAACCCCAAACGCCTGACCGAACTAGTTTCAATTACGGCGTTACGTGACTTCATTAGTTCAGTAGCGTCCGGGTGTGTTTTTAGTCGAGAAAGACCCGTCTATAAAAACGTGTCGCCGCCGGCGTCCGACTGTAGACGCGATATATCCACCGAGCTGGACGCTGCAAAAGAACGCCTCCAGCATACCGGCAGAGATGTTTATCGGAGAAAATGAACGACCATCGCTGCTACGGACGTGTTTGCATATCACCTTTGTCGTGAACCTTAAGGATCGGGACTGTTTATCGCCTGTCGGGATTCGTCCTGCTTGCGGAACTGGCAAGAACACGTTTGCTCGTAATGCCACGGCGCGGCGGCGACACGGCACGCGACAAATTGTGTTATCTTTGGTAGTACAATGTTGCACGACACGCTGGGGCGAAGTGTAAGTCTTAATTGAATCGGCGAAATTAGCAACGCCGAGTGAGGATGTTCAATATTTTGGTGCTTTATTGCAATGTGTATTTATGTTTTATCTAATAAGGAACATTTCTCGAATTAACGTTACAAAATAAGTGTGGTTTGTGTTTTCTGAGAGTAATGGTATTCAGAAATTCAATCTTGATCATGACAGTCCTTGATCAATAGATTGAAAACCGCAAGTCTCAGAGGAGCCGCAAGAGCTAAGGTGGTTCACTTGCTTACCATACGTAAGTGGGCATCAGAAACAATTGGTAGATTACTGAAGAAATTGGGGTACTACGGTAAGCTACAGAGTAGGCACCAGCTAAGGTAAAGGATCTATTGTCTAACCCAAAGGATATCACACCACTCCTGAAGAACGAAGGGGTATACAAGATAACATGTAAGTATGGAACATGCTATGTAGGACATACAGGACGAAGCATCGAATGTCGAGTCAAGGAACACAGTAGAGACACCCGGCTAGGCAAGATTCAACAGTCCTCTGTTGCTCAACACTGCCACGACACACAATGAATTTCGATGACGTGAAGATGTTGGCAAGGGTGTGTAATTATCATCGAAGGCTTATTAGAGAAGCCAAATTTACAAACATCCTGACAACATTAATCGCGAACTGCAGCTCCACATGTGCGAGGTGAGGTGTAAATTTAAGTATATAAGAGAGATTTCCTTGGTAGGTCTTCAGTATTCAGTTAGTTCTGAAGAAGCGCGCAACATGGTTCGCGAAACGTCAGCATTTCCAAATCTTGGCACATGGCATAACCCGAAAGCACGTTATATTCTAAATGATTCTGGCCGTGAAAGCCTACGTACTAATAGCCTACGTAATAATAACAGTCAAATTTTATGAAGTGCTGCTGACCATCCGCATTTATGAAATAACTAAAAAAGATTATTATATCTAAAAAGTCTTTACTTATGTCTTTATTTATTTATTTCTTCTTTACTTATCTAATTTATAACTAGTTAGAATATGCAAGCATATTCCTTCAATTTCTTTAATACCCGTCACATTTCTATATTTAAAATTTTGCCGTAAGGCAAGAAATTCTGAAATTAGGGAATAATTGTTTTAAATGTAAATTTATACTCAAATATCTAATTGTAATGTTGTATAATCTGAGATATCGATTAGTTTTCTTACTTTGACAAAAATGACATTAAAGTAGATTTTTCTGCATAAAAACTAAATCAAATTACGAAAAATATATCAAAACACTTTGCTAATAAGAGAGTTCCGATACACTGTGATATACCGGTATTGAGTATCGTATTGCTTAGGAAAATACCGGTTCTGTAAAATGCAAAAGTTTTCAAATTTACTTATATAATTTAAATTTTGAGTTGTTACGTTAAAATAAAAACAGGTTTACAGTGTTACATTCACTTTAAAACTGAATAAGAAACAAATGAAATCTAATTCTAAGCTAACTGCAGAATTATAAATCGAATACATAAAATTAACATAGACAAATATAATTTCACTCTGTCGATCAGACTTGATAGCAGACTTCTTCAGCACACCAATGTCGAGGCAATCGAGCTTCTTGACAATACTGACTGTTTGCGCAGATTCAAAAGAACTAAACCTTTTGAGTTGGTGAAGTGATGTTACAAAAGCAGAGCACAGTGTTTTGTGACTGATAGGTGAACAAAGCAGAGCAACGTGCAGTGTGTGAAGTGAAAACCACCAGCATCCAAACTAAATTGAAGTTACACCAATGGATAATACTTAGTATCACCTTTTATACGTAGCAATTTAGGTTAAATAAATATAGCTAGATAGTCATCAGATTAGGTGTTACACACAAGTACCAATGAGGTACCGTTAATTAATAAAAAAAAACTCTGTCGATCATCACCATTCTAATTATCTAGAAATTTATTATGTTATTAAAACATTTATAGCAAACTGCAATTTTGATGACTCATTTTTTGCCGAGAACATGTTTGTACATTTTTCAAATAAAAGTGTTTTCGTTAATCCTTTTAAAGACATTTTCGTTATAACTTACTAGGCTTTATTCATGTAAAAACTTTGTTGTATTTTTTTTACCTGAATTTCTGTAGAGGTTGTTTCTGAATTCAGCGATATTCAAACTTTATCACCTTGAATAAGAAATTTTTTCAGAATAAACACAATTGAAAATAATAAGTCACTTTTTATAGTTTTATAGTTTTTGCGCTTAATACAAATCCGGACTGCAAAGATCGCTAACACATAAGGTTAATCTAGATGTAAAAAAGCGTGCGTTTGGCATTTTTACTAAACTATAAAGCAAACCGAATGATAGCGACAGAATTCCAAGAAAATATTTTTATTAACAAAACACACAAGTGCTTATTTATCATACAAGTACTTACCGACTTTCTGTAACATTACTTTCAAGCAAGCAGTTTCTGATATCTGTATTGACATCTGTTTCTTACCTGAAACAAAACAAAACAAAAAAATAAAAGCTTGCTCCGATATGGTTGGCTTCACAATCTCACAACATACCTAATAGATTTATAAAAAAATAAGCAAATGTATTGACGGGTCAGCGCGTGTTCAAAAGAATCCCTTCGTAAACAAAGTGTCGCTATTTTTCAATAAAGGGGCACCTTGACACAGAAAAAAAACTTTTAGACCGCTAGCAATAGAAATTCCTTGGTATTTCTCTGAATACGGTTGGTACATTTATATTTATCTTCTTCGTCCAGCTGGCAAGTAATTTCTTAGAAAACGGGAAAACTGTAATGAACATGATGTAAAAACGTGTTTGGACAGGGTTTTCGTGTTTGTTTTGACATTCCCATACACTTAAGAGCCGCAGAAAACAGAGGTTTAATCGTATATTTGCGTGCATGTCACTCTTTCATTGATATTTTTATTCATGCAATATTGTCGCGACTGAATTCCAACATAACGAAATAATAAAATATACTCACCGGCAGAAAAGAAAAAAACGAGCTACTAAGAAATTTGCTACACTTTGATATTACATGAGTACTACTGTAGTAGAGTACTCTGTAGCTGCGTAACATCAACAGCGTAGGTTATTATCCAAATGTACCCTTATGGATGAGATAAAGATTATTGTAATGTAAATCAAACAATTAACTTTAATAGTCGTGTTCACTGTTATAACTAATATTCTAAATATTTTCCTCCAATTTTAGTAGAGGACATTACGTCATTTGGTGAAAAGGCGTCTAAAATATGCAGGAAAATCTGAAACGATCCAAATCCTGGCACCCTTCACGGTACGACCACAGCCCAGACACAGTTCATTAAAATACCTTTCCATTCCATTCTCGGCTAGCCATTTTCTTGCCACACCGCCGGTAGCAGAGTCCACCTAGCAGCCACGGCGTTATTTATGCACACGCGTTCGCGGGGCTGCCTGGGTTTTTACACGCGCGGCAACGGCCTGCCGTCGCTGAATATTTATGTACCGCTATTTAGCATCGGAGCTACACGGCCGATTTGCATATAAAACGTCGGGTATACGGTGAAGGGAGGGTCGGCTACGACGAACGCCACTGGCGTACAGCTACATCGGCTTAATCTTGTTGACGGTAACATTTGGATTGTTGCTTGTTATCTTTATCGGTTTGCGGCTGGCTGTGCGAGCGGTTGTACTAGTAGAGTGGAGATGCTCGTCCCATTTGCGAAGATACACAATGCATACATTAGGCGGCCGTGGAATGTATGAATAAATGGAAACGAATGGGATAGATGGAGGATATGATTCGTGCAAACTGAGATACACATCGCGAAGATAACTACGGTTTTATTCACTCCTTACTGTGATCGCTTTCTCTCGCTTTTAACGTATTTCTTGTTCTAAACGAGATTATATAAGTATCATATTCATTTTGTTTGCTGTTGTACTTTAACATGCTTACTTGGTTTACTCTAGCATCATGATTACTGTGAAACGTTTTCCGTACGTATTTCGAATTCCTCCTGAAACTTTTTTTAAGTTTCATCCAATATGAGACGGAATAGTAACAGCGATAAGGAACAAATCAAAATAAACAAGGCAATTTACAAATGTTTGTTGTTTAAATCAAGATTTTGTTTAGATAAAGAAAAGCACGAGCGAGTTAAGCAGATTTTGTTTGTGCAGAAGTTTAGTAAACGCAGCTTGATACGTCACAAAACAAATGAATCCAAATTGTAGGCTACACACACCCAGGAACTTTGTCGAAGTAAGAGTTCTTTAACGAACACGCCCCATCAAGACGGCACTCGGGACCACCGTATTTACTTCCTCATACTATGCAAGACGGCATGCAAAAGAATTTGTTCCCTGCCTTACTGTCACTTATATAATATAATATAAAATATATCATATCCAAATTGTCGTAAGATGTCCAATTCTAGTTTTATGAAACTTACAATTCTCAACAAGTTAACTCATATTATTTCATTCCTTTTAGATTTATAAATTTTTTTCTTATTTTATATTGGATATTGTAGATAAGAACAATCAGGTAAACATAAATAAAATTTATAACTTTTTTTACTAGAATAGTTTGTAAAAAATGTTCATAATTGTGTCAATCTTCGAAAACTTTAATAATTTCATTTCAAAGAATTTATTATGACTTTTAGTTCAATAATGAGCTTTTTACTTTAATTCTAGTATCTAAAACACCCCACCCTTTATTAACGTATGCGAATCATGTTAAAATTGTTTACACTTTGTACAATTCGTCAAGTAGCCCACAACATGACAAGCACGTTGTCACCACTTAGTCTTATTTAGTTAAAAACATAGCGAAAAACAGGTTTTTGAATTTCTTGCGGCTTATGCACGCCAAGGGTTATGTTCCATCAACTTACATAATTTGATTCGACAATTTTATTTAATTTGTTTACCATCAAAAGCACCGCCGACCGATTGTCATGGTTACCAAACCTACACTGGCTGTCACAACGTTTGTGTGTGCCGTTCGTTCATTATATCATGTTTCGTAAACACCAAATTTTAAAGCCAACAAAACGTAAATCCGACCAAATAACAATAATACTTGTGATGTCAGTGTAAAAATAGAGTGTAGAAATAAAAGTTCCTCCTTGTACAATAGGTTTAAGTTCTTACTACTTGTCACGCCTAAAAGCCATCTTTTGGTATATAACTGCAAAATATGATAAAAACAAAGCATCAGCATCTTAACTACAATAAAATATAGGGAACATCAAAAACAAATATCAATGAAAAATAAGAATGTCACATGTCATGTAAAGTAATATATAGTCATTATGAAACTTGAATCATGTTGGCAGAAAGTACAGGTAACATTAACGTACATAGACAAACAATAACACAAATAAACACCAACGTAAATGTCAACCGAGGTGTGATATGTAGGATGGTCAGTAAGTCAGGGAGAGAACAAGGTGTCGTGTCGATACAGTAGCAAATGTTTTTAAAGTGGGTATTATACTTAAAAATTCATAATATATGGGGAAGCTGCACAAAAACTGGGTAAAAGGTGTGGAGGGGAGGCTACAGGTCACGGAGAATCGAGAGTAGAGATTGTTTTTTGCAGAAATAGTAATTTAACAATTAATCACCATTACGTTTGTTTCTCTATCTCGTATGGTTCAAGGAGAAGGAGCTTGAAACCTTTTTCCTGTCTGTACAAAAGTCGTAATGTTATCGTCATTGCTGTTGCTGTATCCGTTGAAGTTCAATTTGACGTCCGAAGTTGGATCGGTGTCTGGTCTGCCGGTGCTCATCAATTCTGGCGTTTAGAGTTCTACCAATTTCACCGATGTAGATACCAGGGCAGTCGTCGCAATGAAGCCTGTATACTCCGCTATCCGCAAGCTTTGGCCTTCGTTGGTTTAGGTCTGACAAAGAAGAACACAGGTTGCTTGGAGATCGGAAAGATCATATGAAGTTGTGTCGCTTAAGTATACATGACGAGGTCCCCATCACTTCCCTTCCACAAGCAGAATACATCATCAACGTACCTGATCCAAAACTTGATTTTATCTCGATAGGGGTTTATGTTATTAATGATTTATTCTTTTTATCGATATTATCCTGGTAAATGTCAAAAATGAGGCCGGAAATCACGGAATCTCGGAATCCACATTAATAATACTTCTGTTCACTACGCACGAATCCATGAAAACAAATTAGCTACGCTGTTACATATAAGAGCTTTCATAAGACTACCTTACCTTTCATAACTGACACACTTAGCATTTTATAGTACCTTCACATTGAGTTTTAAGCATTTTAAATTGGCTCTCCAATCCTGTGCTTGTACGTAATCGACAATTTAATGTTGGAAATACACAGAAATCGATCCGCGCCAGTAAAGGCACGGCAGCGAACCGACTCATTTTCCACACTTTTTGCGCTTACTTTCTTTTGGCCGTTCATCGCGTGCTGTATTTGAGCAAAACCGCCCGAGGATAGGGCGGGAGACTATAGTTACAATCCGACGCCGCCATCAAACTTATTAATTAATTAATCGCTTTTGTAATTAACAGGTGGGCAGACGACGTCCTACATTGTTAGTTATCTCGAACGTCATCGGTGATTAAGCTTAGAGGTTATACTCCAGTCATCGCAAGGGAGGAATGATGGGGATGGGGTCTTAAAATCTTCAGGATTTTCTGAAATTTCCAAGATGGAATTTTGGGATCAAAATTATACAATGAATTGTATCGGTGCATATAATTGCACAATAATTGTAACAAAATAAATGAATGGAACAGTGTATATACGATAAGACGATAAGCTTTAAACACAAAACGTATTTCACGTCAATTCAAATCAAATTATCGCAGCATACGTCAGCGAAATCGCTGGTAACAGCCAGTAGAATTAATGTTTTAATTGATTAAAACCCAAAGATAATTGCTTAGAGATGGAAAACCCATTAAAGTCAAATGTTGTTTTAAAATAAATTGAAAATTACAATTATTTGTGTTTATTACTCAGAAATGTCTGTCTCAGAAGTGAATTTCACTTCGGAAGAAACATGAATTGCTCTGGCTGCCGAAAATTAATTTTCTGGCTAAAGGTAGTCGAAACGGGTCGCTCTTTCGAATTGACAAAAAGGGCCAGATATGACCGGGCCGCGGGACGGAATGTAGTTAATTAAAATACCGTAATTTCGTACTGCAGGGCTGCTGGGTTTCTTTGGCTTCTTCGTGTTTTATTTGAAAGTGAATTAACGCAAATTGTTATTAAATTATTATTTAATAGTAATTTAAATATAATGCTCAAATAAATGTTTTCGCAGCCGATGTAGGAGTTTGTTTCGTAACACAAAACAAGGTTTCTCTTACATTGGGCTAATTATTTAATAAATCGTTGATAAGACTTGCTGTTTTTGATCCATGTTACTGCGCAAGTCATTATGGATGCAACGAAACAAATTTTCAAAAATTAAGTATGAACAGAACCCGAACTTTAAAGATAAAAAAATGATGTGGCCAGGCACATTACTTTATCTTACTATAAAGCCGTGTCAAACTGTGTCAAACTCTGATGTTTTCACAATACTGTCAATAGAATCAAAATATCTGTCAAATCCTGACTGGTTTTAATGCAGTACGAGCGATCCCAATGAAATAGAAGTTGCTCATGTAGCTGAACTATATTATTTTAGCAAAAAGTGCCATAGACATAAATTATTCAGATTTTACTATTTAATTTATTATCTAACTATTTTGAAAAATTACAGATATAGCGGCTCATTTGCAATCGCTGAAAAATGCTAAGAGAAAACATTCAGCGCTAAGTTTGGTCATGAAACTTCTAAATATGGAGTTTCGTCTCGATATCTTTATTAGTTTCGCCGGAATCGTCACCACAAAATACGGGCACACACACACATACACATACATACACAATCAGACATTTTTTGGTACATTGGTCAAAAATGTTCAGGGGCCCAAAAGGGCGTATTTCTTTATATTTTTAATTAAAAATCGAATATCAACCGATTCATCAAACATAAAAGACGTAAATTGCCAGCGATATAAACAACTAAATTCATCCTCTAATAGTTGAAAGAAGAAAACCAATTCGTAATGCAGGAGGCCATCCAACAAAACCGTTATTCACGTATGACAATGTTGACAATCTAATTATCCTGGATCAAAAGGTTCAAAAATATGTACTACTCTCTAAAGCCAACAACATTTGTTAATCATGATGGATTTGTTCAACATATTCGTACAAATTTATTTCACCGGGAGAATCAACATGACTTTTTGGTGGTCTATGTTTGAGACACCTGTGGAATAATTAGGGAATTTAGTTAGGTTCTCAAGTAGTCCGGTAGGCCGGCGTATTAATTTCCAATATTTTGGTTTCTGTTGTATCCGAATATCTGAATTTTTGTAAATGATACAAATTTGCAAGTAAAACAGTGGAATTTTAATTTTCATGTTGATAAACTTTTGAGGATCGATGTTTATTCTTTATTCATCACAAATAAATTTAAGCAGTTAAAGTAAAATCTTGCAAATTTAGATTTTTTTAATTTGTTCTTATTTGATTAAAGATTACACCAAAAAGTCACATTGCACAAATAAATGTATGCAGTTGATGTAAAATCTTGCAAGTTTAGATTTTTTTATTCATATTTGACACCAAGAAAAGTCACATTGCGACTAAATAAAAAAAAGTGTTAACAATTCTTGTAAAATGAATAAATGTATTTCCAATGTCATGAAAGAGTCATTAAAATAAATGAAACATTACAAATGATATTTAACATAAAATTTTATCAAAATATTATTGAAGGTTGTTCATTAGAAACGACTTAAAGTAACTTTCCTGTAAAATTAAAAAAATGCCCTGTAAAATTACGGTGGTACTGTTGTAATTTCACACAAAAATATATGTGGAATATGTGAATTCTGCAAAAACAATACAGATATACAACTGGTATCCAATAACCAGCGATGTTACTGTTAATTCTTCTTTTACAGCTTTTTTGATAGTTTATTACATTCATTCTCTGTAACGTTGCAGATATTTCTCTATAGGTATAAACTTATTTGTTCTTCTTGTTGTTTAGTTCCTTCAGGTATTACCAATGCAAGGAAAAAGAAAATACAAATCAGCAGTGTGAAAATGAAGAATACAGAACTACCTGTAACTAGTAATTGAATAAATTCATTAAACAATTAAAAAATCATTGGCAAAATACAAAAATTAAGAAACATTTATTCTGAACAAATGGCTCATATGGACCTATTGATAACAAGTTCCCTAAGAATTTCCCTAAGAAGTTAGAGCCATGTAAAATACTGTTTTATTAATATTTTTTTTATTTTTAAGGATTGAAATAAGTCCTTATGAAGCTTTTTAGTCAGAACATTTATAATGTTCTGAGAAAAAGTGTGGGACTAAACACCCAAGTAGAAGTAGAAGTAAAAAATCATTGGCAAAATACAAAAATTAAGAAACATTTATTCTGAACAAATGGCTCATATGGACCTATTGATAACAAGTTCCCTAAGAATTTCCCTAAGAAGTTAGAGCCATGTAAAATACTGTTTTATTAATATTTTTTTTATTTTTAAGGATTGAAATAAGTCCTTATGAAGCTTTTTAGTCAGAACATTTATAATGTTCTGAGAAAAAGTGTGGGACTAAACACCCAAGTAGAAGATATTTGTACACACTAATTTCATCTATAACAGATGATCTCTATATGTTCTCTAAAGACAATGCTTGCTCATACATACACAGTGTTGAAAACTGAACTGATACAAGGTAATTTATAACTCGAGGTGAAAATTAAACTGAAAATCTTACCAAATTATAAAGTTAAATATGTGAAGAACTTTTGTATTTGTTTCATTGATAAAATTTGTGCTTACTTTAATTTACTTTTATTATTTTTGGTTAAATTAAATGAAGTGACGAAATTTGAAATTACACTTTAGTTTCCTGTCCGCATAAAGTTTCGTCTAGAATTGCAAATCACTGTGTATATTTATTGACTTTCTATTCATGGGACCGACATAATTTTCATCATTGAAGCTTAGAACATCTCTGGTAATAGGTTAGTTATCTTATCTGGAATGTAAGATCATATTGAAATCCAAGCAGATTCAAACTATAGGTTTATTTGCCAACACATTTAGAAAGGCAAAAATATTGAAAAGAAATAACGTTTGTGGTTGACCAATAATTGTAAGTAATATTGTCAATTGAAGTTAGTGAATAGTCTAGAATGTTGCCCATTGAATGTAATATCGAAAAGCTGTGGTTTTTGGGTTAGATGGACTCCAAATCAAAATTATTCATGGATTGACCTTGGTTATTAATACAATATTTAAAATTATAATCCCATGCTAAAATAATACATAAAAATAACACTGAATAATGTGCCCATGAACCGTCGACCGCCACCGCTATTTGTTGCTATTTTTCCGCGGAACCCCAGACGACTTCTCGCGGAACTCCGGTTGGGAAATGCTGCACACATTGTTCCGTAAAATATGCGACGTTCACCAGTCGCTTGTTTCTTTTTACCAGCTTCAGTCATTTAATCATGTCGCTAATTTCGCATAGTATGCATGTTTTGCCAGTTGCATTTCTTGTAATACTGGCAATACAGTCCATGGCCCACTTTGCATACGCGGTGACAGCGTTGACAACACTCCATTTCTTAACCAAGCTAATTGTCCCGCTGTTCCGAGCCACATTTTCACCCCTGCTATATCCTACTGTAGCACCTTATCACCCTTTCAATTTCAGCTTATGTACTGTGTTACACTCCGTCAGTCGTATAGTAGCTACTTTGAGAGAGAGTTTTAGCACAGTTTGAGTCGGCTGCCGACTGTGGTTAATTTATTCAGTTCCGTGTGATATATGAATACATTTCCATAATAGCGGAACAGTGGACGGCGGGACAGAATTTTGCACCCCCGTGAACTGATTGTGGTGTCTAGTATCTCGGGATCTTTGGGCGGTACTTTACATATGAAAATTCGGTTCTCTTTTTCCGCTGTGAATTTGTCTGAGGGGACACGGTCCCACGCAAAGGGATCAATTTCGTTAAAATAAATGATATTTTCTTGATCACTAATATTTAGTAGCTATATTAATTATTCGTATAAACGAATACATTAATTTAAAATATGTTGAGGTATTAATAGGTCCGCTGACCCAAAAGCTGAGGTTGAAACATGAATTAAAGATAAGCATAACAAAATATAAACAGAATACGACTGCCTTTATAGTCGAGATAATAAATGTTTAATTAGACTTTTACATATTGTCAAGAGACAGCATTTACAAAATTATATATTATTTAATTTGATAAGCATTAAATCTCCCCAAACTCGCCTCTTATTCCGCGGTCCGCCAGCTGTCCATAGAGAAGCAAAATTGATTCTACTAGTGGGTTGTATTTGATAAACTTCAAAGGGTTCCTCAAAGCGGTCAATACGCTTAAAGAGTCCGATAGAATGACCAATGTACTGAAGAGTCTTGTATATTGCGTACATCTCAGCGCTATACAGTGTGTCCAGGAAAGTCCGCATCATATGGAGAAAAGATTTATTATCCATTTCTCAGAAAATTTTATTCTTTATAAAACTTGGCGGCGTGTACGAAACCAAAACGGCAACCGTCAAATATGTAAATTTCGGTGCCATATACCTAGCGATTCAGAATAAAATGAATTAGTTATAACAGTAACGTACCTTTATTTTCATTGTTGTCGGTAAACTTTATTTGGAAATGTTGTTTAAAAGCAAACTTTAAATTCAAATATGTGGTCACAAACAACTTACTAAAAAAAATATTCGTTTGTTTTTTTAAACAAATTTTCTTTTATGACAAAGATTAGTAAATACCAGTGCTTAAAAGGTTCTTTTTAATCTATTTTTTAGAAATTTTAGTGCGTTTTTAACATTTTTCTTATTTTAGTATGATAACTAGTGTTTATTTTAAACTAACGCAAAAATATACATTTTCTTGATGCAATTATGATTTTTGATGATTTTGATGCAAATATTTCACCCTGTAGATCAGCGTTTCCCAATCGTTTTACTCTTGCGGAACCCTTTAATTTGCGTTGGAACCTGGCGGAACCTTAACAAATAAAATATACAAGCTCCTTTACAAGGCATTTTGAGTATTTTTGGCGTAGAGAAAAACGTATAACGCAGTTTTTAAAGTAACCAGACATCAGAAATTAATTAATTATTTCCTGTAAAATTTAAACAATGCCCTGTAAAATTACGGTGGTATTGTTGTAATTTTACAGGAAAATGTATGTGGAAATTGAAAATTCTGTAAAAACAATACAGAAATATAGCTGTATCCAATAACCAGCGATGTTACAGTTAACTCTTCTTTTACTGCTTTTTTTGGTAGTTTATTACATTCATATTCTGTAACATTGCAGATATTTCACGGTAGGTATAAACTTATTTGTTCTTTTTAGTTCCTACAAGTATTACCAAAGGAAGAAAATACAAATCATACAATGCGAAAACGAAGAATACAAAAATAAACGATAAATACAAAAAAATCAAAATATAAAAATATTTAAAATATTTATTCTAAGTAAAAAGTTTCATATGGACCTATTCATAACAAGTTAATGTACCTTATGAAGTTAGCGCCATTTAAAATACTGTTTTATTAATATTTTGTTATTTTATGGTATTGAAAAAATAAATAAGTCCTTATGAAACATTTTAGTCAGAACAATAATTACGTTCTGAGAAAGAAAGTGTAGGAATAAACACCGAACTAGCAGATAATTGTACACACTAATTTCATCTTTAACAGATCTCTATATTTTCTCTTAAAGTTTGTTAAATAAGAAAAAGTTTGCTCATACATACACAGTGTTAAAAATTTAAGAACTTTTAGATTTATTCATTGTCAAAATTAGTACTTACTTAAATTTAACTTAAATATTTTTTGTTTAATTACATGCAGTCACAAAATTTTAAATTATACTTTAGTTTCCTGTCCGCATAAATGTTCGTCTAGAATTGCAAATCACTCTGTATATTTATTGACTTTCTATTAATGGGACCGACATAATTTTCGTCATAAAAGCTCAGAACTTGTCTGGTGATAGGTTAGTTATCTTATCTGGAATGTAAGATCATATTGAAATCCATCATCTACAACTCTATTCTTCTCCTAAAGTACCATTATGACCAGAAGATTCAAATTATAGGTTTATTTTGTCACATATTTGGAAAGGCAAAATTATTGAAAACAAATAATGTTATAGTTTGACCAATAACTCTGCCAGACTGTTGTTTTCTAGAGGTTAATTTGCTTTTATGTAACAGATAATTGTAAGTAATATTATCAATTGAAGTTGATAGTCTAGAATGTTGCCCGTTGGATGTAATATCGAGATAACAGTAGTTTATTGTGTTAGAAGGGCTCCAATCCAATACTAAGAGTGGTATTGTGCCCATCAACCGGCGACCCTGACGACATCTCGCGGAATCCCGGTTGTAAAACACCACTGTATGGAGTTTATAACGGAAATAACAAATAAGAGAATAATTATCGATTTTAGGCAATATACCAATGAACTAATAAGATCATCGCCTGTATTATCCATCAATTTTTGCTACTACGCAAGACGAAATTGTCTAAAGTCTCAACAAACTCATCGTTTATCAACTAAACAAGCAGATTCCCGTTTTATTTTACGCAAAATAGCCCACTAACGCCCAAAAACACAATTAAAACATCAAACAAATCGAAATCAACTATCAAAAACCGTCAAAACACGCTTTATAACACAAAACAACGACAGCTATCACATTCACACCTAATAAGAGCATCCTCAATACATAAATCGATAAGAAATGTCAAACAACTCATCATGGCGCGCGGGAAATATGCGGTGATTTTGCACAAAACTACACTCACCAGTGAACGATTCCTTCTGGAAATGACTTCATATGGTTGCTAGGGCCACAAACACATACACTGGCGACGGTTAATCACTTGATTAAAGCGCGATAATTAGCACAAATGTTAAGATAAGCTAACGCGATAAACAGCGATGCACCCGACTTGCACAGCTGGGGAAACTAAGCGACGCACGCGTTGGTTTTTTTTTTCAACCAATCGCGTTGCTGCGTTTTTGGTTAGCCGAATTATTTGACTGCGTAGGTCAAGTTAATAACTTACAATAGACAATTATTATTACGTTGAAGTGATGTTTTAATTTGAATGTTAGAGTTAATTGCAAAAAGGTGCTGGTGAATTTTATTATGTTATTTAGTTTGTTGTATTGTTATTATTTCTAATTGCGATGCAGTTTACGTTGTTGGCTCTATTGGCAATTTCAGTGCGATATGGTGTTTTCGAAGGTGGTAACGTGTCGTATCGTATGCTGTTTACCAGTGGCGTACGGTAATATAACCGTAGCAAGGGCTCCAATTCAAAATTATTCGTGGATTGACCTTGTTTATTAATCCAATCTTTAAAATAATAATCCCATGCTAAAATAATACATAAAATTACACTGAATAACGTGCCCATGAATCGGCGACTGACAACGCTATTTGTTACTATTTTTCCGCGGAACCCCTGACGACATCTCGCGGAACCCCAGGTTCCGCGGAACCCCGATAGCGAAACGCTGCTGTAGATAATGATAGATCATACAATACCTTATACAGGAGCGTCACTTACCTTTTATTCAATTAATGTTAATGCCTTTGGACATGTATACAGGGTGTTTCAGAAATAACGGCTAACCTTCAAGGACCATATCCGCCAAGGACAGAGAAGCAATTTTGGTCAAATAACCTATAGTATATTTCAAACTTTTAAGTACCAACAAAATTGTATTGAAGAAATCGTCTAAGGCCTGTCCTGGTGCATAGCCGTGCGCGCATGACTGAAATACCATTGCAAACAACCACGGCAAACAACAAACATTTACGAACATTTATCAATTGTACAGAGAGATTAGTACGTACCTAATCCACATGTGATGCAGATTTACAAACATTGTGATTGCAAAGCGAAATCCGTCGAACAAAAATCGATTTAACACAGCAATTGCGTTTCACAGCCGATCAAAGTTATGTCGCATTCTAACCATACAATTGTCATTCATCCGTGTCTGGTACTACACAAATCACTACACAAACACACCCCATTAAGATCCCACAGTCAAAAAGATTCTTATTGTTAATAAACCACCAAACAGTTGATCACTCTTGTACGTGACCTACAAATGTAGGTCATTGTCGCTCTGAGCGAGAAAGACCGGAGTGGGGTGAGGCCGATATGTTGCGGTCGCCATTGATTTGTCACCAGTTGCAACACAACTGTGGCGGAATGTAGTCCATTTTCTTGCTCTGAACAGGGACGGACTCCGTCTTTCTTTATTAATTTTCTCAAGAATGCCTTAAGTTAGACCATACGTTATTGGACAAAATATGCTTATTACGGCCTTGGGCATATGCTCTTTGAAGGTTAGCCGTTATTTATGAAACACCCTATAATAGTAGTCCATCTACAGCAAGCGATTATCTCTCTACAGCAAGCGTTACTGATATTTTCAATGAAGATATCCGGACAACCAAATTGGCCATTCAAACAATTCTAGGCTAATCAGAAAATTCAAGCAGACTGGGTCTGTTGAAAATTTCTTTAAGAAACACCACAAGAAAATGTGCTGCCGAAAATAAGGAAGCAAGTTTACCAGTGTTGCAAACGGTAAACACCCAATGCAGTAAATCAATGGCACATAACATACTAGAACTGAAGAAATATCACCTTAAAAACACGAAATTTGTAAATACACAAAAGAAAAAGTGTAAAAAATCAACTTTTCATCAATAAAATGAGTAATTTTGCGCTAGTTCTAAATAAACATTAATATTAAATCAACGATAATATTACAAATGAATGAAACCCAGAAAAAAATAATTGTATACCCCGATTAATAAAAAAAAGAAGAAAAATGCTGTTGTACCAGATGAATAACAATTATAAAATTAGTAAAGGCAGATATTCATCAATACTATGCCACACAAAAAAAAAGAAAAATACACACAAAAAGTCTTCATTGAAAATATCAGTAACATCGAGATAATCGCTTGCTGTAGATGGACTACTATTATAAACATGTCCAAAGTTATTAATATTAATTGAATAAAAGGTAAGTCATGCTCTTGTATTAGGTATTGTATGATCTATCATTATCTACAGGGTGAAAAATCAACTTTGCATCAAGAAAATGAGTAATTTTGCGCTAGTTCTAAATAAACATTAGTTATCATACCAAAATAATAAAAAAATGTTAAAAATGTATTAAAATTTCCTATTTACTAATTTTTGTCATAAAAAAATTTTTTTAGTTAACAAAAAAAATTATGGTATGTGGCAGTGACTTCATGTTTGATTATAAATTTTAATTCTAAACAACATTTCCAAATAATATTCATATATTCTGAATCGCTAGGTATAAGGTACCGAAATTAACATATTTGACAGTTGCCGTTTTGGTTTCATACACGTCGCCAACTTTTATAAAGAATAAAATTTTCTGAGAAATGGATAATAAATTTTGTTTTCCATATGATGCGGACTTTCCTGGACACACTGTATACGGGGTAGTCCTTATTTAGCTTAAACATCTTGCTGCACCTTTCTTTGACATCGTAGTAGCACATTTTCATTGCATTTTTTTTGCGTAGAAGGCACGTCGCCAAAAAATACCACAGGTGGATGACCAGTCACGGTACTAAAGCTTTTACGTATCACCAACACAAATCGCCATAAAAGCACGAACGAAACAGTTCAATAGTTTCTTGGCGAAAATTACACCTCGATATGCGTGGGCGAACACATAGAAACGCTAATTTCTCTGGCCATAATATGCAACACTAAAGAACTTACTAAAGCATCAAATGAGGTTTTCCTAGAATTTGATTCAAATTTTCCCCCATTACCTAACGCTATTAACGAGCAGGCAGCGCCGCCAACGGCGCACCGCCGCACTAACGGCTTTTCTCTCGAACGTTCGGATTGCTTACGTTCGCCCGAACGTTTATCGGTATAGATTCAAATTCCGCGGTAATTACATTGTAGCCGAATTCATTTAGGATGGGGGATAGGGTACGTAGCGGGGTGGGGGGCAAGAGGACCGTCCCCCTTAATGCGACCTTTCACGTGCAATTAGGGGGGGCGTCGTTACCGGCGACAATTATACCCGAAATCGGTGGACGACGACGTCGTCCAAATTTGCCTCGCCCTCCCTGTGAATCCCCGCCGCCCGTCTAAATAATTCATATTAGCGGTCAGGGTTAGAGGGCGATAAGTCGTCCGGTTTTCGTGATATTGCGGTTGATCTATTTGAACGCCGATTATCTTTGGCGTATGCATAAAATATTAGATTAAGGGAGTGTTCCATTTTAATGCAAATTAGATTAGGTCAAGGCATCAAATATATTTGATAAATGTAACTGAAGGCAAATGTAGTACAGTGGATAAGACGATCGTAATACAAACGTGGAGGGGAGGGGACATTTTCTAGTTTGTTAATTATATTACAGCACCTAATGACGATTACAACGATGAATACTGGACAAAAGGCATGCTTAGCAAAAAAGGTAAAAACGTGCAACAGTCCTACAAAACGTCGATAAGAAAATTTATGCAAATAGGTCACAAAACCCGGCTAAGTAATCACATATTCTATCATAACTAAGCATCAAACCTAAAAAAAAAAAAACTAACCGAATCAACAAAAAGAAAAGAAACTTAAAAGTTACTGAACGCAATAATCAACTACACAAACTAGGTGTATAATTATTGTATACTCCGTTTTCAAATCTACGCTAGTACAGGGCAGCACACAAAAATCCACAAAAAGGAAGATGGATGTATTTAAATAAAATACTTTTGTTTTTACAACTACTATCGTTTGCAAAAGTATTGAGCCCTGTCTATGGAGGCTCGTAACTCTGCAACGACTCAACAAAAAAATAGAAATACAGCGTTAAAATACACCGGAATCATTTCAGCATAACTTGAGTGACTATCAAATTTTCTGCCCCTAAGTTTGGACAGGAGCGCGAGAGAAGTGTACAAATGCACCCAGTTTTAACTGTTGTTAATAAACGCTGGTCTTTCCAACTTTTTACTCCAAAACATTTCAAATTTCAACAGAGTATAACACAAGATTTTGTCTACTGATTGGCTTTTGTATTTTTGTAATTTTCTTTGCAATAAAGGCGATAAACAATATTTTCATTGAAGCGCAAAATGTTCGTTAATTTTATGAAGCGATATAAATATGCCATATAATTTTCGTTGAAGGTTGGAAATGGTGGTTTGTTTAATGAAAAAATAGGTTGCTAGTCTAGAGTGAACAGCTGTAAACATGTTATTTTAAAGCATTTTGAATCAGCAGCAATCAAATATTATCATGTAGCAGAAAACAAATTAAATAACAAGTCAAAATATTTTTCTCACACCCCAATAATACGCATAACAGATACACTTGATTTTGGGTTAAATCTAGATAATATAAATACATAAATATTCCATTGATTACTTATTTCTTGAATAATGTTTCTTGAGTAACTGCGTTGCGTGCGTGTACGCTTTGCAAGTATTGAGCAAAAATGCCGAAGTATTATTTCAAGGAAGTCAAACAAATAATTATCAATGTAAAAAGTTTCTTTCACAATTAACTAAAACAGCTGTTGTACATGCCAAAAAATCGCCATCAAAAGAACGTATACTGCTATTAGATTTTATAGCAAACAAAAATCAGAAGCAATGAAATAAAATTATTGTGATTACGTACAAAATTGCAAAAAGCTAAAATACATTTAAAATTAAAGACATTATGTTAAATTTATGAGCTTCTACAGTAGCACTGTTTCAAGAGATATTGCAAAATTATGTTGCACATCGCAAGATAATTTAAACCAATACATTGATAAAGATCAATGTGTCATAATCATAATCAATTTTAATCAAGTTGCATGACGATGGTGACGAATTATTAGATTACAACAACAGCAGTGCAGATAATGAAGTATGCGATGGTGAGATGTCTTACTTTTTTTTTGAGTGATTTTAGATAATGATACAGAAGTTGCCGGCGATAGTACCATGTTGGAAGTTCTTCTGGAACTGCACAACTCGCTCAAAGTTTCGGACACAAACTTGTCGCAATTGAAACAATTGCAGACATTACTGGCACGTTTGGTATGGCCCCAGAACCTACAGGAATAACTACGTCATCACCATCAACTACTGATTTACGGCAGAAATAATATTGCGAAATAATAATAAATCACAAAACAGAATAAGTATACAATTCCACAAATAAACAAGAAAAATCATGTATGCTATTTTCAAAAATAAAACCGAACAATAAAATGACAAAAATATTGAATACTATCCTGAGAGTTGATCGCTTGAAACCGTCGCGCGAAGCTTCGCATCGCTTCCCGACCGTAATCCCCTTTCCCCGATGAGAACCACCTTGCGCACAGGATCGATCACATTTATTTCACTCCGAAAAATTCCCAAATAACTTTAATGTTATTATTCATCAATGGAGGAGTATCACAATAAATACGGATTGTTTACATGTTAACTGCACTGTCCTGCCATCGTTCGTTTGTCAGATATCCGCGTACATCAAAAGGTCGCCTACAGACTTTCTTACATAGAAAATCAAGAATATAAAAACGCCTATAGAAGAGACACGACTCAATATTTTTGCACCAGATAGTAGTACCTGTACTCATACTACATCGTAATAAGAGATTACCAAGAACTACCTGTAATCCTTGTCAAATTCAATATTGCATTCATAACCGTTGGTAAAGTAAAATGCGTCGTCAAACCCCTAATAACTATATCATTCCTTTAGCGAGTAGGTAGTACTCATTTAAAGATGTGTGAAATACAACGTACTAATAAGTAGTGATGGAATGATTATTTGATATAAAATTTATATCGGATTTAAAACCAATATTATCATCAGTCATCACATATTGAGAGTGTTATAATAAGAGGCAAGATTTGAATTGCCCGCTATTTTGGTTGGTAAGATTCGATAGGTCAACGAGTGAGACAGGTCGATATGAGACAGATAGGAGTTAGTAAACATGGGGCGCTGCACGAGACAACACCGTGTCCTAATTGTTATTACTATCAAAATGGTGAAAGTTTGATTGCTACAATTCGCAGAGTCAAAACGCACCAAGAACAGCGCAACAGTGCACAAAGAACAACAAAGAAGAGTGAATCCCGATTTTGTTGATAAAACCATTTTCAGCGACGAGGCTCATTTTCACCAAAGTCGGCCGTTGACTATAAATCAAAAAAAATGTTTCGCTATTCTGCTATTGAAAACCATGTTTAATTTAAAATTTGAACATTGCGCTCTTATTGTGATACCTTGTATAGCCTATTAAATATCATCAATTGTAGTGTTGCCCTAGGTGCAGAGTCACAGCAGTAAAACTATTCATAATACTGTTCCATATCCCAGATTTTTCACAACAAATCGCTATGTGCGTTAATACGCGACAAAAGCGAACAAAATGATTGATAGCAGAGGATTATTTTCATGGCATAAAAGATAGTCTACCTAATAGATAAATTCAGTAATTAATCTAGAGAATTCACACATTACTCAATCTATGAAGGGTAAAATTATTTACTACATTAGAAGGGTAAAATCTTCCAACATCCCGAGACATTTCAGTCCTGAGAACTTTGCGCATCAAAGGAAATACGAGGAATAGACGTCCCCGAAGAGGGAGGACGAGTGACAAAGGAGAAACTCTGATACGTAATGTCAACCATATACTCCTAATAAAGTTTTAGGGCATATTGATAAACTCACGTGACGTCAATACTCACCTATACAACAACGTCCCTTTACATTATTCAAAGTTTTAGATAATTCAATGAAAACAAAATGTGTATACTTCATTTATTTTTAGGTTGGACTATGAATTATTCATAAGGCGTTATGTATAAAATTTTGGGGGTTGAATTGCAAACTGTACCGGCGCCGAATACAAAGCGAGGAGATATTCCCGCCAGGAGTGAGTTCTAATTGTTTACGTTCAATTAGCCGCGGAAACGGGCAACAATTCATCTTTTAATTACCGGCTAATTAGTCCAGGTAGTGCCGAGGAAATGGGTAATGCATGCACTCTCTAATTTCGCTTAAGCGGGCCGCCGCCACAACTTGAAACAATTTCTGGCCGCCCCGCCCATTCTCTCGTTTAATGAGAGGAGCTGAAATTGTTTGCACTTTTCGGAATTAATTAGAAAATTCTGCTCTGAGCTTCACATTTATGAAAGTTCCATTCAATGTATGAGATATAATGTAATATTTCGGCTAGATTTGTATGATTTTTCAACGTTGCTTTTGTGTGAAATGCCTGTGAAATTGGATATCAATAAATTTATATACCACAGTTATAAACTTAATAAAAATAAAACTTATCAATTTGTGACTATGTATCTGACAGCCAGAGCGCTTCTTATATTTCCAAATGGGTACTTAGTTTACCTAAAATACAATAATCTAGGTTCAGTGACAATCCTAGCCAACAAAAACAAAATCGAACAAGTGAAAAATGTTTCCGGTATGCGTTTTTCCGTACAATCGTAATCTGAAAGCAAAAATTCTTAATCTAAGAACAAATTCTACATCTAAATTTTCAATTAGGTATTTTAGAAAGAAAAGCATTTGACATTTGTCATTTTTATAGCAGCTATTTTTTCACTGATTTTGATTTAAGACTATATTCAGAATTTCTGACGTCAGGTTCAAAATGTACTGAAATAAGCATATAGCTTGGATTAGTGAATTTTCGAGTAATTAAGTACATACTTGTTAATATGTAAAATGCTCTGTCTCTGGACACAAAAGTTATAATTTATAATTACTGTTGTATGTAAATTTATTGCGGTAAAACAAACGAAAATGTATTTATTTTATTTTGTTATTACCGAGTTTAAGACCGTTGTGGCATGGGTTGGCATTAGGGCTTCCAATCCCGGACAATATGCTGAACCCGGGATTTCATGCCTAAAAATTTTGTAATTCCGGGATTGATCCCAGAAAAAAGCTACGATTTCCGGATCAAAACGCCTGTGATGCCAAAAGTTAGTATGTAAATCTAATCAGTATGAAACGCCTAAAATATACTTAATTGGACAATATCCTTTATCCCGGAACTTGATAAAATTTTACCTTACAAGTAGAAAACCAAAATTGTCGGTTTAAAAGGTAAAAGGTGTCAAAGTGCGCGTATTGTTAACAATAATAAACAAAATTTAAACTCAGGCATAAGAAATTGTTTGATCGAGTCAAATTATCAATTATTCCTGTCAATCCCAATGAAAAAATAGTCATGGATGTTTATTATATAAGTACACTAAGAGTTTGTTTGCATTTTAAATAAAACGATTATTGTATACAAAAACAAGATATCAGTTCTAAACGACGTTTCAAGTAAACACAGTATTCTTCAACATTGATGAAATATTCAACGCAACTTCTTGCCATGAAAAAAAAAAATTACTTGTACGTCTTTCGGTTTTGTCAAATATAATTCAAGTAGCCCAACTCACATTGTAAAAAGAGATTTTTATCTAAGTGCACTTACTAACAAAACTTGTTCACTACAAAAGCGAAAAAAGCGATAATTGTGCAATGAAGAAATGCCAAATATGATGATCCCTGAATCCCGGAATCGAAAGCCCTAGGTGGCATGTGTTCATCGGTCTCAAATTTCACAGAAATTAGTCATGGATATTGAACAAACTGAGAGGGTCCTGCATAAAAAAGTAAGAGTTAAAAACGAATCAATAATTTGATGCTTCATACCAAAATGGGATTTAGCAAAACTTTTGGAATTTTAAACATACCACCCGAAGCTAAATTACATAGGCAATAATCAGAAAATATACAATGTAGCACAACTGTTGCTCCTTTATTTAAACACAATTTTTACACTCTTGCGCCAGAATGTAAGATACCGAGTTTTCATCATAACATATGTAGTATCGTGGCCATATATTATGTCCCTTCTTTTGGCGTCCATTTTCTCGGAGACCTAGGAACGAAAAAATTTGAAAAAATTCTGGTGCTGTCCTTGATTAATATGCTACAACTCATTAAAATTAGAAAGCTGTATGTGTTGGCGTTTTCCCGATTTTTCCAAATTAAGAAGAATTGACGCAGTTTTTGCCCCGTAAATTTTATTCGTTTAAATTTAGCAATTAATTACTCCGGAAATAATCCATAGATATCAACGAGTTAAATAGTGAAATCACCTGCGGAATGCTAGCTTTCAATGTGCATTTTTGTAAAATCATTGGATTAGTGGTTGACCCACAAAAAGCTATATTATGCAATGCCAGTCATTCCGTTATTAGAAGAGCTAGAATAATGAAATATAGACTATAGGCTACCCAATAATTCATAGGTTTAAAGTTTATTACATAATCATTGTTTATCTTGCATTTTTCATACAAAAGATCGTGCTGAAACTTCGCGTGAATTCCGAAGCTCTACGGTCTTTGGGGTGCTGCGGGGCAGGGAGGCGTTAGCGGTGCTCTTATGTCGGAGAGAACCGACACAGCTGGGAGAACCGCTTATTATCAATACACAAAAAGAACCATAACCATAAGAATAATGCAATATAGACTATAGGCTACCCACTAATTCATAGGTTTAAAGTTTATTACATAATCATGGTTTATCTTGCCACACAACATCGCTACACAACATCGGGTTGAAGCATCTCATGATTGCTGCAGTTGACGCGGCGCTCTTCGGTCGTTGGGGCGAGCGGGGGAAGGGATCGACAGCGACGCTGCCAGTAGTGGCGGATCGCACGTGCATTACTATAGTTACTAGTGTTTACGGACACAATACATAAAACGACACGGCGATTGTGCCTCGCCAAAGAAATTTCGATATCCGGTGACAGATTACCGAATTAAAAAATAATGGCAAAATAAGTCAATAAGATAACAGAACCACGAACAGGCATTTGGAGGTCACATGGGAATTCTTGGCAATTTAAATCGGGTTTCGGGTTTAGCATTTAAAATTAATGAGTGATCTGTAAAATATTCTATGTGTCTACAAATTTACGATGCTAAATTTGTAATTTTTTTTATATTTTTTAGTTCTATACGCTCAGAGCTGTGTAATATATCAAGAGTTGTATTTATTTTATATTGTTTCTGCACGTATTTAAATATTATTAATAAATAAGCTGTTGAAACTGTTATAAACAAAATAGGGCATACTTTTTAAATATTTTTTGGGTTCATGAAGTAAGCTTAGTTTATTATTCACCACTAATCGGAAAATGTGTTAACTCCATATTATTAGATTTATCCGCTTCTATCAAAATCTTGCTTACAACCTTATTGTATAAAACTGAAGAAAACATAAACGCCAATCGATAGAAGAGATTTCTCTCGTACCGGGTCACATATTATAATCAAAATTATGCAAATATTAAGAATTTAATTGTTAGTTAAAATTACTACCTTGTCAAGTTATGGTTCTTTTTGTGTATTGATAATAAGCTGCCCGGTTCTCCCAACTGTGTCGGTTCTCTCCGACATGACAGCACCGCGAACGCCTCCCTTCCCCGCAGCACCCCAAAGACCGTAGAGCGTCGGAATTCACGCGGAGTTTCAGCACGATCTTTTGTATGAAAGATGCAAGATAAACAATGATTATGTAATAAACTGTAAACCTATGAATTATTGGGTAGCCTATAGTCTATATTTCATGATTCTAGCTCTTCTAATAACGGAATGGCTGGCATTGCATAATATAGCTTTTTGTGGGTCAACCACTAATCCAAAGATTTTACAAAAATGCACATTAAAAGCTAGCATTCCGCAGATGATTTCACTATTTAACTCGTTCATATCTTCAAACTGAGACAAAGCTAACACTATAATTATCTTACAATAACATATTATAAAGAGTGCATGAACAGAACATGGTAATCTCTAAGAAATCGACTAAAGGAGTCTAGCGTTTACTTTCTACTGAGTTGTCGTCTCAGTGGACCGGTATCAGGACCTTCGCAAGGAGTAATTTATAGGCGTTCGTCGGCGTTATTTATCGTTATTTAATGACGATCGACGACGCTATTTCTTTTTTACACACCGTTCCAACCTATCCCTGCTCAACCTCCCCGCGCCAACCTCTTTCTCGCCCTAATGAAAAAGGAATGTTTCGAGAACATTTATCTCGACTCTTGGTTCATGAAGCTGACACTTACCGAATGGAGGCACCGCTATCGGAGGCGCGTTTCTATTATTTTCCTCTCCGATCGCAATTAGATGCCTTACTAACGAAGGTGTCAAGTTGGTGTACACTTTTTGTCCTTTTGAATTTCTTGTACTCTGTCACGCGATACGCTTGTTTTAAACTGTATTTTTGAAGCGTCCATTGGGAATTACATTGGATACCTTTGTGATTGTGTAACTCGTTGACGTAGAATAACACTTTTTTTTCTTGTAATAAAATTCATTTAACATGCAACACCATCGAAATGGTTAAAAATTCGACGGGAATATAAAATTAAATTTCATGAAGGAAAAAAGCACCAAACGAAAGCTTTATAAAAAAAATAAATATAAGGGGAGATGTCGCTGGAGAAAGAATTCTTTTAAGGCACTGCCGGTGATTGAGGCGATTGATGTGAACAAAAACGTAATCTAAAATATATCTGTATATGAAATGTAATCATATACTTTTTCCCCAAATTGAGTATAAGATCCTTTTCTGAAATTTCCTGGATTTCCAGGAAATTACCTTAATAAGTAATCGACATATTTAATTTTCAATCAATTTTTAATAAGAATGAATATCTTTACATATAATCCAATTTCCAACCATCCTTTGGTTATAACAACATCATTAGCATTTGTTAATATTAATATTGATAGATTTATTTGTATAATGGCAACATTGTGCTATTAATAAAAGAAGTTATTACAATTATGGAATGTTTATGGAAACCAAATGGGCGTTCACGTTCAGCACGATTAAATTAAAAAATGCCCCTTTTACACATCTTTTCTTAATGGGAGGATCTCATGTAGAGACCTAAAAAATAGCTCAACTTGTGAAAAATTTTCAAACAAATTGTAAGAGGTTGTTTTCTTTTGGTTTATTTATAAAAAGTGGATACTGTTGTAGTATCAGGTAAGTGTCAGGTGCTGCGCGGCTCAACGACGGATACGATAACTTTAATAAAAATAACCAGAAATTGAAACTTCAAAAGCGGAGTGAAACTAGATGAAACTAGTTGGAGGCCAAACCGATATTTAGTTAAAAAAAGTTGAAAGTTTGCAAAATGACGGCTGTTTGAATTTTTCACGTTTTTTTTCTTTCAAATCGTTATAAATAATATAATTATTTTAAAGTTTGACTTATTATGAGGTTCAGCGTCCAATAAAAAATGTTTTATCTGTGGCAAAAAAGAAAAACTCGATCCGTTACGGGATTTAAAAGTAATCGCGCATGTCAGTTTGAAAGATCGTGTTTCTAGAAAAACGCTTCGGTCATATCGCTGTTATAAACTGTACACTACTTTTTAATATTCCTTTTCTATATTATGAATTCTGAAATTTCACATTCCAACAATGAAGCTTTACCCGAAAATTCTGATTTGAATAAACACATCTCTTTGCGCCGCCTTAATGCAGGAAATTTCCATCGGAGAATACCATCGCCTATAAAACTGTAAAACTTGCTATAATAAAAAAACTGTTTCCGTTACTTATTTTATACTCTCCACGGTTTCAAAATAAATACACTAATTGAAACAAACATTTAAAATTTACATCAGAAATCAGCCTATTTATTTTCTTTTTCTTGATGTTGTCAAGAACAAGAAAAGTCGAATATTGTGAATGACAAGTCCGTTTTTTGTCACAGTTTGTAAGAAGCATGTATACCCCACTAACGAAAATTTTTGTTAGTGTTTAGAGAAGAGCTATTTGTAATGGAAACTAACCACAGGTGATATAGGATTTAAAAAACACATGAAACGAACTGTAAAGTCAAGGGTGTTTAAAAAAACATTTTTTGTATATAACGATAAATAATTCAAACTTCGTTCATAGGTAAAACCTTTCTATTGTTTTACGTTCTATTTTGGAAAGTAATTTCCATAAAATAATAACGTATACCAAAAACAATAATGCCGTGATTTAATATTTAATTACTTTTATATACTTTCCAAGATGCAATACTACAACAGAGAACCACTGTAAAAAGTTCATATCTCTACAACGCGCATTAAGGCTAGGATTCCGAACCTACGGTACACTTCCTGTAGACTACATCAAAAACAAAATATTGCAATCATCAACGTACCATATTGATTGACATTGTTACAGCAAATGTTGAGTCTGAAAGAACTTGAAAGTTGTAGATTAGACGTTCTGTCAAAGCTGTCATTTAGTATTTAGCTAGCCATAAAGAGAGGTAATTTTATAAAAAAAATTAAACTAGGACCCAACTTCCAGTCTGAAGGTTAATAAATTTCCACTGCTCGGTAGCTAA
Source organism: Melinopterus prodromus (assembly GCA_964023965.1). Classification (NCBI taxonomy): domain Eukaryota; kingdom Metazoa; phylum Arthropoda; class Insecta; order Coleoptera; family Scarabaeidae; genus Melinopterus; species Melinopterus prodromus. The sequence goes on from OZ030391.1 coordinate 76,301,261, forward strand.
ACTAGGAGAGCTGACTCGAAATTGGAGGGTACCTGGTTCAAATCCAGGCCAAGGTATTTTTTTTTTCTACAAACTATCCTCCCCTAGATTAATAATCATTCGCTTTCTAATTTAGTTTGTAATTTTATTTAGTGTTTCTTTTTGTATGGTATGAATTGCCACAGGTCCAACAACTTCTATCGGCGGCCCTGTCTGGGAGTATATATTTAATAGGTTCATATTTCTCTTCAAAATAAAAACAAATTAGACAATCAATCGTTTTATTTGAGTAAATAAATTGAGTTACTTTTCATAAATTGGCACTCAGCTTGGGACTTCTATTATCATTGGTATGCAGCAGCGCATTTTGTAGTTAAGGGATCTACTCAAGTCCGCAAGCTACCTTTCATGGCGTAATAACCGGGAATAGGGCAAGTTGTATAGCGAAAAGGTCACAAATGCAAAATATTTCGCAAGATCGATGCGGCAGTCCATTCATCACGTTCGGAAACGTCAAGAGTAAGTCATGCAATCCTCCGTTGGTAGTCGGGGGGCAGCACGGTCGCGTACCTATGTACACCTGACCGTCTACAAATGGCGTACCTATTTATTTTATGCCGGCGGGCTAGTAATATATAGCTCGAAGAATCGAACGAAGAGAAGATACGCCGAACCAGGAGGGCCAAGGGGTGCAGGATACACCACCTCCCCGACCATTTCGACTATTGATTTATAGAGGAGTCCTGGAAATTGATGATGAACAGTTACTGCCGGCTATATTTAAGGTACAATCGAGACGGCTCCTCTAAAATTTCGCGTTCCGTGTCATGTACCAACATGTATTTTTACGTTTTAGTCCTTCGTATTAAAAAATACACCAGCGCATCCGCCATTACTGATGTAATGCAGAAAGTGGTTAAAAAAATAATAACATACTGTCCTACTTCTCTGTGTGCGGGAGAGAGTCACTACCGAGATTACCGAGATAGTGGCCACCTTTGGTCGGGTTAACGTTTTAAAGTTTTTTCGTTCTTTTTCCGTAGTTAAGCTCGAAAAAAATAAAAAATCTGATGTTGCCAGGGACATGACTTTATCATACAATATATAAAATTAATAGTTTAGCTGCATGATATTCTATTTGATCGAGATCGATCGTGTCTGCATTAAAATAAAACAAGTTAGCCAGGATTTGACAGATTTGACAGATGTATCATATAAATACTAAATGATTTAAAGTATGTTGGTAACAGCAGGCTGTTCCAACACTAGACAACATATCCAACATATCCTATCTCATCCGACGTAGTGCCACTGGACACACTACGCATGCGTCAAGTTCGTGGATTCGATTGGCTGGATTGGATGCATAGGCTGCCACAGTGCTGCCACCAGCTGCCACATATATAAGGTTAACTATGGGCTGTCACTGGTTTGGCGTTAGTGCTACCGAATATTACCGGCTAACGGCCGCGGTAATACCGACCGCGCACTTTAAGCTACAGTAGCGCCATCTGTTGACGATCCTAATAGCTAGTCCACGCATGCGCAAAATATATATATCTCCGTCTCACATTGTTGAAACCGAGACTACACATTGACGCTATAGGACAAGCTCCGTATAATCCGTAATACGTATATGGATAATATTGACAGTAGGTATTGTCAAAACACCAGCCTTTGACACTACTTACTGTCAGAATGAAAATAATTGTGAAATCCTCGCTAACTAAGTTTTAATGCAGACACGATTTCGATCAAAAAGAATTTGCTCATACAGCTAAACTATTAATTTTACCAAAAAATGTCATAGACATCTTATCTTCGCACATTTTATATTTTATTTACTAAGTATGTTGACGACATATTTATTATTTGGAAAGGCACACAAAATAGCATCATTAAATTGCTAGAATACATTAATGATATACACCCTACATTAAATTTTTCATTAGATGTTGAACAAAATAGCAAATTTAACTTTCTTGATGTGACCGTGATAAATAACAACAATAACATGACCTTCAACATATGCACAGAACAAAGTACAGCACACACGATAATACCCTATGACTCATTTCATTCAATTAACACAAACTCGCTTCATTTAAATTTTATATTGACAGACCTCTGACATACCCCATATCACAAAACCCAAAGAAAGCAGAATTGGCCTTCCTTTTTCAATTAGCACGTAACGATAAATTCTCTCATTATGAAAATAAATACCAAACAGGACCCATTGTACACTTTTTACAGATCGCTTAACGAAAACAAATTTAAAATCCTACTGAACAAATTAAAAATTTCTTAGAAAAACCAAATATTAAGCTATTTGTCAAAATTCAGATATGAAGTGGGCCCATCCAGTGTTCTAATTGCCCTGCCATTTACATAGGTCAATCAGGAAGACCATTATAATATATAAAAAAATTGCAGAACCTAAACTACGTAATACCTCGAATGTATGTATACAAGCACACAATTGAGATGGGCCATACAAAATAGCGATCAATATAGCGTTATACTGTTACATAAATGCACAAAAGGCCCAAAAATGGATCTACTCGAACAATTTCAAATAGCAAAGCATAATATGAACCCACAGATAAATCTATTGAACGATCAACTTTTGTTTAATGTAAAACCTTGATTTACATCTCTAGATTTAAATTAGAAACAAAAATCCTATTTTAATACTATCATGGATACATATGCGCGCCATTGGTTGCATACACCACCATTTATTAATAACTGGTTCTAAATGCCCTCCATCATTTTCCAACCACCATCACGACGACACGCTATTGCTCAATATGAATGTTTGTTGACAGTTTTACAAATGACTGTAAGTAAACTGCTTTTACAGTGTACGAATTATATCTTAAATAGGCATAAATAGTATTTGTTTGTAAATTTAGGACCGATTATGGTTTGTACGAAACCAAACCATGTCTACTAAATACATAAAATTTTAGATAGTCAAAGATAAGAGGCTTTCATTACACCGAAATTTAATACATATTTGGCATTTATCAACAGGAAATGAATTTTTGATCGGAAGGTCTTGTTTAAGCGATTTTTACAACAGCAGTCTCTGAAATGCCAAACATGACAGAACGGCCGGATTGAGTGGGGAGATTAGCGAGGCGTTATACCATACGCAATGGATTTGATCCCAAATAAAGACAGTGAACGAGCCGTGTCTATGACGCGTACGATAAATTAATCAAAATTAAGTGTAACATTTATTATTATTGAAATATTAATATATATTATTAGTTTGTTATCAGTGCGAAATTTTTTATTGGGTATATACAATATACATTTTCCAAAACATTCCATATTTGTTTGGAAATTGAGTCATGAATAATATTTTAAAATAAAAAAGCAAAATGTCTATTTGACTTATCGATAGCTTAACTGAGCCTGACCTTCACCGGAACTTATCACGTGATTTCAATGACCAATGCTTGGTACTGCCAAAATAATAAACAAAAAGCCTGTAGTGATATAACTACTAAGTTTATAACCAAGGAACCAACACGCCCGTCAAGCAACCAAAGTTACCAATATCATCTTAAGTTTTTACAAAATGATTGACGTATGGCCAGAATACTCACAAAAAATATAGCGTTACCAATAAAAAAATAATTAATGACGTCATATGTCAAATACAATATATTATTGGAAATGTTATATAACGATCCAAGGGTTTTTTAAAACCACAAACAGTTTCAATTTTAATTAATGTGTTAAGCCTTTTAGACTCCGACAGTAGCTTGGACGTAAAGGGTGTAATGAATGACCCTTTCGTTCCTGCGGCCTTATTAATCATCTTGACCTTTTTTCTACATTAGGATAATTAAAATAAGATTTTGAAAACAATTTACAAAATTACAACAGATGATGCTTGAATTCCATTTAATTCCTATGATAGTTTTGTAACTGTGACAAATGGAATTTGTTGGTATATTTACTGGGAAGAAGTAACTAGCCAGCAGTTAGAGCACTTCAAACTCTCAACTTCAAAGCCTGAAGTAATTACTTGTAATTACACCATAGTTGTTTCTTTATTCTACTTGTTTCCGTGAAGAGCAATTTGTAAGTAGGTCACACATTTCTAGCTAAGTTCCTACACGATGATTAAAATCAATCATCATTAATATTTTAGTACAATCGTTTTCTATTAAAGTATTCATGCCGACATAGGAACTGATTCTAATAAGTATTGATTAAAACAAAATGAAAATAATTATGAAAGTTTTAATATCATCCCATTCATGAAAAATTAGGTTTATTTTGAGACATATTATTTCATTTATTTTAAGTGGTATGTGAAATGTGTATGGGAAAGTTCTCTTCTAATTATTAATTAAAATTGCCCATATAAATGAAATTATACACAAACAAATAAAGAAGTATTCTCATTTAAATCCTTTAATACTTAGCTTTTAATGAAATGTAAAAAATCAGCTCCAATACAGTTTTTTCTTTGTTCAACCCACCAAACACGGGCTGGCAAATCCTCTCTATCAATTCGGAAACACCCTTGATAACCCACAAGCGAGGCATTATCCTTAAACCATTTGGAATCCCACCCTTCACCACCACTCACAAAAATAAAAGTTTCCCGTTTATAACAACAATAACCAAATGCGAATTCAGTTTGAAAGTATGGAAGAAGCTTGGCTTAAAGCGCACCCCTTGCAATAACTTCAACACTTTATTTCTTGACTGTGAGAGAAGGAGAGGTCTTTGGAACCCCCCAAAATCTGAAAATAAACCCGTGAATTACGCTCAGGTAATTAGTATTTTCACGGTCATTCGTTCTTCAGACGGCTAATCCTTATTATTATAGCTAAAATAGTTAATTCCCGGTTTCCGGTATCCAAGTAAAATCGCACCACCCCCGCGCCTGAGGGTTTAATTCTGGCAAATTCTGAGATTGTCGCGAAGAGAGAAACTCAATATGATCTCGCGGCGTTCTATGGAACTTTAGTGAAAAGGGGCGCCGCGCCATCCCAAATACGGTGCTAATTTATATAATTTCGGGTTTAATCGGGTCAAGTTACACCGAAAATGTAAACGATCCCGGTTATTATTATTATTAAAGCTGGAAAGGCTTCGAAAGACATGAGAATAACTTCTTGGAATTTTCAGTTAAATAAGGAATTGTGAAGCCTGAGCGTTTTCCCTGTTCTCTTACGCAACTGATCCATTTAGATACTCTCTTCGTTCAGGATTTAAATAGCGTTTCAGTAAAATTCGTTCTAGTAAAAGCTGACTTAGTTTTAAGAGAACTATTCTGTGATACCTCACACGCGACGTCATTGCCAACCTCAAACCGTAGAGCATAGGAATATACAATCAACTATATATTGTACAAATATACAATATACAATGTATTGTAATTTTACAAACAACATAGGGAAAATAGTGTCATGTGTTATAGGATGGGACCAAAGCACATTTGTCTGATTTTTATTGACTTTATTTAAAATTAAAATTATTTGGTTTTGAAAGATGTAGCTATTTTCCTAATGCAGTTTCTAAAGTTGGTACCATATTCCGGCTCTATGTTGTATCTAAATGGTATCAGGTGTGTGTCTGGATATGACTTAGGTGTTAAAAGTTGACTATTCAGTATACTTTGTCTATAATATGAGAGTTGGAAATAGTTAATACATAGATAGACATTTATTCTATAACTTTAACAGTGTTGAATACAATTTTGCATGATACATGAACTAGACACAAGTAAACAAACAGTATTAGTATAAGTGTAGATGAATGCAATACGAACATGTAGGCATCATCATACAAACAAAGATATAAGTATATATGCACACACACATACACATATAGCGCCAGTAAAACAATGTACAATATTAAAATATGCCCAATATTAAACACTGCATAATAAAAAAACATTAAAAAAACAATATTGAACGAGGTCACAGACTATCCTACAAAATATTCATTTAAACTGTAGTACACTTTACCCTTTAGTTCATCACGCAGCTGCCGTTTCAATATGTGCATTGCAGTTAGCATTTTGAGACGGGTAAGTAAATGATTAAAGATCTGTACTGCTCTAAACATAATTGATCCATGGTACTTAGCATTTTTGGGCATTGGCAGTCTTACGTCTCCCACAGATCTTGTATCCCTTACTGATATAGGCGGACCACGCTCATAACGAATCTTAAAAATAAATAAACAAACTTCGTAGACAAACAACGTGTATAGACACATAACATTTAGTCTATAAAAAATAGGTCTACAACTGTCACGCTGGCATAAATTGGCAATAGTTCGTAATGCCCTTTTTTGAATTTTAAGTATAGCATCCATGTTCCCAGATGAGCAGAATTCCCAAAATGGCAAACCATACCTCATCGTACTTGCAAAGTAGCCATAATAGACGGCCAGGCCGGTTTCCTCCCCCAGCTCTCGCGATATGGTGCGTATAGCATATTGAGCCTTACTCAATTTTGCAAGTGTCTCAACGTGAGGTAACCACTTCAACGAACTGTCCAAAATAACACCAAGAGACTTGTGACTATCTGTAAATTGTACAGAGTGGTTCCCCAACTGCAACAATCCCCTGCAACAATCCCGCAGGGGCGGGGACTGACCAAGAAAACCACATGGCCTTAGTTTTAGCGACATTTAATACGAGGTAACTGATAGCAAACCATCGACGTAAAGCCGCGAAGTCGGAGTTGATGTTATCAACTAACGTAGCCATTGTAGCACTTGACCATACAATGCTAGTATCATCAGCAAACATCGTAACCTTGCCGTATTTAATTGATCTTGGAAGATCATTAATGTATATGGAGAAAAGCACTGGTCACAACACTGAACCTTGTGGGACTCCACATCGCACATTCGCAACCTCAGACTGACGTGCCTGAACTGAAACAAACTGGCGCCTCTCAGCAAGATAACTTGCACACCAGTCCAAAGGTGCACCTCTTATACCCAATCTATGCAGTTTGTCCAGTAACCTTTCATGATCTACACAGTCAAATGCTTTTCGTATGTCACAGAACACCGCCACAATATAATGGCCCTGATTTATGCCATTATAAATTGGAGCCAACAGATTATAAATGGCATCGGACGTTGACAATTTTGTTCGAAACCCATACTGAGACTCCACCAGCAAAGCGTTATCCTCCAGATAATCAGCCAATCGGTCTTTGAATGCAGACTCAATAATTTTTGATATACCAGGAAGCAGTGCAATGGGCCTGTAGTTATTTAAGCTCTCCCTGTCGCCGCCCTTAAAAATAGGTACTACCTTGGCCGTTTTTAGATTCCGGGGAAAGACACCAGCTAAATACATGATGGCGGTAATTTTTTAAGTCAAAAAACTACAGCCACGCCTGGGATTGCAACCCAGATGTATGGGTATTGTATTGTATTGTTGTATTGTATTAACTATTTTCAATTCTCATATTAATGTACGCAGATTTCTGCAAGAATTAACTCCCTTTATCAATAATCTACACATATTTTTAAAGCCCAGTTATTTGAGATAAACAGCTCAGCAGTGCAAGGAACTACGAAGTAACGGAACCTAAAAAGTATGATTAAATGAATGCCCAAACATGGTCATTTTAGATTGCAGCACAAAACCGTAAACTTGGCACAATTTATCTTATGATTGTTTCGCGACGAAAACTGGAGATAAAAAATCTAATGAAACTGACATTGGTGATGATTGTAATCAGTACAGTCATCATTTGGGTAAAAATGTTGTGTGCGCCGCGCAAAAAACAGTGATTTACTGGCCTCGAAAAGTGCCCAGCCTCGATAAAGAATCACTTTCTTGGCTTGCTACATATGACACTACAGGTATGTAAAATGTCGGTAGGTATTTTTTTTTTAATTCGTAGCGGCGGGTAAGCGCCTATACAATACCGAATAGTCTGGGAATAGTTGGGTTCAAAATCCAGGGCAATCTAATGAAACTGACATTGGTGACGATTGTAATCAGTACAGTCTTCATTTGGATAAAAATTGATAGTAAGCATTCTTTTTAATAATGTCATAATAATGGCACTAATGTACATATCACTGTAATCATTTATGTGTTTCGCTTATCTAATTTTTACTACTGAAGAACCTTAAAACAAATCGCCAAGATATACAACATTCCCTACTGACATTCCGGCGTATCCAGGGTCCCGTAAATTCAATTTACGAGAGGCGTCAAGCTGGATATAACCAATTACACTTTATTTTATTATTCAATAACTAGGAATGTACGCGAACGTTAACATAAATTGACGGGGGATCCAACGAACGGGCGAACATCCGCGTATATCAGCGTCCTTCGTACGGAAGGGTCTATGCAGGTAATAAAACGCCGGGGAAAAACGACGCGCAGGGCGCAGTTAAAAGATGCGAATCTCTATAACGGGGTTGCCCATATTCCGGGCGAACGGGCGCCCCGAGTCGTGATATACGCCGCTCCGGGACGTACGCCCGGATTTCGAGGCGTACCGAGGCATAAATACGGGTCATAATCTCCTATACCCCGATGTATTATGTACGCAATGTGTGGCGCACAAAAATGTATCCGAATTTGGATGTGTTTTGGATGCGATTTATTTTTGTTTGTGTTGGAACTGTGTTGTTATGGTCTATATGTAGACTGTACACTGCACACTAGGGTGGATCGAAAATATGAAAATTTAAATTTGAAAACTGCTTGGTGGGGAATTGATGCTCTACGACAGTGGTTCTTAACCGGTGCTCCGCGGAACACTGGTGCTCCGCGAGCTTGTTGCAAGTGCTCCGCAAAATTATGAAAGCCGAAATTGTTGACTCGTTTACCGTATGTGATTGAAATAATAATATTTGTATTTGTATATTATTAACGTACAAAACATTCTAACATCAACAAAACTAACAATTATAGTATATTATAATACAAGTTTTATAAGACAAAAATTAGCGCACGAGTTGTATTGTTATCTACTTTTTTTCTACTTTGCGACATTAATTTTACATAAATTTCGAAAAATGCGGTTGTCATCTTACAATTTAAAGTAATTTTATATTCAACAGTTGGTAGTTCACAAATACGACTGACGCGAGCCAATAGCGATTGAGATGTCAGCCTTATCTGACACTTGACGTCAATATCATAAATCTTGGAAAACCAAAAGTTACTAAAAGTTTGTGATCTAGTGTTTTCATAACGACACCGACAACAGTTTCGTTATGAGTTTATAACGAACGCATAGTAGAAAAAACATTTACAATTTTCAAATAGTAATAAATATGAATAAAATAAATAAAGAATTTAGAACATTAAACAATAATATATAATATAATAAAAAAACAATAATAAAGCATATTAATTCAAAATTAACCCAATTATCGAAAAACAATTTTTAAATAGGATTTCTACAGGCTGTTTATGGTCTTGTGATATTATTTTCAAAGAATGAGTTTTAGCGTTAATAACCTTCTTTTAAGGCGTTTAGGCGCCCTTTATAGACAAGGTAAAAAATAATAGAAATATCAGTCTTATTATGCAATTTTTGTTAAGACATTTTTACGATAATGGCTTTCTTTTAAGATTTTGCCACCCCTTGAATATAAAATCACAAGACCGTAAACACCCTGTATTGTACGGAAATCGATACTATCATTACGCATTCATTCATTCAATTCTGTTTATTGATATTTGCCTTTCCAACAAAGATGTAATTATTCCTATAGGTATACTTTGCTTGATTGCAAATAAATTGGAAATAATTTGATCAATTTGTAAATCCAACTATACAAAGGGCAACACCTTGCAGTGTCTAATGTTTGGTATGGTGTGTAATGCTGCCCCTATTGATACTTATGAGCCATACATGATGCAAAATACCAATGTCGAGTTCTACCATGCGTAGACATGACAGTCGTCGCTTTCACAGCCAGACAGCGAGCGCATCCCATGCAGTGGCAGCGGTTGTAACTACCGCAGACGCCACAAACTTCCATTGTCAATAACTTTTGATAGATGCACGTACGAAAACAAAATTCAGACAAAGGATTCTTCTTATTTAGCGTAAAATCATAATTTGATAAAAAAAGTTAGGTATTCCCATTTAAAAAAATGAAGTTAACCTCATTTTCACCGTATTCAGCGCCATCTGCAGTGAAACTGATATCGCCATCTGCTTTTTCCAAAAATTGTCCTCACCTGGATGAATGATCATTCGCTTCTTTAGTTGATTCTATATTACTGACGGGTTTACGAAATAACCATCTTCCCTTGAAGTTAATGAGAAGCCATATACAACTGCAGAATTATATTTCCGGTGGTTAGCCACTTTTGAGAGTACCATTTTTCCTGGATTGCGTTTCTATAAGCTAGTAGGGACATTCTCCTAAATCAATTGCTCAGCAAATATCTGAAATATGTTGCAGATCTGTACTTAGATCGTTGTGGCTTACAAAGAACAGGTCATATTCAATACTCTTAAATTGAGGAACTGGATAAACTTCTCATTGCTGTAGATCTTATCCAATAGGAGCAGCAAAAGCTCGCAGGCCAGAGTTGATTTATTTAAATGCTTGAAGAGATTACCACTAATAGCCGTATCAGTGTTGGTCACCGTGCCATCACAAACAACTGCATTTTTGTAGTCCAAATATATTGTAGTTGCTGAATGTGCTCGCTGCTTCAATTTTTAAAATATGTATTTATAAAAAAAATCTGTCTGCCGCCTAGAGCAGTGTTGACACTATTGTAGCTCCTGCTCTGTCTGAAATTCCATACGATTCAGGGTGAAAGACCGATCTCGTTATTTAATATGAATCTACCTACCAATTTCCAAATCCCTATTATAGCAAATTCATCCCATTAACTGTATTTTCTTTTAATGGCGGACCATATTCTATAAACATACCTATGTTTACAGCATAATCACCCATATTTGTATAGATTTATGGAAAATGGTTTCTTTACTCTTAAAGCAGAATCCAACGATCCATTTTCATATTCGAAAACGTTATTAAGATACAATACCAATGTACCGCAATCGTAATCACCCTGCATTTTCACTCCTTAACTGGATTTACTGAGAGTCTGACTCCTATTCCGATGCAATTCAAGTCACAGTATGCTCTGATTACAGGAACAAAGTACCTGCGTCACTCATTTCACAACAGACAACAGACAAATGTTCACTCTTCGGTTTACCCTATTACGCATGCTGAAACGGTTAACATTCCGACAGAGATACATTATGAAATTGATGAGGCTGGTTTGCATACTCCGACTATACCACTTAAGTTACACATTTGCATAAAACTGTCTTCTTTTAGACGCGAAATGTAGGAAATATCGAGAAAATGCCGGAAGAAAAAAAAATTCTAGAAACCAAAAGGATGGTTCTAATATGCGAAACAACACCACAGTAAGTAATTACCAGTCATTCGGAGCCCGCCTTCAAAGAACGTAGAGGTAGCGGCGGTAACAATCTCCGAAAAGAAAAAACAAACCGGGCGAGCAGCGAATTTAACGAAAGATTTACGCCAGCTCCCTCTAAGGTTCGTCGGGATAACCGCACGGTCCGGCAAAATCGCTTAATAAGATTTATGGCGATGAAAAGAAAGTAACTTAAACGGGGCTAATCAACTTTTAACGAAATAAGTGGAATTTTCTTAATTCCACGGGTAAACAGCCGAAACACGAGGCAAAAGGGGAGACGCAAGGAGACCAAGAAAAACCAGTCGGCAGCGCCGTCTGTTCCGCCCCCGCTCCGCTAAACGTTTCACTCGGGGGAAACTGAAACTTGTGGGCTAAATTGAATTCCTTAAAATCTTGACGAGTTAGCTAACTTTTAAATTCGGCAGACTAATCGATGCAGTATGGAGTTATTTCTTGATAAAATGGGTTCACATTTAGTGAACCTACTGCAAATATACCAGAACGAGAAACGATGCAGGGGTGAAATTGACCATACAAAATGTACTTTAAATTTACTATATTTTGCATATTCTCACATGGGGTTCAGAAAAAAATCGTGTAATGTTTTTCCAATGTTGGGTTATCAGATGTCGAACGAAAAATAAGTTTAAATGCGTGTTAATTCGTCTATAGCATAAAGCTGCGTACACATTATCCACATGTGACATGACATGTTAACACATGTGACATGTTAACACGTGTGAACACATATCAACACGCGTTTAAACCTGTTTTGTGTTTGGCATCTGACGAACCAAGAGTGAGAAAACACATGCAAAGGCGTGTTATCATGCCACGTGTGAATAATGTCTAACTAGTTTTAACTGTAAAAACTTAAATTTAGAAATATAGCGTTAAAGAGAAAAAATCTGATGTGGCCAGGCACATGACTTTACCATACAAAATATAAAATTAATAGTTGAGCTGCACGAGAATCTATTTAATTCAGATAAATCGTGTCTACATTAAAATTAAATTAGTTAGCCAGGATTTGACAGATATTTTGATAGTCAATACTATCAATAGTAGGTATTGTTAAAGCATCAACATTTGACACTACCTACTGTCACCAGAATAATAGTTATTTATCTCACAAGTGCCGAAAGTACGGAATAGCGCGACGAGCGGTGATGCGGCGCGTCACCGATGACGGAGCGTCGCCGTCGCATGTGAGCGAGTCGCGCTATGTAGTTTTCGGCAGGAGTGACATCAACGTTTGTTGTGTTGCTTTTAGCGAAAATGGTTATATTTCTGGATAGGAAATGTTAGGAGTAGTAATATAATGGCACTTCTGGATACGCCTCATTCCGCCTCTAACACCATCTTCTTATTTTAAAATGCGCCCGACTAAAACCGAGCGCGCCCGAACCGGGGAACGTAAGTGTATGAGTCACACGTCGATGTTAGAGAGAGCACGCACAGGTCCGCGCGCTAGCGGTCCCCCTTTAAAAAGCAAACCATTTAAATTTTCGCGCCATAAATTTTAAAGTGCCGCCACGCACCATTTAAATATTAGGGTAAAAATTTTTTAAATGTCGCCACGCATGCGCAAATCGCCGGTTTAAATTAAATTTATCAGTTTAAAAATCCCGCGCGCTAACGGTGTGTCGGCAGCCATCTTGTGCACCATCTTCTTATTTTAAATGGGTTGCACACCATCTTCTTATTTTAAATGGGTCGGACTTTTATACGATGCCGCCTTCTTGTTTTAAATGGGGTTTGAGCGGTCATCTTTGAACACCGTCTTCTTATTTTAAAATGTCAGCCCCGAGTACCATCTTCTTATTTTAAACTGTTAACTCTTAAACGATACCATCTTCTTGTTTTAAATGGGGTTTTAACAACCATGTTCGAACACCATCTTCTTATTTTAAAATGTCAGCCCCTTTTGTCACTTCCGGTCGACACTTCCGGTCGGCACTTCCGGTCGCCATTTTTCATTTCCGGTCCAGATTTCCGGTCGGCACTTCCGGTCGCCATTTTTCATTTCCGGTCCAGATTTCCGGTCGGGACTTCCGGTCGGCATTTTTCATTTCCGGTCCAGATTTCCGGTCAGCACTTCCGGTCGACATTTTTCATTTCCGGTCCAGATTTCCGGTCGGCACTTCCGGTCGCCATTTTTCATTTCCGGTCCAAATTTCCGGTCGGCACTTCCGGTCGCCATTTTTCATTTCCGGTCCAAATTGCCGGTCGGGACTTCCGGTCTCAAATTTTCATTTCCGGTCCAGATTTCAGGTCGGCACTTCCGGACGCCATTTTTCATTTCCGGTCCAGATTTCCGGTCGACACTTCCGGTACAGACCCTGTATAAAGTATACAGACCCTGTATAATCCCAACAGAACCTGTATACAGACCCTGTATAAATTATACAGAACCTGTATACAGACCCTGTATATCACAACAGAACCTGTATACAGACCCTGTATAAATGATAACAAACACTGATGAAAAAACCATGATAACATGTTGACAGCTACTATAAATTGGCAATCATATGCGCTACTTCTTCAGTATTATTTATGATGAAGGTCGTTAATCATCCATCATTATCTCTTCCATTAAATAATCTAGACGGTCTTTGCTCAAGCGATGAGTCAAAACAGCAACGGCATGGTGAGCTCCTACCAAACACTATAAGAGCAATTATTTGTGGCCCATCTGGATGTGGAAAGACAAATCTTCTACTTAGTTTGCTATTTGAGGAAAACGGGTTACGCTTCGAGAATATTTACATCTTTTCCAAAACGTTATATCAACCAAAATATGAATTTTTAAATAACATAATCAAGGAAATACCAGAAATTGAAATCTTTAACTATAGTAACAATGATGAAATTGTGGATCCTGAAGATGCTAAAAACAACTCTGTATTTATTTTCGATGACATAGCATGTGATAAACAGGATAAAATACGGTCATATTTCTGCATGGGGCGACATAAACTTGTTGATGCGTTCTACTTAACACAGACTTACACACGAATTCCCAAACATTTGGTGCGTGATAATGCGAACGTAATAGTTTTATTCCCACAAGATGTTCTGAATTTACGTCATATATATGATGAGCATGCTTCCACGGATATGAATTTTGAAAAGTTTCGAGAAATGTGTTCAGAGTGCTGGAAAGGAGGAAAACATAATGCATTAGTAATAATGAAAGATTTTGAAATTAAAGATGGTCGATACAGAATGGGGTTTGACCAGTATATATTAGGGGTGTCATAGAAAATATCATCAGTATCAATAAACCATTGTGTAGAAGAACAATGATGATGAAGAAGAAGAAGAACCAGTTGAGATATGGCAATCTCAAAAAGCGATCACTACTTCAGCGAGATGGAAAACACATTAAGCGACGAATTAGTGAAATTGCAAATGTTGTAAGAAAAAAATATCTAGCATTGAGATTGGGGCGTGAACATGATGCAGAAACAATTGAGCGTGCTGTAAAACCCATAACTAGCTCTTTAAAAGACATTTCATCCAACACATTAAATTTACTGAAGAAAAACATTAAAAACGAGGAAGATATTAAACAAGAAAATATTAAACACGAAGAATACGAAGAAGACGTTAAGACAGAAGATTCAAAGGTGGAAAAGTATGAAACAATGGACTTATCAACAATTCCAGGCGAAATTAGAGAATTATATGAAACCGGTGTAAAAGGACGATTAGATACGAGCTATGGAGTACAATACAATAACACCACCAATACTTGGACCTTAGGCTCTAAACCCATAGAATTTTCGGGGGATAAAATCATTATCGATAATCGAAATACTTTTCGTGGAAGTAAAGGGTTATATGAATTAATATTTCTAAAGAAACCCATTGGCTATACTTTAAAAGATTTTAATACGTACGGCGAAATCATAAATTTAACGAGCGTGCATAAACGTAAATTTGAGGAGGATGCTCAAAATAGAGGGAGTAGATCATTCAAATACATTAAAATAATAAAACCATTGCTTGAAAAGACAACTAATCCGGATAGTCCTATAACAAAAACAAAAAAGAGTGGTGATGGCCTTCAAATGGACTTCAATAATAAGAAGGTGGAGTATATATATTTTGACGACATCAATGAGTTGATAGAACGATTAAAGCTATTGACCGCTTCACAAGCTGCTGGAAATAATTCTCATACTAACGAAATTGCATCTATTATCGAAGAACTGAGAGAAGTTGAAGTAATTTTCTAACATGGGTGTAGATAAATTCGGTAGATCACCTAGATCTACTACTAGCCGACAAGGTCAGCGAGCAACAATGTTCCCACTAACTAAAGATGGTGGTTATGATATTCAAAGTCGTAAGTTGAGCAATATCGGGGTACCCATAAATGACCACGATAGCGTTCACAAACAATACGCTGACACCGGAATTCTAGAATCCATCAATTTTACAAAGAAGGAATTGAAGACGTTGATGCAAAAAACAATCCCCGATAAGTTGGCGAAACTGGATAGTGATATTCGAAGTTATATTAATAATGAAATTACCTCTATTAATGATAATATTACTACAACACAATCTCACATCGATTCTTTTAAAAGTATCGCTACCAACGACATCAAATCGGGGACATCTAAAACTGACGAATTAGAAGAAAAACAGAAAGAAATATGGAAAGAATTGCGAAAAAACCGCGAAAAAATAGTGTTTCTTAATCATGCTAGTACAGTAGTAGATAAGGATTTACGATCGTTTGCCCAACTCACTAGAAGTGAGGTCTCAGATATAGAAAAACGCGTATCATTTCTCGAGCACAAGTTAAAGTTCAGTGCAACCTCTACCGTCATACCGTAAACTTTATAAAATGAGCAAATTTAGCAAGGCAAAGGAGACTGTTGTAAACGAGCTACATAAGCCGGCTCGGAATAAGTTTCCTAGACGAAGAACCATTCTACACGGTATAGATGATCTTTGGCAGGCAGATCTAATCGAACTCATCAAATATTCCCCCTTCAATAGAGGATTTAAATATATACTAATTGTAATTGATTGTTTTTCAAAATTCGTATGGATGGAGCCGATTAAGAATAAATCATCGAGTGAAGTGTCACGTGCCATGGGATTAATATTGAAGAATTCACAACAACGTATTCCAAAGAATCTGCAAACCGATAACGGTACCGAATTCTATAACGGTCAGTTTAGTTCGTTAATGAAAAAGTATTCAATCAATCATTACTCAACCTTTAGCGTAATGAAGGCCGCCATAGTTGAACGCGCGATTAGAACCATAAAACAAAACTTATTCAAATTATTTAGCCTATATGGAAATTACAAATGGCATCATCTACTACCAACCGTCACATCAAAGTATAATAATTCAAAACATAGAACCATAGGAAAAAAACCCGTAGACGTAAATTCAAAACAAGTGGAAGCTGTACTACTCGGAACCGTTTACAATCACATAAAAATCGCTGGTAAGGGTAAATTTAAAATTGGTGATATAGTCCGCATAAGCAAGTTCAAACATGTTTTTACCAAAGGGTATTTACCGAACTGGACAACGGAATTGTTTAAAATTACGTCTGTTAGAATAACAAATCCTGTGACGTATATGCTGAATGATATGGAAGGTCGACCAATAAAGGGGGCATTCTACGAATCAGAATTGTCAAAAACGAACTTACCCGATGTGTATCTTGTGGAGAAAGTTTTAAGAAAAAGAGGGGGTAAAGTATTTATAAAATGGCTTGGTTTTGATAGCACCCACAACAGCTGGATCCCAAAGTCAAACATAATGTAGTGGGGTAATCATTATAAATTCAGGTAGCCACCGTCTTATAGATCAGTTGAGTGAAATATGATAATGATGAATAGTCCGTGCAACTACTGGTCGACAATCGATAGGCTGTATACCAAATATGAAGAGGCTATAAAAAATGAAACGCGATTCATCAACGACTCGTGCTATGATGTAGAAAATGTGAAAATAATAACTGGATTAAGTGCTGCTCGAGGTTTTATCCCCATGATACGAATTACATCATCTGCTGATACCAACAACAATCATATCCCCATAATTCATTCTGATTGGCCAATACTGGTTCGAACGTTGAAGGGCTTCTTGGAAAATGACAACGACCTCCGATACAAGAATATTACAACTGGTGAGGGAGAATTAAAGTTTGAAGAAATTGAGTCTGAACGACCCTCATTAGGAGTCAGTGTTGTGCTAACCTTCAGAAATATATCAATTGATCTTTGTGAAATAGACATATCCGGTATTTTGTATCTTGATGATGTAATACAATGTAAGTTAGCAATGTTAAAAAAATTAAACTTTGCATATTATTTTAATAAGTTAATGATAACTTTTGTTAGGAATAATGTACAAAATCCGTATTCTAAGATAAAAGAGTTATGTATAAAAAATCCAAATGAATTTAATTATACGGTGTTAGATTATCTTAGTCTTTCTAACACACTCTAAAACCATAACATAATCATATTTAGTCTTCAGTTTGTCATCGTCATTCAGCCGACATGTATCATAAGTCTTCAATTGTATTATTACTATTAGTGTATTTGTTCATACGAATAGTTTGTATAAAACTTAGAATAAGACATCAATCACTCGCTCAGGACTCTAACGCATGCGATAACGTTATTTCACATATTACACGTGAAAGGACTTTGAGTGATTTTACTGATGAGGAGTTAAGATTATTCCCCATCAAATATCTACAAACACATGTATCTGCACAACAACTGCAAAATGTATGGCATAAACTGCCAAAGGCGTATTTGGAAGATGATGAGTTAAAATCGAAATTACCCTGCTACAAGCATTACAATACTCCGGACCAGATGACGCACTACGATGGACCACCACCTTCACGAAAAGACTGTCAATTTTGTAAAATATTGAATATGTAGATACAAATTGATGATTTATCTAAATAAATGTATTAAACGAATTATGCTGCATTATTTATTTTTAGTGATGTAGGAAACGGGGTGTCTAAAATATACTATAAAAAGGGGGCTACTTTCGAAAATCTCATTAGTATCAATGAATACGTATAAGGGAGAGGGTCTGTTAAACAAAATTATTAATAATCTACCGTTTGAACTACATTTACCGGGGTATCAGTTTTGCGGGCCTGGAACTAAATTACAAAAGAGGCTACAACGCGGTGACGGGGGAGTGAACAAACTGGACATAGCCTGTAGAAAGCACGATATCGAGTATTCTAAACATAAAACTTTAGAGGATCGACATCAGGCAGATAAAGAACTCGAGTATAGTGCTTGGGATAGAGTCAAATCATCAGACTCTAAATTGGGTGAAAAAGTATCCGCTTGGTTTGTTACTAACGGTATGAAGTTAAAACGAAAACTTGGTATGGGAATGCCAACATCTAAACGTTCCAAAGTTGTAAAGAAGAAGAAGAGAAGGATGAAGAACCAGAAGCCAAAAGTTGCATTCCGCAAAGCAATTGTAGATAAAGTTGCCAAGACTATTAACAAATCTGATAATTTGAGAGACGCATCACGCTTAGCTGTACAAAGTGCCCGTTTAGCTGTTAAAGATGCTGGGGGAAAGTCAAGAGTAAGAGTCCCCCGTATAATCCCAATTCCCAAGACTGGTGGCATCCTTCCTCTACTACCAGCAATTTTTGCCGGACTATCAGCTTTAGGAGGATTGGGTGGTGGAGCAGCTGGTGTATACAGAGCCATAAAGGGTGGACAAGAGGCTCGAGATAAGTTAAAGGAATCGGAGCGTCATAATAAAACGATGGAAGCGATAGCTATTGGTAAAAAAGGATCTGGATTATTCTTGAAGAAACATAAATCTGGCTTAGGGTTATACTTGAAGAAACATTTTTAAAAGAGCTACCCAAGAGACCCCTAACCAACATCGATTTAGTGAGATACGCGAAAATATTAAAAATCCCCAATTTTCGGGGAGTCTTTATGTGCGACACATTACCGAAAACACCTCACAACCCAAACGAGTCTGGCATTGTTAATTTGGATAATGATAGTGGAGCGGGGACTCATTGGGTAGCATATCGGAAGATAGGACATCAAGTCAACTACTTTGATAGTTTTGGAAACCTGCGGCCGCCAAAGCAGTTGATAAAATATTTCAAACATTGTAAAATAACATATAATCATGAAAATGTACAAAAGAAAAATACTTACAATTGTGGACACTTGTGTTTAGAATTTCTAATAAAGTATAAATAGTAGTACGCACAACAAAATTGTTTAATTATGTCTCAAACGTTCACCCTAACAGGTACCAAGAGTACACTCTCAATTGATTTCTACCCCCCAATAGAATTGGAACATAGATCACAGTATTCCCTAGCTCTACTTGCTCTGCATACGTACAACAGTATTCCTAATATTGAGGAAGGTGTAAACAATAAATTTTACTTCGGAGATCCAAAGTTAGATAAGCAAAAACAACAACACGAAGACGTAATCGAGATTCCTACAGGATCATACGAGCTCAGCGATATTACGTCACACATTCAGGAGGAGTTATCCGCGCGCGGACATATACCAGCATCATCAGATAAATCTACATACGATAATTATCTATCGATCAGGGGAAATAATAATACTTTGAGGTGCGAAGTGAAAAGTGAACTACGAATTAACTTTACTAGTGAAAATTCCATTGGACGAGTGTTGGGGTTTTCACCGAAAGTACTTATACCGAAAACTAAATATCAATCCGACTTACCGGTAAATATAAGTAAGGTTGTTACGATACGTGTTGAGTGCAATATTATCCACGGCTCGTATTATAACGATAAAACATCGCATACGTTGTATGAGTTTGCTCCAACCGTAGATCCTGGCTATAGTATCGATATAGAACCAAGTAATTTAGTATACCTACCCGTAATAAATCAGCATTCCATATCCAATATCACGATAAATTTACTCGATCAGAGTGAGGAATTGGTCAACTTTCGGGGTGAGAAGATTGTCATTAGATTGGAATTGAGAAAACTCAACTAACATGGGATTGGTTTTCAATACCCAACTACCTGGAAGGTATATAAACAAGCAACATTTTCAAGCAGGATCAGTTAGTGTTCGACCAACAGTAGTAGTACAACCATCATCGATTAAGCACTCTTCCACATTATCCGCAGAAAATATTCAGTTTTTACGTTCTCTAGGATATCATGTCAGAAAAACTATCGTTATTCGGAAACCCCGAATTTGATACTTCCATAGCGCGAGAAGTGATCCATACTTACCATCCCACAACTAAATCTTTCCAGCCGAACGATGAAATTGAGATCACAATCAATCAGAAAGATGTTCTGGTCTCGATGTATGAGAGCGCTCTGTACATTGAGGGAAATATTGAGCATTCAGCTACGGGAAAGGGTACTGTTAGGATTACAAACAATCTGGGTGCGTTTCTCTTCGGAAGTATCAGCTATGAACTCAACGGTATTGAGATTGATAGAGTTGAAAATCCAGGAATTACGACGCTCCTAAAAGCCTACTTGTGCTTAAGTGAAAATGAGTGTAAAGCTCTTCAAATTGCTGGACTCACATACCCCCTTGATAAAAACATGTATACGCTACACGAGGATAACAAATTCTCTCTTCGTGTTCCTCTAAGTTTTCTGCTGGGTGTTTTTCATAACTATAGACGTGTTATTTGCGGACGTCATAAGCTGCGCTTAGTACGTGCTAAATCTGATACTGATTGCTATCAAATTGTTCTCCCAGAAGCCGATAAGGAAGCAACCGATTTGAAAACTTTGAAAATAAATCTCACCAGCGTTCAATTAAAAGCAAAACATATAATCCCCTCAGATATCGTAAAATTAGAAATTTATGAGGAACTTAAGCGTGACAAAGCCATAATAATACCCTTCCATAAGTGGGAATTACATGAGCTACCGAGTCTTAGGAATACCAACAACGATATCTGGGCAGTGAAGACAACCGTCGCCCTCGAGAGACCGCGATTCGTTATTGTTGCATTCCAAACAAATAGGAGAGATAACATTAAGAGTGACATATCATACTTTGATCATCTGAACATCACGGATCTGAGGGTGTATTTAAATTCCGACTGCTATCCGTATGAGTCTATGCGTCTGAACTTTGATGAAAAGAGATACACCGAAGCATTCCAGATGTATTTAAACTTTCAGACTAGTTTCTTGGGTCGTAGTCACCCCGAACCTCTGCTAAATTATACAGATTTTAACGAAAGAGCCGTATTCGTGCTGGACACATCTAAACATAGTTCAGAAGTTGTGCTCCCATCAACCTGCGACATCAAACTTGAATTTCAAAGTTCCAAGCAATTCCCCGATAATACTAAAGCTTATTGTATTATCGTTCACGATAGCATTGTTGAATACATTCCTGTGCATGAGCTCACCCGACAAATTAGATAGTAGCAGTGGGGGATTTTGCCGATGGAGAATTTTGCTCAGTTTAATTCCTACTCCCATCAACGATGCCAGCTAAAGTAGTATCTAAGAAATTAAGTGCTCTTAAACGGAAGCAGCAAGTGTTACGTGACCAATTAAAGTTATTCGTGTCAGAACTGGAGGATTTAAATGGAACTATTGCAATGTACAGTTTTGTGAAGAAGTTTGAAACAATCAACATTACGTCATAGGTGGGGATAAAAAGTAGTATATATTAGTAGGTTATAATAAATTCATTTAGTTTCCAGTTTACCATCAAACAAAAACATTCAAAATGAAAATCGTCGTGGTCGACATCCAAGGTTTTCAACTCAGGTCTGACGAATTTATAGTAAAAGAATTGTGCATTTACGATGGTAAATATCCAGTTAACCATTTATTCATACCATCCACCAAATATGAAGAGCTGAACGAGTTGGAAAAGAAAACTATCCGTCATCTCTCAACACATCATCATGGTCTCGACTACTGCGGAGGCTTCATCGAGCTGAGCAAACTATCCAACGTCTTGGAATTACATCTCAGTGATGTGGATCGCGTCTATGTAAAAGGTGCTCAAAAATATGGAGTACTATTGGAACATTTGACCAATATGAAGTTTCAACCACACATTATCAATTTGGAAGGGATTGAATCCTGGTGTCCACCGCCACCCCTCCTGGAGAAGTTTACACCATGCAAGTTTCATACAAAAAATAATATTAGCGCAGTTTGTGCTATGAATAATTGTAAACTACTATATAATTATATTATGTCAACTTTACCATTATAACGAAATAAATGTATTAAACGAATTTCTTATGTTTTATTTCTATTATTAAAAGAGTAAATTCAATACGGTAAGCATATTAGAATTTCTTATATTTTCATTAGCAGTGTTATCATACTTACCTTTTTTTCTCTTAATCACTATAAATACTAAACGGTAATAAAAAGCATACCGGTTTCAATTAAGTAATTTTTTTATTATCATTATTTCATTTAGCATACAATTCATTTATAAATCTATAAAAGTTATCATTTGGACGTTGGTAGGCATTCCGACGTTTTTCTCCCCCTTGTATACCATAGCCATCGAAGATAGACTGCGTAGCTCGTCTTCGGTGGTGATGGCTTCGGCTAATCTCTTCGGAAGGAATGCTACGAAGTTTTCAAATTCGACAAGAATTGCTGGCCAAGCACACTTTGTAATTATTTTCGCTGATTTAATTGGATAGGGTGTATCAATTTCCAACTCTGATATCTTCTTCTTTGGCTTTATCTCGCAAAGGCCCAACTCGGATAATCTGGAAGACATCGTGTTTGTTGGTGTTGTTGTTGTTGTAGTTATTGTTACTGTTGATAGCTAGTTGTGGAACTGGCTATTTTACTACATAATGGTCCTATTTATATGAAAAGATAGTATGGAGAGGGAAATTTTTTTACAAAAACGTTTATCATATATTATACTTACTTTTATGCGGCTCTTTCCATCAATTCGCAACCTATCGGTATATCTTAATATTAAGTCAGGTAAATAAAAATCTACAAATTAAATTGAAATATTTACTCTACACAACCAAAAATTTATACAAATTATAATAATAGAAAATAATACAATATGTAAAACGTTGTTTAGTCTTCATCTCTCTCTCTCTCGACTGCCATCGACTAGCAGATTGAAATAATCACAATGTTTATGAAGAAAATCTAATAGCTACCAAATTTTGGAGTTGTGACCCCGACTAGTAATAGCGTATACAATAATAAAATGGTGTGTGATATAAGAATTCCTAGAGCGATGATGAGCTTCTTTCGATTTCACATATACAATATGTAGTCGGAATATCTAGATAAATATAAAAGATATAGCAAAAAACGAGCATTAGAAATAACGTTTATGAACTTAAGAAATAAATCATGCGATTGACCCATCTATTATACAATTCCCCGATCCACAAAATTAAAATCGTGAGAACTGGTGGGAGAATAATTCATCTATTATTTATCACCAATTGTGTAATGCCCCCAAGCTAACGTTGTAACACCATCATTATTAATATGGCGTTTTACATCGTAGGGTGAAAGGGCTAATTTACTCTGCAAATTAGTGAAAATGGTATGCTTATCAGACCTAAATAATAGCTGTTTTACGCGTAATTGACTTTTATTGAATAAACAGTTAGTATAATCGTCAAATGTGATTTTCGTTTTTACCACAGACTTTTTTACCCCTTTTGCTTTTTTGGTGATGTTACCCCCAACACCACCAACCCGATTTGCATACATCTTAGCACGCAACCCGACAAATTCCTCCATTATTCTCCCACGATTCTCATCTTTCATCAAACCCAAAACTGCCTTATTCTGCAGCGGAATACCGAACTGATTTTCATTCGCGTAGTTGGATGTATCGAACTGTTCCAAGTTTTCGCGCACGTCCGCATAAACATCCTCGGTTTGGATGGTGACAGTGAAGCTGTCCGTGTCCATATAACATAAACTAATCATATCCCCGTATTTAGGCTTCAGGAAATCGTAATAAAACTGATACATTAGCAATTTCGAAAGTTCTAAAACTGCGAACCCGACATAGATGGGTTTGTTATAAAAAACATTAAGTCGCCCCATCTGAATTGCCGAAAAAGTCTCTGTAAATACCTTTATACTCTTAAAATTTAGCTTCGCGATCAAACTACCCGCACCCAATTTAGGACGTCCGCGATCTTTTTTATTATCACCCCAACTTGTTACCAACTTCACGTCAACACGCTTGTCGATGTTCTCCATTGTCTTGCCAAAACAGGAATTGTTTAAAAGTTTGTAGAACTCACGTTCGAATTCGTTGACAGCCTGTTGACGTAAACTCGTATTCAAGTCGATATACTTTTTTAGCCAAGCTGATTGTTTAAACGTTAAAACCCGATTAATTTTTTTAATAACAAGGCCATGAGCAATGGCATGTTTTAAATTCCTATAGTGAATTACGTAATTCTTTTTATTCATTAAATTTGGAATAAGTCGTTTATCGGTTTTTGAGCAAGGTGAGACGATATTTTCCGCTAGAAATGGCAAATCATTGTGCAAGTCATGGAGGTGTTGTGGATATTCGATATCAACATCTAGGATGTATCCATCACTAGATACATCCGAAATTTTGTTAAAATCACAATATCCAATCTCCTCCTGACTCATCCAACGAAATCCGCCATAAGGTAAGTACTGTGACATTGCCCAACCGTACAAGTTGTTCGCATCCCAATACATTAAGTATTTAGATGGATGATTAGGATCAAATGTAGACATATACTTATTATTAGCGGATGCATGTCTGAGTGAGCATTGTGAGATTCCGCCCCGTATCCCTTTTTGCATAAAATGAACCATTTCTATGTCGGTTAGCAGTTCTAAATTAACTCTAGTATATTTCAACATCGCATCCCAACTCAGTCCGGGCGCTGTATAGTAGTGCGCCGGATCGAGGTGATACGTTTTGTGACATACTTTTCTAAATTTTTCGAAAACATCTGTCAAAAGTAGCACATCAGTCGTTAAATATAGATCTGAGTAATCTTTCAGATTTTTACACCCAAAAGTTTGCCAAACATTCTGAGCGTGGGTGTACTGCTCATCCGTAATGTCCTCGTTAGACATTTTATTAAAAAATACCTCTTTAGGGGGTAGTGAGGTATCTTCTAACTTGTCTAACGAAGTCATATACTCATAGGGGAAAATACCCTTTTTCCTTAGTAATTTAAACTTATTCTGCTCGGGTGCATATTTTCGCACATTCACTAGATCCGCATCTGAGAGATTACTCGCTAACGCATCAAGAGATGATGCCATGAATCTAAAGGAATCCAAAAACCGTAATTTTAAAAATTGGTTTCCGATTTCCCCTTTATCATCTAGCACCGTACCCACATGAATTTGTTTGCCAAAACTGATGTAGCGTTCTTTGTTATTAGGTAGCACATCGATACCAGTATCGTCATCAATTTCGGCTAACTCTTTGACGAACAGATGGCTATCGTATCCGCTGAAGTTATGTAAAAATACCGGGATATGATTTGGTATTTTATAGTTTAGGTTACAAATGGGGTGTGCAGCCCCCCTAAATCGGCCGGAAGCGTGGCAATGATCGCGAGCTTTATCAGAGCCACGAAATGGTCTATTGCAAATAAAACATTGCTCTGCCGCATCATAACAAGCTTGCTCCTCGGATGTTAAGGGATCCATCGGTTTAATGTCTTTATAATGATTATTATAAATTGACTTTACATCAGCAATTAATTTTGAGATAAAAACTTTCGCGCAATCCTTCCCCGTATAAATCTCAAATTTATTATTCGCGTCATCAAAGGAGCAAACTATTTGATATGCGAAGCTGTATGGAACATGTTTCGCAACCGCTTGCGTAAAAGAAGCGCTTGGATCAGGTTCACAATGCTCCACAGGCTGTAATATCGATTCGAAATCTGCGTAAATCGCGAACGGTACAATTTGTGAATTATTATAATTATTAAATCGCAAAATATTGCCCGGTAATTTTTCTCCAAAAAAATTAGGTTTATAATTTAATTTTGTGGATGGTAAAATAGTACGAATTTTGTTGCAGTCACTTTCTTGGTGTTTAGCCAATTTACGTTCTGTCGTAAAATTGGTTAAACAACCATCGCAAAAATGTGTGCGTCCACCGTGTTTATTGAGTTGTTTAGAAAGTAACTTTGAAAAATCTTTAATTAATACGAAATGACCCTTACCATACTCAAAAATGTATAATAAATTAACGTGTTTTTTGCGTCTATTTTCTGTATAATGAATGGGTCCATCCACACAATAATGCTTCTTACCATTTTCTGTTAGTTCATAAACGTTAATGCTTAGGTTATTTAGTTCCTCAATTTTTGCTAAATCTGTTAATTTAACGGGAAATTCCAACTTACCCATATTTACCACCTCAGAGTAATGAGGGTAACTAGATGTTAGGGAGACGTTTCGTTCTGCGGGGCAAAGTGCGGCTGTTAAAGCCCAAGCCAAGCATGCATTATCATCGTTCTTGATATTGATGCATGCTTTTCTTTTCGCTACTTTCTTGGGAAGAGGGATGTAGGATGAGCCCTGAAGTGGTCGATATTGGTTAATGTTTAACTCCATATGTGAAATCGAAAAAAAACTCCATCCTGAATCACGCTCTTGGAACTGTTCGCTCTGCTTCTTTATATTACTCGCCATTTCATTATAGATGCTGTCAAAATTACAAGACGGCGTTACCACTCGAAATTTAGTATTGAAACTTTTTAGTGAGGCTATAACTTCTTCTTCCTCCTCACCATCACTAACAACCATTTTCTTCACAAATATTGCGAATAGTTCAATTTGCACTTTCACTAACGTTGCGTCTGCTAGGTGGTCCCATATAAGATCCTTAGCGATTGCCTTATTTCTCTCCAGATATTCGGGGATGTCATCATTAGGCAGAGCTCCAGCGATTTCATAGCTGGCTACCCTATTTTGGAAACAGGTAGCCAACTGCTGCACCCCATTCGGCAGCTGCTGCTTATGCGTTTTAAGATGAGCACCAAGCGCCATTGCAGAATTGAATTCGACACCGCAAAAATCGCAAAGCATACGTATTCTTTTGCTTTGCACGATTTTCTTGGATGGTTCGTTCTTGCGTTTTCTTGGTGCCCCTGACGATGATGATGAGGATGCAGGCGGATGTTCAACAGCTATCGATGGAATTCCCGCTCCAGCGGCTATGGATGGAACTCCCGGATGATTCTTTTCCATATGTCTTTTCAAATTGTCAATACGCGTGAATTTTTTATCACATATCGTGCATTGCTTGGGGGCACGCATATGCACTGTTTTCATGTGCCTCGTTAAGATATCGGTGCGGCTGAAGGATTTAGCGCAAACTTCACAGGTGAACATTTTGACTTATCGGAGAAGCACTTGACTCTGAAGCAGTGAAAAACGATGTGAACTAGTCGATTGTTAACAAAAGACTGGTGAGTCCGCGGATTTCTTTATTCATTTAGCAATGGAACATGTATTGTCGCTCGAACAAATCCCGCAACTTCCTGTCACTACTGATTAGCGCTACATCCTCTTTGCAATCTGTTGCGCGAAACTTTGAAAGACACACCGTTAGCGCGCGGTCTAGTGCGTTCTCTCTCTAGCATCGACGTGTGAGTCATTCACTCAGGTTCCAGCGTTCGGGCGCGCTTCACTCGAGCAAACCGCAAACTTCTTGTTACTACTGATTAGCGCTACATCCTGTTTGCTGTCTGTTGTTTGCATATATGTATAAATAAATAATGTATAAATATATATAAAAGTTTAAAATTTATGGCGCGAATATTTAAATGGTGCTTAAAATTTTTGACACAAATATTTAAATGGTGCGTGGCGGCACTTTAAAACTTTAAAATTTATGGCGCGAAAATTTAAATGGTTTGCGTTTTAAAGAGGGGCCGCCGCACAAGATGGCTGCCGACACACCGTTAGCGCGCGGGATTTTTAAACTGATAAATTTACTTTAAACCGGCGATTTGCGCATGCGTGGCGACATTTAAAAAATTTTTACCCTAATATTTAAATGGTGCGTGGCGGCACTTTAAAATTTATGGCGCGAAAATTTAAATGGTTTGCTTTTTAAAGGGGGACCGCTAGCGCGCGGACCTGTGCGTGCTCTCTCTAACATCGACGTGTGACTCATACACTTACGTTCCCCGGTTCGGGCGCGCTCGGTTTTAGTCGGGCGCATTTTAAAATAAGAAGATGGTGTTAGAGGCGGAATGAGGCGTATCCAGAAGTGCCATTATATTACTACTGTTAGGTGATACCACTTCTACAAAACGTCAAGTTTAAAAAGCTAATTCAAATTCTGACAGATTTATATTCGTTCATGACGCTGTAGATGTCACATCTGTACCAACATACTTAAACGTAACTATACTCATCGCTATACTTTATTTACAATTTCCTCAATTTATCGTTTTTACAATTAGATAACTACGGGTTGATATTTCTTATCAACAAACAATCAAATTGGCGATCTTATTTTATTTGAATTTTGTATTTTCTACTTCGCCGCACTAGAGCGGCGACGTTCCATAGCGGTTCTCCAACCTCTGATGAAATCAGCTGTTTTCGAGTGTGACAGCCATAGACATTTCTGTGGTGACAGCACAAAAAAATCTGATGTGGCCAGGCACATGACTTTATCATCCTTTATCATCATACAATATATAAAATTAATAGTTTAGCTGCATGAGAATCTATTTGACTGAGATAAATCGTGTCTGCATTAAAATTAAACTAGTTAGCCAGGATTTGACAGATATTTTGATAGTCAATAGTATCAATCGAAGGTATTGTCAAAGCATCAGCATTTGACACTACCTACTGTCATCAGAATAATAGTTGTTTATCTCACAAGTGCCGAAAGTACGGAATACCACAACGAGTGGTGATGCGGCGCGTCACCGATGGCGGAGCGTCGTCGTCGCATGTGAGCGAGTCGCGCTATGTAGTTTTCGGCAGGAATGACATCAACGTTTTTTGTATTGCTTTTTGAGAAATACGTATTTAAAAAAAATCTAAAATGGTTATATTTCGGTATAGAAAATGTTAGGTTGATACCACTTCTACGAAATGTCAAGTTTAAAAAGCTAATTCAAATTCAGACAGATTTATAGTCGAGGGTTCTCCGAGTGTGACAGCGTGGTGACAGCCATAGACATTTCTGTGGTGACAGCACAAAAAAAATATTTGTCAAAATCCTGGCTACTATGTAGCATATCAATGCAGATGCGACCGATCTCGATCAAATAGAATTTGCTCTTGCAGCTAAACTATTAATTTTACCAAAAAATGTCATAGGCATAAATTATTCAAAATTTCCTCTGCTTTAATTTATTATTTAACTATTTTGACGAAATTACAGAAATGGCGGCTCATTTCTAAAATCCTTGAAAAAGGCTTAGAATAAACTACCAGTTCCTTTGGACCCTTTTGAACCAAAAGCTTTTCAGCTCTAAGTTTGGTCATAAAACTTCTAAATATGAACTTTCGTCCCGATACCTTTAGTAGTTTCTCCGGAATCGTCTCCACAAAAATCGAGTACACACATACGCACACACACACACACACACATACACACACACACACAGACATTTTTTTGAACCTTGGTCAAAAATGTTCAGGGGACCCAAAAAGACCTATTTCCGCTAAAATCTCAATTTTTTTTTTCGGCATGATTACAATACTTTACCATACTGCGTATGATAAAGTAAAAATATTTGTCAAATCCAGGCTACTTTGAAGTTTCATATCAATGCAGATGCGACCGATGTCGGTCAAATAGAATTTGCTCTTAAGGCTAAACTGTTAATTTTACCAAAAAATAACATAGGTATAAATTATTCAAAATTTCCTCTACTTTAATTTATTATTTAACTATTTTGACGAAATTACAGAAATAGCAGCTCTTTTGCAAAATCCTTGAAAAATGCTTAGAGGAAACTGCCAGTTCCTTTGGACCCTTTTGAACCAAAAGCTTTTCAGCTCTAAGTTTAGTCATAAAACTTCTAAATATGAACTTTCGTCTCGATACCTTTAGTAGTTTCTCCGGAATCGTCGCCACAAAAATCGAGTACACACATACGCACACACACACACACATACACACACACACACACACACACAGACATTTTTTTGTACCTTGGTCAAAAATGTTCAGGGGACCCAAAAAGACCTATTTCCGCTAAAATCTCAATTTTTTTTTTCGGCACGATTACAATACTTCATCATACTGCGTATGATAAAGTAAAAAGCGAACAATGTCATACTCTATTTCAGGTCAGACTGATCACTCATACTTTGCACTTATAAAAATCAAGTAATACTTTCATGTGCATGAACAAAAAACTAGTTTGAATCAAATAAACATCTTATTATAAATGCTACTGAATATATATTTTAGATTGGTCCTTTGCCGAAAAGACTAAATACAAATGGAAAACTTAAGAATAAAATTTAAGAATGTAGCTGCTTATTTAAATTATGAAAATATTTTTTATTGCGATATTTAGCAAAATTGCCATAGATTTGCCTGACTGAGAGATACTTTAGAGTCAAACAAGGTGATGCACGCTCTGTCCTTAAGGACATAAAAGCAGGAGTGCCGCAAGGTAGTGCTTTAGGGCCGATTCTTTACCTGTGGCAACTTTTACAGACGACACGGCTAGCCTAGCTGTTGGGAACAGCAACGAAGAAATCACAAAAAACAACTCTTGGTCATTTTCAGGTCTGGACAAAGAAAAAAGAATCAAACTGAACGAACTGAAGTCAGTACATGTAGACTTCACCAACAAGAAAATACAACACATCCCAGTTACTATTAATAACCAGATAGTACCGTACGCAAACACAGCCAAATACCTAGGCATGACATTAGACGCCAGACTCCGCTGGAAAGCCCATGTCAAAAAGAAAAGAGAGGAACTAGGAATCCGTTACCGAGAGATGCTCAACTCTGGGGTTGCACCAAAGAAAGTAACATTAAAATTGTCCAGACCTTTCAAAATAAAGTATTGAGATGCATTGTCAATGCGCCTGGGTACATTAGGAATAATGATCTCCACAAGGACCTCAAAAAGGAGTTTGTGTGTAAAGAAATCCAAAAAGGAGCAAGAAATCACGAGGAAAGGAACCATCATGTAAACGTTGAGGCCATCCAGCTCCTCGATAACACCGAATTAATCCGAAGATTCAAGAGAAGCCTTTTGAGTTAGTGTGACAGTCAGTTAGTTAGTGAAAAAGCAGAGTAAGTGCTAGTTGTTGGTGTTGTAGTTCTAAAAGCAGAGACAGTGCTACATAGTGCGCAAGAAAAACGTGCCCAGTATACCAGGACTAGGAGACATCGATGGGTGCTTGTTAGGCTAAGTTATACTAGTAAAATAAGTTAGAATTAAGTTAGTCATTAGTCAACTATGACTAGATTGTGATGTAATTATTGAATGAAAAAAATATCTCATGTGACGTTGAACACGTGTTAACTCGTCACGTGTGAAAAAACTCTCAGTAGCTTCGCTCTCAAACTTTGTGGAACATAGGTACTATATTACAACAGACATCTCTACTACAAATTCAACATCTTTTTGAAATTCAATGTATCTTGTCTATCCGAACTTTAGAGTTTAGATCTAGCAATCTGTATTTAATTTTTACCATTTATTTTTCATATTTCTTACTATAGCTGTATTGCGATGTATTGTTTTCTTCCTCGGTACACCATAGACTTTTACCAGCCGATATAATTTATTAGTTTCCTTTACAAAATAATCGGTTTTTGATTCAAATGAATCAGTTTTTAAATGATGAGTTTCATCATTTGATCTTTTCATCATCACTCGAAAGTTACAAAGTCATCCTTTACAATAGTTACCCTTCTGAAACACTGAATTATTGCACTCAATCATGCCCAATAGTCAACACCTACGACTCTCCTGCTTAAATAATTACATGCCCAATCAATGCACGTCCGCTTCAATATATATGCGCAATCTTGTTTGCGTGAGCATTTGCATTGATATCATAGTTATATGCAAATACGTTTCTAGTACACATACCCAATACGGCGCACAGTCAACTGTTCGCCAAATGAACGTGCTTGCTTACACACGGCTGGACTCACAGGCTTGACTGTACTATGTTATTATTTGCAGTGCTTGCAGTATCCACGTGTATATATGGACAGCATATCCAGAGTGGATCAATTAGATCTAGTTGGCTATATTTACAAATTGCAACGGATATTTCGAAGTATTCTAGGACATTTCATTATGTATTCGACTTGTCTTTACATGTAAGTTGTTGGCAACGTTTGCTGAATTGGAGGTTTTCGCTTAGAGCTTTTAAATTGTTTTAAATAGAAAAATATATATGCAGTAACAGGGATAGGAATCAGCAGAATACCCGGGAAACATCATTGGGAGAACAGGATATGTAAAATATGATATTCAATTGATTATCAGGTAATCACAAGATAATTATTATTAATTATCTGAATATATAATATAGCCTAATATTGTTTGGAACTGGTAAAACTTAAATCACAAAATCTTGGGTTTCATTTAAGATTTCTAAGACGTTAAATAAGATTTAGACGAAAGTTACGCGCTTTTGAAAGATCAATCCTACGATACCTCATGAAACGACCACTTTTCCTATCCTATTTATAAAGTTGGCGCCATCTTCCGAATCTCTATTGTCATATTTTTGATGTATACTTTGCTATAAGAATATTAGTTAGAACTCTCTTGAGTTATCATGGGAGAATATTTAAAATCGAAAATGCGGAGGAAAATGGACGAATTTCAAAGGATTGTAATAAAGGTATGTTCATTGGACTTTTGATATTGTTTAATTTTTTTTAAATTCCTGAATAACATAGTAAGGAACAATGGAAAAGTCTGGCTTGATTTTGGTTGAAAGACTGATTGATTCTGAAATAAATCAATAAGGATAATAAATTTATAAATTATAAATTGCAATTATTAACGGCAAATTAAATAACAATAGAAAGCCGACAATATTAGTAGAAATTAATTGATGACAGAGAAAGTATGTTTAGATCAGAAAATACAGTGATAAAAGAATGCATTAAGTTTCAATTATAACCTTATGTATTTTAGCATTCCCATGAGGAGTTCTAGGTCAGCAACTAGCGACATTGTATTTCTGGGCCGTCTGTGTTTTATGTTACATTTAAAACAGGACCCAGATACGGAAGAGACAGAGACAACAATACCTAAATATAAAATAAGTACGACAACGCAACAAAACATTTATATTTCAAAAGGTCGTAGACTTAATTGGAGTGCTGAAATGAAAAATCCGTTTTGACGACTGCGGTTAGCAACAGTCTTATAATATAATCATTTATGGTTTTGATATTAAATATTTGCAGTCATTGTAATAGGTATATTTTACAAATACCTGTTGATATTTCTGTGTAGTGAATTATGAGTTTTAAATGTAATTGACACAGTTTAAGGAATTAGCTCTTACATCTAGATTATAGAGCGTCTTACAAAATAATCCGTAGCGAGCCTAATTTTGTATCAATTCTTACGTGTTAAACATCAAATTATAGATAAAATTTACTTATTGTGGTAATATTGTATACGTATTGTAAACTTTATCTATAGATTTTAAGTTTAACTTAAACTTTAAACAAATGTTAAAAGGCTAGATTTTTAATACATATACGTATTGTATATGTATTAATTGTTGCTATTGTGCCCACATAACGTGATAAAATGTACTCAAAGAAGTACAGCTTTGAGTGAGAAAAGCATGACAGATATTTATATTTTTATGTGAAATGTAGTTCAATTATAGACGAAGATAAATTAGATCTATTCTATGGTACTTCTTCAATTTTAATCTATGTTCTACATATAAATATTTGCAAAACCGGTCAATTTTATGTCCGATTCAGTAACAGACATGTTAAAAACGCATAAACATAAAAAATCTATCACTAACGAGAAATTATATACCTTGTATCATTAATTTAGTGCAAAGGTTTTATAATTTAGTAAGCTAGCAGCCCCTCCTGAGAAAACCGGTCAGAACTTTTTCCGAATATATCGTAGAGGGTACGGAGACAACTTATCCCTAAAAAAATTCTTTAAGAGTAGATTTTTATTACCACAAATTTTACTGGTATTATACGTGATAATTCCAAAATCGTAATTCTCACCTGTTCCATTCATCATATTTTTAAAAAACATCAGTTATGTCGGCAGGGTCTTTTGTGTGTGAACCGTTTATATAACGCTTATATGAAAAATTTAGCCTTTTAACTTTTGTTTAAAGTTTAAGTTAAACTTAAAATGTATAGGTACATAAAGTTTGCTTTTTTTTGCATAATACATTTTTATCTTGTTTTCCCAAATTTGACCACTAAATAGTCCCCAAAAACATTTTTATTTTGACATTTCCTCCGTGCAATAAAACCGCACATGAACAATGCTGCAAAGCTCACATTCCAGATATCACAGAAAGCGTTGAGCGTAGACGTGGATGGCTGGCAAAACCGGCACAAAAACTATGCGAAATGGGACGCCGGACCTGTAATATGCACGTAAATTTCAGTTCTGTTTATTTTCGGACGTCTCCATTGTGCGCTGTGCGCGCCCGACGTCCGCTCCAAATGCACGGGACCGACCGGCATTGTTCTATGGTCAGCGCCCTCTCACGGCAACTCGCCTCTGCGCTGAGGTGCAATTCCCACGGGTGCACTCAAACAAATTTATGGAGTGATAACTTGATTTTATTGGCCCGGGGCTCGATTGTAGTATTAGTCGAGCAATCGTCAGATCTTGTCGTACTCGCAATTATTATTTTCTTTATTTCAAAGTTTTCGATTTGATTTTGGTAAATTAAAAACGAAACAAGAGTTTGGAAATATAAGTACCTCCCAAAAAAATACGTTTTGAGATAATTGATAAATGGTTTTATATCATCTTTTAAAGTTATGAACATTCACTTAAAAAGTGTACTTTGGTGTTCAAAAACTCGGTCACATGCGACTCTTTCAGGTTGAAAATTTACGATTTTTAAATAATTTTTTGTGCCCTTTATTCTTTTATCTGAAAATAATATACCGGGTAATCCATAATATATGAGAGCTGTTTTTTTTTATATAGTCGAAATGTAAATAACTATAATAATTACACCAACTCTGACCGATTTCAGACAAATACATTTTCCTGATTCATGCAATTAAGAATTTGTAAAACAATTTTGAGACACGTTTCTACTAAGAATTTGATTGCGCAATCAGATTTAGTTTGAAGTCTCAAACTGAAAAAAACTTAAAAATTCAACATGTTAGTTCCTTGTTGAATTTTTGAAATCAGAAAATTAAAAACAAATATTTCGATTAGATATCATTACATACACACCCTGTATTTTCAGGCCCCTGTTTGAAGACTTTATTTAATAAAGCCTTATTTTATTTTTATTTTATTTTTCCACATATATTCACATTTATTTTAATTTAGCAGTTTACAAATTTAACTTAATTCTATTTAATTAGTTATTTTTCTTCAAAGTTTTGTTTTATCCGTTTTGTTGATAAGGCAAAAGAAAGGAAAATGAAACAAATAACAAAAAATTATTAGAATTTATCTTAGAATTAAAAAATGTAAAATTGTAGGGTGTTCTATGAGAAAAAAATATTACCAAGTTTCCATAATAAAATAAACAGCCTGCATATACAAAATTTAATTGAATTTTGATTAATTGCTTATAACTAAAAAAATGACGCATTTTATAAAAAGTGTTCTAAAAAAATAATCTTAGAATTAACAAATTCAAAATATACTGAGTGTTCCATTTGAAAAAGAAAAGGTTGCTAACTTTTCAGAATAAAATGAACACGCTGTATATTAAAAATATATTTAAACGATAGCTTGTTTCATACAGAAAACTTTTGTTTGAAAAACTATTTTGAAATATTTTATAATTGGAGAATTATTTAATTGTACCGGTAATTTTGACTAACCCTGTATATGTAGGGTAATTATCTTACATTGTCAATGTTTTTCTCTTTAAAATATTCCTCACAATCTAGAGAATAAGTCAACGTAGAAAAATTATTTTCACAGATTATGGCAATCACTTAAATATGCGTAAAAAATATTCATCAAATAAATAATAAATATTCAAATAAATATTCAGGCGCTATTAATTAAATAGGTATTTCAATAAAAGTTTCGAATAATGTATCGAATGTCAATATTAATAAAATTTGTGAACACATGCATTCAAATATGAATGCATGAATTGTATCAACAGAAAATATAATTTGTAGTAAATGAAACACATTGTTCAGTGAACTAAATAATAAACGACTGCGGTAAATCAAATTGGTAAATAACTTGCAAACATTTCAAAAAACGAAAAAAACGGCCTTTATTTTATAATGAAAAATTAAGATACAAACGTTGTTACCAAAAAATACAGCACTACCATGAATTTTGTGTTTCTTTTTTGTAAGCATTGCAATATATGGATATTAGATCTTTTATGCTTTAAAATTTTAATTAAAAATTAAATAAATCAAGTTCTATTGAAATGTGGAAAACTTTTTTTGGTTAATAAAAATAATTTCAACTAACATTGTAGTCGATACAATAAAAATGATAAATTATAACAAGGATATCGAGTTGAGTCGGTCATTTTTGTACAATTATTCTTTTGTTAGTTTCAAAATCTGAAAATACAGTCCTATTAAATTAGACGTTAATCTATAAAATTTTGTTAAAGTATTCAGTACAGATTGCAAAGGAAAAAGATCAAGTAAATAAAATATAAAAAGAAATATTTTTGCAGAATTAAATACTTTTTTTAGAGTATTGGCACTTTGAAACCACATAACCACACATGCAAATTATTAAAAAAGAGTTGTCAGAAGTGGGATTCGAACCCACGCCCTCAGAGAGGACCAGAACGCTCGCAAACCCGTACTAGAATACAGGCAAGGTAAACCTTGAGTCTGGCGCCTTAGACCGCTCGGCCATCCTGACATACATACCAAAATATTCCCGTATTTAATTCCCGTTCAATATTTTTACGTTCCCATCCAAACCCGTCCTATATTAAAATGTTTTAATATCAGCACAGACGACGAAAGAGGTGACGTATCGCGTCATAATCTATTGTATATTAAAAATAAAGCAGCCCCACCGCGACGTTC
This sequence comes from Melinopterus prodromus, assembly GCA_964023965.1. Classification (NCBI taxonomy): domain Eukaryota; kingdom Metazoa; phylum Arthropoda; class Insecta; order Coleoptera; family Scarabaeidae; genus Melinopterus; species Melinopterus prodromus. Next base: position 76,338,936 of record OZ030391.1, read on the forward strand.
AGTTATTACGTAAAGCAACATCTGGTGGTCTCCGGCGTCTCCGGATCCGAAAATGTAGATCATTCCTTAAAATGTGCCACGGAACTCGTAAAGCCTCTCTCTCTCTCTCAGTCTTTCGTACACGCCTCTCTCTCGCTCACACACCCTTCATCGTTTCCGTTAGGGTTTGCGGTCCCATCCGGGGCGTGTTTCATCTTTTATTACATCGTCCCTGATGTCTGTTACTCTAGCGGCGGGACCCTGAACTTCTTATTGTTACATACGTCATAGGGCCGTATATTAAATGGAGTAATAATGGGTAGGGGGCGCCACACGTTTCGTGGTTTCATTACGGCGTTTTTATTTTATGTGAGAAGGCGACGGCCAACACCACAGGCAGCCAGCTGTTATCTCCTACTAGCTTCAATTCAACTGATGCCTTTTAATAGCGTCTACTGCTGCGAGATGTGGTTTATTGCACGTGTTAATGATAAGATAAGAGTGTCATAATAAGATGCGTCTAACGTGTTATTGTAATAAAACATGTAAACGTCACACATTGAGGTATTTGACCCAAGAAACTGTCCATAAAACAATTTTCTAGATTGTTAAATTCCAAAAACTAAAATAGTTTCTGGGATACGTAAAGGACCGACATTGTTTTTATTAAAATTTACCCACAATTTTGTTTATTGCAGGGCCCCGAACAGCTTAATTGAGCGCTTGAAAGTGGTTCAAATTGTAGTACACATATTTGACATTACATCAACTGCAAAATCTGCTGCGGATAGGTGCGGATGCGGTTTTTGTGATTTTATTTCTACGTTGTAAAGGACAGTCCAAAAATTGATGTACGGGTTTATATGTAATTTGATGCAATTCCTTGAAACTGTGATAGTAGAGGTAATTGAGAACATAATTAACCATATTTAGCTATATAGAAATGGTTACGGTTATCGAGATATTGACAATTTTATGTTCAATGCATCTTGTATGTCGTAAATGCCGTTCTGTACGTATATTTTTCTCGTTTTTGGATCATGTATAGCAAACACCCCGATGACCTAGACTCTTAAAAATCATCCGACAAAAACGTTAAACTTTGTACTTGTATGTGAACTGCTTAGAAATTTGTTGTTTGAAGTGAATCGGATTCATATTCATCGCAAGCAAACACATCGACAGCACCTACTCCCATACACAGTACACTGCTTTAAAATGGTTTATTGTTGAGGAGAGACAATAGCTTGAAGGATGATCAAATTTCAAAAGTTTTCATGGAAACAATAAGTATGAGTATTGGACAATTTTGAAATAATACCAAAAATAATAGTTTTTATACTTTCATTTTCTTCCTCTATGCTGCGTATGTAAACAGGACATATATATTTTTGTAAATTTCACACAGTAATAGAAATAAAATATAAAGATAGAAAAAAGAATTGATGACAAATCTTGTAGCAGTAATTAACTTACAATAGGTGTACTGCACTGCAGAACAATTTTTAATACAGTTAGCTTTTTTTCCTATTTTATACTGTTTCATTGTGTTTATTAAGTAAATACCTTCAAATACTTAGTTGAAGGTTAAAATGCTATACATTAATAAAACAACACACCTAGAGCCCTTATAGGTGAAAAACTAATTTTGGTTAAGTTTTCGGGACAATTACCCGAGTGTACAGCACCTGGAATCCAATAAGAATATAGACACATTTATTCATCCGCCGTTTGAATTGAAACTTCTTTCTTTTATTATTATTTTATTTATTTGTTGTGTTCTTGTGTAGCTTTTGTCGACTACAATTTTAAAACATCGCTGTTATTGTTTTTATTAAAAACGCAGTGAAATCAGACGTTGGTAACGAACAAATACAAAGGATATACTTATTTACCATAATAGAGGCAAATATGTTGCCACAATAGCAGAAAAAAAATGTGGAAAAATTGTACAACACGAATAATGACTCAACAGATTAAAATACAAAACAGCTCGACGATCTTATCGTTTCGTTTCACTCATGTGTTCACTTGCAATTACGCTAATAATACTAAGCTGTTTCAGGATATGAATGAATGGATGGTGTATGCTCTGAAGCTCATATAAAAAAGCACAACGATAATTAACCTGTTTATGGATGACTGACCGACCATCACGCGTAACATTCATCTAAAAAATTAGCTAATCCAGCAAATGGACGCCTCTTTTAATTTATTCACTGATGTTAGTGACTTTATGTACCTACACTTCCACCAAATGGTGACTTATATTCGTATTTACTGTAATTACATGGTATGATTTGTGTTTTTTTAGTGACAATCGTAGGAGTAATATTTTTGTTTATCTAACGAACAACATTATTGGGTGTAATTTCGTCCTTACTATTAACAATTCAGGATAATTGCAGTTTTACCTTGACTTAATGCTTAGTCATTCTTCATCTGTATTTTACATTACAATAAATGTGAATGCCGAAGAAATTAGCGATGAACTACAATTACACGATATTAACTAAATAGCTAGGCGTGGTCAAACTTGTATTAGAGCATTTTTTCGAGATCCCTATAATGTAAACAATTATTTTTTATTGTCAATAACTTCTTTGTACTAGTTATAACTTTCGTTTTGTTTATTAATTTGCGAGAGAATTTTAAAGTCAAATATAGAAAGAAACGGAGGATCAGAAATAAACGTTGTTTCGCGTTTTTGATGCTGATGAGGACGCTGATGCCGAGGTTGGTACTTAATTTTTCTTCTCGAGGTAAGAATCATCCTTTCTAGGTAGCAAATTTCAACACAGACTTGTTAAATATTATTATTTTAATAATTTTAAATTAGGGTTTTCGATGAATTTACTTTACTATCAATTTTATTTCCTATATAAATTATAAATACGAAAATTAATTATGATGAAATAAAATGCAATCATTCCTTTATAAACTTAAGAATTTACTTAAGAATTATATCCATTACATTTTCGGTAATCATAATTTTCTATCTAGGTTGTACGGGAAAGTAGATATTTTGTGAAAACTTAAGTATATCTGTTTATCATATTAAATTTGGCCGATTAGCCTATCGCCGGTATTTTCTAACATGTTGGAAAAGTTATTCCTAAGCAGATTAAAACCCATTTGAGTGAAAAAAAACTTAGTACCTGAGCACCAGTTTGGGTTTGGACAGCAACATTCTACAATTATACTGCTCAGCCGCCTTTTTAGATGTTGTCCAGCCATTTGATAACGTCTGGCATGTAGAATTATTGTATAAGCTGAGAGTCACTGCCTTGTACATATTATCAGGTTTTAATGTCATATTTGACAAATAGATACATGATGGTGAAATATAGGGAGGCACTAACGGAACTACATACAATCAGATCTCGTTTTAAAAATACTTATTTAATTTCTGCTAAGTAATGGGTTTAATAACGTTTCATGTGATAAAAATAACCTTAGGTTACATCTCGTTGGTTCTTTAATGTAAGATTCTAACATCATGACTTTTTTTCTTTTGTATGACAGTGTATATGTTAAGTACTGTAGAAGCCCGAAATACGGTCAAACCCAGGATTAACGCAACTACAAACTACAAATCTGCTGTGGCCAGGCACATGACTTTATCATACTATACAGTTTTACCAAAAAAATGTCAGTAATACATTTTTCTAAATTTCGTAAATATTCAGTTCCTTTGTGGCGTTTTGAATAAAAAGCTTGAATAGTATCAATTCGTTCTGTGAATAAATACAATATATTAATTAAAAAAAATGGTCGGATTCCTTAATTTTCTTTTATTTTAGCAGTCATTACATGTTTTGTGTCCTACTGGGCACCTCTTCAAGCGCTATAGGAAATGAGATATAACTTACACAATTGACAATCAAATGAAACTGCAAAAACATAAAACCACATACAAAGGTCACAAACGAACATATGTATATGAGACTGCAGAACAGACTTTTTGCGTAAAAATATCTACGATTGTCAAAACATCAGCGTTTGACATGTACCTATTGACATGAGAATAAAACTTGGGCAAATCTTGGCTACTAAGATGCAGACACTACCGATCTCAATGAAATACAATTTGCTCATGCAGCTAAACTATTAACATTACCAAAAAATGTTGTAGACATTAGTTATTCAGAATTTCCTCTACTTTAATTTATGATTTAATTTTTTTTACGATTTTACAGAATTGCTGCTCATTTCTAAAATCCTTGAAAAAGGCTTAGGGTAAACACCCAGTTCCTTGGACCCTTTTTAACCAAAAGCTTTTTAACTCTAGGTTTGGTCATGAAACTTCTAAATATCAAGTTCCGTGCCGATACCTTTAGTAGTTTCTCCGGAATGGAATTAACAAAAAACAAAAAACACACATATACACACACAGAAATTTTTTTGTACCTTGGTCAAATATCTTCAGGGGACCCAAAAGGACATATTTCCACTAAAATGTCTAAAAAAATTTCGGCACGATTACAATACTTTACATATTAAATAATTTACAAATTATCCCTAATAACAACCCAGTAAAATTGAAATTAGTCACGGTAACGATAAGTTGGTTGGCTGAATCTGCTTTTGATGCCACGTAGGTAATCCAATCTAATTTTTTTTTTCAAGACAACGCCATTTGTTTTTTTTTTCTCCCAATCGAACTGGGGTTTCTGTTGAATTTCTGCGCGCGGACTCCCGTCATATTTGACCTGTCATTAGTGGCCGTCCCTATGAATATAGATGGGCTCGTGTCTACGGCAGCGACAACTTTATTACGGCAATCTTTCATTCGGATAAATTGGAAAGTATAATTTTCTCATTTATTCCGGTCGACTGATACCAGGATTCGATAAGTTTTACGAACGCTCGTTCGTTCGCTCTACCCTTCACCTAACCCTCTCTACCCCCAGCCATCCCGAATCTACCTCACTGAGAAGTCGTACCAATCCAAACAATAACGGAACAGAATTTGTAACGTAAACTTTTTCAGTCTCGTGGCATATATATTGCTGATTGTAGTCAGTCATCTTATTAAGTTAAAAAGCTTAATCTACAATTATTATCTTACGTGCGTTCTTTGCAAAAATTTATTTTTGGCTTTTTTTATCTTTGTTTGTTACTTGTAATGTAATTTTATTATACATATTACCTTTCTAATTTAGTGTTCTCCAAGAGCGTTTTTTTATGAATCTGATATTTAGAGCGGGTCGATGATGCAATTGTCTATGTAATATCTTTTGTAAAAGTTATAAACATTAGGATAATCACTCATGAATGCAAATGGAAATTAATACATACGTGGTAGTAAACCATAAATTGTAGTATGTAAATGTGTAGACATACTAGTAAACTATTGCTGACGATTTTAGCAACTGTAGCAACGCAGCGTAAAAAATCTGTACTATTCCTAGCAGATAAAGCTTTTCAGAAACTATAATAAGATTTGCATTTTTTATTCTACTCATGACGCCAAAATGACACATGAAATAAACACATGGAAAATGTACCAGAAACGTGAAATAAAAACTTTTTTGATGATTTATGTGAAACATTTATTTCTGCCAATACACCTCTCACAAAAATTAATAATCGCTCATTTAAAACAAAAAAACACATGGAAAATGTACCAGAAAAGTGAAATAAAAACTTTTTTAGGTAGATGTGTGGTCAACGTCGTTGTCGGATTGCTGCCCCCGCTAGACTTGTATAAACTCTATTTAATATCTACTCAGTTTCGCTGTACCGTCAAAGCTGAAAACATATGTACTATAGTAAATGACGCCATAAAAAAGTAGGAATCACAGACGCTACCAAACTATTACCGTTTGTTTCTGACGCTGCTACGTGACTATGTTAAAAGTTGGAAAATTACTTAAACAACATTTTTCAAATATTCTTCATTTGACATGTTTTGCACACGCTATTCATAGACTTTGTGAGTTTATTCGGGAAGAATTTCCAGACGTGAATACGCCAATAAGCACATGCAAAGAAAATTATTGGAAGCACCTTCCAGATTGTCTCTTTACAAGGAAAAGTGCCCTAATCTACCTTTGCCACCACAACCAGTTATTACGAGATGGGGTACATGGTTAGAAGCGGCAATTTTTTATGCAAGAAACTTTGATATCATCAAACCCTTCGTCTTAAATTTGCCTGATGAAGCAGATAGTATTAAAGACTGCAAAAAAGTACTATCATTGCAAGATTTGCATGAACAATTAAAATGTATAGATACAAATTTTGCGCAAGAATTGCCAACCATAAACTTTCTAGAACAACAAAATGTTGCACTTGCAACCAGCTTTCAAAGGATTGAAACGAAAGGTTACGAAGCATTGAAGCACCAACCAATAAAAAATTACAACAAAAAAATTATGCGGTAGTACATCGAAATCCGGATATTAATATTTTAAAACAAATGTCTACGAATTCATTTACGGATGAAGGAATTTCTCAAATACATTCCAATTTGGTTTTGGTTTATTCTTTTGCGCCTGTGACTAGCTGCGATATAGAAAGATCATTTTCAGGGTTTAAAGACATTTTAACGTCTAAGCGAAATAAATTAATTATTGTGATTACTGGTGATTCGACGTAGGTATTCGTTTCAAGACGATTAAAGAACTGATAAACAAAGCACGAAAACAAATATTTTGACAAGATTTTCTTGTTTGATTCGGTAGTCTTGGACATGAATTAGCATAGTATTGATTAGGTTACCAACGCATAATAAAGTGTACAAAATATTTTATGTAGTAAACTTAAAAATTAAAATGTTACGAAAATTATTGCGTTATAAGAAATCAGAGGATTTGAAATAAATACACATTAAGTGTGCTATTATGTGAAGTTCATCAAATAAGCAGTAATCCTGAATAGTTAAGAAGCTGCTCTGTACAAACAACGAATTGTTCCTATAAATAATCTCCTCTTGTAGAGTATTGGACAATAATTGTGTAGAGAAAATCTTCAACCAAAATTCAGATATTGATGTACATTTTGGGGTTTCCTCAATAATATACTGAAATTTTTTATTTGAAATGGTAAATGTTGTTCTAAAGAGTAGTTAAAAATTATTGAACTTCGTTACTGCACCACTAGCCTCGACAGTGGAGACTTTGTTTTGTAATGAATTAGATTTATACGGTGCTTCGACCACAGCGAGACCCAATTTAATTCTCTCCACAAAGAAGGAAGTGTCCACAAAATTATATATGTTGTGTGTATTTTCAAGTCCTTTCCAATATTTTTCGATTTATATTTACTTTCCTTCAAACCCTCAAGGAAATCCTTTCATCACTCAATCACTATCAAGAAAACTTCCGTCGTTATAATTTGAATTACCAAGCCTCGTCCCACTTCAACTCAACCCCGGACGTTTTCTCCTTTGAAGGTAATTTCTTCGGAGGGTTAATAGTGTTTTTTGTAGTACTTTCCACCCCTCTGACCCGGAAGATTCGATATTTCCGCCACTTAACGTACAAATCATCGTAAATTCGGACCCTTTCCTTCACTTCTTATATCCCGTATAAGAAAAGAAGCTAATTTATTTCCTTTTAAGGCCCACAGGGCTATTTAAACTTTGATGACGCACGCGGGGACAATGGCGCGGCTTTGCCACGGCTATAGTCCTGCGAGTTTTTCGAGGACTACTACTCCGAAGGACTATATTTCAACGTCCAATTGACCGGGCAGGCGACCCTACCCGGTACCTAATAAAATATATTACGGATGTTTAGTGAATTATATTGAGAAAAATTGGACCGGAGGAAAGCCAGATTACCTAAATATATGTGATGCGTAAAGAACATAAATTTCACTTAGACGCGACGGCATTTTCGCAGAAAAGAAAATAAAGGTCTCGAGTATCTTTTTCTTCCCTCTGCTTTTCTTGGCCGTTTGCTATCAACAGGATATAGAGGCCAATAAAGTGCGCAAAAAGTAGACGTTGTTGTTTCTTGTTGTCCACGTATAGTGTATAATGAAGCGAAATATTATAACTATTAATTCAAAATTAAATAAAAACAAACCTACAATAGGTTGATAAAATTAGGTGTTATTTACATGACTGTAACGTGCGATCAATAAACAAAATCTGCGGGCGTTTCAGAATTATTTTTATGCTGATTTTTTCTCAGATATGTTATTGATTCATTCTTAAAATAAAAATCCTATTTTATTTTGCGATTATTTTAACCAAATCTATATTCAATGTCGAATCTACCGTACTTACTGTTTGATACAAGTAAGCACGACGTCTATTTGACAAGTGTCGCTTTTTCCACTATTTTTGTCGAACCTTGTAGTGCCATTTCTTTCTGTTTGCATCTTTCCCGAAACAATATCAACTTTGTTTCGAGAGGGAGAGCAACTTGAACTAATATGGTCGAATATCACTAAAGTATTTTATGTAAAAATCGACAAATTTCGTGGAGGACAAACGATGATGATATTATCAACTTGCACCCAATATTACTTCATCATCAATTATCGGGTCTCTAACTCTCTTCAATGATTTAAAAATTACAAAACACACCACCAAGTTTCAAACAAAAACTTATTTGGTTTTGAAAGAGCTTTCTTATGATACATCTCACGCTCTTCCTTTCCTATCATATTTCAAAAGTTGGTACTAATATGTTGCGTCGCAACAATTTATTGTTTGTGTTTGTCTTATTCACACCAGTTTTAGTCCCATTTTCCCAAAACGTTCCTCACTCACAGTCTAGAAGTGGTACGAAGACCATGTGCGAAGAACGCCCAAAATTTCTTTAGAAGAAAATCGATTCGCATCTACCGGCCATATATCCCGTAATTGTGTTCTGTAATTGTGATCTACATAGCAATTTATCCGGGAAACAGCAACTGTGGACGCGCTTGGTGAGTTTCCTTACTCTCCTTTTGTGCCCAGAAATTTCAGTGAATCCATCAACACTGCCCCAACAAATATCAGAAACTTCCACTCCAAACCGTGAGCTTAGTTTGAATAGGATCCTTGGTTAGTTAAGCACGGACCCTAGTCAAACAATATTGTGTTGTAAAGATTTTGAATGGAAAATAACCCAGATTTTGGCTATAAGAAATATAATTGCCCTGACTAAGAATTAATTGATTCGCGAATTTAGAGCAAAGTAAAATCCAACTTGAAAATGGTTTAAAAATAATCCTAAACATTTGAACCCTTTTCGTCCATCACGACGTGGACGAAGAGGGTTAAATAGTTCGGTGTACTTATTCTATATTTTGTTTTGTAGCGAACCTGATGATGGTGCTTGACGCATTGAAATCGATAGTCTCATAAACAGTTTTTTTAAAGAAAGACTGCTTTTACAAGTACAATTTATTTTGATTTTGACTAGGTACATAAGTTAAATGTCTGGTGTAAGCGCAATATTGCAATATTTTACGTTGTGTTGGAGATATCGGAAAAAGTTATTAGAAAACAAAATTTCAACGCAATATTTGCCTTTTCAAATTCCGTATCATTTTTTTCTCTAGACAGCTATGGAAACAAAGAAAGCTTTGATTAGCAAAATTTAACAACAAAAAACAACACATTTTATATTTTTTTTTATTTCTGAAATAGTTATTTACAATACGTCTGTTATTATTTTATACATTGAGAAAGGAAGTACATAGGTCACCAAAGACAATGTGAACCCATAAGTTGCAAGTAAAATACCAGAGCACTATACAATATTTTTTAGATATTTTTATAATCTCTATAATTAAATGGATTCAGCACCTTCCAACTGCACTCTTCTCTCATTAAACAATTTTTAAATGCGGTGTTTTTGTTTTGTTTGTTTTTCAGGTACGTTGGAGACGCTAACCGTTGCTTCTGGCATTATGAATTTTCAGCCAGTAATGAAATAGCGCAGGTCAGGTGAAAAAACTAGCGCTGCGAGCCACTAATGCACACAGTAATTGCATTCGCAATTCTGCAAGTGGTGTTCTTTGCCGTTAATTAAATTGCAGCAGCAAAAATATCGCCATCACAATGGGGATTTGGTTCCAAGACTAAAGACTAAAGGTTGTGGGAGTATTTAATAATAATGGCTACAAATAAATTAAATGAAATAAATTAAGATGGACAGAAACTAAAAACACTTTTGCTAGTAAAATTATATTAGTTATTATATAAAAAAAACATAACAACGGTTACATAGTAGGTAGCATAAAACTACTTGATTTTGAAAATGTAATTTCTATGGATGGATCCGAATCTATAGTTTAAAAATTATTTTATTAAAATAACAACACCAAATGTAAAAAAATCAAGCGAAAGTAACCTTTATTTAAATTGAGACATTTTTAGAAGATTTTTCAAGACATTCAAAAGGACCTCGTATCCAGTTGCAAAGAAAGATTTTAACATTCTGCTTTAAGAAAAGCAAAATCATAACAGGTTACGGAAAACAAAGGTTATTTGTTTCCATAAATAAAGGTTTTGGAATGAAGGGATTAAAAGAAATATGATAATGTGTTAATTGTTGGGTTCAAGTTCTGAAAAGTTTTACGTAAAATAATCAGCATAGGAAAAGTATCTACGTTGTTTGAAGATGTTGTGAAATATTTACCTGGCATACGCAAAGGTTGACCGTAAACCGTTTCTACAGGAATTAGAAGATCGTTTAGAAGTATTGGAAGATCATCTTTCCGATAATTAGAACTTCCTACAGAAATAAAAATGTTTGTAAGAGTTCTATGAAATCTTTCTAAAATACCACTGCTTTGACGTTGGAAAGCAGAAGGAATTTGGTGTTAACCAAAAAATTAATTAAATTGAGCAATAATTTTAGATTCAAACTGTGAACCTTGGTCATGAGTTATAGTATGCGTCATATCAAAACGAGAAAATAACTGAGTTCATAATGTGTTTGCAATAGTAGAAGAGCAAATTTCTGAAAGAAAGTAGCGAGACGAAACTTCATATTTACAAGTTTCATCAGCAAACTTAGAGCTGAAATGGTTTCTGTTGAAAAGGGTCCAAAGGAACTGGAGGTTTAGTCTTAGCATTTTTGAAAGGTTTTGCGAATAAACCGCCATTTCTGGAATTCTGTCGAAATAGTTAAATAACAAACTAAAGTAGAGGAAATTCTGAAACCTTATGATTATGACATTATTTGGTACAATCAATAGTTTAGCTGCATGAGCAAATTCTATTTCATCGAGATTGATCTTACTGCATTAAAACTAGTAGTCATGATGTGTCAGATATTTTGATTCTAATGACAGTAGGTACAGTCAAAGGCTAATGTTTTGACAATACCTTCTGTGAATACCTTCTAGTTCTACTAGTTTTATTTTAATGCAGACATAGCCGATCACGATCAAATAGAATCTCATGCAGCTAAACTTTAATTTTATATATAGTATGATAAAGTCATGTGCCTGGCCACATCACATATTTAATTAACGAAAATAGATGTAGACGAGGTTTGGGCATTCGGAAATTTAAATTCTTTAAGAAGTTGTTGCCGAAAAAGGGTATCTTTAATCGACTAATAATCGCTTAATATGTACTATATATCTACCCATAAATAAATGTTTTAGTAGTTTCTTGTTCGAAATCTGTTGTTTTGTTTAAAAATATATCGGATTCGCATGAAACTTGGTTCTTGTGATATTTAACGATTTCTGATGTCAAATCTAAAGCGTTTTTATTTTCATATCTTATCCGCAAAGAATAGAATGTTTGACAGACCATCAAAACTTTAAAATCGTCTTTCTGAAATTGTCCTATCAAAAGCATGGGCACTCTTTTTCGCATGTTTACAAATATAAATCGGTACACGGTATTCTGGGTAACGTCAACAGCGTGTTAATATTTAGTTATATTAGTAATTCACCTATTTCTGAGAATACTTTTATGTAATACCCATCTCGCAGATGGATTGGCTTAGTACTCTTGAAAATGTTGAACCCTGAAAGAAAATAAAACAGCGTTAGGTAGACGGCGAGTCGACGGCAGTTGATCACCATTACAATCCTCTTAATGTCAAAAACTTTTTAAGTCATCTCGCACCCCAACTCCTTCACTCGTGTTCCACATCGCGCCATCTACCACCGCCAGAAAAAAAAAAAACACCTTATACCCCGCTCTAGCTCCAGTATATGAAATGGCAATATTTCAGCCGAAATGGCGCCCGCGACTCGCTCCATATCCTGAAGGCACTGAAGCAAAGCCAGGCCCCGTATAATTGTGTTTGCCTTCTGAAGGCGTCCGTATATAATTAACGGTTGGCGCTGGGGCACAAGTCATTCTTTATGGTGGGTGTGTGCGCCACATTATGTGCTCCTAGGAACGCCCGTTTCGCCTCGTGGTTTCCCCACACACACGCGCGTGTATGTGTATTGTTTTATTCTAGTCCTGCTAAACGAGTTAGAGTCCTGCAGTTGACTCGTTCCGGTGCTTCCTACCCTTGCCACGGGAAAATGTGGCCGAATATTAACCGAAAGAAAGGCTCCGGTCATCCCTCATGATTAACTTTCCTCGGTGGTAATTGTGTGTGAGGAAAAATGAAACACGTGGCACTTCGCTAAATTGAATAAAAACGGTTTGTGTTGTTGATTTAGTGGGCGTAATTGTGGTGGCTAGAGATGACAATCTTGAAATAGTTTCAAAATGCAATATTACATAAATATTAATTTCAATAATGACCAGACCATCTATTCTTATTAGATTTTTACCCGCATTCATATAACTTTGTATTATGACAAGCTATATTCAAGTGCAAATAAATAACACCACCGTCGTTACTCACCGTTGTTATTCGAACACAGACGAATACCTTGGTATGAAGCTGAACGCCTAGCTTTGCTGGAAACACACGTTAAACAGAAACGAGAAGAATTTGGCATAAAATACAAAATATAATTTAACTGCAGGATACAGACGCACCGAATGAACCGTAGATTATTAAAAAATGTTATGGCAAAATACTGTTTTTTGTGTTATGTATGCGACAAAAGGGCTGATATAAATTTAAAATTGTTCGCGTGTTGTAATCATGAGCAGTATCAACTGTTGCATACTGTGACGGATTTTGTTTAACAGGTAGCAGGCAATGGAGTATGTAGAGTGCCGGAAGCGTCAAAATATTCAAGCTATTGAACAGTGACTTTGTGGCTTTGTATTGTCGTGATAATGTACACCAGCCAGGACTCTTATCTTATAATACTTCGCCGGACAGCAAAAACTCGATCCGCTGATGGGGCATATCCGTATAAAAGAATTCCATACGATACAACAGACTGAAACAGACTGGCATATACCCTCCGTAGCACAGATCTTGATACATTTCCTACTATATTACGGAGCAGATAGGCCACAGATGATAATTTTTTAGTTCATATCCAAATTGTGTACAAGCTGGTTATAATCTGCAACAAAATATAGCAAACAGTTTTTACTAAGAAAGTTATTTTTTTAAATATAACTAACTGTATCTAATTAGTTTTTTGGATTCTACGCATCGTTCTGCACAACAAACTACTAGTACACACTAGAGCTAAAATAAACCACCGAAACGGCAACTAGTCTTCTAAAAAAAACGATTTTTATCAATAAGTGCTTCTACACCTACTGTAACTATTAAACCCCCTAAGTATTTACCTAAAGTACTGCTTTCTCGCATGATTTCATCCTTTTTTTAAATAAAATAAAACATTTTATCAAATCCGCAATTTAATATTATAACTTAAAATAAATATTCATAGCCTACGAGGTACAAGTAAAATTTAATTTCAAATTATAATATTAAATCGCAGATGTGAAAAAAAATATTTTATAAAAGAGATGAAATTATACGAGAAAACAGTACTTAGGTAAATTCTTAACTGGGTTAATTGTTAATGTAGGTGTAGAAGCACTTATTGATAGAAAAATCGTTTTTTTTTATGAAGAAGCCTAGTTATCTCTGCAATGGTTTATTTTAGCACTAGTGTGCACTAGTACTTTTTTGTGCAGAACGATGCGTAGAATTCAAAAGAAGAAATAGATACAGGATGTTCCATTTAAAAAAATGCACTTTCTAAGGAGAACTGCTATATTTTGCAGCAGATTATGACCAGCCTGTACACAATTTGAATATGTTAGGTAATAACGATAATAGAACACTGCTTACTTAATCATAATCTAAGCGTGCGCAATAAAATTAAAAACATGTATTGAGATATTCAGTTTTTGTTAGACTGCTGGTTTTCCATAAATATGCCAATAAATCAAAAAGTATGAAGTTTAGTGTAGGTAATGTTATGTCTCGTTGTCATAAAATTTTTTAAATATAACTAACTGTATCTAATTAGTTTTTTGGATTCTACGCATCGTTCTGCACAACAAACTACTAGTACACACTAGAGCTAAAATAAACCACCGAAACGGCAACTAGTCTTCTAAAAAAACGATTTTTATCAATAAGTGCTTCTACACCTACTGTAACTATTAAACCCCCTAAGTATTTACCTAAAGTACTGCTTTCTCGCATGATTTCATCCTTTTTTTAAATAAAATAAAACATTTTATCAAATCCGCAATTTAATATTATAACTTAAAATAAATATTCATAGCCTACGAGGTACAAGTAAAATTTAATTTGAAATTATAATATTAAATCGCAGATGTGAAAAAAAATATTTTATAAAAGAGATGAAATTATACGAGAAAACAGTACTTAGGTAAATTCTTAACTGGGTTAATTGTTAATGTAGGTGTAGAAGCACTTATTGATAGAAAAATCGTTTTTTTATGAAGAAGGCTAGTTATCTCTGCAATGGTTTATTTTAGCACTAGTGTGCACTAGTACTTTTTGTGCAGAACGATGCGTAGAATTCAAAAGAAGAAATAGATACAGGATGTTCCATTTAAAAAAATGCACTTTCTAAGGAGAACTGCTATATTTTGCAGCAGATTATGACCAGCCTGTACACAATTTGAATATGTTAGGTAATAACGATAATAGAACACTGCTTACTTAATCATAATCTAAGCGTGCGCAATAAAATTAAAAACATGTATTGAGATATTAAGTTTTTCTTAGATCGCTGGTTTTCCATAAATATGCCAATAAATCAAAAAGTATGAAGTTTAGTGTAGGTAATGTTATGTCTCGTTGTCATAAAATTTAGCGAGGAATTCAAAATAGTGCCTAAATATAGGTTGTTCCATTAAGAAAAAAAAACATGTTTGAGTTGGTACTACCTTTAGGCACATCCTGTATACACGCTAATAATTTTAAAATATGCAGTAACAGAGGCACAAACTTTCGAGATCGCTCTGTTGAGACCCTGTATACTAAGGAATATTACTATAAATGGAAGGGAACATTAGTGTTCCTATTCTAATATTACCATGAACGCATTGTAAATGTCGCTAGTAATTTTCAATAAATCTATTGTAAATCGACAGTGCAAAAAGTAAATTCACAATGTAATTTTACAATGGATGGGAAAATTACTTGTTTATGGAAAAAATACTGTCGTTCCTCAGGGAACAAAATTACCCATCGTTTTGAAGTAAATTTACCTAAAACGTTTTTCAGTGTAGGTGCGTATATTTTAAATAACAATACGCACACAGACCTAAATCGAATAAAAAATTTGCTAAATACGCTTTGGAAACTCAAATCCTCGTTTTCGGAAAACAATCCTCCTATATAGAAATCAGTTCATTGAATTCTGTTTGAAGTAATCCGAACACACCATAAAGAGGGGGTGGAACGCAGGCAGATCGCACGTCGGTCGCCAAAGCGAGAATTAAATAACGGATCAAAACGTACTACATCCAACCATTTTTTTTCTGTCTGTTTGCATTCCACCCCTTTTTATCCTTTTTGTGTTCGCAGGACGAGCGAACATTTACCGCTCTGTCGATGTCCTGGGCCGGGATGGCGCAATGTCCGGATCGTTGGACCGCCTGATCAAAGGGAAGGAAATTAGTGTCGTTGTCACAAGCGAATTGCCAGACAGCGCTTCACGTTGCCCACGGAGGGGTAGGGGATGTTTAATGGAAAATTAAAAGTTTTACGTTGTGAACGCAAAGCTTTTGTGGCGCGATAACGAATTTTTACGGCGCGGCCTTCTATGGGAACTATTAAGGGAGGCGGGCATATTTTTAAAAGGCAGCGAGCTTTGATTGCGCTATCCTGCGATCAAAAGGATGCGTAACTTTGTGTTTCCGCGATCACGGGCAGATTACGATTAAAAAAAAATCCGCATTGGACAATACTATTTCGGAAATGGTTGCGCCAGATACAAATAATGTGGGTATAGTATTACGTAATCAGAAATGTTTGTGAAATCTACCACTGTTTTAACGTCTCCACTCAAAACGTTATTATCTATTTGTTTTTAATTATATTTACATTTGCCGTATGCAAATATATTTTAAAATGAATAAACATATATTTTTAACAAACTTGACATATGTTGCAACCGCCAAATATTGTGTCAAATATTTACCGTGTAGGTAAATATTAATTTGCTTTTTGGACTGTTGTTTTTACTATAAACTAATTAATTTAGTCTGTTTTTCAATTGATATAATTGAGGACAACAATATTGTCTGGTAAGCGAGAAACTGCAAAACAACAGCTTCTTTGGTTTGCTGTATCGTAGTTAAAATGTCAACAATAATACGGACATTGGACTTGATTTATATAGTACAAAAGAACCTGCCAAGGTTTGTTAATTACTCTAGGGTGCGTCTCAAACTTAGCAATAACGGTAAGAAAATCATCAAAATCGGTAAAATGTTACCAAATGTAGCGAAGTGTTTTATGGGGCTAACTCCAAAACAAGTAAGACAAAGCTAACATTGGAAACATTTTCTCGAAACTGTATATCTTCTAAAAGCATTCAATTATCGGATTGAAAAAAAAGTAAATACTTTGAATAATAATAATAATTATAATAAATGCCTTTGTAGACTGCCTTTGTTTCCAGTCAAATGGTGTTTTAGCAAGGAAAAAAATATGGACGGTTTTTTTCTTTCATTCTTTGTTTATTGGGGTACTCAATCCGAATTTCAACTTTGCTACTTCCCACGGATATGGCTTCAGAACGAAAATCACAAAAAAAATCCTTTACCTTTCTTTAGTTTTTATCCAAAGGGTCATAAAACTATGCACTTTTAGACATAGATCATTATATGCAAAAATAAAGTACACTAAATTTCCTAGAAAACGCACCCTCAAGTGTATTTTTTGATTGAATGATTTGGGCGCTAGAACGCGCTGAAAGAAGGCCAAATTTTCCTACTTTATGTACGAGTAATTGAAAAAAAGTTTAGATTCTGATAAAACTACAAACTGCATATTTTAATCAGTGATTTTGGCCAGATTGTGTAGCCGCTAGACCTCGTTGAAATTTTATATCACATTACGAGTTAAGAACCCTTCACCAAAAATTCAGTAGAGACCTATATTATTACTATTTATTTATTAAAAGTTATATATTTGCTATTTTAATGAAAGTGAAAGTGAATTGACAATAACTGATTAAGTTATGCAATTTTTAGCGAAATTAATGTAGTTTTATCAGACTCTAAGCTTTTTTGTTATTACACGCACATTACTTGTAGGAAAATTTGGCCTTCATTCAGCGCGCTCTACCAGGCAAGCATTTTATAGGAAATTTAGTGTAGGTACATTATTTTTATATATATAGTGGTCTACGTCAAAAAGTGCATAGTTTTATGACTTCTTGGCTACAAACCGAAGAAAAGCTAAAAATGTTGCGTTCTTTTGTGACTGGCCTAAATACATGACATAAACTGTAG
Organism: Melinopterus prodromus; assembly: GCA_964023965.1. Classification (NCBI taxonomy): domain Eukaryota; kingdom Metazoa; phylum Arthropoda; class Insecta; order Coleoptera; family Scarabaeidae; genus Melinopterus; species Melinopterus prodromus. The sequence continues at coordinate 76,356,700 of OZ030391.1, forward strand.
AGTCTAGACTCTAGGGTATCTTAGAAAAACAATTTGCTACTAAATCGTAGATTCGAAATCACTTAAAAACGATAAATAATTCAAAATATATTCATAGATAAAGTCCTTCCATTTTGTTCTACTTATAAAGTCCGCATCAATAAATAACACTGTTTACTAAAAAAAAATACGTTAATTATCTTTAATTACTTTTATATACTTTCCAGTGTGCAATACTACATCAGAAAACCAATGTTAAAATTTCATATAGTCTACACCACGCGAATTAACGCTAAGATTTCGTATCTATGGTACACTTCCGGTAGACTACACCGTTTAATAATTATCAATTAAAGCACATCTGGCATTTTGTATGAATAAACTAAACAAAAAAACTAAAAATTTTGACAATATTGTTTTTTACTTAACCCGAAATGCCGAAGCTGACAATATAGTATTTGATAAGATGTAGATCCATTTTTGCAAAACTTGATATATATTAAACAAAGTAACCTCTTTATTGCAAAATCATTTATTAATTTACGTAAGTAGTTGAAGTAAATTAATAAATGATTTTGCAATAAAGAGGTTACTTTGTTTAATATATAATATAGTATTTTATGATATTTTTTTAATTTTTGGGTGGAAACAACAGACAGTAAAGGAAAATATTTCCATTTTAACGTAAAAACATAATAATAACCGTGTACTGGTACTGCAAAGTCCACATTTAACAGTTTCTAACGTTACAAGACCGTAATGGTCTTTTTCTGTAACTTTTTCTTCCATCCATTAAAGGGTGTGCGCCTAGCTTGTACCGCCAATACTGTACTTGTTTTTCAGATAATGACACAAAACATATTTCAGGCAAATTAAAACCACTAAAATAACATAAAGAAAGCAATTGTGCAAAAAATTCAACTTCGCAAAGTTGCGAGAAGATTCAGAGCAATCGTTACTTTTTCCTTTTCTGCTTGCGACGCATATTCCGTCCAATGAAAGACAACGAGTCCCCAAGAGGAATGATTAATTGTTTTTAATTAAATTTGTCAACCTATCCTGACACAATTTAAATACCTATATCATTTTTTGGGGCAATTTCAAAATTGGCCATAATTTACCGCCGCCTATCCTGAAGAGGGTCCTGCCGCCTTTTGAAAAGCTGTTCCACCTCCGAAAAAAAAAATGAGAGTCGACGAATGGAGATTTACGGGTAGTGGGCGCGGATTATGGAGCCCGCAATTTTAAGTGCCATTAATTCCTGCCCGTAAATCTCTTTTCATCAGTCGGAACGATCTCCCCCTTCTCTACTCCCTCTTCTATTGGGGAATTAGCGACGCTGATACCCCATCACTGCCTAATTGAAAATTGGTCCACAACTGACAAAATCGCAATAACGGGCCTTTTTTATCTGATTTATTGTGCGTTTAATAAGAAACACTGACATTATGAAATATTGTTCTTTACTATGGTTTCATAATGAACACATTCTAACACTATTTTAGGTTGCATAACAGATGGTTTTCAACCATGGTTACGGCTAACACACCGCTAATCGCAACTATTCATGCAAAGGCTTCTAAATAACTGAAGGTAATAAATATTGTAGAATCCTATAAAGCATTTGTAAAAACTTTTCTGTGACATGGAAGATAATTCTTTTTGTTCTTGTTTGTTTACTCTCTCCTGTGCGGAAGTTATTTTTTCGGTTGGCCACATATCGAGCGCATCGGAAAAACCTCGAATCAGCTTTTACGGAATACAGGGGCTACACGCGCACCCATACCCACAAAAAATGTGTCGATTTTAATCCAAATCACCCCCAAAACTGAAGAGCTGTCGTATTCCGTTGTTTTAGCGGCCGAGCACAGAATTGGAACAATATTGTTTGAACATTTCGAGAGAAGCATCGTCCAATCTACTCGAATTCGCATCCAATACACTGAATTTTCAATATTTTCCATGATCCTTGTACCATACTTATTTTTAGAAATGGCGAAGGCGCCAGAGTAATATTATCATATTAGGTAGTAGAATTCCACCAAAATTGAGGAATTATTGCCATAATTTGAGAACCAAATCAGTTTAAGTGACAAATTTTACCCATATTTCTTCAAATACACACTTTAAAATATTATGTGTTGGAAATAAAACCTCTTTGACCCTTTGATTGATATTAATTTTAATAGGAACCGGTTTTGATCAACTAAGTGATCATCATCAGCCTAAATCTAAAACGAAGAAGAATCAATAATTAGATAAAACTTCTTATGAAAATTGATGGATCATGCATCTCGTTTGGAGAGTGAAAGGAAATGAAAGGGTAAAATTAACGACGAGTACGATAAGTATACAACCAACGTCACAAACAACTACAGGTTTCTATCTCGCTTCACAAAGGCCAGACTGAAGGATATATTTGAAAAGGGGTTGGTGTGGAAAATCGATTTGATCGTTAAGTAGATTGACTGTTTATTAGATTTAAATTTCTCGATTTCGTATTGTTCAAGTAAATCGAGTTAATAACCTTTTTTACATCGATGTAAAAGTTTAATGTTTTCATAATTTAATTGTAACACGTTTCTAATTTGGGTTTAAATAAATTTGTAGAATTTCTCGTTTTATGTTCTATGTCAGACGAAGAACAATTAGAGCAGCTAATCGAGTAGACACCAGAACAGAACTTTGAAGTTCGATAATAAATTATAAATTTGAGAACTCTTAAAAGCAGGGAAATTGTTAAATTTAGTTAGAATTTTGTTTATTTTGACAGTAGTTTTGTTATAAGTGAATGGTTTGTATATTCTGTCTGATGGCTTCTCACTAATGTTATATATTAGTAGGCATTTCATTATTTTTTTTTATCTGAACTCAATATATGCGGCCACAATATGTAATAAATCATAATATGTAAGGTTGGTGGTATACCATACTTACTATATTTTTTAATGAACGTAATGATTATAATGTCCTTGTAAAAACTGTTTGTTTTTGTAACACAGAAGTTTTTAAAACAATCTGGAAATCGTAAGCATCGAGACAGCTTTGACAAATACTTAAAAGATGGACTAAGATATTGTTGATATATTTTTTAACTTTTAACTTTGAACAGCGATTTTTTTGTGTGTTATACGTTGTGTACTCATTGTGGCATTGTTTCTAAACAACACACACAAAGATACATAATTAAAATCTTTGAAATGAAAATTTAACCTGAAAATTACCATTCGTTTCTGATTTTGCTGTTATACGTATATCGTTAGACGTTCTAAGCTCTTTACAGCAGTAGCAACGAGCTCCCAAACACCCTGTATATAGATTCTATATCCCTATACGGTTGTTTTGTAGAGTTTTCTCTCCTGTGAAAGGATTAGGAGTGTGGATGGACGACAATGTGCTGGTGTAAAGATAGCGGAAGGCGATATCGTGTACGATATCAGCACTGCTTTTGTCTTCATTAACCGGGATTCTTTCGTCTTAGCGCTGCCGGCAAAATCCGCTGAATCTTTATTGCATCACAAGGCGGAAGGAAGATTTAGACGTCAAACAGTGGGATTTACACTTCGGCACCCATCCTTAAACTAGGGACAAGGATAGAAAAGATACAACGAGAAAACTCACACATCAGCAGATTAGTTTGAATGCAATTCGGTTAATGATGTTAAGTAAAATTTACTATATGTGATCCTCCATATTAAAAAGGGATTAGTCAATCAATTTCGACATTTTTATGGTACTATATGTAGAAAGGCCTGACTGTTCATAAAAATGGGTCCCAAGTCCCTGAAATGTCCATGCGTCCTTCAAATTTGCAATTAAAGAAAACGTAAAAAATTGATACAAGACCGTGATTTTTGATACTTTAGAAATATACCCATTCAACAAGCACTGAAATACGAAAAACTGCAAATATGCCAGTAATTTAGATTTATTAGAAAACAAATTATAGAAACCGTCAAGTTTACAGGTTTAGCGGCTACGATTTCAAGAAATGATAGTTTTTGGAAAACCCAGGACATCCTAAATTAGTAATGGTCAAATCATAATTACTACCCAAAAAATAAAGGAAACTCACTATTAGCTTAAAAATTCAAAAAAGTGCTTTTATAATTATAATTTTAAAATATTACACCAATCTTTAAAATTAGGAATCGGCTAGACATGAAACTTTCATTATGTTACTAAAATGAGTGCACCGATTGCGAGTTAACACATGAAAATAGTCTATCTCTAAAGGTTGCGGGGTGGTGCTCAAATTTCGATTTTCGTAATATGACATAAATGAGCAAAATTAGCTTACTAACTCTGGAATGATATGTCTTAGGCACTTGAAACTGTACATATTTTGGATTTACTCGCTGAAAGCTATTAGTTGGTGGTCAGTAGACCTCAGCAAACCTGTAGATCGAAAAAAAAAATCGGTTCATCCTTGTGCACTGGGCTCATGCCTAAGGTTTGAAAATATAAAATTAAGATTTTTTACTGTTTTCTCGCGAACCGCGCATCCTTGGCCAATTTGCCATTCGATTGTATCGAAATCGTCCAGATCCGATGACCACATAGACCACAGTTCGCATTGAGAATTCTAATGGGTATCCAAGTAAAATGTCTTATTTTTTGTGAAGCTTTTATAACTTTTAGGTAGAAATTATGATTTGACCAGTCTGCAATTACCAATTGAGGACTACGGCGTGGGCATTCCAAAAAGTATTATTTGTTAGAGGAGGTTGAAAAAAAAAATAAAACGGAAAGCTTCAATAAATATCGCCATATAACCATAAGTTTTCCGAATTTCTTTTCGCGGAAAGAAGCATGTGTGAATTTGAAGAGAGCAATCTAAATATTTACCTTCCGCAACTCCGTACGAAGGCTTGGAAGAATAGTGTAACCGTAGACTTGTTTCAAACTAAGAATAGGGTACACCCACTATCTCTGCTCTAGAATGCCACCGATGAGAGGGGAAGAGTTATATCACGATCAAAACAAGCATACAAACCTTAAACGCTTTTATCTCGATAACTACTTTTTACTCACTAACCCGTTTTTAATGCAGGGTCACATATATAATATTTAATAGGTGCCATTATTAGGGGCATCAAAGAAAACTACATCATTGATTTTTTATATATAATGCAACATTTAACTTCTAAAAAATCTATTTCTGGTATCATTTAATTGATCATATAGTCGGGTCAAGAAAATAATACGTCATACAAAACATTATTTGATAGCGGGCCTTTCCACTATGTACACAAAGTATGGATTTTGTACCATGGGCCGAATGGCACGCGAACGGCTGGCTGTACAGCGAATTATGAGCCTAAAGTCCTAATTGAGTTATTTTGACGCGGAGTGTATATAAAATGTCAAAGGTCGTAAAACATCGACGTCGTTTTAAAAATCATCGTAAATAATCGCCGGTGTCAACCAGTATTTATTTTGCATAGTCGCGCGACTAGCGTATAAATTGTAAACGTTTTAAAAGTTTAATGTCCACACAGTAGCTTTGTAGCGCACAATCGCACACTATTTTGTTTACATTTTCACAACACGTACGGCCGTACGAATATTTCTTTCATTACCGCATGTTTACTTTGTAAATGCAATGTTGCCGATGGTAATTTATCGTGACTTTGTTTGGTTTAAATTATACGAATGTTTTCCATTTATTGGAAGCGTTCAGCGAACGCAACCGTTGAGAGTCAGCGCGAACACGTTTAGGTTTGATTAGTGTCAAACTGTTGAATAACAAATGTCACAAATTTTGCATGTTTCTTTTTTTTAAAGTAGTCCATTAAAAACCCAACAAAGTTTTCAGCTGAGAAGGTTGTGCTCGCTGAACGCTTCCATTATGTGTACGTATACAATATATAGTATATTGTATATACAATATACTCTGCTTTCAGTGGGTAATTGCCGATGCCATTTTGACAACCATAACCTTTTTACATGATTTATAACGACTTTTTCTACTCCTACCAATCACAGCTCTGGGGGTCAATTCTTAGCCTGGCGTGACTTCACGAATGCGGGAACTCGCGTATGACTTTGGATGCAATCAGTTCGACCCGTATTCTATGGGCATTGTTGGTGCAGTGCAGTGTCCTTTACTCACTGCCGACACTGCCCATAGAATATGGTTCGAACTGACTGCATCCAAGGTCATACGCGAGTTCCCGCATTCGTGAAGTCACGCTAGGCTAAGAATTTACCCCCTGGAATTGCATTTCCCCCGAGTTTTGAGACAGTGGTTAACGACGTTGTCATACATGGATATAATACTTACAGCGCCGTCCCTATATGTAATAACTTAATTTATAAAATATCATTTAATAGTAGCAGAAAATGTATAATATTCCATTCGCAAGTAATGTAAATTACTTGCCTATAGAATTATGATTCTGTTGATACATATACCAGAAAGTAAATATATAACAGTTATAGATTTGAGCAAACGATCGTATTGTCCGGAAGTACCTATCCGGTATTAGATCCATGTACGTATTATCTCGACCAATAACAAGTGATTACAGCTAGATGCACAATTTTTGCGAAAAGAAACCATTATCTGCTAACGACTTTTGCCTAATAGTATGTTAGTAATTTATTGAGTGAAAAAAATATGAAGATTCGAAACGCGTAAACATGGTTCGATCTAGAAAAATCAACGAAATTAGCAAAGTACGAGATGTCAACGAACATTGTGAACCATCATTGAAAACTATCTGTCCTAAATTGAATTACATCATAATACGTCGAACAAAGTGATCTTTGTAGAGAAATGATTGTTTTCCATTTAAGAAAGATAGGTTAGTGTTGAAACAACGTCCCAGCCAATATTTTCAATGGATTTGCCATTGGCGCAGATAGAAAATCACGCCCATATTCTATGAGTTACCGACATCTCGAGATATTGGTGCAAATTTTAGATAAAGCGCTTCGATTTAGTGAAGTTATAGACAAAAATTATTCTCTCTATCTGATTCGCGGACGATAATGCAGACGTTCTAACTTCAAAACTTATTCGGTTTTGAAAGATGTATTCTACGATACATCACACTAGTACCCCTCTGCTGTGTCTGTTTTTGTATATCTCGGAATGGTGTACAGTCTCCCTCAGTTTAGCTACACCCAGTATATGTTTAGTACATGTTTAAAAAAGTGCAATTGGTGAAATATTCGTAATTCTTCAAATAAAATTAATATAAAACTTACGTGAGGGACTTGTTTGGTAAATCCGAATAATCCTTGTATGTAGAAACGTGTTCTTACCTGAAAAATAATTTAATTAAAGAAGCTGCAATTTATAAGTCACTTTAGGAGTTTATTTCCTATTCTCGTTTCACAATTTATTATATGAACATTATATCTATATTCAAACGTAAGGTAACTAACAGTTGCTGTTGGTGCGGCCACAGAATAGAACTTTATTCAAAAGTAGCCTATTTGCAGGGGGCTGTATTGCAGGGGCAATACAATATTCAATAATACAAAAAAAGTACTTGGAAAACACAAAAATGCTCAAACGATGCAACAAATTAGACAAGTATAAATCAGTAATACACAAAAATACGTCATAAAATACACTAGAACAAAATCCAAAATCAAAAGAAGTCCGCCATGGACATGGAGTAACAAGTTCTGTCCAACTAGAAACGCCTCAACAAATTCTTAAAAATGCCGATGTTTTTCGTCTTTATGTCATCTGGCAGGCAATTATAAAACTTCCAGCCTTTAAAATAAACACCCTTCTGAAAAAAATGATGTCGCATGGCGACCCGTGTTTAAACAGGCGTTAAATCGGAAATATAGTTATAATTTTCAATCGGCTATTACATATGCATGTTTAAGTTTATACATTAAAAATATACGTTAGAGTGAACTTGGTATCTTTGCTAATAATAAAAAAAAATACTTGGCTCACTTCTGTCAAGTGTAGGTGACGAATTCTGTGAATATCGGAGTTTTTTTGTTGAACGCAAGAAGATTACAACATAGCACCAACAATCTTAAAATCCGTCACCTAGACTCGACAGAATTGAGCCGGATAGTTTTGTATTATCGGCAAAGGTTCCAAGTTCAGTTTAACGTATAATTTGAATAGAAATACCTAATCATTTCGGTGTAATACTGATCACAAAATTATGAAGTATATCTGGTTGCCTACTCATTTCGAAGCCCACCTTAAGTAATCCCTATTTCGCGTCCCATACTTATCTGTGCTCGGACAGATACAGTCCGATAAGTAAGTCACCAACTCAGGAACGATGCAGCCAATGTGGCCGCACCATATTTGAAGTTAAAACACATATTGCGTAATAAAATACTATTTTAAAAGCAAGTAGAAAAGGCATTTGAATAATTGTATATTATTTGACGAGCACATAATGAAGGATATAAATCGCGAGCATGAAACATGCGAGCGATTTATATCCGTTGTGTGCGAGTCGAATACGAATGTTTATCTACGACTGATAAATTCCATTTTATGTCCAATATTTTATAAGCATTTGTCAATGGTGGCAAGGCGCACTGACAAGTAACTGTCATCCGCGTTGTTTTTAACAGACTTTGACATTACGTCAACTAAATGTCTGACATAATAGTGAAATAAATGAACAAAAAGAAGAATATATGGATGGAGGAAATGATCGACGTTATCCTCATCCATTTTCTGAAAACTGTTTGTATCGGAAACCGTTTTCAGAACCGTTTCCACCATTTGAAATTATGGCAGCACATTATTTCCAGATAAAATATTTTACAGGGATTGTTAACAATCAACATTTAATTAGATAAGACTAGATACGCCAACAAAAACAGTCCGTGCATATAAATAACGGAAAACCTTAATTTAATAAGTAACACAAAGAAACCACTCCATTATAATAGTACTGAAAGGACATTTCCTAGGTCCTGCACGTACAACACGGTTCTCCTTCTGGCAGTGCTCCTTGCTGTCGGGCGCAATATTTTCTCGTTTTCGAAAATGAAATTAGGTCGACCAGACGCCTAGAATGAAGTAGGGTGGGGGAGGCTACAGTGGTAAGTGGCGGGTTGCGGGGACGGTGCATTTAGCCCTCGAGTACCATCGCGAGATGCCATTAGAGCCAAGCGGGCGCGGTCTGCAGGATGCAGCGGGATACGGATAATACACCCTCAGTACGACATATCACGTTATTTCTCGTAAAATAGCTCAGCCCACAGCTTTTACTACTAGTGCCATGCGACAAGTGATATTTAGAAGTATTCTGGCATTTAGTTGAAACCAGAATAAAATAATTCTGAAATGGGATTGAGAAGAAAATTGTCTAGATTTTTGGATATTACAGAGAATCCTTTCCGTATGATTTTAGCACAAACCCGTCTATTATGAATGTGTTGATTTTGAAAACAAAGTAAAAAAAAACGTTGTTTTTGCAGGCGTTTGACTAAAATTACAGGAAGTCTCTGTATAGGATTACAGGTGAATTACAAAAGGAAAGCATCAGCTTAATAAACCCAACGCGCCGCTTAATAAAGCGAATTCAATCTGGGAAACGGTGTTGGCGCGCCAATTGAACAATCTATTAAATTATGCAAATTCCAACTTCAATACGCTTTTTCCCCCGTCTCTAAATTCAGTCGAAACGATTAGAAGTCAGGGACGTGGTACCGCTCTTTCCACATTTTGCAAAGAAAACTTGGATTCTTAAGGCTTTATTTGAACAAGATATGCAACCAAATATGCTCCATAACTTAGATACGAATATTTAGGTTTTTACATTCAAACTTAACATTAGTTCACCCTTTGAAGGTCTGTTGAGAATAAAAAGTACGCTGCTAAGTTGGTATACTTGCGATTGACGCTAAACAGAATTGACGCATATACAGGGTGTTTCAGAAATAACGGCTAACCTTGAAGGAGCATATGCCCAAGGACGTAATAAGCATATTTTGTCAAATAACGTATGGTCTAACTTAACGCATTATTGAGAAAATTAATGAAGAAAGACGGAGTCCGTCCCTGACCAGCGGAAGACGATCGACAACACTCCACTACAGTTGTGTTGCAACTGGTGACAAATCAACGTCGCCGAGAACATATCGGCTCCCACCACTGCGGTCTTTCTCGCTGAGCGTGACAATGACCTACATTCGCCAGGTTGATATGAACGAACACAAGCGTGGTCACGGTCGATCAGCTTTTTGTTGGTTTATCAACAATAAAAATCATTTGGATTGTGGAATCTTAATGTCGGTGTATTTGTGTAGTGATTGTGTAATACCAGAGCCGGATGAATAGCAATTCTATGGCTAGAATGCGACATAACATAGATCGGTCGAGGCGCGTAGTTGCTGTGTTAAATCGGTTTGTTTTGTTCGACGATAACGCTTAATAATCACAATGTTTGTAAATCCGCATCACTATTCTGGATTAGGTACGTACTAATCTCTCTATTCTTAATTGTTTGTACGGACTTTTGTAACCGTAGCCGGGTCATGCGCGTTCGGCTATTTACCAGGGCCGGCCTTAGATGAATTCTTCAATACAATTTTGTTAGTACTGAAAACTTTGAAATAGACTATAGGTTATTTGACCAAAATTGCTTCTCTGTCCTTGGTGAATATGCGCCTTCAAGGTTAGCCGTTATTTCTGAAACACCCTGTATTTTTTATTATCAGCAAATAATAAAGCTCCAAAGAGTTAAGTAATGTATAGTGTGAATGCAAAAGCTTCATCATTCATATATAGCAGCCGGTTGGAATTATTTATTGCATTTCCTCGTTTAGACACTACCTTAATCGACGTTACTCGTGTCTAACCAATGTGTCCTATTTTCTGTTGTCAGTTGAAACCGTGGCGCGCTGAATAAAAACTAATTTCAAGTATGTAGATACAGAGAGCAAATGCAAAATTGAAGAACAATCGATTTTGGTGTCAAGCTAAAATCGGAAAATTGTCCTGAAATTCCAATTACGACCCAACAAATTTTCATACATAAGGGAAAGAAGTAAGGCTGGCAAAATTTTGCTTAACCTACATGAAACACAGAAGGGTTAATTTTATTTGCAACTATCTCGAGATTCTCGGATAATTGCTTTTCAATTAATTTCAATTATATTTGCTAAATATTTGTTGAAAAGGGATCTATGTTTTTTTCCGTATAACTAATCGATTCTGATATAGATAGATGATCAGAAAAAGTGATCTGTAGCGGGTAAAATAGAAGCAGGCTTTGGAAAAGGCAGGAAAGGACACAACGTCAATTCTTAATACACTTCAAATTAAGTACAGATAGGTACTTAATAACACATTTTAAAACAAATCTAACAGACCAGCAATAACACCAAAAGACAATTTTTTGTTGCTATAAGGGAGTGTGCGCATCAATAATCATAATTTGTGCTTTGACGTTTCCACATTTCCTTATATATCTCAGAAACGGTTTATGTTATGACCCATGTGCATCGTCTTTTTTTAGTTATTCTGCACCACATACAAAATTACTTGATATTATTATTAATACTTTCAGATTCCACCACCATCAGAGTTCATGGCACTAGTAAAAAGCAACCTTTCAAACAAGACAAGAATCATGCATATTAGTCCACTTATTACAAATTATGTGCGAACAAATTGTACAAATAGCATTATGTACAAAGAGAATATTATTAATAAGAGACTAATTAGAAAACCACAACTGTCGTACAGACATCTGCATTTTTGGAACAGTTACACAAAGCAAATGTCTGGAACGATATTTTATAGAAAATTGGACAAGCTACAACTTTATAATATATACAATTTCTTCGAAAATCCGAGCTAGTATTAACTACTTAAATTATTTATTTTTTAACCCCAATAAGCTTTTTTCTGCCATGAAATTCCTTTTCCGACCAACGCAACGTTTCTTTTATCTACTGATCGTTGGTGAATTAAAGCACCTATGAAAATTAGTAAGAAACATGTAAATTTTAATGAACCGCCTATTGTGTATACACGGGTATTGGTGATATTGATATTCCTTTAAACACGGTAAGCAAGTTATATCACCTCAAATAGATGATCCAAATGTTAAAAGTTTTCGAGATATTTTAATTCATACGATTTCTAAGAAAACGCTCCCTATAAATCAAAAGCGTACACACCAAAAATAATATATATTTTCGATGTTTTTTGTATCAATGTCTTTAAGACGTAACAATGGCTGATAAATCAAAATTTCCTTAGCAAAATCATTTACAAATTAATACAGGGTTACATACTTAGAGAAGTATGTCAGAAATTCAATTGCACGTATCGGATTCATGCCATTATTGTTAAAAAAATAATACACTTAATATGGTGGTAATAATACTTAATAGATAGTAATAACTGGTAGTGTTCAATAAGCCTGGCTTAAGCCACATCTTCCACTGCGACATACCAAGCTGTAAAGCAACATAGTAATGTAAACAAAAACCTGTAATGGTTTGCAATAAAACATGTATAATGTGTATATATAGGTTTCTGTAGGGTTATATACAACGACACTAAGAAGCGGCGAAAACACATTCACCAGATATTACTTTCATTAGCTGATATATTAGCGATATAGCGAGCTCAATTTATTGTTTCACCAAATAATGAACCTTTTTTCAATAACTTTTACATGTACTACCCACACCAAAAAGGCGTCCTTTTCACACGAAACGGTATATTTTGTTGTCAAAATATAGTAGAGGATTTATTTCTGAATTTAATGATGTTGAAATCAGCGGTGCGGAGTCGGCAACAAATATTCCACTCCGACTCCTCATAGGTTTAATTTGTCAACTCCGACTCGGATGTTGGCTTTGACTTGGCCACATTGCCTGATATACTAAAAGGTTGTGTAGGACTCTGATTTCATTCGCAAGAAGAAATGCCTTAATCATCTAGTTTGACAGTTTGATCTCAACTTTTTCGAAAACCTGTGACACTGAATTCGTATTGAGCGCAAAGAAATCTACGGCAAAACCCTTTACGCACTTCTCAAACCCGAACGTTTCCCAGAGGAATCAATATTATAAAATTTATTATTGTATTTTTCTCGAAAAGTTTCTGATATAACACCAGAGAGTTTGATTGTAGAGTAAAAATAAACGGTCCAATTTGAAAAACAAATATTGACAAGCCTGTCAAAAAGTATGGCAGCTAAAGTGATTCTACAACTACTGGTATATACTAATAAAATAGGCCATTACGTCTACTTAGACATAGATTTCATCGATGGAATGAGCACGTTCTGGCATTTTTCTTTGATACTATCTCATGTAATCCTTTTGTACGTACTAATAATACTGCAAGTATCATGGAATTCTTTTTGCTTCGTTCCATATAATTCACCAGAAATTATCGAAATGATTAAAAAAACAAAAGATTAAGTTCATGTAAGCACGTCGACAGAGTTGACTCCACACTACTATTCCTATATACCTATGAATTCTGATATACCCCAGCTGTACTCCCTCCCCAAGTTACACACACATAATTGTCCTATTCGCCCAACTTAACAACTTAAGCAACAACTTAACAAATATTATGCTAGATATCTTCAGAATAGATTTCGAACCTAAATTTTCAATCAAGAATTCGTCTCAATTCATCAAAGAAACCAAAAGTATCAATTTAGAAGACCAAATAATATGGTATCGTCCGATGTAACCAATCTGTACACAAATAATGTTTCAATAGACCTCACTCTCCAACTTGTACAGAACTTCAAAATCACTTCAAAGATGAACAAAAGGTGGATCATTTAAACTTAATCATGAAACACGTAGTAAAACAGAATTTTTGTACTTTCAACAATAAATTTTATAAACATGAGGACGGATTGCCCATGGGTATGGAACTATCTTTTTTACTTGTAGTCCTTAGTAACTTCTTAACATATATTAATAACGTACAAAACAAACTAAATTTTACTTTGGAGGTGCAAAATAATAATACTTTAAATTTCTTGGATCTAACTTTAACAAACCATCTTAACTACATAGAATATAACAGATACAGAAAGCCTACTGCCGCGCCTACCATAATTCCCTCTGATTCTGCACATCCATTCTCCCAGCGCATGTCGTCCCCTTCAACGTTCTTCTTAGTCGATGCATAAAATACCCCATTACTAACGAATCCCGAATCAAAGAATTGAACTATGTATATGATCTAGCCGTTAATATTGACCCTTTATTCATAATTATTTTATTTCATAATTAAAATCTACAATCCATTCACTTATAATAATATCAATATAAAACTAAAGAAAATTTTACTAAAATTCAATAGTTTTCCTGCCTTTAAAAGTAACAATAGCATAAATAAACATCTTTCAAATTTTAAAACCCCCAAACATATCATGGAAGAGTCGAGCGTTTACTCTGTCAACTGTTCCAATTGCAATGCACTTTATGTCGGTCAAACCGGAAGGAAGATGGCGAAACGAATAGCGGAACATAAAAACAGATCTTCATCAAATTTACATCAACATAGATACAATGCACAGTATTAATTACAGTGAGCCAAAATTAATCCATAAGTGCAAAAAAGTTATAAGATGAACCTTTTAGAACAACTAGAGATAGAACGAAATAAAGGAAACAGAAATGTCACTTTACTAAACGATCAATTAATTTTGAATAATAGACCTCTATTTATGTACACTTTATTTCCCTAATCTTGCTAACCCTGGCGTCCGCTATCATGCTGCTAACTTCAATTCGTGTGTCCCATGTCATTCGTCTCTGTTTGTTTGCATTGAACGCATGTTTGTTTGCTTTTACCTATAATTTATATAAACTGAGCGTAAGATATGATGTAAATTTTAATCCCGTGTGATGTTATTTATTATATTTGTAGGTTTGGGCCGAAGATGTCTAAACGACGAAACTAGTACCCATTAAACTTATACACACAAAGGAAAAGAGGTTTTATTACTACTTATCACATATACATATAGTCACCTCTGTACCAACATGGACAGTTACAAGAAATTATCAGTCTAACTTCTTAGACAAGTAAGGAGGCCATTGAACAATATTTTTTTCCTGTTTTGCAGATATAGCAGAAAGACTGAACAGATACTGCCCTTTATTCCTAACTACCCTGAGTTCACGAATTCGATTCGGGACAATCGCGACAACAGAAGTTTGTAATTAATTACCATTCTGTATAGCGTATACAAAAAAAAAAACGGTAAATTACGTTCAAATTCATTAAAATTTCATCTTTTCGGAGAGACACGAACAAATTGAGTTGGCATGTACGTAACGGGCAACCTGCGAGAATTCGCGAATCGAGTTTCGCAAGGATGAAGCTCATCGATTGGTTCGCGCACGTCGACAAATAGCGTCACGTCGCGTCGCCTCGCGTCGTCGACGCGCCGAAAAGTCAATTTGCGAAATTAATTCGAATCGCGATGCGATTCCACTTTTCAATTTGCCGTTTCTGGTCTGTCGTATCGAGCAGTGCCGAACATGTGCCGAATCACCGAACCGTGCAGGTACCGGGGCAAACTCACTGCAACGAAATTCGAGATAGACATGCTGTACGTATGAATGTATGTATCTACGGTATACATTCCAAAACTTGACGTTTTCTGGCTGCAGTTACTAAATGCGGACAAATTACAATATGCTGTTGTCGGTATTTTCGTTTCGTCGTTTCATAGCATAATATGTGTTTAGCGAAGGTAGTTTGATGCATAGTTTATAGTTATTGTTATTTCTGTTGTAATAGTTGTGTACTGTATCTTTCTATTTAAAATATTTTGGAATTATACGTGTTATGTGGTTGTATTTATATGTTTGACAAAAGTTTTTTATTACGTAAACGTAACAATAATAGATAATAATACAGTATTTTACAGTTTACAAATTCTTATTTTATTATTATTATTATATCTTATCATTTATTTTATAACCTTTTTTCTGTACACAGTTGACGCCCGGTAGAGAAAGAAGTGCTGTACAAAAAAAGTTATCACTTCGGTTTCTTATTCATGGTAAATATACGATATATATATATATATATATATATATATATATATATATATATATAATAAGTTTAAGACGTTGGCTTTCATGTAAGCTTATAGGCTTATATACCTATAAAATTTGATCACGCAGAATTATTGGTTTGTATGTCTGTCACTCATTTTGTGTCAAACTTCCAAACTGCCTCAAGTAAAACACGTAGAAAAGCAATGTTCCTTTTGGTGTAAAAAACGACTTCTTTTGCAAACACTGTTAACCATAAGGTGTTCTAAAATGTATTAAAACCAATTTGGAACAAAATTTACGTTAGTAAAAAGGAAAAACGACCAACCTAACAAATTTCATGGGCAAACATTTTTTTGTTTTTATCGTGCGTAGTATAACAAACTATTTTATCCGTCCCGAAAAAAAAAAACGGAAATATGTCCATATGAACATTTTTGACGAAGGTACAAAAGATGTCTCTGGGTGGGTGTGTATGACGTATGTGTGTGTAAGAAACTACTTTATATTTAGAAGTTTCATGTTCAAAGTTTCTGTTCAAAAGGGCCCAAAGGAACTGGACGTTTACTCTTACAAGTTTGACAATTTCGTCAAAATAGTTAAATAATAAATGAAAGCAGAAGAATAATTTATGTTTATGACATTTTTTGGTACAATTAATAGTTTAATCCCGGTATCCCGGGATTCATGAAAAAAAACAAAAATTGCCAGATCAAAATACCTGGGATGCCAAAAGCTACCAAATCCAGTCAGTAATCCAGTCAGTTTTTTTTAAAGCTACCGACCATGCAGAAATTACCAATATAATTAGCCAACAAAAAAACAACACGGCTCCAGGGTTTGATAAGGTCACATCGAACATCATCAAAGAAAACGCCACAGCCTTAACTCCTATACTAGTAAAGCTAACAAACAAAGTACTAGAAGAAGGAATATACCCAGAACACCTAAAACGAACAATAATAAAACCAATCCACAAATCTGGAGATAAAACAAAACCAGAAAATTACAGGCCAATAGCTTTGTTATCTACTCTGAATAAGGTTCTGGAAAAAATACTTCAGAGACGACTAATGGAACATCTACAAGGTCACAGCATAATCAGTACGCAACAATATGCATACCAACCCCACTCTGGAACGACATCAGCGGCTTATGATCTGATTAGTCAAGTGAAGGCACACCTAGACAAGAAAAACATAGTAGTCGGCTTATTCCTCGACCTGAAGAAGGCTTTTGACACCATCTCTAAACAAAAACTCATCGATAAGCTGAAAGCAATAAACATCACAAACAAACCCCTACAACTCATAGAAACATATTTAACAAACAGACCACAAGAAACCAGATTAAGCGAATACTACAGCAATCCCCAATACACAAGAGAATACGGCATACCACAGGGAGGAAATCTACCACCGACGTTGTTTATTATCTACACTAATGACATGACAGAACTGCAACTAAACGGAACGCCATACATGTACGCAGACGATACGTGCCTCATATACTCGGCCAAAACCCAAAAAGAGTTACAAACTAAAATTAATGAGGACATGCTTATACTGACGGACTGGTTTTTCAACAATCTACTAACAATAAACACAAAAAAGACGGAATTCATCATCTTTGGCAGAAGAAACATGAACGTAACCATATCAATAAGACTCAATGATGAAAACATTAAACAATCCCAAGAAAATAGATACCTAGGACTCAAAATACAATCTAACTTGAAGTGGGACGCACACGTGAATAACCTAATAGTAAAAAACTCCAAAACAATTGCTATAATCAAAAAACTTAAGAACATCATTCCACTCAGAAGCAGAAAATCCATCTACCACCCACTATTCACCGCCCAAAACAACTACCTACTACATGTGTGGGGTGACACTACAAAGAGAAACATCACCAGAATTCAAGTCCAGCAAAACAAGGTCTTAAAATTACTGTATTCTCTGAATAGACTTACCCCCAGCACAGATGTCTACAAAATTTCACAAGAACTTAACATAGAACAACTTACTACTAATCCACAAAATAAAAAACAATAAAATCAAAACCAACACAAACCTTAAACTAAATCACGAGTTCCACGACTACCAAACCAGAACATGCACACACATAAGACCAAACAGATACTCCAGCATAACCTGCTCACAGACACAACTAAGAGAAACCATACAGAAGTACAATGGACTTCCAAACTATATAAAGAACCTCACAATCGCCACTTTCAAGACAAAGATGAAATACCTATTAATGACGCAACAGCTATAATAACAACTGATAATACACGCACAGAAGTACCCTCCATACCGCTAGCCCGAGGTGGACCCCATTCATATGCGGAGCCCCAACCCCGAGGTGAGGACCGAGGGACGAAACCACTGCAATCATATATTTTTATATATGTACATGTAATTTTTTTTTTAAATCTATATTACGATGTATGATTTTTTTTTTCAAGCAATAAATCTTTATTAAATCTTTATTAAAAAACGCCTAAACTATACTTGATTGGACAATATCTTTTACCCCAAAACTTGATCAACGTGTTTAAATTTTACCTTACAAGTAAAAAAACAAAATTGTCGGTTTACAATGTGTCAAAGTGTGCTTATTGACATCAATAATAAAAAAATTAAACTCTATTAAAACAGCTAAAAAAATATATTTCATATTAATTCAAATAAACATTTTGATGATTTTTGTCTTCTTCTTTAAGATAATATTGGATAACTTTAGAATTCATACGTCATGGATGTTTATTATGCAAATAGATGGAAAAGGCTTATCGACGGTAAGATAATCAAGGAAAAAGGTTATTTATCGGGCAATTCCGTCATTCGAAGAAGCAACCGTAGACACGTTGCTTCTTCGAATGACGGAATTGCCCGATAAATAACCTTTTTCCTTTATTATGCAAATAGACTAACTGTTTGCAATTTAAATAAAACGATTATTGTTTACAAAAAAAGATAGCTACAATTACTTTTAGACCCAGTACTAAACGCGTCTTCAAGTAAACCGTTATTTATTGTTCAAAATTGCTGAAATATTCGTTGCTACTTCTTAGAATATTAAACATTCAATTTCTTGTCATGAATATTGTGTATTACTTGTACGTTTTTCGGTGTTGTCAAATTTAGTTCAAATAGCCCCACCCACATTATAAAAATGCATTTTTTATCTAGTTTCACGAAAGCTTTCCACTATAAAAGTAAAAAAAAAACGATAAAGGTGCGATGAAAAAAACGTAAAAAATCACCATATTACCGCTGTCACAGCTCATCACAAACTCGAGATGTTTTAACCGAGACGCAATCTACGGCGTAAACGCACCCATGACAGAGAATCGTAGCTAAATATTTCGATTTTTAGTTTAAGGGAAAATCCTTAAACTGGAATAAAATCGGTACACCTAATAACATCGTTCGTTCGATTGGAATGAACCATCGAAAGATTAATAACAACGATTAATAAATCAGTTTATTAGCAAATCAGTTTTGGTACAATTTGCGTTTCATTTTACAGTTAAATATATCAGGACTAATTTGAATCTCTATTTTATACTTATTTTCAATATTTCTTGCTGTATTTGATACCAATTTACTAATTATATATTCTGTCGGACATCATTGAATACAGGTAAAGAAATCCGCTGCATTTTTTTTTATTTTTTACGTTTATGTTTTTGGTTGTTGTGTGTTTTGCTTTTTGTTAGTGTAAACCAACATTTTTTGCTTGATACTTAATATAATCAGAAACGGTCCTGTTATAGATTGAATTTAATATTTACAAAGTAGCAGCTCAATTGATTTATTGTAGATCAGTCCACATTTGACCAATTAACAAAAAAATAAGAAAATAATTTAGATTGAACTTTTTCGTGGTCCCGGGATTTAGATTTATAATTCCGGGATTCCAAAACGGCTCATTATTGGTCGGGATCCCGGGATCTCGGGATCTCGGGATTGGAAGCCCTAGTAACTAAGCTTTGAGTATATAGAAATAGCACTGTTTCAAATTTGCAAATTATCTCATTTTTTCATAAATGGCGGATGTGCCGGATTTGACTTTGTCCCGCAACCTTGTACCATATTCCACACACCAATTGCATAGACGGAATGCCGCTGTATACAATCCCACAACCGCGTAATCCGTTATTCGCACGAGTCACAACCTAATAATGATCCATGAATATTGAATCGGCCAAGCCTATGAGTCCAGCGAATATAGAAGCGATCGCGCGCGCCTGGTCGACTCGTGCTCGTGGTAAGCCCGCTCGCGCTGACGCTAATGAAGCAATCCATCGACGCGATTGGTCGCCGTCGTCTGGACAGGTGAGTAGGTGCTCAGCTGGCGCGTGCACCTGACCCTAGCTTAAACATGTCCAGGAGCGATTACAGCCACTGTACAAGTCGGCTGGACGTGTCCCACCGCTGGTTTATGATTAAATAATCTGCGGGAGTGGCCACCTATACTACCAGATCGACACGCAACACTGCCCTCGTCCGGGATTAGATCGAATTTTATGATGCTAGATTAACGGGGAATGTGAGAAGTCAAGTTGTGAAATGTAACGTGGCGCCTTTCTGTATACGGTTGCCATTTTCACCTACCTATAAGGTGTTTGAAAGTTATGTTCTGCATTCGGACTGGTTAATAATGAGTCATTAAGAGGTAAGCAGCCATTAAGACTTGATGGGCCTTTCTGCAACTGGCCATTAATGGTTTGTTTTGACAAGTGACACATAAGGACTTAAACTAAAGGCAAGGGCACCAACATGAGTAGGATGAAATTATGAAATGTGACGCCTTGGGTTAATTAAATAAAAACACTATGTAGTAGTCCAGTCAAACCGTGTTTTAGCAAGGAAAGAAATAGAAGTTATTTTTCCTTTCATTCTATATGCTTTTTGGGGTGCTGGATCCGAATTTCAACTTTGCTACATCCCACGGATATGGCTTCACAACGAAAATAGTAAAAACCTAAAAATTTATGACTTTTGTTCAGTTTTTTGTCAAAAAGTCATCAAACTATGCACTTTTCGACGTACACCACTATATATAAACATAAAGTACAATAAATTTCCTATAAAAATGACCCTCAAGTGATTTTTTTGGTTTAATGGTTCGGCCGCTAGAGCGCGTTGAAAGAATGCCAAATTTTCCTACTTTATGTAATGTGCGTATAGGTACAAAAAGCTTAGATTCTGATAAAAGTACATTAAACTCCCTATAAACTGCATAACTTAATCAGTTATTTGGCCAAACTGTGTAGCCGCTAGAGTGCGTTGAAATTTTATGTCATAAGCCCTTTACCAAAAATTCAGTAGAGACCTATATTATTACTATTTATTCATTAAACACTATATATTTGCCCTTTTTAATTAATACTGAAAGTTTCAGTTTTTGTTTGTTTTGTTACTTTGAAAAATGCATAGTTTTACCACCTTTTCGCAAAAAACTTAAAAAGGGTCGGAAGTTTTGAGTTTTTTGCGATTTCCACATCCGTGGGAAATAGCCTTATCCGTGGGAAGTAGCAAAGTTGAAATTTTAACTCAGCACCTAAAAAAACATAACGGAATAAGAGAAAAAACTTCAATATTTTTTTCCTGGCACAGGCACCATCGGGAACGATTTGACTGGACTATAGTATAAAGTGCACAAAGCTGAGAAAGTGATTCTTTTCAAGAACGAGAGAAATGATGCACTACTCGAGGTCCGGAAATCACTTTCTGGGCGTGGTGCATAACACAACATGACAGCAATAAATTCACCCGTTTCTAAAGACGATTCACTGAATCAAATAAACAACGTTGACGTTTTACTCGCAAAGGTCAAACCAGATTCAAAGCTGTGTTTTATCACTCAGTATTATTCCAAAAATAATGTAGACGTCACTTGATACATGTTTTTCAAGTAAATTGATTCCAAAGAGTTAGTAAATATACCTTTTTCTTGATGTAATAAGCGTCGCGAAATTTTCACTATGTATTTCTCTAGAAAGCATAACTATGGTTACAAAAGATTTGCTGTAGGTTTTACTTCCATATACCAAAGTAAAAGCTTTCTTTACAAAGTAAAATGGAAACAAATAACTTCAATAAATAACTTCAACTTGAAGAAAAAGGTAAAACAAATAGTAAGTGTTTGTAGTTTGAACTTTGTTTGGGTTATGAGATATAATAATTGCAGGAACACAAAAGAATGACCGATGAAACATTATAACGGATATAGTGTCTTGTGGACATGACACGTTAGAACTTTCTAAAAAATACAAACTCGCCTTTTGAGTTTGAAACAAAACCTTTTTGAAAAACTAGTATTTTTAGTGCTAAAATCAACTTTAAATATTTGAAAATTTTTTCATTAATCCCTGATTTGTTTGACCAATGTAAATGGATAATTATTACAAATTCCTAGGATATACCGAGTGGTCATATGTTACTATTTGTATAGTGTGGAGAGTTAAGAAAAATGTATGATACTACCAAAATTAGGAACAACTTAGAGAAAGTTGGTCAACTAAATTTTGTCTAAAACTTTTTTGTTTAACAGCCATAGCAGAAACTGCACAAAAAACTGCATTTCTTTTAACTATATTAAGCCTTCTTTGTGTCATTAAAACAAAAATTTTTAAAACTATTATATGATTCTCACGATCTACTTTCTCTATGGAATCCCAAAGTCTGAACAAATTTCTTGGTCTCCCTACCTCCACGCAGTCACGACACGGTGCATTTTAAAAAAACCCTTGTAATTCTTCTTATTTACACTGTACAAAATCGGCCGAAAGCGTAGTTCGCCCAAAACCTTCCATTAATTATTTAGATAACGTACGCCTCCTTGTGTATGCACGAACCGTGCAAGTTACGTTGCATCTTCTCCCAGCTACGTAGCACAGAAGACACGGTGTTGATTACGTTAGCATTAATTTTCATTTTGACGCATCCGACTAAAGGAGAGAGGGAAGGGGTTCCGTCGCCTCATAAATAATGCCATAACACGTTAAGTGTTGCCTGTGAACCGACGCGAGAGGTCGCCTCCGCCTCCTTCCTCTTCGTTGAGAGAGCAAAACTTTCTTAAGGCGGGCGCGCGCGAAACGTAAAATTTATTAGTGTGGAACTCGCTCAGTGGAAACAGAACGCTTCCGCTCCGATGTGTTGAATTTTCAATACGGGCCCGGGCCGGGGGCTCACGCCGCCCGAGCCGGAATTGCCGGTGAATAATATAGTGCGTCGGGAACCCCGTAAGGACCTTTTGATGTTCACAGCTGCCGTCGCGCGCGAAATCTATAAAGACGCTTCGAGTGGAACGAGAAGATATCAATGCTTCGATTGACGATCGTAACTGTACTAAGCTTCTTATGTCTGTTAGTTATTTTACAATCGTTAGTAGTGAAAAGAGCTATATAAGCTATTATGAAATACACAGTTATAGAAAATACAATAATGATTTCATAAGTAGGTATATAAGATGTGCTTAAGTGTTTTTATTTATTTTCTTTAGTTCTAGATACTTTTTTAGAAATAAGCAATTATCAGGCCGCTGGGTTTCAACTCAAAAGTCAGTAAATTAGTAGTTTATTACTTAGCGAATACATAATTAACGATTAATAACTGCGATTATAGCTGGTGTGTGCGACTCGAATAGACATTATATCTACGACTCATATATTACATTTAATATCAAAAATTTTAAATGTGTTTTCGTATAATGATGACAGTTCGTATTCAAAAGAATTGTCATTATTATTTAAAGCAACTGTCATGATAATCATCGGGGTGTATTGTGGTAGGGATTATATAGTCATGCATACGTATAAAATTAACTTATTATATGTGAGTCGTAGATAAATTATATTAATGACCCTGCTTTGATAAATTATTTTGTTATTAACTTGTGAGTGTGATGTCTATTCTATCAGTTGCTTTGATTGTTGTGCGGTCTTTAATGGCTCAAACCGGAAGGAAATAGGAGAAATTTTTGACGGAACAATTACATCAAGAACTCCTTCTAATCTTTAATAACACACATTGGAAACAAGTCACAGCATCGACAACGATAATACAAATGCAATTCACAAATGCGGCTAAAGTTATACACTGGACCTACTCGAACTGCTGTAAATCGGTAAACACATTAGAAACAAAAATAGGAATTTAATAAACGACCAATTACACGTCACAAAAGTCCTGTCATTATGTACCTACACTTGAAAATATTTGCTTATTAGGTCCCCTATGTTTATACCTACTATAAGTTTTAGAACTTTAAATATTGCCAACCATGACTGGATCTTACCCCACGTAGATTTTAGTATTGAAATTGACTGCTTCCGGGTTATGCCGTGTGTCAAGATTTGTTAATGCTGACGGTTCGCGAACCATGTTGCGCGCTTCTTCAAAGCTAATTGAATACCAGTATTCACTAATGCGATTCTTTAGAATAGGAGAAAGGTAGTTTGTCGGGCAATTCCGTCATACGAAGAAGCAACCGTAGACGCGTGTTTCGGACTATTAGTCAAGTAGCAAGGAGTATAGCTCAATGGAAAAAAAACACTCAAATGGAGACAAGAAGGGGGTGCCCAATGTCGCCAATTTGGTGCTTCAGTCACAACATCTTCAGGATTCGAAGACAAGATGTGACGTCGCTTTAGAATGTCAACTGAAGGCATGAGAATGAAAAGAGGTAGTATTTTTGTATGTTTTGTATGTTATAAAACGGATATATGGAACAGAAGCGCTATAAAAATATAATAAATAAACTAATGTAAGACGGCAATGTTATTCTAAGCAAAAAAAATTATCCCTGTGTGGGATTTGATTAATAAATTATATTATTATTAATGCTGCCCCATAATTTTATTCAATATTGGTGCCACATAATCACCATGTAAGACCACATATTAACGGACACCTCACAGCGGACAACATTCTGAAATTTGACCGTAACAGTTCGGATTCATTACAAGAATTAAATTAGTTTAATAAAATCAGTTTTCTCGTTACCATAATTTGTCGAGAACGTCTAGCGGTACACCAGTTACAGTATGAGCAACTCGATTGTTCGTTCCTTTTGCCAACAGGACAAATGTTATCCTGCCTTCGTTTCCTGCCGGCGACGACGACATCGCAACAGTCCCGTCACGACCGGAATGTAATAAAATACACGTAGCGAATTCCTGCATGTATCAATTTTTACGTATCACAGTTTTCAGAGGCAGAATTCCCTAGCGCGCATCACAGACGAACCCCAATCTCTAGTACGCGACTGTGTCAAAAGTGTCTTTGTGTGTGCGACATTTTCTCCGTTGCTGTTGGTCCTTCTATAGCAAACAGGGTCTTTGTAATGGATTATAGTAGTTTTCTGGTTTTTGGCAAAGTAAATTGTGTAATTCTTCACTTATTATCGGTTAAAAGTTTAGTTGCCTAGTATGTATGTTATTTGCAGGACTTGAAATATTAAAATTTCTGAAATTTTCCTGTTAGTGCATAATGGATAAAACAAGATTAATCCCTCTCGACGTAACAAAGAGTCGTCAGCCTTATGGGGACAGAGGTACTAGAGAATGCAATGTCTGCACATATCCTGCGCTGCGTTATATTAAAAACTTCGTTTCTGTTGTGGCGTTATTCAAGGACTCTGTAATAAAATATGCTCACCGCTGTCCTGTTGTTGGATGTGTAACATTTTGCTTGGACAATGGAAAAGTTTCTGCATTGTGGGGCACGCTATGAGGATTAGGTGCATAACAGTTTTAACGTATCGTATATTTAGGAATATTTTACGTATCTACATTCTACGTATTTGCAATACAATAATTGTGGATAAAGCTGAAATTATAATGATTGCACATATTTTAATTTTGTTCATAATATTTTAAACATTGCTTAAGATTATACAAAAATATATTATAATATATCATTTGTTATTTTTCGAATGTTTGACAGTTTTGTAGCTTGTACTATTTAGAAACTACTAGCATTTCACGTATCAATAACCATCAACATAATTTTACCACTCTAGATGATGCAACACAATCTACAAATCTTAGCCTTAATCTAGTTTAATACATAATTTTTATGTTGTTCAATTCGGTATCTAAAAGGTATGTGCCCCGTATTTTTTGAAGATATCAACAGAAATCTCAATGGTCATTAAAATGTCATTTGGGAACAAATCATTGTTAAAACAAGTCTACACGTGGTCTCCAATAGTTCAAATGGATTTATGATTTCAAATTTAAAAATCTAAAATGTACACATGCTTTTATTGCTAAAACCTTGGAAACAAATCTCTTATTAATCTCTTATTAATAAGAAACAAATTTTTGATCATTATCATCACGTTAACTCATAAAAACTTATTTAAATTGGGAAGTTTTGTAAAAAGCATCCTGTATATTAAAATGATCAATAATACCATAAAAGTGAGGTCTTGTAAAATGTAGTGGGTTAGCACCGTTACCAAATAATGAACAAAGGTTATACGAACAAAGAATAAAAGTTTTATTATTAAGCTTTGCAAAGCCATTTCGCATAATAGTTTTGGCCTTCCTGAACATTTTGTCCAAGTGGATCTACCCGGTTATTCCCCTGGACCCTTCAATTGGTAAGTGACAAAATGTATTTTGTATTTAACTCTACTGAAGGCAATAAAAGTAAACATGGTTTTCCAAGTGATCCGAAAATCTTGCTAAAAGCTGTGGAAACTGAATAAATAATGTAGGCCAAGTGAGGCATCAGAGGATGGATATTTAAAAACTAATTAAATTTGTCTGAAACTATTTTTTGTCATGAATGAGTCCCTACTTCTTTGCTGTGACGCTAAAACCAAAAGGTTTTAGATAAAAGATGTTGAGTAAATGCTGTTCATAAAGTGGTATATTTATTAAAATTTTAGGTAAAATTAGGAGCAAAATCGGGAGTGAAAGGCCAGCTTCTACTTAAAGGAACGTGAAAAAATATTGTTGTTGGCCCTATTCATTAATAATGTTTGCACGCATAAATAAATTTTTGTTAACACGAAAACGTGTATAGGTTATATTGGTGATACGTTACAGAATACAGACCATTTCCGTCCGGTAGACTGAAACAGCGTGCTTTTTATGCGTCTCCTCTTACGATTTTAAGCGTTGGCTCATTTGCAGGTCTGGTGATTTTACCTATATCACATACGGCAGTGAGGATGTATGAAAAATGTGCCTTTAGACATACCAAGCCAAGGTAATGAATAATACCGAACAAAAAGTAACTAAAATAAAAATAACTATAGATAACATTTTTAAGAAAAACATGATTCTTATAATAACCACTAATTAAAGTAATATTGAAATAAGAAATTTAATAATTTGATTCAACTTGATGCACAAAGTGATTTCAATCACTCGACACATGGAAATATAATCTAGTAAAAGCTTTCATTCACTTAGATTCCCGCATTTTATGTGGTATACATTTGACTAATTCAGGTACGGCAATACATGCATTAAGTAATTAAAGACTTTATTATATTAGTGTGATTACTTTCAATATACAAAAATCAGTAGTGAGTATTTATATCATTTACAAAGTTGATGTTTTTACTGCAACTCATATATATTTCAATTAGTGGCCTGCACTAAAAATAATTACTTCTGATTTTCCTCCCAGTCTGTAGTGTACCTGCATTAAAGAAGTATTATTTTGGGAAGATCTTCTAAATTGTAATTCGTTTTTTGTCGATTTTTTTTTGTGCTGGTCTGTTCCTTTAAGCCAAGAGCTGAGGGGATTCAAATCTTCAGTAAGCACTGAAAAGCTCCGCTATATACGGGATTAAATTCGCTTTTAGCAACATCTTGGAAACTGGAAAATATTTTTATCCCAAAGTAGATATATTAAAGTATTATTTGCCAAAACATTTTATAATTTGAAAATTGAACTTTTAGTAACTAAGCTTTTAATGAAAACGGCATTTCTTATATTTACTGTTTAAATTAACATCTGTAGTAACATGAATTCGCTACTTCTTTGCCTAACATTTTGCAAACTTGATAATATTGAGATATCCACAATATTTTGTTTACAGTAGTTTTTATGTTATTTTTAATAAATTAATTAATAATACATTAATGTTTTGTTGTTGATTACATTAAACCTTAGTCCATGCTTGCTGCGTATACAAAGTTTCATAAGAATTGCTCAATAAATCACAATGGTACAGCCCTCTAGCAGAGAAGGATGATTTTTGAGACAGGCTACACAAATTAATTAATTAATCCTCTCATTGTCGTTTCTTTCCTGTTTCATCCTTAATCCATGAAGTATATCTCATGTCCTTTCAATTAACTAAATTTAATATCAACACACTGGCACGGAACTCGCCATGGCAAATTTGGTTACAGCCAGCGGTGCCGGTGTAGAGAGACGGCTCGGAGGTTCGTGAGTCGGCGGTGTTTGCTTTTGGGTGGGAGGCGCTTCAGTGTGTCAGAGGCGACCTCGCGTGAATATTCAACGAGTTCAGCGGCCCTCTCTCCACAATTTACCGCTTCGAGTATCATTTCTCCTTCTTCCACGGCGGTAGGGAAGTTATGAGACAAACTTTTGTCATAAAGCGCGTTATTCTGGGCCATTAAAAACGATCGTTTACGGCGAACTCCACAGTGCGCTAGACGCACCCGCCAAGCGACGTGTCAATAATAATATCGTTTCCAGGATACGTAAAGTACGAGTTTTGTTGTTCTCGATCGCGCCTTTGTTCATCCTGAATATTAAGCAGTAAAGTAAGAAAGAAAATGAGGAAAGTTTTACATAATCTTCCTTCGAAATTTATTTTTAGGTGTATTTTTTTAACAAGCATGGTTGATGCACCAATAAATTAATTGAGTCGAATTAGTGTTCTCACAAATGACTTTCTCTTATGTATCTCGAGTTGGTCTGCAGCTGCTCTGATAATCACCCAATGCATTATGGCTTGATGATTTGCATAGTTTGCCAATTTAACCAAATTTGAATGTTCAATAACAACGAAGTTAGCATTGGTAAACTTTGTATACTCTATATCTTATATCATCTTAGTTGTATATCATGCAGTGGTTTTATTGTTTCTCGTACACCTTATTATTGTCTAATCTCCTGTTCCGTGTATTCATAATTACACTGTGAATGTTTTCCTCTATCCTGAACACTCCATCTCTCTAATATTACTTTATATCCACCAATTAGTTTTCATTATTTAGTTTAATACACTATTGTAGTCCTGGTGTAGCCACATTTGTTCTTTTTATTCTTCTGGATTCATTTTTAAATGTCCTCAATTTGCTGTAGGGGTATTAGAAGCTGTGGAAATTATAGTATTATCGTTCTTCTACAAGTATCCTTAACACTGATTGGTTGCTATTTCGCATTATCTACCTCGCTTTGTTTCAATCGCCAAAACAAAGACACAGTTGACTTTGTCTTTTTTGTCATTGGAAAATAGTATGTTACCAAACTAAAAAGAAATTCTAAACTCAACGATTTTTTAATTTCATGACATCACATATCAGACAATATACGAAAAAAAAAACGTGTGAATTTCCTGAAATATTGATATCTATTGGAACAAGGATTTTGTCAATGGTAAGAAAGGGCATATGATAAATTGTTAGTTTTTTTTCCGGTAAATATGAATCAACTGCCTGTGCTTCAAGACGCAAACTTTCAGGATTTCCCCTGTATCGAAATGCATTTTTCCTGCTTTTGCATAGTGTTTACAGGTGTTCGGTTGAAGCTCAAAGATTTCTGGGTTATATGAACTTTTCGAAAACCGTAAATGAGGTTGATTTCATCTCAGATATGACAGAACAAATAAAAATAATAAAGCGACGTGATACAATTTTTTAATTCGCATCATATGATATCATGAATCATTAAAATTAAACGTAAGAAGCAAAAGACTATCTGAAAAAAAAATTAATTTAGCACCGGCTTCATGGCAGTGTAGGGTTCGCCTGTGGTTTGGTTTTTATCGTTTCTTTTTATTTGATATCAAAAAATGGGGCCTGGTTTTGCATCATAGCTTAATATTCAACATACGAGCTTACATTAGAGCCCAATTTTTATCTTTAGAAAACAATAAACTTCTTTCTTGTATTGGCCGACAAATCAAATACCATAACAAGTACTCTCTAATAGTTTTTGGAAAAATCCGTTCAAAGTTTATTATTTCTTGCAAATGTCATTTAATAATTCGTGGTGTTTCGCTATTAACATAACAGCGTCTTCAGACCGCATGTCTATTGATTACAATCTAAGACCGACGTGCATATTGGTATGTTAGGTAAAAAGCAGACAAAACTATATATAGTGCAAATAAATACCATTGAATTTTAAAACAGAAAGTTGTTTGCATTGTACCAAAACCGAATAAATAAAAAAATACCTTTCCTTGCAGCAGAATTACCAAAACAGTTGCATGCAAGTGGTGAATATCTACTATTCTATGTAAGTACCTACCTAAAGGTGAATTTGCAACTAACCACTAAATAACTCAAATCCTAGCGCTGAAATTCGCAAACCTCTATTTTCGGGAGTACTTACTTACCGACTTACCGTTTATAACCTCAATGTACTTTATAACTATGTTTCTACTACCATGTCGGCTGCAATGCGCCGTTCTTTGTCAGATTACTTAACAACTATGATGTACTTTTTAAGCATCGTACGGTTGCCCGTTCCCTCAGTTTCAGAGATAGGATTATGCGGTTAAAGGTAACGTATGTTCGCTTAGTTGAATTGCAATCCTATGAAGTCCACATCCAGTCATTGCATATTCATAACACAGGTCTGTAAACATGTCTATGCGATTAAACAAATGAATTAAACAAACACTCCTCTCGAAATGAAGATTGTTCATAAATTTCAATATAGCATTGATAAATAGCGACAATAGTAATGGAGCAAGTACGTATCCCTGCGGGGCACCTATATTAATTGGTATTACACTGGGTCAGTACTTACGCTGCGCCGGTTAAGTCCTGATTTATAGTTAATTTCCGCCAATTGCTACGAGCTTCATATAAAATCAACCCTCTAAAACACAATAACTTCACCTCTTTCAGTAAGTGGCACATTATGTTGAACGTAATAAGCATCTTTACTTATAACACAGATATCCAATAGTTTTTTCTTCCATTCAGGCCATAATTTATACATATCCAATACTGCCTTTGTTGTTAATCTGTGTTGCATAACTTACAGTATGGCATATTCAAATACTATGGTGTGTTTGCTATGGTATCGTTGAGTTTGTCTGTAATTACTGTCATGCTAGAAATACCACTGTTTGCGGTAGCGAAAATGAGTGTCTGTAAACCGTTGGTTGCCATGAAGCAGATGTGAGAAGATTAGTGTCAGAAGGGTAAGGAGTCACAGCGAGACGTTGTAGTGGTGCATCATGACCAAAGTCTTCAAACGGTACATTTTGTTACCGCGAACTGATCTTGTTATTATTTTAGGCCCACCTGTCACCTCGTTAATTATTTCGACACTTCCAAAACTTTTTATGTAGATTTCATGAACATTGCATCAAATATTTAACAAGTACTTGTCAAGCAAAATTGTCAAAAGTTTGATAGTGTAATTTAGGCATAATATTATCTATGGAAAAATGATGAAAAAGCTGATCACTTATGGTGTATATGGTTAAAAGTATGAGTGCTACAATCAGAAGTTTTCCATACCTTGGTAGTAGAGAAACGCTTAATCACTATAAGTGATGTTTAAGATGCTGGTTCAACCTAACTTTAGGACTGTTCTGGATCGTTTTGGTGGTTCCGTAATGGTCCAATGATTCAAACTGTACAATGAATGGTCCTGTGGATTAATTTTTGAATAATGATAACATCTTATAAGATGACAACAATTTGAAGTAACTATTCTATTGTACCATTGCTCCATATTTATTATACCCCTGCCCAATTTCAAACAACTGCTGCTCAAAGATAGACGTGTAATAGGAGGACGGGTAATATCGTGATTTCAGAAATAACATTTTAAGTATGTATTTGTGTGCTATAGCGCAGTAGTTTGACATTACGTCAAAGTAATAATTGAAGAAAAAAAACTCCAATAAATGAAAGGAAACAAAGCCACACCTTTGAAGAATGGAATTTTTCCATCCATGTTCGAGTCAAGACAGTGGTGCCACCTACGATGTTCTCGAGAACTAGACGTCAGTAGACGAAGATAGTAATGGGTCTATGTCTATCTCTATCTCTATCTACCACATTCCACAAAAAAAGTCTGCAACTCACTAAAATCACATTGTCATTTACTGAACAGATTTCGAGAGCTCTAACCTACAAATCAGATATAACTTGAAAATATGGAAAGCGAGAAAACCGCATTCCAATCGAAATTACGAGATTACATACAAATTCTACTATTATATCAGACATCAATCAGGTTTGTGGCACAAGAAGTATACAATTATTTTAATAAAAGCCTCATGTAAATTTTTAGGTTAAGTAGCAGGATATACATACAAACAGTGCTGTTTTATCCATTCTACTACCAGAGAATTCAGCCTCCAACTGTGGTATGATGCTGCAGCTCATGACGGGTTCTGTAATTGGATTCAAATTACATTACTAAAAATCAAAAAACCTTATGTACTATTTTGTTGATCAAAGAGGATTTCTAGACAATAGATGTGATTACTAATTTTCATAATTTCCATGATACGGCAATAAAATCACCGAGATATGTTGACAATTATCGATTTTTGATCAAATTTCTTGGTAATATTACTGGAAGACGTCTATATAATGTATGACAAAATTTTGTATAACGGGATACACTTGTCAACCACTGACTCCAGATATATTTATACTCAAGTGCAATGTGTATAGAAAATTTACTTTTAAGACAACAAACCGCAGATAGTATTGGAATTAGCTCCGAAGAACCGAACAAGCATTACGACCCATATGCGTGTGGACTGATGATAGTCATAGGATCAATATTTTTGGGATTTTACGATTTATATATTTTCTGATATAATAGAAAAAACACAACATAACCCTTCCTCGTCTACCATTTATGGTGCAGAGGTGTGGCGACAAAATTGTCTCCACTGTTGTCGATCCTGAGCCAGAAATTCCATTTCTCTCCAGTTCTTGCCTCAATTCTTACCAACATTT
Source organism: Melinopterus prodromus (assembly GCA_964023965.1). Taxonomy (NCBI): domain Eukaryota; kingdom Metazoa; phylum Arthropoda; class Insecta; order Coleoptera; family Scarabaeidae; genus Melinopterus; species Melinopterus prodromus. The sequence goes on from OZ030391.1 coordinate 76,389,857, forward strand.
TAGCGATCTCAGAGTTCGAGGTTCTTGCGGGGCGCCCTCTTTATCTTGCTTTATCTGAATCTGCCTTGCAGATAGCTATTACTCCTCTATCATTGTGCATTCTTGCTACATGGCCCAGCCATGCGAGTTGTCTTCTTTCTATCGTTTCTTTCACTGGTATCACCTTCAATTGTTGTCCGATTACTGTATTTCTGTAAGCGTCTCGTCTCGTAAATCTAGCGGTTGCTCCTGGGTATCTCATTTCACAGGCCTGTATTCTGCTCTTTTGGGCTATGTCATAGTCCACGCTTCACATCTATATATCAGAACCGGCACAAAAACACTGTTGAAAATTCTAACCTTTGTTTCTGCTGACACCTCTTTATTCTTTATAAAAACCTTGCTGAGTCCATAGATGATATAATATAATATTAAAAAGCTTAAGTTCTCTAATTGGGTTTTATAAATAATATATGAATTACTAATTGGTAAATAAAGTATAACTTATTATATGTTTTATATTTTTATACGTTAGCAGATCCCTGTGCTGTTGATTTACATACGTATGTACATAATATGTATAGGTACTTGTGTATTTTTCATTAGCTAGGGATAAGTGTATTGTTATCGGCTCAGAAATGAGCGCATAATCTTTTGTACCAAGAGAAAGTAATCTGTGACCACAGGTTTTGCGATAGATTACTCGTATTTCTTCACACACACACAATGCTACGTATTTTAGGTATAAGTGTATATGGGCATATAACCTCACTACACTTTCAAATATTTCACATATATCCATGTCAGATTATGTCGACAATTTATCACTGAAAATTTTAGAGTGGCATACCATTGGCCCGCATATAAAGCTTTGTGATTGGCACAGTGGCACAGCCTGCGTATTACGTGTGTAAAAATAAACCGAAACAGCGTTAGAACGTATAATGTTGACCACACGTCGGCAAAGTCTATGTTATTCCAAAGTAGCTTTAGCGCAAACGTCGACATCTCCACGCAAAGATCAATTCTCGACTGACTTTCCAAACTCATCAAAAACAGCGAAGCTGATGTCCATCGGCTGTTGGACCCCGCTCTTAAGTATACCAAAAGGAACACCAAAACCGTTCGCATTCAAAATTGTAACCTGAAAGGAGCAACTTAACTGATTTTTCCAACCGTTTCATGCCGCTTTAGCGGTACAAGTGGTAATTACTTACTCAGCAATCTTCATTCCAGCGGCAAAATAGCTAACCCGCGCCACTTTTAAATCGAGAAATGGCGGAGGAGGTAAGCGTAGTGCGTCCGGCACTGCATTTACTTGATTAATGTGAAAGCCACGGCGAGACGCGAAAGACCCACGAGAAGTTCGGTTAGCGTAACCATAAATTACCGCTTCCCAAATGAAAATATCGTTTTTCCGGCTTTCCCGAATTTCAAATCCGTTCCACTCGCGTATTTGTCATCGAATTCAACCCTTGCTCGCCCCTTCGGTGCCACCCGGGTAGCTCATCCACTTTGGCTAGCTGCCTTCCAGCTAGAAAAAAGCTAGTCGTTTTTGTGTGGGAATTTTTAGATTTATCACCTTTTAATATAATGGAGTGCGCTGGGGGTGCGGCTTGAGGTATATGCGAGGGAAGGTCTTAATTATTAGCCCTTGATCTCCATTAAAATACCCCTCTCACCCGCTTGAATCGTTCTTGGTAATTTATACAACATGCTCGGGATGTGTGTTCCTCTTGCCAGAACATTGCCACTAATTAGTACTTCGTTATGCATACTGACTGACTTTATACGTTCATACTTGCTTCGCCAAATTTAGTTCCCACGGATTCTATGAACGTGCGAGATAATTTCGAGTTGGTAGTAAAAAGGTTCTGTTAAGTGCTTACAATGATTCAATTATGAATAAATTATACACTCGTTTCCTCCACAATGGTTTTGATATTGGTAATCAGTAGTTAGTTTTGACAATGTATCTAATGTTTCCTATGTAACTTAGATTATAAATACAAAATGTAAACAAAATCTTACACACTTTTTAATTTTTAATTTTATTTATGTTAAATATACAATATGCCTGCTGAATATCAGCAAAGAAACTTTATTTTACAGTAAACACCATAGGTTAGTTATATCAATGCAGCAATTTGCTTGATACAACAAAAAATTTATTTGTTATTGACGTATATTGCTGTAGGCCAAATAAATATTATATCGTAAGTAAACTTACTCAATTTACTGCACACAACAAAACATTGTCTCAATTCAAAACAACCTTTAATCCAAAACAATGGTTGTTTTATATATTCGCTAGAATATATATCGTTCATTAAAGACACCCGTTGTTTTGACCGGTTGTCTTACTTTAAGATTGTACAATTTTAAATGGATACTATAGTTATTTGCCTTAAGAATGTGTTCTTTAAAATAATACGGTTGGGAACTTTTTCCTTTTAAATTTGAAGCATTTAAATTTGGATGCAATTAGCGCATACAAAGAAGAATATTGTTTTTTTCCAACTAGAGAAGACACCATGTGTCCCTTCTTAATCTCTTTCCATCAACATTAGAGCTGTTGGACGTCTCTGCGTCATGCTCATTGACGGTATAAAATAGCACAATCACTGATGCTGCGTCGACATGTACGCGGTTATATCTTGTCTAGGAGACCCCTCTTACGACGAGAAACTAAAGCTCCATCTATAGGCATCGTTCACACTGTTTTCAAAACAATAACTTTCTTAAAACAAAACAATTGTTTTCTTAAAGCAAATATTTAGATTGTTTTATATTAAAAATATTGCAATTACTAGTATGTCTTAAAATAAACAAATTATATTAAGAATGTCATTTTCTTAACATTAGAGAACTATTTCACTGTGTGTGAATTATTTTTAGAAAACTGGTCAGTATAACAATGGGCAACCTTGAGTATCTCATTTTTGCTCTAAAATTTTAATCAAACTGTATACGTTAGAGTGAATTATTGGTCTGTAAAAATCAGCCAATAGATAACACACTTTCTGATTGAACTTTTTAAGTTATTTCATGCACGACAACAGACAAAAAAAATTGTTGTGTGAAAAGAAAAACTAAATATCATAGTCAATATTCCAGTTTAAAAGGTACTTCACTAGAATCGAGAATTGATTACTCTCTTGTGTAAAATTACAGTTTCATCCTGAATACTAGGGCGCTGTTGCTCGCTCTAGATGAAATAGACGTCAATATAACCCAAATACATAGTATCTACCAGTTTTGTGGTTACCAGCAACGGTTCACTCCCGCAAGGGAAACTATCCTTGCTTAAAATACAGGACGTATACATATAGAGGGTCGAAAATACCCAGATACCAATTAATCACGTTTAAGTTGAAGTTTGAATAATGTTTCAATTTGTGAAGTTCATTCCCAAGTATTTAAAATGAAACATCTGCTATGACTTAATTAAACTGTACATAAACGGTTAAATGATCTAAAGTTTCTAAATTGCTGTCAAATAAGAAAAAAGAAATCATAACTTCAGCAATAAAGCAGTAGTTTTGAGAACTAATATATATATATTCATGTATTGCTGAACCAACAAACATAATTTCGAACGATGTATTCTTCGCGCAAAAACGTCTCTTATGTTTGATTTAATTCAAATAATCCAATAAGTAACTAATATTTTTACGATTAACTGAAATATTATCTCCTATATAGACTTTTAGAGCTATTAAGTAATTTTATCGAATAAATAGCTTCGATTTAGAACGAATATGTAAATAGAAAATTTAAAATTAGACCGAATAATTCGGGCAAATATGGGAATTTATGTTTTCGTGTTATAGGCATTGCACCTGATTGCGTTGTCCATTACTGGTTCAGCGAGCATGAGCTCTATTAAAATCACACGTTTGTACTGCGACAACAATCCAGTGGATGATGGTACATATCGGCTGAATATTCCATCAAAAATGTGTCACTAGAAATTCATGTAATATTTGGCAGGACAACGGTGCTCGATTTCAATTCAATTTGTAAATGTAAATTGATTTTATTAACATTTCTCTACGCCGGTTCTAGAGCTTGCCGGTTTTTAAAACACGTTAAAAAACAGGTAGCTATCAACGAAATACACTTTTTTAATACGTGTAAAACAAGCAATGCTCTGGAAGAACTATTTCATTGGTTTCTAGAAAATAGTCAAAAGACACTAAATACCAACAATTCTATATTTCTAAACGTTGATGTTGGATATAGTTTGTAATATTTAAGTACTGATAATATTCATACCTAACGATGGGATTAAGCTAATTTAAAGCTAATGGCTATAAGAAATATCATTTAAACAAGTGACATAATCAAATCATTTCCACCGCATTCAAGGAATCAATAATAAGTCCGCCTGAATGATGTCGGAATGATGAAGCCAAAGTTGCCGGCAGCTTTATAATACACAATAATGGACTGAATGCTTATTGTGTATTTTTAGGTAGGTATTTACTTTATCGAATCAATCTTAGGAGGACATTTCCAATAAGGCAGCAGGACCTACCATCCGTCACGAAAAATCAATGTTTCCTGGCTTTTATAAAATCTGATGAAATGTGAGGTTACGCTCCTTAGGCCTCTTGTAAAGGCTCTGGAGTTTTTGAATCGATTTGTATACGAATCAATATTCAGTTCAAGGGTTCAATTTGTTTTCTCTAACTAATAAATAAAAACCCGCACTTAGTAAGTTCAGTCCATGGCCTCCTGTAATTTGTTTCTACTGCCGATCGATGAGAACAGTTGCGCGAAATGTGTCCTTAAAATCCTTCCGTAACGACTTTTAAATTGTTTGCCTTGGCCTCGCGACGCAATATTACAGATTTCATCTTTGCAAAAATTCTAAAGTTGCTTTCTATTAAGGTACTGTTTCTCGTAAATTTAATGTTAAATATTTGCTTTGTTAGTTGTTTGCAGAATTTATTATTTGAACGAATGGATACTGTGTATTTATTCACGCCGGTCCTTGCGAGGTTTAAAATTGTATGGCTCTTATTGCAAAACTCATTATTTAGTAGTTCAACTCACTAGCTGAAGTAGTTAGACGTAAAACGTAAAGGCAAGTAAGAAGCGCTTAATACAAAATTCACTCTTTTAAAGTAGGCGTCACTATTAATACTGTTTTGTATTATTTAACAGTTGAAAGAGCGACAGGGAGTTTCATCCCGACCCGCCACTTAAAACGCCATGAATAATAGACGCACCGACGAAGATCACAATTAACCTACATAGGTATATCCCATCCAAAAGCATGTTGCTCTTCGTATTTATAAAGTGGATCGTCTACGCGTATACAGAAATAACAAACTGGACTCAGAGTCCTCTACCTTACCATAGGGACATTACAAGTTGCACATGTTTCTAGATACATGTTGCTATACAGCACTGACATCATTCGAACGTTGGACTGTATGAAAAATGACAAAGATAGAAGAGAGTTGGACTGTGTCTACGATGGCAAAGTTTCAAGAGAGCTACAAAAGACGTGTTTTGAGACAAATTTCAAGCTTTTTGATTATGGGGTTCGTCTTCTCCACGTTTGTCGAAAATATTGAAGTAATTTTCTAAGATAAAAAGAGCCACCAAAAGCGTGAAATAAAAAGTGGTTTGTAAGTTGTGTTAGGTCACATGTTAATATGAAGGTTTTTCAATGTTTTGGTGTTAACAATGCATCAACGAGGTTGGTTTCATTTGTTATTAAAGACCATCTTATAGCATAATCTTAAAAGCTTAGAGATGAAACACTATTACAGTGTCCGCAGTGGGAGAAACAAGAATAAGCTTTAACTCAATATTTATTTAACTAAACGTTTGTTAAAGGCTTGAAACTTTTTTGGAGGAAATCGAATCAATGTTTCCTCTTATTTTGTATTAGCAGGTGTTAGCCAAATAACCCTTCATAATATAAAGAAATGCCTTTACAATGTTCATTCAATATTGATAAATTGACAAATTATGCAATCACCATTACATATAGAACTTCATGGTATGCCGTATACGTACACAATGTGTCATTACAGTTACCTATATTACAATTTGACACGCGTTTCAAGTATTTCGTAATTGGCAAACTTCTCCCTGTTGTAGGCTAGGGCGTTAGCGTCTTTAGTCACACTTGACAGAAAGAAATTTAGTAACATATATGCTTTTAGATCAATTTCATAAATGCACGTAGATAATATGTATATTTATCATAAAAACCAAATGTTCTTGTAGAGTTAACTTTCATTACCACACAGTCCTTAAAGCACCGTTTAGACACAACTACACCTGACTTGCTAAAGTTTCTTGCTAATGTTTAGTTACTGACATTTGCTGTTGCTCGATTTTCTGTGTTTGGAGTGTGCCTTCCGTCAAAATAGATACACCTGAAGCATTGGAAATAATCGGTAGGTTACTAAAAAAATCTGGTACCGCGGTAGGATTTAGACCATAGAAAAGGTTGGGGTATATTTTTCAACACAAAACACACCACCTCACTCTTGAAGAGCCACATGTTGCTCGTTGCATCCAAAATTGAGGCCTCTTCGAAAAAAATCGAATTTGAATTAAAATTCGACTTCCATATTTTCTGTCGCTAAGAATCCCCAATAATAAGTTTATTTTTATTCCATGTCAATAAAATAAAATACGTTTATTAATAATAACCATGTGTATGTGTGGCTCTTTGAATCTGATTCAATCCGTTTCTCGGGACAATTGGCTGTTTACACTCCAAAGACAGCCGACTTCTGATCTAGGTAGACCGATACTGTTTTTATTTTTGGGAAAAAATCCGTGGTGTGTTCCCTTTGTTCATAGATATATGGTTATTCGACAGAAAGCACTTTTAAGAATATACACACAGAGAAATAGTTGTCTAATGTTAAGAAAATGACATTCTTAACATAATTTGTTTGTTCTACGACAACACATACTTATAATAAGAATATTTCTTTAATATAAAACAACTTAAATACTTGCTCTAAAAAACTATTGTTTTCATTTAAGAAACTCGTTGTTTTGAAAATAATATGAAGGCTGCCAATAGATGGTGCTTTAGTTTCTCGTCGTAAGAGACGTCTCCTAGAGGATATATAACCGCATACAGTAATCGTATGCAGCATCAGTGATTGTGCTATTATACCGTCAGTGTACCTCTAGTAGGAAAATAACAATTTTCTTCTTTGGAGACGTTGATTGTATTCCATGTAGAATATTATTGCTTTCATAATAACATGTTCGTATTTAAAAGAAGTAGGTGAATGTTTAAGCCGAGAATGTGAGCTGATTAATCTAACTACCCAACTTTTTGATTAAAAAGAACAAATTCCTAAGTCAAATGAGTATAGTATCCATTTAAAATTGTACAATCTCAACGTAAGACAACCGGTCAAAACAACGGTTTTCTTCAATGAACCATATATATTCTTTCGTATATATAAAACAACCGTTGTTTTGGATTAGCAAAGGTTGTTTTGAATTGATACAACGTTTTGTTGTGTGTAATGACTAATGATATATTGTAGTAAACTATTGGCACATCTCTGCATTAGTTACATCGCGTTTTTTTATTTTTATTTAATGCTTGTTAGTAATTATTTAGTTGTTGGTTACTGTTGATTAGAGTATGTGAAACGACCCTGAATGAATTTAAAAAACGAACTTAACGTTTTCAGAAAATTATGTTTTATAATTATAGCTTGAAATTTAGTTATCACTACTTTATTTATTCTCATGCTAAGCTTAAGGTATAATTAAGTGTATGTTCTATAACGAAGAACACACCTTTCAGGTATCATTTTTTTGTGATTCGCCAGTTACGTTGTAATACATAACACATTGTATCTTACTTGATCAGTGAGTGTTGGAACACAGTTTATAAATCCATATTATTTTCAGGAAAATATCAAATATTTGGTATCAAAATGTATTACGCCGAATTAGGCCCCCATGAGAGATGAAAAGAAACCACTTTTTTGATAATTTAATTTAATTTATTATTTAAATAGAATTATTTGTTTACTTAAATATAATTAATGTGTAATTCCACAAGTTTTGACTATGTTAACCAATGCATGACCATCTAAGGTTATTAACTGGGTTTTTCTTGCGTGAGATGAAAAATCACGATACATAATATAGAACATAATGTTGTTGTATTCAGAATATCATCCTAATTGCGAACATAGCAAACATTTTGTGTCAACACTCTTTCAAACTTTATACGTATAACAAGAATAATAATAATGAATAATATCAACAGTAAGCAAAGATGCAAAATAACATGTATCGTGAGTCCTCAGATATTTGTCAATTAGCCTAATCATTTTAGATTTTTTCAACAACAAAATTTACAGGTCATTGTTTTACGCCGTTTAGCGTCCCCCAAGGAGTCTTATTTGAAGAAATCTTATTCTTACCAACAAATTAATTATGGAACTGTCCGCCATCTTGAATTTTGTGTTTGTGTCGGTTCGCACGCGTGTTTTGGATTTCCGGATAGCTAAAATTGTGAAAAATGAGTAGAGCTGCGCGGTTTTTTAAACGTTTGGTCCAGTTTTATTAAAAATAAGAGGCACATCTAAATGGCAAAGTTGATGAGTTTTTCTAAAAAGGCAATTTACAATCGAACAAAAAAGTTATAGCAAACACCGGATATTCTGTATTTTTTAGACGATTAGTAATAGTGTAAAAAAGAAATGGTAATGTGAACCAGTAATGTCCCAGCGGGAAATGTCGTAACTGCTCGCTCAGGTACAACGATGAGTAGCAGGGAGGGATGGCAGTGACGAAGCCCCGATAATTGTAACGGCAGTGGCGCACGTTCTCGCGCGTTATAAGGTACGTAGGATCGAGAGATGCGAGCAAGCTTCAAACGCTTGAAAGGAAAAAAAAATTAAATAAAAAAATTAGTCACGGAACGGTAGCCATGAGGCTGTGGCGTGCAGATAGCGCCACAGTCGATGCCTCACGTTCGACTCATTTCACACGAGCTGGCGCTCGTAGCGCCCACCGGCTTGATTCCTGATAACGGACAGTGGAAAAACGTCTACGTCGTCGTTCCGGTTTTTACAAGAATTAAGTGCAGGGACGCGAGAGTACGCCCTACTATAATTACTGTTCGAACTTCATTATTTTCCTAGCGGTATTAGAGAAGGTAATGAAAGATTTTTGAAATTTCTGATAAGATCTTTGAACAGGGAGATAAAGTTAAATGGAAAAATATGGCGCAGTTTTTCTTTGGAGCTCATGCGTGTTCGGGCGTTTGCAAACATTAGCCTTTGATCGATTTCGCTTTCAATAGCTGGTTATACAGTGGAAGTTTTGAATTTCTATCGGTATGCAGACGGTCATTTGAAAGGGCTCTTCTTAAACAAAACATTTTTTGTCAAAACTTAAACTTAAAACTTAACCTTAACTTCAACTTAACCATTACAACAGGAAATAATAATTATAAAAATATCTTCGTTTTCATTGGTATTTGAATAAAGGATGAGATCGCACTTATGCCATTGAAATTAGCTATCGGGGACGTAATACATCATAACTTCTTAATTATTGATTTATTCAGAACATAACTGCAATCGATATTGTGTAATTTGTCCTACTTTCTAGATACCTACCGCACAATAAGAACAAGTAGAACAAGGAGTAGTTAAAATGTAGCAAATTGTAGTTTATAACTGAAAATGCTTTAGCGTAATACTGTCAGAAAGTAATAATATAACTTATTTTATTATTATTAGTTATTATTATAAGTTATGTATGTCGCTGTCGCCATATTATTAACTTATAAATTGTAGTTTTTTTTTTCGCCCGAGAAGTTTTCAGCGGGAGTTAATAACAACTCAAAGTTTAACACACACAAAATGTATGCGATCATATGTCTGGCATGTTTTGAAAGGGCTCTTCATAATCAACAATTTTTTTCTTGGACGCGTTTTTGACCACTTTCTACCAACATTTTAATGATCTGTGACAATAATAACATCTTGACATATGGTCGTCTAAATCATCAAATTTTAGTATTGTGAAAACTTAAGCTTAACGTTATTTTAGCTATTGTAACTAGTAATAATAATTAGAAAAATATCTTCTTTTTAATTGGCTTTCGATAAAAGGAATGAGATCGTACGTGTGTAATCAATTAATCATTTAATTATTGGTGTATTCGGAACTGAACTAAGTACAAATAATATTGAGTAATTTGTCTCACCTTCTAGACACCTATCGCAGAAAGAAATTTTTATAACAAGTACTAACTGGAATTTAACAAATGTAATGTTGAGTTTCCCAAAATTAGTAGGAGTACAAGTGGCGGCAGACTGCCAAAGCAATGCCCGTTACTACATGAATCGTATAATTTATGCTGTGCGGCATTTAGATTACCCGTGGGGTCTATGCATTTCACTACGTATATGAATACAAATGACAATTATTACTCAATTTATACCATCAATTATGTATTATACTATTAAATAGTGCGGTTTATCTTCTATTTTAAAGCTGCTTTGAGTGTTTCAATCGATAGCTGGAACCAGGTGATCTAATTACAGAGACCATTTGAAAAGCTCGGCCAGTGGCAATACGGAAACACGCAATACTCCGTACCTATACATCCCTTTTCAGTAAATCACACGGGAGTAGTTCGCGCCACTCGCAAATAACAAGCGAGCATCGAGTAACGAAGCAGCGGACTGCAAACCGGTCGGACTGCAAAAAGTTGACACCTGAAGTGTTCGCCTGAGGAATTTCGACTATAACCGACACTACTCTATCTCTACCTCGTTGAAGCCCTAATAGCTGGACGTTAAAGGGATTCAACAGAATTGTTTCAAAATTTGTTGAGGGCCTAAACGATTGATTATTAAAACACATGAGAAAACTCTCTTTTACCAGTTTATATATCAGCTTTTAGATATCTGAATGATGTATTTATGCTATCTTTATCTATTTACCTAAATAAGATTAAACTATGGGGAAATTTCTTTACACAAGTCAAATAAGCCTTTTCATTCGAAATCATTACGTCTTAGACAAAACTTCACTGATGTCATACACTGTGGGCAAAACACAGTACAAATTTTTATTTACTCATATTTCCAAAGATATTAAGTAAATTCAAGGATTACTTTGAAAAACTAATAATTGCTTATATTATGAAGATTGAAAATATACCAACTTCTCAATAAATGAACGTCTCAATCCAATGTTACGTTGCTTTATGTATGGCTATGCCACATTTCTGGTGATAATGCGCTTTTTTGTCAGTAGAGATTGTATGGAATCCTATACAGGGTGATTTATTAGTATACAGTGTGAAATTTTGAAACATCGTTGGAAACAACTGTGGAATTTCACGTTTGCTACGATAACATTGCATAGACACAAATAATCCAATTGCGTCATTGAGTTATCTTTAAAGATGGTGCAGAAACTATGGCCGAGACTTGTTTGAAGTGATGTGACTTACTCAAAAAACGTTGATTCCAGTTCCGATTCAATCTTTGCAAAACAAACAAAAGAATAAGAACAAGTAAACTAAATTCGTCTAAATTTACAGCTAAACAAGTGTGATACATCATAATTGAAACTCACAAAAAGATCACGTAAAACGATAAAATCAAATATGCCGCCCATAACAAGACCAATGTTTTCTCAACGATTTTTAAAGATAACTTAAGTACACAATTAGATTTCTCGTGCCATTGCAATGTGCTTGTTACAAACGTCAAATTCCGTTGGTTTTTAGTAAAAACAATAAAAAATATTACAATCACCGTGTATACGTCTGTACTGTTCTTTTTGACCAAAACAAGATAAATGCCTACTGATTTTCATACACCTTTCATTTCACATTAAATTGACCCGATATTATCCGAAATGTAGCATAGCCAAACATAAAGCAACATAGCACCCACAGAGTAGATAGCGTTACTGACGTGAACTCGACATCAACATCTTTTTTTAATGGAATGACTAGTATTGTTGTTAATTTTTTAATTCTTTGCAACATTTGAGTCCATACTAATTTTGTTAATCGAATATCTTGTCCATGATTACATTTTTGGCGTCGGTAATTTTTTCATATAAATAAGTGTTAACACTATAGTGCAAAAACTACTATTTTGGAAATACATAATTACATTTTTGCGTAGATTGTATGAAAGCTTTATTTTTCTACAAGGATGAATATTTGAATACAATCGACGTAAAAATGCAATGATTTTCACAGTAGGTTTCTAACCAATAGTGTATAGTACTTTTTGCCTGTGAAAAATTTCAACATTCCAAAAATGTAACCACTTGAAACACACGTCTTTATATTGATAAAAATTTCCATTCTAATAGTATATTATTACTTCGCACAAATGTCTAGTACTTGTGATATAATTTGTTTCCGACAGTATCAAACTATCTGAACTCGACTGTATTGAATATTATCAGATTTTTTTATAATAATTTAAGCTTTTAATTTTACTCCGATAGACTTTGTTACCGGTCCTCTCAATTTAGCAAACAGTAAATAAACTTCAGTAGCAACTGCCAAAGTTTCTACACCTTTTTCGTTCAAATTTATCCTTTAAATGGAAAAGACTTTTTAAGGAGAAATATTTTCTTTGTCTTAGTGAAAAGATGCACTGAAACGTTGTCTGTTCCAACAAATGGTCGTATTATTTATTACTACTTACATATTGTGACCGTGGATGTCACGAATAAAATATATAGGCGAGCAACGTTTGGGGAGATTCGGCCAAAATCTCGATTTTTCCAGTTTAGATAAATCGTCCGATTGAATCCGCCCTGAATATTTTTATTGACCCCCGTGACCCGAGTTACCCCCTCTCCTACGGTAATCGCTACACGAACCCCAACGCGAAATTTCCACTACCGTTCGAAGTTTCCACTTTCATGGCCGTTTCCCCGCAAAGAATAAACCGGAAAAGGTCGGATTCTACCTATAATAAAATAAAAATAATGTTCCTTTGTGTAATACAGTAATATCTAGCAGTGGTCAAGCTGACATTTGGTCTTCTTTATTCCTTCATTCAGAATATTATTTCCTATTGCAATATGTATCATAAGTATACTCCCATACAGGGTTATTTCTAACAAGTGTAAAAAAATTTAAACGCTGGGCGCAGACTATTATAATCTCGAGTTACAAGGAAATATATTACTTCGTTTCCGAGTTATCTCTGTTTGACCTTAACACGTGTCAGTTCATTATCTACAGTAAAAGTAGTGCGATCTGAGATTAGGTAATGCAGTTCACCCGATGATGCTTCTCGATGTTTTTTAACCATTTTAGCTTAATATTATAACTCTATCTTTCATATAATCGTAATCTATATCTAGTTTATTACCTGTTATCCTGCTAGAATTATTTCATGAAGTGATTACCTGAAACAAATAGAAAACATATAAATACATTATGTAAATGATAATAATTAATTAAATATACGGATGCCGGCAACAATAAACCAAATTTTAAATTAAATTTAATTAAATCTGACGGTAACATATATTTTAAATTATGAACAACTAAAAAACTATTAACTAAGTTCATTTAAAAATATTGCACAAATACAAAGTAAAAAAAAACAATAAAGTTATTATATCAGTATAAATAGATATGCAATCTGGTGAGACATTGTAGTATATCTCCACATAGGTACATACAGTGGTATATCACTTACACCTGAATTCAGCCATAACGCATGCGTTATCGTCTGTATAATCGGTGTATTAGATTACAACACCATCTGTAATGCATACCGCCTGCTTATGAGTAATTAGTCAAGTACATCTATTATGAGGTAGCTACAACATATTATGCGTGTACTACCACTGACGTGTCATTTAATTTATGTCTCTCTCTCTCTCTAATACTCGATTTCTCTGACAAAAAGTAGGGCGATTAATTAATCACGCAGACATAAATGACCCACCTAATCAAAGAGTTTTAAAAACCTGGACACTTTCTGATATTAAAAGTTCTTATGTAATCTAATATTGTAGGAGCCAATTATGTTGTAATTGCCATCATTTAGCTACGGAAAATTTGAATATATTTCTATTCTAAAGCAAGTTTCAGTAACTACAATTCAAATAACTTTAAATACCTACAATTATGTCTGAAAATTAAAACCATGTTTGCATTATCGCTTTTTAAACTCTAAAACTAAAATATGTACCTATATGTTAGTCAGTTTGCTTTTATTACTTAGTTTGTAATTAAAAAAGAGCTTGTACTTTGGGCATCAAGAAGATAACAGAAGCGTTGCCTGGAAAGAAATAATGGAGTATTGAAACTTTGGCATTGTTTGATATCCTGAATACATCTGGTGAAGAATAAGTAAATCGTTGAGCATCTCGTAAAATCTCCGCAATGACAATTTTAAAAAGCTAGCTTCAAATGGCTATATTGTTATATTTTTTCGTTTATTTTTGCCTATAAATCTATATGTCCTATAAAAAGTATACCGAACGTTTTAATTTTATAGCGCGAGGAATTATTTACAAAATGAGACTGGATATTCTATAATACTGAGGCTAGGAACGCACTATTATCGCTTATAAAGAAGAACATGAAATATGAAAACATGGCATACACTTGTCGTTGAACTTCTAAATAAGGAATATGTTTGACTATAATAACTACATGTATTTTCTTCACAACACAATAATTTAAACATCGTTGTTATTACGCTTCTTTCAATAACAATTTCGATTTTGGACTTGAAAATTTGTAAAAAATTATATAATATTTTACAATTAATACTACAGTTCTCATTATTTTCAATTCCCCACACCTAAAATCTACGCTATGTCTGGAGAGAACTTTCTATATTTGGGCTTCTATAAATAATTGTTGCGAAGTATAGTTCCCAACGCAGCTCTTAATGGGGGACGGCTCTAGGTCGGGATGGAGTAAATATACAGTAATTAGTAATAATTAGTAATATATAGTAATTTTTTCTTTTGGTTGCTCTGGGTCGAGCAATTGTATGCGTGGAGGGTTGTTGCGAAGTATAGTTTAGGTCATCCAACCCATCTAACCTGCAGACACTTGCTGCGCCAGAAATGTCGACGTCAAGCTTTTCAAATCGGAACAAAGGCATTACTTTGTGGCACGCGTTCAAAACGTGCAAATTAAAATTACATTATATCAAACGCCTAATCCTAAGACACGACTTTTGGGTGTCCAAAACACGTCATGACGTATTGTCAAATTTAACATAAAAGCCACAGCATGGGATGGGAAGGGAATCAGTAGTTTGCAACACCTGAGTATAGTATACGCTCAGCTATCGTGTTTCACGGACTCCAGTCAGCCGTAATATTGGAATTCCGTGTGGTCAACAATATACGACCTAACGTAAACCAATATGTTGACAAGTAAGGTGAAGAATCAGGGCAAGTTGGTTTTACTGGGTTTCACTAAATCCTATCCAAGTATATCTCTTTTTGGGCAAACGTTGCAGCGATAACATAAATTATAAGACATGGTAACGCTACTATTGTTTGTTGCTGCCCTTCACCGGCAAATCTACATAACGAATGACAGCGCAGCGCTATGAAAATACAACACTATACAAAAATAACATATATTTACATTGAATTTACGTATGTGATCTAATAGATACCGCAACATCAACGAGATACCCGTCAGAGAGTCGTGCATTCGCGAGATTTACAGTAACCCGAAATGGCGGAGGCGCCGGAATGTGGTTTGAATCCGGCAGAAATCCGGCATGTATGCACAGCGACGTACGTACATACGTAGAATTAAATCAGAGTTAGAAGTCTAGGTCTGCTAGAGACTTTATTAAATCCGGTATTTCACTAAAATTAAACGCGGCGTCGGAGACCGCGAGCGTACCGCTCGAGGGATCGAAGACCCGCGCCATGCAGGTTGCTGCCTGCATATGCGACCGTCTACGGAATTAGTTATGTTTCTTGTAAATGTCAGGCGAGAGGCGCGTTATATTAAATCTTCGTGGCAGCGAGACAGAGAAGGCTAGCATAAATATTGCACTCGCGAATGTTACGGGACCGATGCAATATATAGAGTGACACGAGAATGGGTGGAATGAAAATTCTTATCCTGGAAGGAGTAGGGGTTAAAGGAGACGTCCCTAGGTTGGACGGGTCCCTCTCCGGGACGATTTCATTATTTAATTTGTCGGTGTCTAGTAGCGCAAGACGAGTAGTGACATATGTACCTTATTCTTGGTTGACATGCTAAGTTAACTTCTCCGGAATTCACGATTGTCGTATGGATTCAATATTTGCTACAAATTTTTTATGTATGTTGAAAAGTAGAGTTTGTACTCTATGCACAATAGTCTTCAAACATTAAATATCTCGTCGACTTATTAGTGTTGAAGTCCTCCAGCTTACACCAGTTGAAAATCGAATGAGGGCAGATTTTGAGTATTTTGATGTTATTTTGTTTAGCACTTATGGCTACCTGGTTTCGAACTTTACTTCGTCCTCAAGGCCATGCTACAACAAGAACAATGTCTAAAAACACAAATATATATATATATAATATATGTATGTTAAATTGTCTATAGAATCTTAATAAAGTAAGAACATGGAACACTGGTTTAACGACGGCGAGATATTCAACTCAACTCAACCATTAACAAAGTAACTATAAAATTGCCATCGGGCTACATCAAATTGAGGTCACGTGTTTTTGGTCATAGTTTTTGGGGGTTATGTCTATTCACGACGCATTGGACCAAATTATCTTCAAATTGCTGTTATAATTTGTTTATAAAGTTGCGAATTAGCTTCACGTCTGAAAATTCTGTATAATACGACCTATTAGCGTTAAGTACAATTATAATATATTGTATTCAATATACGTTATTTTTGTCTATATTGTGATCCTGTTCAGAATTATGCTTGTAAACACTAGAATCGCGGTTAGTGAGGTGTTCCCTGAATCTACCTATAACAACAAACTACGTCCTAATTGTCCTATGCAGACTCTATCACACTGATTGCAAGTTATCTTATAAACACTACTTTGGTCAACTTTGGTTTCGTGTTGGCGAGTTGGTTGCCCAACTTATTATATACGTATTATATATACCAATTATTTATTATTGTTATTTTTGAAAATGGTGTGAATTTCATGTTTATTGAGTATAGATTTAATTTTATAGGACAACTTTCCTTGAAAATGTAGAGAAATGATGCATACCCAGGCCTTGTGTATGTTCTGTTCTTAACTTTTTAAAGAGTTGTTAAAAAATTTTAATTTATAGGATTCTATCGACCATTATATTATTATATTTGTATTTTTTGTATTATTGTATTTTTATACGTTGTTCTTGTTGTAGCATGGGTTTGAAGACGAACATGAAGTTCGAAACAAGGTAGCCATAAGTGCCAAATAAAACAACTCCAGAAAAAATACTGTATCTTTTTATTTCTACCCTTATTTGGTCGACATAAATCATAAAAAATGTTTTCTAATTTTGAGGGGTATTTTCCACGAGAATATCCAGCAAGTCAGACGTCTAACTATTATGTTTTATTCTTTGTTACAAATAAATATTTAAATGGAATACAATTTAAACTCAATTCACAGAACATGGTCCTGACGACGAGGTGCATATCAAATTTGTCTTCAAAATGTAAACGTCCGTTCCTGCAACAACGAATATTGCTGCTAAAAGTAAAAAGAAGCACACGTGCAGATTCTCAGTAAAGGAAGTTCATATGCAGGTTTACATATAGGTACAATAATTGCATTCTGGGAGTACTCATATCTGCCTTAATTGGGACAGAGCCACTGCAAGCGCTTATAGAACTAAAATTAATTTTTGACTTCGCGACGCCGCGTAATTAAATTTATGAACACAAATCCATACTTGAACTCATGTGGGTGCTTCTATCGGAGCATTGCGGTTGCATCTGCGTATCAGAGAAATCGGCTTTCGAAACCTATTCACGTACATTTCCGAACGTGGAGTAAGGTCTGAAATTTAATATACCGGCGCAGAATTAATTCGAATTTTATTGGTGTTCGCAGAAAATAAGTCAGCGTAATAAAAAGGTCATGTCCGACAGAGGTTTTTCTGAAAAAAAAAAACAACAACCGGGAAGAATGTTTTTTTTTCTTTTTCATGCAACAGGAAGTGACTACACATTTCCAGCAGCAAAACATGGACGTAAATTTAAATGTTTTATTATGAACGTCCCAAATTCATACACTGTCCTAATTTCCGACATAGATTAGATTGGAGTTAAATTATTCAGGAAGAAAACTTGTTTTTCATAAATTATAAAGAACTACATACCATAGTTATATCTTCTTCCAGGAACGGCCATTGGTCGGGGTCTTTCAGTCTTACTTGGTTCTGCTTGTTTCAACAAGATGATTTTTTTTCTATTGTTGTAGAAATGCTATGCTATTTGGTTTCGTGTATGATGGGGTTGGAATTTATTGGATCATTGTGGGTTCGACTACGATTTCTTTGTAGGAACATATGAAATAATGTTGGGGGATTTTTTCTTAAATTTTAATGGAGAGTGTTTAAATTCTAGTGGTCATAGGGATAATGTGGTAGTTTGATAAAGGAGTTCGTTGAATTCGTTTTGGAGCGTCCGATATATTTTCGTTTAATATGAAATGTACCATATTGTACTATATTTTAGGACGTCTGGTTTGTTGACTTTAATGATTAGATTTGACTTCGTTGCGTCTTCGAGCAATGTTCTAATGATCCGAATTAAGGCCATCTATACTCCTAATTCAGTTAGAAAAATGTACAAGCATCATAGAAGTTGATGGCATAAGATATAATGATGCAAAAGCAGGAGAGAATAGCGATTCTGGCGTTAATATACCACCTATGAAGCTACCAGTTGTAAAAATGCCATATCCATATAAAAATTCATTAAGCTGGACTAAAACAATAAAAACAGTTAAAAGAAACATTCGTTTTAACGTTGCTTTTGTAGCTATCTCTGGCACTTAGAGAGAATAGACTTAATTAATTTATTTCAAACGGAAAACATTTACAATTCATAAAAATTATTTATGAATTAATTAAATATAAGATATTATATCTCGTCGGCAGCCTGAGGTGACTGATTTTTTAAAAAGAGGCACTGAAGGTAGTCATTAAAAAAAGAATTGAAGCGAAAACAAAAAGAAACAAAACAAAACTGCGCCAGGAAAAAGGCAACACTAAAAACTAGAGAAGAAAGAAGCATTAGAATACAGATGAGGTAAACTGCGCAGACTGAAGAAGAAATTCTTTGTTTTTCTTGTGCATAGTTGGATACATATTTATCCATTTTCCCCTCCGGTTTAATTAAGTCGAAACGACTTCTAAGCTGTCTACAAAACATACAAAATGCAGGACTTAAAAGCGTTTCAATACAATATTTAATTATTTTGACAGCATTTTCAGCTGCTCCGTTCGTTGCAGGATGGAAACGTGCTGATGTTTTACGTGTAACATTGTTTTTCTTAAAAAAAATTCAAACTCATTAGATACAAACTGTCTTCCATTATCTGACATAAGCATCTTGGAAATTTCAAATCGTGCAAACAATGATCTCAGTACATTCATACAATTTTCTGAAGTTATATTAGATAAAATGGCTACTTCAATCCACTTTGTCGATGCATCAATAACTAAAAAAATATATTTATTGCAACTTGAACCCAAAATATCTATGTGTAGCGGTTCTGGATATTTCCACGGAATTAATTTAGTTTTTGATGGAGCTGGTTTATGCAACATGCAAGAATTACAACATTTTTCTATTTGCTCTATTTCTTCATTTATTTTTCGCCACCATACGTATGAACGCGCCAAAGATTTTATTTTTATGATTCCCATGTGTGATTCATGAATTTGATTCAAGCATTTATATTGTAAACTTAACGGCTTTACTACTACTTTACTACTTTATAGCCGTTTATTGTGCAATTGCTTTCAATAGCTAATTTGATTTTTCTTTAAAAAATATGGTTTAAGAACACTGGACACTCGTTTAGGCCATCCATACAATACATACTTGTAAACCTGTGACAGAGCTTTTGTCCTTTTTAGTTTCCTTAATCACATCTTCAAAATTTATTGACAATTCTGAATTGTTTTATGTAATTAAAATAAGTTTTTTTTATCATTTTCATAATGTTCACGTCTATCACTATCTATTGGTAATCTTGAAATACAATCTGCAAGATTGTGTTTTGATTTAGTGTACACGATCTCGTAATTTTAAATTTACCAGTTTCAAAGATCAGCGTTGTAATCGACTTGACAAAGCAGGAATACCTTTTTTTAGAATTTAATATTGAAGTTAACGCTTGATGATTGGGCACTAGTACAAATATTTTACCGGTGATTTTATCAGTACTTACTGGTAAAATCTATTACCACCAAATATTCTAGCCAATAATATTATAGCAAATATTATAGGCTATTGGCCTATCTGAGCTATCGGGAAAAAGTTGCGATAAAACTGCACCGATACCAAATGATGAAGCATCAGTTGTCAATTTAATTTTAAGTTTTGGATTGTAATGAACTAAAACTTTAGTTGACGCTAAAACTTCTTTTGCTTTATTAAAGCTGTCTTGACATTGTTTTGTCCATTGAAATTCTGAATCTTTCCTTAACAATTCATAGAGAGGATTTAATATTTTGGCACCATTGTTAATAAATTTATGGTAACAACCAAATAACCTTAAGAAAGCTTTTAATTCTGTAACGTTACCAGGAGCAGGTGCTTCCTTAATTGCTTTTCTTTTGTCTTGATATGGGTGCAGTCCATCTTTGTCATGTTCATAACCTAAGTACACCACTGATTCTTTAAAAAAATCACACTTTGACAATTGAATAGTAAGACCCAAATCATTTAATTTTTGAAACATTTTTCTCACTTTATCGTATAATGAATCTGTTGTGGAACCAGTTATCACTACATCATCTAAACATTTTACAACTCCTGGAAGTACTTGAAGAGTACTTTCCATGATCTGCTGAAATTTTGCAGGAGCACATGTTTTACAAATACATATAATGGTAATTGTTGGTATGCTTGTGACAAGTCTAATTTGGTAAAAAATTGCCCTCCTTGCAATTATTTTCGTTTTTGTTCGTTTAAAAATGTTAAACCTTTTTGTCATGCCGGCCGGTAGCGTAAGTCGGTACACAGATAGAAAAGATTTCTTATTTTGAAGAAATGTGCATATTTATTTAAAATTTAGATTTGGAGAATTTAAATCTCGTTCGTCACACAAATAAACGTTTTTCCTACCAAACAAATAATTCAATATATGTTTGATTGAATGGATATTTATTTGCATTTAACAAAATTTTCTGTCTGTGTAGAGTCCTTTACTTCTTTCAAAGGTTAAGATTTTTTGAGGATACATCGTTTGAGGAAAAGCGCTAAACGTGCTTGATCGCCTGAAGTAGTTTATAGGTGAGCACATTTCTGTGCCTTCCTGATCCTGTTCCGATGGCGGGCATTCATTGTGCACTTTGCTTTCCGTTTCTTAGCTTCGTGTAGTTGGCCCACACCGGTAGCGCGTACAGCATTACCCATTCCGACTCCGAAACTAGAGAACATCAGTCCCAGGTGGTCATTGCTTCCACGTGTCTCTTATAAATGGCGATCCCTTCTAAGAGTATCCCTAGGAACTTCAACCATTCTCTGGGATGGATTGAGGTTTCTCCAACAATCAGGGTTATATGTTTGCACCATCCAGTAAAGGGCTATCCATCCTTAATAAGGGACTTTTTGTTGAAGATATCTATGCTTGAAACTCAAGCATTATTCGAAGTAAGCTTAAACTTTGATCTTTGCTAATAATTTTGGTATTTTCAAATCAACCATTATCCAAAATACTTTTAATTAAACGCATTTGTTGGAAAAAGCATAAAAATGGTATATTGTGTGACTAGTACATTAGTAAGGATAGATTTAAAAGGTACGACATCGCGTGAGTTTTAAAAGTCGAACAAATCGAGGCCCTTATCGTCATCATTTGAATAAATTTCTAGATTTCTTCGAAACGTGGGTTCACACGAGACGAGAAGTTGTCGAGAAGTTAACTTGGTCTTCCCTCGTAATCTAGTTTATGAAGAGTACGTGCTAAAATAGTATTACATTATATTTATTTCATCTAGGATAATAAGCGCGAAGATTATTACCCAAAACCATAAAATATGTAAAACCGTACCGCGCGGCGTCGCATTATTGACGAAAGATATTGCGGCTGGAAGGGGCGTGTTGCCGCGCGAAAGCTCGCCCGACTCATTCAATCTAAAGTTTTCAATAAGCGGAATGTTATGTTAATTCGTCTATTTGTATTCATTGCGTCCGGTAGAGGCGCTGCCGTTCGCGAACGCGCACCCCGCTAAATTGTAGCGGTGCTCTCTCCTCCCTATTGCCGTGTCGCAGCACCCATTGTCGGCTGTTCGTTGTTTTAGCGCGTTCCACGTCCCGCGCCCTGTAAATTATTGCAGATTGGGTCCTGGGCGCGATACAAGATAAAGGTGCACTGGTTTTGTGTTTTCGTAGTAATTCCGGATTGGAATTGCGTACGCGCTTGCGTCGACTATAATTGAAAGCCATTTGATTTCAACGTCGAATTGTTTCACCTGTATGTGGGGTTAAATTAAAATATAGAATATTAAAGTTGTTTGGGACTCAGCCCAAAGTAAGACCTCTCAAACTAAAAAATAAAGTGAATATTCTCAATATAGTTATACAGGGTTAGCCAAAATTACCGGAACACACAAATAATTCTCCAACGGTAAGAAATAAAAAAAAATGCAAACAAAGTTTTTTTTTCCTTAAACAATCCGTCGTTCAAATATATTTTTAATATCCAGGCTGTTCATTTTATTATAGAAACTTTTTTTTTCAAATGGAACACCCTGTATATTTTAACATTTTGTAATTTTAGGACTAATTCCAAACATATTTGATTAAAATAATCTTTTTATAAAACGCACCATTTTTGAATTTTAAGAAATTAATTAAAATTAGTCAAAATTACCAGAACACAAAATAACTCTCCAACCAACATCCTATACATCGCATCATCTACATCATTTTCTTAGTTATCAGCAATTAATCAAAACTCCAAAACATTTATTTTCACCGAACGGATAAATAATAACAAATTCAAGAAAAAATAACAAAACAATTAAATTAAATTTTCAAACAGCCATCTCTGAGCGGCTTGACAAAGCCCCAACCTATCAACAAATTCCCGTAAACTGTTTTCTACATGGTCGACAGTGATATTTTGAACTTCGTCCACTATCCTCTGCTTCAAGGCATCAATATTTTGCGGCCTATTGGTGTAAACCTTGGACTTTAGGTGGCCACAAATAGAAAAAAACCCAATATTTGAAAATCCGGCGACCTAAACATATACAGGGTATTCAATTTGAAAAAGAAACGCTTACCAAATTTTTATAATAAAATGAGCACCTGTATATCAAAAATATGTTTTAATGATAGCTTGTCTAATGTAAAAAAAAACGTTTGTTTGAATGCTTTTTTGAAATTTTTTACATTTTGGAGAGTTATGTA
Organism: Melinopterus prodromus; assembly: GCA_964023965.1. Lineage (NCBI taxonomy): Eukaryota > Metazoa > Arthropoda > Insecta > Coleoptera > Scarabaeidae > Melinopterus > Melinopterus prodromus. Next base: position 76,413,446 of record OZ030391.1, read on the forward strand.
TGTGTTCTGGTAATTATGACTGATTTTAATTAATTCCTTAAAACTCAAAAATGATGCATTTTATAAAAAAATTATTTTAATAAAAAATGTTTAGAATTAATCCTAAAACTACAAAATGTAAAAATATACAGGGTGTATACCATTTGAAAAAAAAAAGTTTATGACATTTCTATAATAAAATGAACACCGTGTATATTAAAAATATATTAGAACGCTGGATTGTTTAAAGTCAAAAACTTTTGTTTGAATATTTTTTAGAAACTTCTTACCGTTGGAGAATTATTTAGGTGTTCCGGTAATTCTGGGAAACCCTGTATATCTGATCATGTTGTTGCAATTGCTGCCGCGGATTGTTGCTTTGTGGCTAATGTTGTACAGTTCCCATGCGATGCTTATGCGGCTGTGTAAACACTCAAAATAAACTATAAGGATCTTCCTTCCTTGGTTATATTTAAGAAATTTAATAAGAACCAGACAGCGTTCTACTTATGTTTTTGGATATGAAGTTGCAAAAACAATCCTATTCACATACTAATAATTTTTGTTTTGCTGTATCTCATTTCCAAAGATTACCACTTCATAAATCTTTAAACAGTTACTAAAAGACGTGTCACATTAAGGCTTGTGGAGTCGGAGCATGGAGAGGAATAGTCTAGTCAGTTCAGACGAAAAATCATTGAAAGGAATAAATAAAAAATATCATTAGATTAAAAAAAATATCCCCAACAACATATCGTAATCGTAATTCGTATACGGCAGACACATTTAGAAAATAAATTGTCTCCGGGTTATGTCATTGGTCAACATTTGTAATGGCCGTACCTGTATCTATGTACCTTACGTAGAAATGTCCAACAGCTCTAATATTGATGGAAAGAGACTAAGAAGGGACAGAAGAAGGGACAGAAGAAGGGACAGAAGAAGGGTGTGTTTTCTAGTGGGAAAATATGAACATTCTACTTTAGATGCGTTAATTGCATTCTATTTAAAATATTATTGCTTTCATAATAACATGTTCTGTTCATATTTAAAAGAAGTAGGTGAATGTTTAATCCAGAAATATGAGCTGGTTAATCTAACTACCCAACCTTTTGATTTAAAAGAACAAATACTTAAGTCAAATAAGTGTAGTGGCATCAATTTAAAATTGAACAATCTTAAAGTAAGACAACCGGTCAAAACAACGGTTTTCTTAAATGAGCAATATATTTATATTCTTGCGCATATATAAAACAACCGTTGTTTTGAATTCACAAAGGTTGCTTTAACCTCTAATGATCCTAACTATTAAAATCGAGTTCCGTGTGACTTTATTTCTTCTTTTCTTCAACCTTTAACGATGAATTAATAGTATATTAAAGAAATATGATATATTAATGGTAATTTGTTAAAATATTGGTTCGCACAGGGCGATATAAATAGGAATGCTTAATGCTCAGTTTATTGACAGTGATCAGATATGTATTCCTATGCATTGGAGCATTTACGGTAATTAATTGACCATACACTACATGTCGTCGGTCAAACTGCAAAACCTAGTAGGTATGTTGGACAACAGTATACAAAACGAGCTAAAAAAAGAGTCACTTGTTTGTCTACTCAAGAAAATGTCATCTTTTTAACTATTTACTAACAAAAGTATCATAAAGGAATATACTCATCGAATAAAGTCATTTTGAGGGACTAAATATTCGCTTACCATCTACATATTAAAACGACAGGTTTGCAAGTTAAATAAAATTCAACAATTATAACCAAATTACTAGTGGAATTAACTGACCATTATTATTGCTTATTATTACATTATGCAGGCGTCTATTTTAAGTCCTTAGGCTCTAAATTCTACTTCTGTAAATTTCCAAAACCACGTTTTTAATCATCTTGCTCTAAACATCTAAAGATATCGGTTGGATAACACTTTAGTCACAAAATTCATGACAGTGGGTCCTACTATATATGAATGTCTCCTTGAAATTTCCACAAAAAGTGTGGTTATGTATGCGCTGTTACGTTTGTCGTTTGATATAATTGCCACCAATTTTAGCAAACTTATATGTTACTAAACTCGTATCTCGTATCAAAAAGCACCTCCAAATTACATTCACCAGACGGTAAAAAGAACGACGCGTATTTTGAGGGTTTGGATTTTCTGGAGTCTTTTCCGCCCGCAGGAGATAACTCAGTAAGTTTGAGTTCGATAATACCGTTTCACAGTTATAACTCACAAAGTAAATTCGTTAGTAGAGCGCAAAAATGTCATTTAAAACCTAAACTTTCGGAAAAAATCTGTTTACTGTATCAATATATTATTATTTTGACTCTTTCAGTTCTAAAGCACTAAAGCACGAATATAAAACAAACATAATGGCAACATAAAGGTTGTTTTGTCATCTTTAGAATACCTTTAAGTTAATGTAGGTATGCCATTGCACTTCGCGGTGAAGAGTGCATTATCCGCAATGGTTTGGTTTACAAAGATTAAACAAACGCGAATTATGATTCAACCACCCTCAAAATTCCTTATCTACATACAGCACTTAAAATGATTCATACCCCGTAAGCAAACAGTAGAGCCTTAACGGCCGCACCGGGCAAGCATGCCGTAGCCGTTATTATTACAATTTCAAACTAGATGCAGTTCTCGCGTGTCCTTCCATTGTACGCTGTTTCCTGTTTCCCTGTTTGCGTTCGTGCATTTTTAGCGGTCGGCCACCGCCTTGATCTACAACATTTTCTGGGCGGTCTCTTTCAGCTGGCGCTTGAAAATATCCACAGCCAGGTTTACGGTTTCCGATTGTCTTCCACTTCCGTACTTCGCGATTCCAAATCCTCGGTTGGAACGCTTCGAAGGGATGTTCAGCAGTGCTCAACAGGAAGGTAGGTTCTGTAATCATGGCTTCGTATGGTGAATGGATGCAGAAGCGCGTTGAACTTTTAAAACAAACAAAAAGGAACAGCACAAAAATAACTCCAATATCCAATATCAATCTAAAACCAAAAAGTCAAACACACACAAATATTTCTGCTGAAGAGTTTAATAAATATTTTGTAAACTCACCAAAGCTATTGATAGACTCTATCCCTACAGTAGATTCTTCTTCTACTAAATCCTTTTCTTTCGAAGATTATATTAGAAAGTTGAAAATTTCAAGTAGCTCATCTTTCTTCACGGTCCCAACTAATGAGGTGGAGATATTTAATATCATCAGAAAGTTAAAGGACAGCACAGCAGGCGATATTTACTGCTTAACGGCTAAGGTTTTAAAACTGTTTCCCCTGTCATAGTTGAGCCACTTGCGGTCATTCTCAATAGATGTCTCCAAGATGGTTATTTCCCTGAACAACTGAAGATGGCAAAAGTGTTTCCATTGCATAAAAAAGGTTCCACAGAAGATGCAGGCAATTTCCGGCCAATATTGCCAATATTTTCAAAAATATTACAAAAAATATTAAAAGATAGATTAACTTTTCAAATTGACAAATTTGCTGTTTAGAAGCGAGCAATTTGGGTACCGAAAAAATTGCTCAACAATAAAGGCACTAATAAGTATTGTACAACAAATTGTTCATTGTTTTGAGAATGGAGAGAAATCATCAGCTTTGCTCATGGATTTGAGCAAAGCGTTTGACTGTGTAACTCACGCAACGCTTTTGGCGAACTTGGAATACTATGGCATCAGAGGTAATTCGTTGGACATGTTCATATCTTATTTACATTGTAGAAAGCGAATCGTGGTTAGCAATGACTCCAAGTCAAATGTCATGTCTTTGGATTATGGTGTTGCGCAAGGATCAATTGTAGGACCCAGATTGTTCTTCAATTATTTGAATGACCTGCCTGTAAGTTCAGAGTGCCACACTGTTCATTTTGCAGATGACGCCACTGTCATCAAGCATGATACAAGAACAGGCAAAAAACTTGGATATTCCTCTTCATAGGCTGGACATTTCACAGTGCCATGTTACGATCCATGAGTACGATCGTTGCCTTTGTGTCGGTTTCAAAAGTACATAAAGAATGTGTTGTTACTCCATTGCTGAATTTTTAGCCTATGTGAATTAATTTAGATGTTCGTTTGTTTAATTATATTGCGTTTTATTGTGTGTTTTGGTTTTTGACTTTCTGTAATAACACTGTATTGTTATTTTTTGGGAAATAAATGTATTGAATTGAATTGAATTGAATTGAGTTGAATTGGAATTGAATTGAACGAAGACAAGCAGTAGTGCCCTATGTTGCCCGATAGCTTATCTTCCCGTTCATAAGGGTCAATTCACAATAATCGCAACCGTAACAAATACTGACAAATGTACTACGGAAAAACGTGATACGTGCGCGCCAGATCAGTTACAATTCAATTGGAAGTTAAACCCCATTCATAGTTAACGCTATTCGTAAAACGTAGGCAAAAATCTCTTATTATATATTATTTTTATTTAGTTCGCCAGACGTCAGCCATTACACATGTTGACCAATGGCATAACCTGGAGACAATTTATTTTCTAAATGAATCTGCCATATACGAATTTTTTAATCACTGATAGTTTTGAATTAATTATATCATAGCACAATCACTGATGCTGCATAGACATGTATGCGGTTATTTACCCTCTAGGAGACCTCTATTACGACGAGAAACTAAAGCGCCATCTATCGCCATCCTTCACATTATTGTCAAAACAACGACTGTCTTTAATCAAAACAAACGTTTTATTTTCTTAACATTAAACAACCATTTCTCTGTTTAAGTGAGCAAATGTAAATCACTTTCAAGATGATTAGTTGATAAATACGTGATAAATACGTCAATGTTTTATTAAAAGCGCCCTTCGTTAAGGGTGGTTATTTTCCGCCATCAAGAGTACCGTTAGAAATAGAGTAGATGTTATTAACTATCGCTCTAGAGGTATATTTTAGTTCCAGCGGAGGCTATATTAACTAAATGACACCCGCGGAGTGGAGGTGCTGCCATACTAACTGCCCAATATTTCATGGAACCGGTTATAATTTATGATACGTTCGTAGAGACTTTTCTCCTCTTGAAACCCCACCCCTCTCGCACAATATTTTCCATCACCTTGAAAATTCGTTCCGAATTTCGCCCGCGCTTTTGTTTGATGGCGTGAAGGGGGGTGCGTGTATCGAGAGGAGGTGGTCGTTGCGGAGGGGGTTGTTGGTTGGCGGCCGACTGCCATAAATCGATGTTGCGGCATGTCCGTCAGTCGGTCGGGAACGAAATTAATTACGGCATTTTGAATGTGAGGCACACTTTTGTGCGCAACGGTAAATACAAAGTGGAAAATACGAGAACGGCTTTTCCATCCCCCCAAACAGGGCGTGCGGTGGTCCCTAGCGGGCGTGACGTGCCGCACATTTCATTTATTCGCGCCTTTTGTCGATATAGGTACCGATATTGTAAAAGCGAAACTGCGAAATTTTTTGTTTGGATTCCCTAACACATCGGATGTAATCATGTTTCTGAAATTTAAACTATGTGTTTTGCTGGTCCAAAAATATGTAATTAACAATACAATCGAGTTAAATAAATTACACAACAGATGCAAATTCTCATGCATGTAAAACAATAATAATATCATTAATAATTGAGACACGGCATAACCCGGAAGCAGTTTATTTTCTAAATGATTCTGGACTACTATTAATTCATGTACAATCACCAGTAGTAAACGAAGTTGTATAAAAACAACATCACCCCCTTGTATTCGTTTTTACATGATTTTAATTATCTACGGGATAAATTATACTATTATAATAATGGTAATTACAAAGAAATAAATCATTCAGATGAACATCGTATAGGCTGTAGATAGACGAGCGCATAAAACGTTGCGGGTGGCATGCAGCCTAAAATGGAATACTGGTTTAGCACGCTGAAAAAAACACCTTTTATATCAAAAAGCTGCGCCTCGCCCGCAACGTTTTAGTCGCTCGTCTATCCATTTACTTTCTCAACCGATGGAAGGAAATGTGCAATGGTTGGGTTGTTAATATATTGCCAAATAGTAGAGGCGTTGTAACTCCTCTTTGTATCATCACCACACCAGGCTTCCACTTAAAAATGCATTAATTATCCGGGCTCATAGACGCAACTTAATGAGCTGCAGCGTTTGTAATTATAGTTATCCGTTTCGTTCGTTAGCGAGCGCAGCGCCACAAAGAACTCGGGAGACACGGAAAACACGCCATGCGATATACTACCCGGGAAAGCCGACAAAGCCTACAACACTCCCCGGTGTTCCTATGTACTGCTAGGCGGGAGGGCGGCGAAGCTAAAAAGGTCTTCAGTTACGGCGCTCAAAGATAATTAATTCCGTTGGCAATTATTCGCCAGGCGGGAGTGTTTGTGACATTCTTCGACGATGACGAAGACACGACCGCAAGCGTCTGTTTCGGGTCCAATAACTAACAAGTTGTAAGCAACTCCGGTGATATAGAGATTGAACACTCGATCTCTAGTACCCTACGAGCGGGAATATGAGGTATATAGTACCTAGAAAACTAATAACCAGGCTGTAATTCATGTTCCTAGACGCTTATGTTAAGTAAGTGGAGCATATGAATACAAGCTATTTCACGTCAATGTATGATGCTCAAAGCCGCGTTGTGATGTAAAACACTGTGATGTAAAAAACGCGTAAAAACTACAGCCAAACATCGAGAGTCGAGACATTAATGGTTTGTCCGATCTTTTGTTCTAAATCCAAGCAAACTATTAGATTACTGATAAAAGCACTAGTTACTCAATAATATTTGGGCCACAAGTTCTTACTAATTCCTACGCGGCTTTAACTAAACACCTAACACAAGCGTCAGTGTCAATACTTTCAACACTAAGAAATAAAGCAACATTTTATTTTTTAAATTATAAAGACGCTTGTGGTACATTGTTCAGACAAATATAAACATTCAAGTAAATGTCAAGTGTTTTAACTATTGTTAAATAAGATTTATTATTATGAAATGTTATCATTTTCGCTTCCTTTCTTATTTCTCTAGAATGATTTTCCTTTTTGTGCTTTCTTGTTTTTACTAACAAATATTCTCTCCAAGCTGCCCCGCTTCCGTATTTTGGTATTATGTGTATTACATAGCAGTCTTTCCCTTATGGACACCAGGGTGGTTATTTTTCTGTAGAAAGCAACGATCCTCCCCAAATCGTTTTCAAGGCCAAAAAAGTTTTTTCGATATTTTGATTTTTAATGGTGCCTATCGACGCCTCAAATTAACATGGGAAAAAGACTTCTTTTAGTATTTTTCGAATAACTGTTCGGGGTTTGGGAAAATTTATGTTAAAGTTATGGATGGGACTTGTAGAGGACTTTCCCAGGAAGCATTTAACATATTATATATATGTACATATATATGGATTTGACGCCCCCAACCAACCCTCACAGTGCCCTGAAAACTACCCAAATGAAAAATTTACATTCTTCAGAAAATTTACCGTTCTAATCATTTAATTCTCTTTTTTCTCATAGAAATCCTTACTATACGTCTAGTGGAATGTTTATAAACATTTATCAGTTAATTTCCAATTTTTTAATCAAATTCTAGTTGCTTAAATAATTCGCTTTTCTCGAAAATCCGTCTGAATTCGATTTTCTGAATTCAAAATGGCAGTTTACTACCTTACACTGACATTATTCAAAAAATGTTTCTATTGTTTAAACATCAATAATAATTCATTTTCAACTTTTGTTTCTAATCATAGTAGTAAACTCGTTTTTGAGAAATTAACATAAATTTCATGTTAATATATCTGGCCTATATTATCTGATAACATTTTTTTGCAATTTGCATAAAATTATTTTTTAGACCGTCCTGACAACTGTTATTCTCAAGTGACATCATTTATATTTTGGGAAGATTACCTACCTACCATTGTTTGAATAATAAAATAATATAACTTTTTAATATTTCATCAAAATAGAGCACAGGGAAGAGATTCCAGACAGCAACAAATCAATATTATCATGAACACATAGTGGTAGGAAATCAAAATAAGAAATGGAGAAAGAAATCAGAATAACACAATTTGTTGACGTTAGGCAATTTAATATTTGAAAAAGAAATGTAACTTCCCAATTTCCCGAAAAAAAAGAATTTCCAATCATTTCAATTTTTTCTAATAAATGATATTGAAAACGAATATTATTCAATTATTTAAAAAAATAATTTTAGGTGAATTACTAACAAAACATGGTTTAAAGAAATGGATTTTTTTCAACAAATGGGGGTTTATTAGATATCTCGAACATTTATAAGTTAATTTCATAAAAAATCTGTTTCTACCAGTGTCAGAAAAAATAATTATTGATTGCTTAAACAATTGGAACAATTTTTTTATGAATAATGTTACTGTAAGGTAATAATCTGCCATTTCGAACACAGAAAACAGAATTCATACTGATTTTCAAAAAAAAAAAAAACGAATTATTACAAATAGAATTTCATTAAACACACGTAAGTTAACTGACAAATGTTTATAAACATTCCACTAGACTGAAGGATGAAGGATAAATTATCTGAAGAATGTACATATTTTCATTTAAGGGTAGTTTAAAGGTATTATGGGGGTGGGTTGGGGGCCGTCAAATCCTTATTAAGTAATCTTAAGTTTGCCCAAACACCGATTACTTAAAAGAGTACAAAAACTGTCGTCTTCCCATGCATTTCCAATGTAAAGTAAAGTCTTTACTTTACTTTACATGGGAAAATGCAAAAGTAAACTTTATTGGTCTCTGTACATAAGTCATATTGTACTCAGAAACAACGACAATCAAATGAAATGAAATCAATACAAATTTAAAACTAATATAAAACAAAAACAAATCAAGAAAGCGAATGAATACATAAATCAATACAAATGAATACAAAGGCAAGACAGAAAGAGAACCGACTAGACAAGAGCTATTACATTTAAGGCCCTGACAGGTAAATTTAGAAAGCTGCTTCGCCTTTCGATTTGAGGTTTATACACCCATGAGTGCAATGTCAAATCAGCAAACCGGATGTCCTAAAATAAAGTTCAATGTTGTAGAGTTCTTATTTTACCCAAATAAGCAGACATGTGTGGGAATTTAGGACAGTGTCTGAATTTGGGACGCTTACCTTACTAATACTTACTATTAACTATTTTGTTATAGATGTGGGCTAGTTGTCAGTGGCTATATTATTTATTGATTTAATTATATCATTTAATCTTTCAAAGATAGCTTTTGGACATAGCAATAGTATCACAGCCCATTCGCCGAACATCAGAAAATATTTTATATTTGTAAACAAACAATAACTCGTTGATAAAAGCAAATAAGTAAATTACTAACTAAACGTAGATTAAATTTTGCTATAGCTATTACGATATTTATTCAACCAGTTTTGTCGGAAATGTTAATTAATGGACCAGTCGGTAGTTACGAGTATTCAACACATTCATTCACTACTAGTAATTAAAATAAAATTAAAATTGATGTCCGGAATTAATCACGTCATGAATGTTTAAGGTCGATAATGATCAGTACGCCTGCTAGATCGAAGCGAAATGGTATTTTTACCAGCTGACAGTTCGATTAATTAATTTATATTTATACACAGTCCGCGCTGAGCAGCGAATCTATTTTATTAATTGTTTTTTTGCCATTGGCTTGCCTGTGTTGTGCGAAATTGAAAATTCTCTATGGAGAATTTGATGTTGTATTTTTCGCATGCGAAATATTTATTTGTTTTGCGCCAAGATAATCGAAAAAAAGTATATTTATAAATATTTTTAATTAAAATGGCTGTCGGAATATTTCAAATTTCCGATCCGCTGTTGTTTTCGGGAGTTTGGTGCATAAAAAAGGATCTAATTTTATTATTACATTGTCGCATATTTTGTTTATAGCTGGTTGCACAATTTTTCGTAAATATTTATTCGAAAATTGTAGGTACTACCAGTTTTTATTATTTATTGTAGTGTAGCGTAATATTTAAACATAAAGTGCTTCATAAAAATCACCACACAAAACTCACACTACAAAACAATCATTAAAAACTTAACCTTGCTGGAATAACACGAATTTGGACCTTTCACATTAAAGAATAATGAGAGTAAGAAAATACACAACCATTTCCTCAACCTGTCAATTAACCTGAACTACTTTATTCGTTGTATTACATCAGAGAGCTTCCGATGTAATTTTAGATGAACATTCATAAAGTATGCATATGAAATGGCGGCACCCGAGCTTTTATTACCGCAGTCGAACGAACATTTGTCGTAATTCTATCTCGGCTTCGATTTTATTTGAAATGACACAGACAACGGTCGACGAAACTGGCAAACTTTTATCATAAAACTTGTATCGCACATTAATTTCTAATGGAATCACGTACCCAGATCGGTTGGCACGTCCACCTTGTTACCAGATTTCAGGCCATCACGGACAGACATTTTGTTGGGGTGAATGTCGAAGGATATAACTCGCGGAAAAAGCGTTAAGCCGGAGTTCGTTGTCCTAACAGCCCATTTTCTTATTAAGAGAATAGCTATTTTACAAAGGAGTACGCAACAAATTTATAAATATTCTAATATTATAAGTAAGTATACAGGGTGAGTTATTAGTATCCCGGCGGTCGGTAGCTACTAAATCGTTACAGAAAGAAAACAATGTTTAACACAAAACTTGTTTGACTAACCAGTTTCTATGACGTAAAATTATTTTTATTTACACAGGGCGTGCATTTAGGCAAGACGTAAAGTATGTACATTTTTTAATGGAACGCCCTATATATTTTATTATTGTATGAATACTAACAAATTTGGCTATCCAACGGTATAGGTCTCCAAAATATGCCCGTTGCAGGATCCTCTTTAAAACTATGTAAAAACGACATTTTTGCAGATTTTGCCGTTAAACAATGTCAGACAATAGCCAAAGCAAATTAGTAACAATATTTGTCTTTTCTCTGAACGATAAGTTATAATTATAGCAAAGAAGAATTCATTAACATGATCTACATCTATGGCGAAGCCGACAGAAATACATTAGTAGCATCCAGTATGTATGAACAGCGGATAGACGTCATCCCCAACCAAGTGTTACAAACAGGGTTCGGTTGCAATTTGAAGAAGCAAGTAATATTAATTACCAGCACAAAACAAGAACTAAAACAGTGACCAAAGAGGGAAGAAGAGTTCCTACATTGTGGCCACCAAGATCTCCAGACCTCACCAAACTTGATTTCGTTTTAGAGGGATATGTGACGGAGCTGGTATACCGACTACACGAACTACACCACAAGACATGAAACTTCCTATACTTAACCAATCTTTTTGACAACCTTACAGTAAGTAAGAGGTACATGTTAAGAAATATCTTAACATCTTTTATACAGCGCGTTAATGCTTGCAGAAGAGAAAATGGGCGCCATTTCGGACAACTTCAAATATTAATCAAAATAATAGTTACTTGTTGTGCAATGTTTATTGTATCTATAGTTTGTTTCTGAATTTGCTCCAAATAGGTTACTAAGTAAAAAATCTGATGTGGCCAGGCACATGACTTTATCATACAATATATAAAATTAATAGTTTAGCTGCATGAGAATCTATTTTATTGAGATGAATCGTAGGTATTGTCAAAGCATCAGCACTTGACACTACCTACACTACGTCATTAGAATAATAGTTATTTATGTCACAAGTGCCGAAAGTACGGAATAGCGCGGCGACCGGTGATGCGGCGCTTCACCGAAGGCGAAGCGTCGCCGTCGCATGTGAGCGAGTCGCGCTATGTAGTTTTCGGCAGGACTGACATCAACATTCTTTGTGTTGCTTTTTCAGAAATACGTACTTACAAAAAATTAAAAATGGTTATATTTCTGGATAGGAAATGTTAGGTTGATACCACTTCTACGAAACGTCAAGTTTAAAAAGCTAAATCAAATTCTGACAGATTTATATTCGTTCATGACACTGTAGATGTCACATCCGTACCAACATACTAAAACGTAACTATAAATATATATATAACTCATCGCTATACTTTATTTACAATTTTCTCAATTATCGTTTTTACAATTAGATAACAACGGGTTGATATTTCTTATCAACAAACAATCAAATTGGTGATCTTATTTTATTTGAATTTTGTATTTTCTACTTTGCCGCAGTAGAGCGGCAACGTTCCATAGCGGTTCTCCAACCTCTGATGAAATCAGCTGTTTTCGAGTGTGACAGCCATAGACATTTCTGTGGTGACAGCACAAAAAAATATTTGTCAAATCCAGGCTACTTTGAAGTTTCATATCAATGCAGATGCGACCAATCTCGATCAAATAGAATTTGCTCTTAAAGCTAAACTATTAATTTTACCAAAAAATATCATAGGCATAAATTATTCAAAATTTCCTCTACTTTAATTTATTATTTAACTATTTTGTCGAAATTACAGAAATGGCGGCTCATTTGCAAAATCTTTCAAAAAGGCTTAGAATAAACTACCAGTTCCTTTGGACCCCTTTCAACCAAAAGCTTTTCAGCTCTAAGTTTGGTAACAAAACTTCTAAATATGAACTTTCGTTCCGATACCTTTAGTAGTTTCTCCGGAATCGTCGCCACAAAAATCGTTTACACACAGACATACATACGCACAGACACACACACACACACACAGACATTTTTTTGTACCTTGGTCAAAAATGTTCAGGGGACCCAAAAAGACCTATTTCCGCTAAAATCTCAATTTTTTTTTCGGCATGATTACAATACTTTAGCATACTGCGTATGATAAAGTAAAAAGGGATTTATTTTTTAATAAACGCTAATAGTTGTAGGATTTTTTTCCTAAATTATATGTGAATATACTATTCCTGATTTATGACTAAGAGACAAACAAAAAACACAGAACAAGAAAATAATGGCATACTTAAATACATAATATAACACATTTTTCTTTAAATTGTAAATATCACAAAAGCTACTAAAATTGGACACATGAGATATTTGACATAAATTAAAGGGAGCTTGATGGGCAATTTAACTACACATAAAATACAGGTTGTTCCATTTAAAAGCTCAAGGAAAAGCGATTTGAAAAACATAAAAATTTACTAAGTTTTATGAACAGTCTGCTTAATGAATCTAATATCTTTAGATACTATCATCTATCTACTAGCTTTGACTATTGACATAGTTTAAAAGCAAAATCTGCAAAAATGTCAATTTAACATAGTTTTAAAGAAGATCGTGCAACGCACATATTTTGGAAAAATAATTGAATATCTCAGGTACTATTAATGCTGAGAGTTAGCAACCTATACAGTTGGATAGCCAAATTTATCAGTATTCATACAATAATAAAATATACAGGGTGTTCCATTAAAAAAAAATTACATGCTTTACGTCACGTCTAACCCTGCATAAATGAAAATAATTTTATGCCATAGAAACTAGTGAGCCAAACAACTTTTGTCTTAAAAATTGTCTTCTTTGTCTAACGATTTAGTAGCTAATGACCGCCGGGATACTAATAACTTACCCTGTATAGTGAAGTTTGATATTTGGAAGAATGCTAGTAGACAAAAAAATCGATTGGAGTATTTTTTAGGTTAGTATGACTTTTGGATTCTTTTAAATTTGTTGTTTATTTGGAGATTATGGCCGTTTGACTTCCAATTTCGACAATGCTTTTTCGAAATTTATACTCAATGTGAAAGTAAGAGGAGTGCCACTGATAAAATATAGAGCAAAATCAATTTGGATAGTGTTTCAGTGACTATGATAGCTTTTTTTCGACTATTTCCTCCAATTCGTAACCTTCCTCATGGATAAACATTAAAAAGAGGTTAGTTGCTTTGGTGATAAAAAAACGTTTGATATGTTTCTCTCTTGAGAATGTTATCCTGATCGAAAATATCACAAAAGTAATATAGGGTTTCATTTATTATTCCAAAGATGATGTTATTTCCAGAAAACCCGTAAGTCATACTGACCATATTATTTATTATTTATTATTTATTATTTATTATTTATTATGATACTGACAACCAGAATATTGAAATTAATGTCATTTTTTGTATATTAACAGTTTTTCAAATTTCATTCGTCTATCTTCATAAATATATAAATCATATAAATTATCATCATATAACTAACAAATAAAATAAATCAAAAAAATTAAAAACATTATCTACTTATTTCACTTTCTTGACAAAAATTTTAAATGGTAAAGTTTTATGGTCAGAAGAAGCTGTCTGATGACAGTGGATTTTGTGAGTAGAGACTGAATAAGAATATTCCGTAGATTTTAAGCATATCGTAAAGTTTTCGAAAAAGTTAAGATCTAGATATAAGAAAAAAAACGCCAGGGTTGGAAATTAACCGTAAACTTTTGAATATTTTATTTTAAATCCCGAAAGTTTCGTCGCATGTATATTCTTAAAGCACTAGCGTCATTTATTTATGTTCTATGGAAATGGTGCAAAGACGTCAGAAACGAACACAATAAAAAACGCATTAACTTCTTGGGAAATAACTGTGTTTTACTCGGAGCCATAATGATGTGATATATATCACGTACTAAACAGAAACGGTAAACAATTCTTTGCTGGGGCTTAAAATATACAGTAAATATCATGTAATTAAGCTATATATGCCCTTAACATTGAACATAATATGCACTTAATAAAAACTAGGATAAACATATGTAACAACCATTATTTTTGTTGTAATAGATCAATTAAAAAATCTGATGTGACCAGGCGCATGACTTTATTATAGTATATAGTAGTGCGTCGTCGTGGCAATCTCAACGCATTTGCGTGTTGAATACGCGTTCAACGTAAACGCTGATATTCTGACAATACTGTCAATAGAATCAAAATATCTGTCAAATCCTGGCTAACTAGTTTTACGGTACATTCTAGTGTAACATTTTAAAAAATTCATGATCTTTTAAAGCATATTTTGATTGCACAGCATTTAAAAAACCACCTCGAATACGTACATCTTTCAATAATAATTCTCATCATTTTTTTGTTGCACTAGAATGTACCCTTAATGCAGTCTAGAGCGATCTCGATCAAATAGAATTTGCTCATGCAGCTAAACTATTAATTTTCCCAAAAAATATAAACAAATTATAAAAAATTTCCTCTACCACTAATTTATTATTTAACTATTTTGTAAGTTTCGTCCCGATACGTTTAGTAGTTTCTCCCGAATCATCGCCACAAAAATAAAAAACTGTTTAATTTGGTTTTGCATTTATTTCGATTTCGCTTGCTTGTAATATTTTCAAAAGTATCTTTTCAAACTGGTCAGTATTAGTTAAACGCATTTTGAGAGTTGGATTTAAAACAGTTTTGGATTTGAATAGTCACAGTGCCAACTTTTAATAAGAATTAAATTGCCTTAGAATCAATCATAATAGGTTTTCGATTTGTTACAAAATTTCCCGAAGACTTTCTATACACAGCGAAATACCGAGAAATAAATGTTTATTTAAACATTGATATCTCATTCACCGTCTGTTATGTTATGGACCGAGATAACAAAATTGTGTTGGAGTAAGTCAATCAGAGTAATTTCAGCTAACTTCTATTCTTCGAATTTCTAATCTATAGCATAGTTTACTAACTCTTTTACTATCTTTTAACTCACAATATAATACCGACGCCAAGTAAAAATATCACTAGCCGGTCGCTGAGCTCAAGTGCGTAAAGTACCCTTTTACAACTAACTGAAACTAACTACATGCCAACAAACTTTTAAACTGCATGGCAGATATCACGACTTCATGTCAAAAGTTTCGAAAACAAACTAGCAAACTCCTGACCTCACGTTGAATCACAAAATTACCCTCAATCTTTTATTTGAAGTTACCCTCAGCACAATTCCTGACAGCAGTTATTCTATAACTAACAATGCATCCGAATTTCTAGAACTAGTGTCTTGAGCTAGAAACCACAAACTACAGAAGCCACCGAGTTGTCTGTTTCGTTATTCCTAAGTTAAAACGGCCGGAGGCACCGCACGCTCCCAAGGAACCACCCCTATATCACCCCCAAGGCAACCCCAAATCCAAACACGCTTTTTGTTTCAGAACTTCAGCCCCTTAAGTCGTGGGCTTTCGCTAATTTTCTGTGGTAAAGTTTTTCTTTCCCGATCGCGGGATACGTATTTAATTGGCGCGGTATTATGCGGAAAACCCCTAGAGCGGGCTTAGCCAAATAATAGCTGAGCTTAACAATCGAATTTCGTAATCGTTATATATATTTGGGGAGGATTTGGGGAGGTCGAGGTGCCGTCTCCATTGTTGGAGGAATAATGGGGTGGTAACAATGAGTGAGTTGAAACAACCGCTATGAAAAGCTGTGATAGATTTTCAGGTGTTTGAAGTTGGAATCACTTATTAATCAGGTCTACCAGAAATCGAGTTTGATATTTGTTTGATTTATGTACACTTTCTCATAATTAACTACTTAATTAACTCCGAAAAAAATTTGTTAACAAATATCTGTAAAAAATATTGTTGTTTTTGTTGTAATATCTTTGCAACTAGAAAACTTTTTAAAATTATGTTACCATAATCCCTAACAAAAATATGTAACTATTTGTTTAAATAGTCAAAGTAGAAATGAAACACAGTTATATAATAACAACCGACAGTTAATTTGTTATGGTCGAATAAATCTTTCCATAGAGGATAAAATTCGACATTTAACGTAAAACAGATTTATGACAGCAGTTTCATTTCTAGCACACAATTTCTATTCTTGCTTAATTTTTCCTCCTAAAGTGCATATACAATATTGCATTATATTTCTAATAAAATTATAAACCCCTAAATACGTATTTCAGCAACTATGTTGCCATCTTCAGTAGAAACTAAAAAAAGAAAAGAGAGATTAGCACTTCATAGTATCTTTACTGGATATTGTCCAAGCAAATCACTAGTGGAAGTGACGTCCATGTTGAAAATTACCCTATATATATATACCCATTTGTTGGTCACACCTCAGTGAATTTTGATCATTGAAGCGTAAAAAACATGTTTTAATTAAAGCAGGTCAAACAATGGCGAACTAGGTATAGGACCCCTGTCTGAATTTATTAATTTTTCTCTATTCAAGTGAATAAAGATACTTTCCCAGCTGATTAGTGGAAATTTCATGTTCGAGATATATAATAAACCTATTATCTATATTATCTAATAAACCCATACCTAAAATTAATTTTTTTGGGTCGGTCTGGCCAACTGATTTTCTCAAGTAACATCATGTATATTTTGGGATAATTTCCCTTGTTTAAATAATAAAATATTACTCGTTTTCAATATCATCATTTTTTTCCTCGGGAAATTGGGAAGTTATATTTCTTTTTAAAATATTAAATTTCCTATTCAACAAATTTTAGTAATCACATTTCTTTCTCTATTTCTTATCCTGGTTTCCTACCACTGGGTGTCGCAAGATATTGTTGATTTGTTGCTATCTGAAAACTGTTCCCTGTACCCTGTATGAAGTACTGAAAACGAATCTTATTTTATTATTTATTCAAAAAAGAAATGATGCCACTTGAGATAAACAGTTATCCAGACCGATTTAAGAAAAAATATATTAGGCGAACTGCAAAAAAATTGTTTAAACAAAAGCCATTTGTCTAAACAAATGTGGGTAATATAGGCTAGATATCTCGAACATGAACCGAATTCAGGCGGATTTTTGAGAAAAGCGAATTCATTAAATTTTATTTTTAATTATTTAGAATTTATTGCAACAACTGGAAATTAACTGACAAATGTTTATAAACATTCCACTATACTCTTAGTGATGATTTCTATGAAAAAACAAGAATGAAATGGTTAGAACGGTCAAATTTCTGAAGAATGGATATTTTTTTGATTGGGTAGTTTTCAGGGTACTGTGGGGTGGGTTCGGGGCGTCAAATCCATATGTATATTAGGGCAAATTCTTCCTTTGAAAGTCCTCTAGAAGTCCTATAACTTGAACATAAGTATTCCCAAACCCCGAACAATTATTCGAAAAATACCAATAAATGTCTTTGTCCTATGTAAATTTGAGGCCATTTGAGGTACCACTCAAAATTTCAAAAAACAGACGTGTTCACTTTTTTTGGATTTGGACGCGATTTCAAAGAAATCGTTGTTTTCGAAATAAATGTAACCACCCTAGTGTCCATAAGGGAAAGAATGCTAGGTAATACTTAAACATAATTCGTACCATCAAAAGCAAGGGGGCTGTTTGCTTACTGGAAACGATAAAAATTGGTAATTGGTTGAATTCTGTCGAGTTATATTTAAGTACGAATAGTAATTGCTTTATTTCAAGTCAATATTGTTGCATGGTTTTATCCAGAATTTACTATATTACCATTATCATGTAATCTTGATCATTCGATCAAAAAAGAATTAAACATATAAGACCAATTTTATTGAAGGACGGCAAACAATACTCGGACAAGTCGACTACTTCGCAAGCCTAGAAATTAAACAATTTCAACAGATGTGAGTTTTTTGTTGTTATATTTTAGTATCAGAATAAGAATCAAAGCGCCCATTGCTTATTTATAGCGTCCAAACGGGCGTGCGGGTGTGACACGCTACCGCGGGCCCAATACCAAAGTGATACAGTTCGCAACATTTTGCTTTTAGACAATTGGATATACAATTTTATGGACGAAAAATGCGGTAAACGACCTATTAGAACGATACTACGTTAAGTGAGGTTTTTGACGTAATTGCTTGAATTTCCAAAAAGTGAGTTACTCTTGCAAACGAAACACATTGGAAAAGCTATTGGATTTGCGTTGTCGATGCAATGCGTCCCAATTCTCGCGTTAGAATTCCTATTTATTATTTGTGGATATCTTAATAGAGTTGACTTTTGGCAAAACTGGCGTTATGAATTTTAATATTATTATTGATTCTATTTAAGTTCAAAGCCCCTTTAAGCACGGCGGCGTAGTACTAAATGGTAAGCAATAAATTTCTTTGCCATTTCCATACTAACAACGGCTACATGAATGCTTTATAATATTTTGACACGTGATGGCCTTGGCATTCAGCAACCCCTTTGAGAGTCGTTCTCGCCCCGCCGGGAATATCCAAATCCCCCACAATTAAATCAACATTTCGGAATGGCAACCTAATTCCGTAAATACGCTTCCATCTCGGTAAATGTAAGTATTTAACAAAAATCACGGTATTTAAGCGGTATAACACAACCAGTCGCACCCCATACTGCGGTCATTATCGTTATCCTTATACCCTTTCCGTGCGCAGACATAATGATCCCAAATAAAAGGTATTATTAAGTGTAATCAAATTCTGGGGCGGAGTATACTTAAATGTCATGTATATTCATGTCTATGTCGGGGAGCGATATGTAAATGGATGGAGGCGGGGGACCTTGACCTCTGGACGTGCCAACGCGTTAAATATGACCCTAAGGCGTGAAATACTTACAATTGAGGTTAGATCTTATTTTTGTTACAGCACCGAAAACATGAAATTATAGGATATTATACAATGTAATTGGTATGTATTATAACTGGGTACATACAGAATTGAATAAGTACGTTACAAACAATGGAGGTATGAGGGGTTGTTCAGACCATAACTGAATACTGAATACTAATTTTAGTGTTGTTAAAAGAACGTGGCAGATCGCTATATAACTCCAATGTGAGAATAGCCTTGTGCGTTTAGATGTCCGATAATCTTGTAATTATGGATGCTGTAGTTGAAAGTCTGCTGAGTCTCTTTTATTTCAAGATGCAATGATTGTTAGGCAAGTCAAACCTTTTCCGCATCGCATGGAAGATCTAAAAGAATTGTCGCTGAAGTAAAGTAAGGCATTACACTCTATATTTTAATAGATTTTCCTTGAAATTTGATTAGTATTTTTATATGTACCTACACAATTGATAAGTTTATTGTTTCTTTGTCCAGGGGCGGTGGAGTCGGAGTAGGAGTTCCGCCAAATTTCAGAGACGGAGTCTGAGTCGCAGTCGGAAAAAATGTACAGACTCAGCAAACAGTAAGCAAATAGAATGCATATTCTATTGGGTCTTTTACTAAGTACCTACCTACATACATATTCAAATAATGAAATTTCAAAACACACTTTCCAAACGAAACTCAGGACGATTAACAAAAGTAATCTGACAGAAATCTCTGAACAATTTTATAAACGTATGTTGCACTTAATTTTGTTTTTATTAGAATGTATTTTTGTTTTTAAATAACTTTTTCATTTGTGGTCCGATTAATAGGTCGTTTTGATATCTTATAAGCCGTTTTTATTTACATTTAGATTGTCAGTTTAAATATTTTTGCCAACCTATTCGCTGGACACAAATAAAACTTCTGTTCTTCCTATGGGTTCAGCATTTGTTTGTGAGTAATTTGATATGCACAAGCCACATGTTTAATACAATCAGAATAAATGAATAAAAATTAGATTTATTAAATTTGTTGCTTTTTTCCTGGTAGTGTTTTTGTTTTAATAGCAAATTTAATACTACACGGTTGTAATATTCTGTGTCAATATTGGTGGTTTTTTTACATGTAAGATTTTTATTACACCGAATTATTTGAAATTTTTTTCTGTGCAATTTTTCTATAGTCGGACCTCGAAAAATATCTGGAGTTGGAGCCGGAGTCGGAGTCGAGAATTTTTTTACCGACTTCGCAGCCCACTCTTTGCACACCTAAACAATTACACTGTATTAATTTTGTTTATGCTTGCAGAGATATTACTGAACCAGACAGAACTGCATAAAAATAAACATATTTCTTTAAACTTAAAAAAAGATATGATTAACTTAATAAGATGACTATTCATATTCATATCAAACATAAAATAGTTTACATCATACAAATGTAAATGTTTGAGAATATGAACCATATGTCTAGTACTAAAGTATTTTTTTCTATTGTATCAAAATATTTATATAGTCCAAATATATGAGTCCGAGATAAGATTTGGGTTGAGAAGCACTGTTCACGATTAACGTTGTTCGATGTTTGTTAATTCCGAGGGCTTCTCTAAACGTCACTCCCTGGAAAATTACCTGTAAATAGAAGCATTGCAAATGTAGCAAGTTTTGCACTTACGTTGATTGTTAACACATAATTAAATTAATTCAGTCCTATTTCCAGAATAAATCAATTACCCGACCGCATTTCAATAATTCGCGCTACGTTATATTAAAATAAACAAGTAACGTGTGTTTTTAGTACTTTGAACCGCGTACAAAGTGGATAATTTAGGGTGAATAAATCGCGCATTCGGGGCAAGACACACGAGCGATGCCCAGCGAACCGCAAAACCCTAAAACATCTGTTCGTACCCCTCCGCCTACGACCTACCACACACGACTAAACCCCCCTTTTTCTAATTGCAGTCTCGTCCCGCTATCCCGATATCCAGCATATTGCCAATACGATCACGTCCAGAAATTCGCTTTTTATTGTTTAAGAGACCCGGATATCAAATATTATCGACGACGGTAAAAGACTCCTGGAATTTTCTCCGAAGACGTAAAAATTCGTTTATGGTTTTGGTGGGGCGGGGGCTGGGAAAGCGGGGGGTTGGAACAGGTACGATCGTGGCTCCCCCATCCCATCATCGTAGTCATCATTCGTAGTTTACGACGCAATAAACGGTATTGTTTCGGCGTCGTTCGGAACGGCGATGTTAATTGCGCGATGGGTCGACGCTAGATGGCGTCCCGGTCAGCAGAACGTTATCCCCGTGATCTTTACGGCCGCAAATTTATCGAAAGATTAGTGTCCGGGCTAGGGCTGGGATGGATTAGGGTTTATTGGTTTACTGCGGCGGTTGTCATGCCGCTGCAGGGCCCGTTGAGACGCCGTTTCTGCGATTTCAATGGTCCATTTAATTGCCAACGACGACGAGAAACGCTGATGGCCGTTGTACGACAGCGATATTATTTTAGGTTACCGCGCGGGATTTTAATGACGATTAATTGTCGTGAATTGCCGTTATCGTAATAAGAGTCTAAATTATCATAGTAATAATAATTATTAATAGTATCTTGAAATTTACGCCGCTGGCGCTGTGAGTTACGAAATACTCTTAATGCTCGATATGTTTCTGAAACAGTTCTGTAACTTCACTCACTTCAGGTGCTCAACAACAAAAAAAATTTTGGTATTAGTTGCAAGTTAAGATCTGATAACCCTGCCTTCAATACCAACAAATTAACCATTTTACTTTTACATGCAATGTTTAAAAAAATGTCTGTTACTTTTAGTGAAAATTGTCTTTCAATTTTTATACCATCTACCATTAAGATCGAAATTATGAAAATCAATAGAAAAATGTACGTTAGCCATTAATGAAAATATCGGAGATGTCGTATGTTAAAAACACTTGATGACCGAAATTTGGCCAAGTGGAATTTTGGATTAAGGAATTTAAAATTTGTTTTTGAAAGAACCACCTGTTTAGAAACTATGAAATAAACTATATAAACAGTTCCAAGGGCATCGAAATCGTTTCTCAGTCCCCCACTCCGTACTGTGCACATAGCCAATAAAGGAAGTTATATTTCTGCATTTTGGCACATTTGCCACCTTGTCTCATAAGCCACAGCGATCTCAATATTCTTAACGATATGATATCATAAAAATAAATTCAAATAAGTCATAATTTGCATGAAATTCTCTTAAAATTGTCTAAAATAAATTTGTTGTTATCAAGGATGGACTTCCTTTAAGAAAAAATTGGGATAGACGTGCGCAACGTAGCGATTGTTTTTATTTTAGGATTTGTAACTACTAACTTGAAAAAAATATGTTGGTCCACAAATGGAACGCACTAATAAAAATATTGAAAATGTAACCATTTTTAGGGCCATAAAGACATTCGTATCAACGTCAAACTATCATGTTTATGTACTTATTTGATAATCGTCTAAAAGCTTTTCCGTCCAATTGTGCTACGACCCATAAACATCAGACCGGAAACTTATCTTATCTGAACCATGAATCCTTGACAAATTACCAGAACTTCGTGCCGACATATTTATATGTGAAAAGTTACTTTTATGCGGCTATTAATTGCGAAGATCGTGACCGACTCCCTGCGGTTCTCAGGGTATAATCTCAAGGTTCAACCGCCTGCAAATAAGGACTGGTATTTCGCCCGCCATCCGCCAGATTTCGTTGTATAGATTATCTCAGAATTTAAGATAAGAATACATTTTACTACGAGTTATATGAGATTACGCAATCCACAGTATAGTTTTGTTTTCTTGGAGCTTATCTTTGCGTACGAAGTTGTTAAAGTAGACATTTGCAAAAACATGAAGAATATATGAATAGAAAATATAGTGAGAAGTTTCATCCTAAAAGTCCGTATGTATGTTAGGTAGCTTTGCGTTATTTTGAAAAAGTGGTATTTTTAGTTTTTTACTCTACAAACAATATAACTTCCGGTGTATTTTTAATAAACTGATGACGTAATAATTATCTGCAAAGTTAACGATTAAAAATTGCGAGTTAAAAGTTCACTTGTTTGCTGTACAGAGTTGAATCGGAGCTGGAATCAACGCTTTTTGAGTATGTCGCATCCCTTCAAACCAAGTCTTCTGTTTTATTTTTATGTCTTGTTTAAATAAAGAGCACTTCCAATATCTGCCTGAAGTCAGCCTGAATACAAGTAATTTTTACGTGAAAAACAAACAGCAAACACCTGACCGTCAGACAAGTAAAAGCAAACTGCCATAATTTTAGTTCAATAAAAAACGTGATTGTTGATGTTGATTTTAGATCCAAATCAGGGCAAAAGCAATTATGCAATTATGTTTTGTTACTCCTTTTTTTAAATGTTTTACGTTGGGGGCTTCGGCCCGGCTGCGGCTGAGGATAATTTTCTTACTAGTTTTTATTTAGTAAGTGTTGTGGTTTACTGTCAGTTCAGATAATCTCATCACGGCCAAATAAAAAATAATACTGTTTATAACCTGAAATAATATTCCACATGTAGGCTTTAAACATGTAATACTTGTTATAAATCACACAGCGATTTCTCTTCTAAAATTATCAAGATTTTTCGCCAGGGGTATGAATGCAAATTCCTTCCAAAGTTCCCAAACAACCGCATAAGCCCGTAGGGTTTATGTACAAATAACCCCGGTACGAGATAACTTCAAAGGAGTTAAAAATTTCCCGATATGGACGGACCCCTAGTATTTCGCGGGGAGTGAATCGGTGGCAGCCACATGTTTTATCCAATAACCGCACTCGTTCTATGGCTCAGTGGGCAGCAAGGCAGGCCGGGTACGAAACTCGAGTTCCTGAATAAATATCGAGAATACGAGCGAAATTGACCGTTCGAAAATTGTGCGCGGAGGTCAATTTTTAAGTAAACTTCAGGACGATATTCGATAGCAACCCTATCAAACCGCTCAAAAGTGAATATCAAAGAAAATACTTTTTTATATATTATATGTATTGTTTGGTGAATATATTTTCGTACTGCATATCCAAACGTTTCTTGTACATTCGTAATATAATAAATAAATAAAATTAAATAAAAATAACTTTTGTTTCATTACCATAAATTAAACAAACCAAAATCCAATTATTACAAGTTAAATTAAAATTTTAACAAAGAGGCTTGACCATCTCTAAAAGGAGTGATGGCACTGTCTTATGGCGATGACATTCTTAATGTATTCACTGCAAAATTATTAGAAAATTACATATATAAATTACCATAATTACTTTCAGGCCATAACTTGCAAAACTATTTACGGACCCATTAACTTCCGCTACATATATCACCCGTTAATTTAGTCCTTTAAATCGAAAAAATTACATATATAAATTACCATAATTACTTTCAGGCCCAATGCCTGAAACCCATTTTCGGGCTAAACTAATATATTTGCAAAAGCTATAAACATTTTTACGTGGATAATAGTTATTTCACAGTTCGCCTCGCCATCAGTGACAAATACATTTAAAATATTTTGCATAAAATGGAATTTATGAGTCGTAGATAAAACGTCGTAGATGACTCGCACATAATGGATATAAATCGCTCGCATGACTACACGCTCGCCTACGGCTTGCGTGTAAACTTCATGCTCGCGATTTATATCCATCATTATGTGCTGGTCAAATACTACACTAATCTGAAG
The DNA here is from genome assembly GCA_964023965.1 of Melinopterus prodromus. Lineage (NCBI taxonomy): Eukaryota > Metazoa > Arthropoda > Insecta > Coleoptera > Scarabaeidae > Melinopterus > Melinopterus prodromus. Next base: position 76,438,648 of record OZ030391.1, read on the forward strand.
CAACCAACCAATATATGTTTGCCGGTTCTATTGGTTTCGTACGGTGATTATTGTTATTTAGGGGTTGTTCGTCGTCAACCAACACTCCTAGAGTGACGACAAGCCGTTTTAATTACCTACAGTTAGATTTATGATAAAACGTTATGTAACAATCTTTGTGAAAGCTATAAACATTATTCCCAACAACCACCCAATATAAGTTTTGTCGGTCCTGTTGGTTCCGTACGGATATTATCGTTATTTAAGCGATTGTTTGCCGCTAGCCAAAACTTTAACCGTCAAACACCGCCCAGCCCGTTTAATTACCTACAATTTGACGTGTGATATAAAGTTAGACAGCAATTTGTGTGTAAGCTATAAATATTTTGCGGTAGTCGCTTACTAAAACGTGTTTTTAACTTGTGGTGGGCGGACACAGTTGTTGTTTAGGAGTTGTTCGCAATCAGGCAAAACTCCGAGCATCCAACGGTAAAATAGTGCTGTTAATTCGCTATAATTTGATGTACGTCAGGAACTTATGCAATAATTCTAGCGTGATCTATGTTCATTAATAGCACTTCTTAGTTACAAAGTGATCAAATTTCTTGTATTATAGTCGTATGGGGGTAGGTGTAGGGATAGCCAACATAAATCGATGTTTCGAAAACATCGATGTATTTCACAAAAATATCGTCGAAAAAATCGATGATTTCGATGTATCAAAGAAGTTATATTTGTAATATAATGTAAATAAATAGGTATCCTTAGCAATAATATAATTTTCTGTTGCCCTCTAGTGGAGAAAAATTATACTATTGTGAAAACGTAGAACACTGTAACAATAACTTGTTACTTATTATCAGTGATAATTTATGTATTAATTTATACAAAGGTGAGCACAAAAGTGTTAATCCGTTAATAGTTAACTAACGAAGTTATTTTTTCGGTAAACGTATTAACGTTTAATTTAACTTTCAAAACTATTTACGGACCCATTAACTTCCGCTACATAAATCACCCGTTAATTTAAGTCCTTTAAATCGAAAAACATTTTAAATTGCAATTGGTATTCTGTCTGTATATAAAGTATGCGCGTGAATTGTTTTGTTTTTAGTTACTTTTTTATGTACAGTCGCGGAAAAAGTTATCTTCACAACCTAAATTTCTTGTTTTCATTTCTTGGTTCCAATACAGAAACTACGCAACAAATTTTGATCAGACATTCACCCAGATTTTTTTTTGTATTTTAGGGAATATTCAAGAATAAGCAGACCGATTATTTATAAGATAGTTTTTATTTACAACGTCGCAAAAAAATGCAGGGATATATACATACTATTTCCCGCGAGTTTACCTATTTATTATGTAATAATAAATATTTTACTTTGTTTAATATTGTTACTTTCTAATAAATACCCATTGTTTCAAAATATATATCTAAACTTAAAAGTGCAATCTTCTAAAAATGCTTTGCTTCTAACTCCAACAACCTTAATTGGCCAACAACATCTTTTATAAATCGTGCATCTCCCAATGTAGTTATTTTAGTTACCACTGTAGCTAGTTTGAAAAATCAGCTGTTATTAGGTTGTACTCAATAAAATGTAAAAAATTTTATAAAGAGTTAACGCGTTAACATTAACTTCCGTTACATTTATAACAAGTAAACGGACTAGACAGATAAACGAAGTTAACTTTTTGTTAATGGATTATCGATTAACGAAGATAACTTTCTGATTAACTTTGCCCAGCTATGAGTATTATAGTATTTCTCACTAAAAGTAATAGTGACTTTCAAAAGTCATCAAAATTACTATAGTTGTGGGTATTAACAGTACCATTGCCACTACTATTATTGTGAAAAAGGTAGGTAGGTGATATTAGAGGTAGCACCTTTCCAATACCATTATTGGAACCAAAATTTGAAGCGCTGTTGAAGTGTTTTCTGCATGTGGTTGTTGCAAATAGTTATTTTTAATTATTTATTGCGATGCACAGGGCTCTTATAACGTGACGAGTTTAGAAATACATTGGCGAAAACTACGTTTGTTGATTTTTTCAGAAAAACTAGGCCATATAGTACATGAACATTTGATAAATGTTTCATAAAAATCGAAAAAAATGTTATTCCTACCTTTTTTTAGCGGTAAAAAAATGGTTCAATATGTTTCATACTTTTTGGTATTTTTCCGATATGTTCATATATTTTTGTGAATATTTTATAATAATATATATATATATATATATAATAATGAATGTGTATGTAATATAGCTAGGCAGCTACATCAAAAAAATGTGCAGCGTTAAATTATTGAAGTTAAATCTTCGTACATCGTACAGTAAATAAAATAGTTATTCATGAAAGTATGATCAGATATTATCTACAAGAAAGCAAATTTGGTGCGGACAGCATTTTGAAGTTATATACTCCGTAAGTAGACAATATGTCACTTTGCAAACGTGTTTGTAGGATTGATTTGAATTGATATTGAAGAGTAGCCACGTCAACATGCTACAGACATAAATTATTGCGGGTTTACTAGCTTTACGTAGTTGTACATAAAATCTAAAAGCTTGTGTTATTAAGCCTGTTTTTCAATCACAACGTTTCAGATTTTAAGGCAAAGATACAAAGTTTATGGTTTACTATGAGCCCATTTCGAGGTTTCTAAGACCTCGAGGTTCAGCAGGTGAAAAACTTCGAAGTTTTGTTTTTATTGTGACTTCTCTTTCTTCGGAAATCTTACAGGGTAGGGGACTTTTAAGGGTTATATTCGAATATATTATTCGTATTTATTATTCGTATATATTATGTTCGAGTTTTTTTAAATAACAAACAGTTTTATATGAATACAAAAATAATTCACAATTAATTAAATATTCAACGGAAAACAATATAACAACCTACAAATTACTATGAACTTATACCTACATCATTATTTGGGAACATAACAAGGCACACTTAACTTAATTAGTAGCCTTGATATCTAATGTTCACAGCAATTATAGTATCAAGTTTTCTCCTATATTTATAACATCCACTTATAACTAAAACATAGTTTTTCTTTTGTTTCCTTATTTAATGTAATTTATTATCGGGTAGCAACCAGTTGATAAACGGTCTGATACAATTCCGGAACAAATCTATTTCTGTAACACACTACCATCCAGCATTATTAAGGCTTCGACACAACGTCTATAGAATCAACCACACTGGTGAGGAATTAATTATTAACGACTTAATCACAGCTCTCGTGATACACATGCGAAGCCCTGGCGCTAGTTAAACCTTAACAGAGTCGCCTAGATACATAAAAACCGAAAATAATACTTCTAGATACTGCAATGATACCGGTTAATGTGTTTATAATGATTTCTCGAGTGCCGATGATGACTATTGCTAATTCACATTCGTGTTTACACGAATAAACTTTTACGTCTTTTTTTACATCGAACATGGATGGAAATTGTTTAGTTGAACGTAAATAATGCCTCATGAATTTAAATGATTGTATTCGTATATAAGAAATAAAAACCGAAAGAAAGTAAGCTTAGAAAACGCTTTGTACTTGTAGGTATTCAAGGTTCTGTGTCGTGTCGAAAGTTGTAACAAAGAAAGCACGCAATGGCATTTTTACATGAATGGAGAAACGCTTTGCTAAAAATGCGGGGAGAAAATATTATTTGTGGTTAGAGGAATAATTACCGTTGAAAGCATTGAAATCATAAATGAATTGTATTGAGTGGAAAATCGCTGCGGAACAATTTTGATGTTTCTATAGGCGCCCTAATTACACTAATTTGTCGTTTTCTTAAGGATAGTGAAAACCAAGCTTAGATATTCGTGCTTGTTTTCAAGTTATATTTTGAGTTATATTTGCATCTCTTTAAATTAAGGGAGCGTTTAAAAAAATGATATTTTTGTATCCTCAAACATTTCTGGTATAGCCGGAAGGTTGCTTTGTGCATTTGTGCTTTATTAATGATGTTAAACGGTTTTTTTATTCATTCGCATGTGGCGTTCTTTGCAGATGATTTAAAGCTCTTAAAAATTATTCGATCTGTTACTGATTCTGCAGACCTTCAGAGTGACTTAAATAGTTTTGCAGTTTGGTGTAGCAATAATAAAATGAATGTTAATATTAATAAATGTGCTGTAATTAGCTTTTGCCGTAACACAAACGTCTTTAACTGCGACTATCTGTTTAATGAAAATAAACTTGTGAGAGTAAACCATATAAAAGATCTCGGAGTCACTTTGAACAGCAAGTTAGATTTCTGTGACCATGTAGATAATATTGTTAATACGGGATTTGGGATGTTGGGGTTTCTCAAAAGAAGTATGGTGGACTTCACGGATTTGGGGTGGTTGAAAAATGTTTTTCTGCGCGTATGTTCGGTCACACCTTGAGTATGCTGCGTTGGTATGGTCTCCTTACTATAAACCATCGATTGATAAAGTAGAGAGCGTGAAAAATAGTTTTCTTAAATTTATTGCATACAAGATGGGAACAATGTATCATAGAGATCAGCTGGTTCATCTAATGGAAGTTGTCAACATTGAAAATCTTAATGACAGGAAAATTATTCAAGCCCTGGCCTTGTTATATAAAAATTTAAATAATAAACTTGAGTGCCCAGAATTCCTAGAGAAGTTTGGGAAGTTCAATGTGCCTCAAAGAGGTCTTCGGAGTTATAAGGTATTTATTGAAGCGTTTCAGCGAACGAACTACGGGACTAATACACCATTTACAAGGATGTGTCAGTTAGCCAACAAACTGAACCTTGTTAGAAGATTTTGACCTCTCGCTTAACAAATAAGCAATTAATTAGAGATAGGGGTTCTTTTGGGTTAGAATAATTTTTGTTTGTTTTATGTTTATATTTTGAGTGTATGTATCTATTGGAAATGACTGCGGTCGTACATAAATATTATTATTATTATTAATAAAATAACAATACTGCCAGTGAGGGACTGTGAGGGATAATTTAAAGCCTCTGCGTGTCTGCTGTCATAGAATAGAGTGACCTTAAGTGACTATTGTGCGGGATTGTCCCTTATTTTAGTACCTTGTTCCGCATTGTTTAAGTTTATCCGGTATTTTGGAGTTAACCGGCGTTAGCTAACACTTTTTTACATATCATTAATTATACTATAACAACCAATATCTGATATGAATAAAAATAAGTAAATACTGTATTTTCATGGGTATAAACTTTATAATCAATGTATTGATATAAATTATCAAGCTGTGTAAAATTGATTGTAAGAGGTGTTTCCATGGATACGAAGAGAACAATTATTTGTGAAAAACGGAACGTTAATTTTTAGGAATTTTAAACTGATTAGACCTTATCTATCTTCTTCTTGATCTTTTGCATAAAAGGTACACCTCAATCCCTTCCGTACGTTCTGAATCCCATTGTATAGGTGTAAAAAAGTGAAGTTGATACTGTCTGCAATTACTGTCAACAAATTAAGCAAAAAGTAGATGCTAATTTTTATTCATATCAGTCAATAAGTCCATTCCAATTAGAGCGTAACTCAAAAAAAAAAAACATGAAACAAGACAAGTTATTTTTGTGCATTTTGACGCAAAAGTTGCCATTAATCTTAATCCCGCACACAATCGGTGGTGAAAGGGAGAAAATCAGTATTTTGCGCTTATCCCTTAGAAATGTGTTTGCGGAGATATAATTGATAGAGACTTTTCAGATACTATTTGCTCCAGAAATTCAAGGTAAAATTGCGTACAAAATCAGTTTGTTACTTTATTTAGAAGATTTGCCATTTTGGCGTAGGTACTTAAGTGAAGTCTCACATAATGCCCCGCATTCGCGTTTTTTTTGCCACCGACCCCTTGAAAGTTTAAAGGAGCCTAAAAGTAAACCTTGAAGTCATTCCTTTTACCTGAAATTCACAAAGTTTGTTCAGAAGTGCCCTTGAATCACTGATGTCTTAAAAGGACGTTTTTCATTCCGTATTCATATTCAGCACCTCAAAGTGTCCATCGAAAAGAAGAAGTAAGATCATAAAACATTTATTAGACATTCCAACCAAACACAATTTTGAAATAGTAAAAGTTGGATGAACAATTTTGTGGCAAACAAAAATTACAGCTTCGAACCACCCTAAATTTTTCGGAACCATCCTGATATTTTGTCCCCTTTTACAAATCATCAAAAACAATGCAACTTGTGTTTATTGAAATTCATTTGATCCATTTATTAACTATATTAGCGGTATCTTGTGATTCTATGGTTGTCGTAGTATGTTGACTTTTATAAAAGTTTATAAAGCAATATTATGAATGTCAGTATTATGTAGTCAATATCTATCATAGAAGTTCCTTAGCTTTTATATATAAACTTTGTCTACTATAACAAAACAATAAAATGTATTTAAAAAAATGATCAAAGAACAATCATACGAACCTGGTTTATCAATAGGCTCATCCTCATCGATGCTCGCCTCACACCTCATCAGAACTGACATCAGGACTCCAAACAGAATTACGAACCAACCAGCAGACGTCATGCTCACTACACTGCCTCCAAACCAAACCAAAAAATACGAAACCCGACAATCAACCAGCAAGAAACTTATCCAATCAAATCCCTCGCAATCATACGCACAATATCCATTCGGAAAAACAATCGCCACACGCGCAAATGTACGTCACTTTCGGCGCCTACCGTCTCCGGACGAGAGATCGCGCGACCGGGTCTCGATTTTGACGGGAACGACGCGCCGCAGGAAAATCTACCCTTACGGAGTACCGGAACACTACTAGCGTCGAGCGCCGCGACGCCGCTCGCCGCCACAGTTCGGTGCGCGAGCGCCCTCTACGGCGGCGCGACCAGGTGAGACATAGGGGAGAAGGTTTCGGTTTCGTCACGACGATGTGACAAGGAATTGCCACAGCAGGATTAGTGGATTAATTGCGAATTATGTATTATTTGATTAATTAATGATGTGCCTTGTATATCGTCTAGATGGGTGGCGAGCAGAAGAGATGGGAGCGTATTTTATGAAGTAATTAGGGAAATTCAGGAAGTGTGGATGTTGAGTAATTACTAATTAGACATATTGCCAGCAAGAAAGAAATAATTAAGAAACATTCTTTTACTTAATGAAAATACAATATGTTTGTTAAGTACGCTTACAAACTAAATTTACCACCCAATTTTAATTAAGTCTGACACTTTTTTGTTGTTAATTTGTATTTAAATGTTCAGTTACTGAAATCGAAGAGGTCTGTTAAATCAACTTCCAGTGGCAACTCTCTTTTACAAGAAACTAAACATATAGAAGTGAAAATTGGAGTTTGAAACGAACTGAAAGACTAAATAAAATTTGAAAATTAAGCGGGGTTTGATTCGGAACATACCAATATTATTGCCAAGTACTAATCAAAGACAGAAACATTATAGGTAGCAAAATGGTTTAACATCGAAATACCAAACTTCAAAAATAATGAAAATTAATAAAAATAGTATTAAATGCAACACTATGCTATCTATATGTGTATAGTTGTTATTTATTAAGAAAGCTGAAATACCCGGTTTTGCTACCATAAATATTGTTTTTATTTATTCAATGTTTTACAAAAAATTTGAGAATATGATAAGAATATGATGTGTTAATATAAGTGCACCAACCATTTAATTTTATTTTAAATTTTACTGCTCTCCGAATTTGTTATTAATATGTTTAATAAAAGGGTTAGGATAGAAGTTAAGCAAGTTCAGCTTATCCTATTATCATTAATTTATTGTAAACCGCTCACAAATACAAATTTTATTTAATTATTTAATTAATTTTGCGAAAACTTATGGAAATATTCCTTTGTCTTTACATTATTTGACTCGCAACTTTTTATATTAAATAGTTCATGACAATAACTTAAAAAAAATCACCTTTTTGTTGGAGTGTGAGCATTGTTTTAAAAGTTACAGCACATAAACTAATATGTATTAATGTATGCATTTTTTAATTGTAAGTAGTAGAAATAACATAAGTTCATAGATAGTAAATTAGCATTATTAATATATTCATAATAGTTATTCACTTAATAACGGGTAAGTCAGTCATAATTAATTCAAGAAACAATAGATGTTTGATGCTTTAGTTATTTTTATTAAAATATTATCAGTGAAAATAAAATTTCATAAGTGGTAGCACCGCGCGTACCACCACTTGAGAATCGCTAGCTGTAGATGGATGAGTACTATTATAAACCTATCCAGAGTCATTAATATTAACCGAATAAAAGGTAAGTCACGCTACTGAATTAGTGATTGCACGATATATTAATATCTACAGGGTGAAATATCAACTTCGCACCAAAACAATGAGTAATTTTGCACTAGTTCTAAATAAACATTATTATCATACCAAAATAACAAAAAAAAAATTAATATGACTTCAATAGTAAATAGTAAAATAGTAAATATAATTTTTACTTCTAAACAACATTTCCAAATAATTTTCAAATTATGAAAATAAAGGCACTTTACTCTTATCACAAATTCATATATTCTGAATCGCTCAGTACATGGCACTGAAATTTACATATTTGATGGTTGCAGTTTTGGTTTCATACGAGCCGCTAACTTTTATAAAGAATAAAGGTTTCTGAGATATACACAATAAAAAATGTTTACATATGGTGCGGATTTTCGTGTACACACTGTATGTTCCAGGGTACCAGAGTTGTTTTTCAACCGTAAAAAAATTCAAAAGTTTTTGGTTTAAAACAAAGCTATCATTTAAATATATTTTTAGCATACTTAGTATACTATAGGTATATAGTTCATTTTATTTTGGAGGTTTTGTAACCTTTTCTTTTTTTTTCAATAACACCCTGCATATTTTTATATTTCTTTGATTTTAAGTTTCCATAATAACATGAACATGAACACCACACGCACACCATATATTAAAAATATATTGAGGTTGTTTAAAATCGATAAAACTTTTGTGTGAACATTTTGTTTTAAGTTTTTTACGGACAGAGAATTATTTAATTTAGATTAATTATTCACAACTCAAAAATGATTAGTTTTATACAAAAATAATTCATACAAAAATATTCTTGGAATTAGTTTTAGAATAAAAAAATCTGATGTTAGCAGCAACATGACTTTATCATACAATTTAGCAGTGTTTCTCAACGCAAACGGTGATGTTCTGACTATACTGTCAATAGTATCAAATCATCTCTCCTGGCTTACTAGTTTTAATGCAGTATGAGCGATCTCGATGAAATAGAATTTGCTCATGTAGCTAAACTATTAATTTTATCAATCAATGCCATAGATATAAATTATACAAACATGGCGAATTTAGAGAAATGGTGATTTCATACCTCGGTCAAAAATGTTCAAGGAACCCAAAAGGACATATTTCCGCCAAAATCTCAAACTTTTTTGACACGATTACAATACTTTTTCATACTACGTATGATAAGGAAAAAAGGAAAAATATACAGTCTGGTCCATTTGAAAAAGGAAAGGTTTCCACATTTCCAGAATAAAATAAACACGCTGTGTAAATATTTTACGGTTGGAGCATTATTTGGGTGTAATTTTGACTAACCCTGTATATGAACTTGACTAATATAGATCATATAAACTATAACACATCCGTGACAAATGTATGTACAACAGTTATTATGTTTTGTAATCAAATCACGATAAAAAAAGGTCACAAATAATAAACATTATAATCCCATGTATCTAACCGAAATAATAAATATATTTCGATTTGATAGCATACAGCAGCAACATGGATGGAGAAATAAACGGCAAAAGCGTAATATTGCCCTGGCGATGACAAATAAATATAGATTGTAGTGTGGTTAATAACGCAGTAGATGGCCATGCGATGATTGCGAGTGTGGGCGACATTAGCTGAATAGAACCTTCGTGCCATCCATTATTGTTAATCGTGATTCATAAGGGGTGAGACAAAGGTGTCACACCAAGAGGGGTTGGTCGGTAACTTTAATCGTAAAATCTACGGTTAAAGTTGAGTCACTGATACATGATTAAAGTAGCTGGTTTTATTGCTGAATGAGTTTATAGTACACACCCTTCTAGTTCCTGGGAATTTGTCGGTGGTTTAATTCCGCTTAAATTTACCTCGTGTTTTACATAATGCGTGTTTTGTGGTTTATTTTTATTGTAACATTGGGTGTACTCTTTCGTGCTTTAAATCAGTTTAGTCCAGTTTGGAAATGACCAATGCAATTTTCTTAATACAACTAATTGAACTTAATTTACGTATTTTTTTACAGTGCAACGCCCTGAATGTGCCTCAAGATTTAAAGTATTAAATCGTTAATTAATGTATTACACCTAATAGAAGAAACACGAACCCAAAACTCGAAATACCTGAAATAACAAAAACGGCAAGGAATCTCATATGTCAAGACATTTACCATGGAATATAAGGCTACCAACAGATATCATGGGAGACAAAGCACTGTTTGAAATGAAAAAGATAAAAAGAAGGATATAAACAACAAATATTACTGGGAACGACACGCAAAGTTTCATCGCAACAGATTTTAAAACCTACACACTGCAGAACTTTTGGAATACAAAGACGAAACGGTAATTAGAGGTACAGAACTGCGTAAGAATGAAGAAACCATCTCAACAAACTTAAAGAAGGAAGTAGAAAAATCAATAGACTGTCTCAAGAATAACAAAATATCAGGAACGGACTTAATCATGGCAGAACTAATTAGGAAAAATAAGAAAACCTGTGAAAAACGGGTTATCTTTATTGTACGCATGCTTAATGAAAATCGCCAATCATTATCTTCTTTACAAACAAGCAAACACTTATTTTACGATTTTCAGCAAATCAGGTTAAGGGGACCCATACATTTTTGACCAAGGTACAAAAAAATGTCTGTGTGTGTGTACCCGATTTTTGTGACGACGGTTCCGGAGAAACTACTAAAGGTATCGGGACGAAAGTGTTTAATAGTTTAGTAGTTTTATGACCAAACTTAGAGCTGAAAAGCTTTTGGTTCAAAATGGTCCAAAGGAACTGGCTATTTACTCTTAGCATTTTTCAACGATTTTGGTCATTTCTGTAATTTCGTCAAAATAGATAAATAATAAATTAAAGTAGACGAAATTTTGAATAATTTATGCCTATGACATTTTTTGGTAAAATTAATAGTTTAGCTGCAAGAGCAACTTCTATTTGATCGAGATCGGTGGCATCTGCATTGATATGAAGCTACATAGTAGCCAGGATTTTGACAAATATTTTTTTGTGCTGTCACCACAGAAATGTCTAAAAACAGCTGATTTCATCACAGGTTGGAGAACCGCTACGGAACGTTGCCTCTCTAGTGCAGCAAAGTACAAAATACAAAATTCAAATAAAATAAGATCACCAATTTGATTGTTTGTTGATAAGAAATATCAACCAGTTGTTATATCTAATTGTAAAAACGATAAATTGAGAAAATTGTAAATAAAGTATAGCGATGAGTGTAGTTATATTTTAGTATGTTGGTACGGATGTGACATTTACAGTGACATGAACGAATATAAATCTGTCAGAATTTGAAATAGCTTTTTAAACTTGACGTTTCGTGGTATCAGTGGTATCAACCTAACATGTCCTATACAGAAATATAACCATTTTTGATTTTTTTTAAATACGTATTTCTCAAAAAGCGACACAAAAAACGTTGATGTCACTCCTGCCGAAAGCGCCGGATCACCGCTCGTCGCGCTATTCCGTATTTTTGGCACTTGTGAGATAAATAACTATTATTCTGATGACAGTAGTAGTGACGGTAGTGTCAAATGCTGATGCTTTGACAATACCTACTATTGATACTATTGACTATCAAAATATCTGTCAAACCCCGGGTAACTAGTTTATATTTAATGCAGACACGATTTAGCTCAATCAAATAGATTCTCATGCAGCTAAACTATTAATTTTATATTTTGTATGATAAAGTCATGTGCCTGGCCACATCAGATTTTTTAATCATACAGTTTGCAGCGATTCCCCTTAAAAAAATATTTTTTCTCGAAATAAGATGCACTCTATTACTCAATCTTCGCAACAATTTAGTTTTACCTTTTGATTCTTATTTCATAGACTGAGAAAATTTTTAATATCAAAAATGGCTTACAAAAGGCTGGTATTATTTAAAGGTAGGAGCTTTTAATACATTAATTAGCAAAATATGTTATGAACTTTCGTTGATTATTTTAATAGTATATAAGATGATAAGATCAGATGATAAGAAATGTCCCAACAATGTTTTTGAGTTTGTCCTAGGCAGTTTACAGAATAGCACCATACTGGTCTGGCATAAAACAGTATTTTTTAAATCATGGAGATGGCGACAGCGATACCTCTATTTGAAAATGCTATTATTAGTTGGACTGTATATTTACAAAGACTGAGAGGTATATTTATCATTTTTTACTAGAGACACATTTATTATGGACGTTTATAGAAAACGTTTATAGAAAACGCCAGTTGTGTCGGAATGAAGTCAAAATTTAACATTACTTAGGGTAGATCAAAATTATGCTTGGTTTAGGTGGTAAAATTGGCATTTTGTCTCATGTTGGTTGTGTCGTAAAAAATCGATAAAAGAGGCACAAATGAAAAGAGGGAAAACTAGTAGACATTAATTGAAATAAATTAATTTACTTTCTACTTAGCATCTAGATTTCATCGTTTTCTACGCTTCCTATATACAAATTTCACACCAAAGCGTTACTAAAAACTATGTGTCGAAGCCGCACATTTTTGTTGCAGCTGTTATTAATTTAAACTTAGGTTCCATAATATAATTATTTCTCCGGGTCAACATAGGCATAATGTTGGCAACCCTACCAGTGCTTATAACGACCAGACATCAACATGTAAACTATAAGTCATAGATATGAACAGAAACTTCTTATATCATTTACACCATATCAATAAATACATCTAGCATCAAACTAGTTTATTTAAAAAAAAGGATATAAAATTGAATTAAATAATAATTACGGTTAGGATATGTTAACCGTAACCATGGATAGTTTTAATTATAAAACAAACAAAAACTGTATCACAAAGCGTTAATTATGTAACCAATGTAGAAAAATGACGTTAATATTAATATGACCGACGAAATGACACATGGCAGTTCCCATGTTCAATTAATGAAAATGTTGAGTGTTAGTAGTTCTTTTTATGATCATGATAATACGATTTTTCAGTGTTAACATGTATAATAGAATGTGAACAGTTATCGTGAAATATTTATAAATAGATTCTACGGTCCTGCATCAGAATTACATTATTTATCAGTGGCATTACAGTATTACAATGTATACATTTCAGTGGTGAAATGTAAAAATTATACAACTGTTATCCACTTTAAACGAAACACTTTAATATATTTTGCGAATTCAGATTTACAGATAGCGACAGATATGCTCTGGGCATCCCGAAACTCCAGTAGGAGTAATTCTATTTGGAAACAATCAGTTATGCCGCCTAGGCATCGTCATAACAATTTCGGGAGTTTTCTTTGCCAGTGGTGACAATACAACGAATGGAACTGCATAATTAAAACGGATTCATCGGCCCCGAGGACGGGCCCGGCATCTAGCCTCCAATGTGAAACTTCTTAATTTAATTTCCGCTCTCCTAATTGTACCTAATATAATCCTGCAGGCTGCTGCTTCTGCCCGTCCTGCCATTTTCCAGATCGCAGAGCTGATTCCTCCGACATTCCATCTAAAAATCTCATTTGTGCAACTATTGCAACTCAGAACTTTGTTGAGTAATACTTTAAACCATATTTAAAATATACATGTATTCTATCGAATATGATATTATGTATAGGTTGTAGGCGAATACTTATTTCTTTCTGGGTGTTACACTGTAAAGCCAGCTACAAACGTAACGATAACTGCAACAATTTACCTTGCAGACCGATAGGCGCAGATTTTTCTAACGTCTGTAGGGTAAATCGCAACGATTTATCTGTACGATGAAGCTTGCATACTTTAGAAAAATCTGCGCAGTTCGGTCTGCACAGTTAAATCGTTGCAGATTATTGTTACGTTTGTAGCTGGCTTAAAGCTTGAAAACAATATTTGCAAGACCGCCTGCGTGAAACAAGGGCGCCGGACGCGCCGATTTTACTAGCTCCAGGGCGCTGAATATGTAGCTACAACAGTGTGCAGATTTAATATGGACTATAGGTATGGTTGAGTAACTATTAGTACTACAGGGTTATTATAAATGATTGTAGTCGAAGTAGGCGCTGCCATCCAATTGTAAAATTTGTTTGCCGCTTCATTCGAACTGAATAACTACTATAATACTCCTGTTCTATAGGTAACTGTTAAATTGGTTGCATAATCTAATGTATGTTTGGTACTTGTTTGTGTAAAGCGCCTCACTTGTCGTAACATGGGAATGGCATACTTAGACTACAATCACTTATAATGATTCTTTATATACATATACTACACACTGTATTTCCTAATATCCGACAGATATATACTATATTGTCAGCGCTCTAGTAATAGTGACTCGATCATACCTAGTTAATTCTTAACTTTGAAGGTGAATCGAAATAAAAATGTTTACCCCAATTTTTAAATACAGACTCAAATTCATCCCCACTAGATTTTCGAATACCTATTACTTTATTCTTATACAAAAGTCTAAACACATAGTATCTTTAAGAAGTAAATTCATGAATTCACCACCACTTTTAAATAAATTGATTTTAGGAAAAGGGTAAAGCATTAAAGTACATACAAAATTCGTTCTTTCAAATAAAAATTGAGTCACGTTTTTTATTCAATTCATAATAAATTGAGTTTATTATTGGTAGCAGTTGGAAATAATACAAAACGCCCGTGTCGTATATAATCGCAACCCCCACTTTTACGATTCTGCGAAAACGGTCTCGCAATGCCCCAATTTCGCCTGAATTAAAAGGAAATAAACGTTAATAATATCCCTTGGAGCCATTTGATAATCATGAGCATGGGGGTGGATAATTTATGTGTTCTACATTACACATGAAAATTCCAATTTAGCAGTAGGTAGGTAATTGTAATTATACATTGTACATTCAGAGAAAAAGGTACTTTTATTATTTTGCAAACACGATGGAAATCAATTTTTGTGACATAGTTTTGTCTAACTCTCGATGTAATTGCATAATCATTGCCTGCACTATTCATAGCACGTATCATCACAAATACTAATAATCATTTATTTGCAAAAAAGAAATTAATGTAGACAGATTCAAAAATACAAATTAGGGTGGGCCGATTTTTTTTAAATTTTCAAGTTCGGGAATGTGCTATCATGGAAAAGGTGTGAGTTAACGAATAATAATTCGAGTCTTTGCAGCAGTTCAAAACATCAGAATAGAAAAATATGATGTGGCCAGGCACATGACTTTATCATACAATATATATAGTTAATAGTTTAGCTGCATGAGATTCTATTTGATCGAGATCGATCGTGTTTGAGTTAAAATAAAACGAATTAGCCAGGAATTTGACAGATATTGACAGTAGTTATTATCAAAAAATCAGCCTTTGAAATTATCTACTGTCACTAGAATAAAAATATCTGGCAAACCCTGGCTAACTTTATATTAATGCAGACACGATTGTTGAAAGTGTTAATAGTTATTTTATATTGTATTATTTTCGTAGCGCCATCTTGCTGCTACATTTGGAACATTATTAGGGTAGTAGGGGGGATATGTTGCTTGTATGTATATTGCATTTCGTTCCTGCACCAGTTGCTGCTGCGCTGTCAACATTGTACGGTTGTCGTAATTATACAGTCCACATAAACCATCATTTATACAGCATAGTTTAATAAACTACTATTCCACAGTAACACGACTTTCATTGCTGAGTATCGAACATTGCTCGATCAAATAGAATTTTCTCCTACAGCTAAACTATTGATTTAACCAAAAAAACATCATAGACATAAATTATACAATATTACCTTTGTTTTAATTTATTATTTAACTATTTTGACGTAATTACAGAAATGGCGGCTCATTTGCAAAATCCTTGAAAAATGCATAACAACATTGTTATCCGCACTCGAAATACACATTGACTTTGTAAACACCAAGATCTTTCAATATTGTTTTACATAGCGTACGAGCGCGCGTGTATCTCCTCCTCATCGCATTCTCCATGCATTTGCGTGTTGAATTGGCGCTTCGCAACCGCTGAAGTTCCGATTACTGTCAAAAGTTTCAAAATATCATGGCTACCTACTATGAATACAGACACCCATTCGATCAAATAGAATTTGCTCCTGCAGCTAAACTATTAATTTTACCAAAAAATGTTAAAGACATAATTTATACAAAATTTCCTCTACTTTAGTTTATTACTTATCTGTTGACGAAATTACAGAAATTATGGCTCATTTGCAATATCGTTGAAAAATGCTAAGAGAAAATAGCCAGTTCCTTTGGACTCTTTTGAACCAAAAGCTTTTCAGCTCTAAGTTTGGTCATGAAACTTCAAAATATGAACTTTCGTCTCGATACCTTTAGTAGTTTCTCCGGAATCGTCGTCACAAATATCGGGTACACACATACATATACACATGTTCAGGGGACCCAAAAAGACCTATTTTCGCTAAAATCCCAATTTTTGTTTTCGGCACGATTACAATACTTTACCATACTGCGTACGATAAAGTAAATAAATAAATTAGGTGTTTTCGTTAATTCATTAACCCACAACGTTTTCATGAGTGCACATTCCGGAGTTTGAAAATTTAAAAATATCGGCCCACCGTAATACATGTGGTAACAAAATACACCGAAATTTTTGATATTTATGTAAAATTAATGTCGCAAAGTAGAAAAAATAGTATATAACACTTTTCATAAGACCTATTGGCGCAGTCGTTCCATTTGCTAAAATTTTATATTTGCCTTACAAGACCTTGTATAAATAAAATTAAAACAAATAAGTAGGTGGGTACTAGTATGCTTCAAGACTTTCGATAGCGCAGAATGTGGCAGAACGAATATTTTAAAAAACTTTTAAAAAGTTAACATTGGTTCCAATTGTAGTGTTCTTTTTGTGTGAGATTGTCACGCTCTGAATACTACCCTAATTCATACACTGGTCCCCGAATAATCGCGCAAACTTTATTATTCCCTTCAGAAAAGAGACATGAAACGCCACCGTATGACTGCAATCACTGCTATACTGAAAAACGCTGGTTATTGTGAGTAACGTTCCGTTCTAGTTTTATTTACCAATGTCGAACATAAGGCAGCATGTTAAACACGGCTAATGGACATGGAGAGGAGATTCCCCACTGTGCAGCGGACCGTGTTTATAAACGCGGGGGTTGTTTTCACCCCAATCCAAATCGGGCCATCGTCCCCTATTGTTTTAACGGAACTCTTCCAGATTGAATCGAAAAGGTATATTGATAAAACACACGGGTTGGCATGGTAGATAAAAGCCAGCATTAAACCAATATTAGCCCAACAGGGGACGCTATAGAGACCCCTTGCACCTCTTCAACGGCTAGTGTAGGACAGTAGGATATTACTGTTTAAAAATACGCAGTAAAAAAATACAATAATAAAGTATTTCAATTATTTTCTAAATGTTGTAACTTTTGCTTGCCCATTAAATAATACCGCTTTCCGGGTGAATGTTGCCCCCAATTTAGTTTTTGCTTTAATAGCCCAGGCGTATTAGGTTACAACCCTGAAAAAGATCCAGTAAAGCTGAAAATTGGTAAATATTTTCTATTTCGTGCCCTGAACAATATACTAAAAGTTCTAAAATATCCTGAGTCTGCATCATGTCCTTTTTTTGGGTATGTCACATCTCGTTTCGCTAGTATGAACTTCGGTTTTTTTAATGCTTGTAATAGTAAACCTACTGCACAGGCGTTTTCCTTCTTCAATGTTTATGTGATAAAGATTGTAAACAAGATTATAATGGAAGCGGATACCTCAGTAACGATATTAGCACGCTAACGGGATAAGCACATAAACAATCGTCATATTTTATTTAACATGAATGTTTTTTAAAACGATTTATTTAATTACGATCAGAACAACTCCGGAATTTTTAATAATTATGCGATTTAAATGTAGTACAATGAATTTAGATGTAGAATTAGTTTTTGTAATGATGTTTTACGAAAAACGGCTTAGACGAATTTACTGGAATCGTCAGAACGTCCAAAACACAAATTATTGTTCGTGTTTATTACGGTCTGAAAAATTAAGAACTAGTCGCAATCCTATTAAATTCAGGGGATATGTATCGCAGTAAAAAAACAATTAATTACGTGTTAACTGCGTTGTCCTACTAACATTTGTTACTGAGATATCCGCTTCCATCAAAAACTAATTCACAACCTTTATTACACAAAAACCGATAAAAACAAAAAACGCGAATGTATAGATGAGACCCCAAATGCAACCTGATGAGACCCCAAATGCAACCTGGACAAAAATTGAATTTTTGGTAGTAAACGGTTAAGGAGGAAAAAGTCGGAACGACGAGCATTATTTTAGAAATGCAAAAATCCGGTGCCTTTATTCTCTTTTGGCGCCCTCAAGGTTATACCAAGAAGCATAATATGTTGATAGCCATGTGACGTATGTAGAAATGATTCAGAAGTACGACACGCATTATTTAAATTTTTATACCCCCCACACTTAATGAGGTGAGGGTATATTGAGTTTGATACAACATTTGTAACACCCTTAAGAAGGCGTGGCAGATATAGATCTGAATTTGAACAGAATTGAAAACTGAATCCTTTTAGCTATGTCCGTCTGTCTGTCCGTCTGTGTACACGATCACTGCCGTAATTTTGAAGCAATTGATCTGTCATTTGATAGACAAGCTTATCTCTTAAAAAGTAAGAACAAGTTGGTGAATTGGAAAAATCTGTTCACTTGCGTTTTTTAATTTTACTGTGGGGCGTATTTTAACTTCAGCACGGCTGAAGATATTTTTTTTACTAGTTTCTGTTCGGTGTGAATACGATCGAAACGAAAGATGACTATTTTTTAAGCATTTTATGAAATTTTTAGTAAATTATAGTAAAGGAAATGTGTTTTAAAAACATTTAAGGGGTTTCGAGGGACACCGAATTGGAAAATTGTAAATGTTGTATAGGCGATTTACAACGATCAAGAGAGTTGCTAGAATGGTGCTCCTATGGCTCAAAATCCTTCAATTCAAACAAATATTGCGGAGTATTTAGCAGCAGTTATTTAAAGAAGGTCTCTCTGCCGTCATTAAAAGGATAAAAATCTGATGTGGCCAGACACATGACTTTATCATACAATATATAAAATTAATAGTTTAGGTGCATGAGAATCTATTTTATTGAGATAAATCGTACGTATTGTCAAAGCATCAGCATTTGACACTACCTACACTACGTCATTAAAATAATAATTATTTATGTCACAAGTGCCGAAAGTACGGAATAGCGCGACGAGCGGTGATGCGGCGCGTCACCGAAGACGGAGAGTCGCCGTCGCATGGGAGCGGGTCGCGCTATCTAGTTTCCGGCAGGAGTGACATCAACGTTTATTGTGTTGCTTTTTGAGAAATATGTATTTAAAAAAAATCGTTATATTTCTGTATAGGAAATGTTAGTTTGGTACCACTTTGACGAAACGTCAAGTTTAAAAAGCTAATTCAAATTCTGACAGATTTATATTTGTTCATGACATTGTAGATGTCATATGCGTACCAACATACTAAAATAAAACTACACTCATCGCTATACTTTATTTACAATTTTCTCAAATGATCGTTTTTAGAATCAGATATAAAGACAGGTTGATATTTCTTATAAACAAACAATCAAATTGGTGATCTCATTTTATTTGAAATTTGTATTTTGTACTTTGCCGCACTAGAGCGGCAACGTTCCATGGCGGTTCTCCAACCTCTGATGAAATCGGCTGTTTTCGAGTGTGACAGCACAAAAAAATATGTGATGTGATGTAGATATCAATCAATTCTTCATATCAATGTAGATGCTACCGAGCTCGATCAAATAGAATTTGCTCTTGCAGCTAAACTATTAATTTTACCAAAAAATGGCATAGGCATAAATTATTCAAAATTTCCTCTACTTTTATTTATTATTTAACTATTTTAACGAAATTACAGAAATGGCGGGTCATTTGCAAAATCCCTGAAAAAGGCTTAGAATAAACTACCAGTTCCTTTAGACCCTTTTGAACCAAAAGCTTTTCAGCTCTAAGTTAGGTCATGAAACTTCTAAATATGAACTTTCGTCCCGATACCTTTAGTAGTTTCTCCGGAATCGTCACCACACAAATCGTTTACACACCCACACACACAGAAATTTTTTTGCACCTTGATCAAAAATGTTCAGGGGACCCAAATTGCCCTATTTCCGCTAAAATCTTAATTTTTTTTCGGCATGATTACAATACTTGAGAATACTGCTTATGATAAACTAAAAAATAGAAGAGTATATACCAATTTGTGGATCAACTGGATTGTTTCCGGGTTTTAGTAAAATTTGATCTGACGCCTATAAAGTGGCATTGGAAACACTTCCTAAACGCCATCGATATTTTAGTAGACAAAGCAGATAAATGTTTACAAGCAGGAATTGGAGAAAGACACTTTTTCGCCCACAAATGGAAGACCAACAGTCCAACATGCAGACAATCTCGGTAGATAACAAGTAACCTCGCGAATAGTACCTACCATAATCAGAGCGCACCATTCAAGCGACACCGCGGCGTCTAATGACACTAATTGCCTCGTGTGCTACCGCTCTTCGCTGAGATCGTGTCCTGACTCGGGTAGCCGCGGGCAGCAAACCGGTCGCGTCCAGGTAATTTAGAGTGCAATTCGTTGCCTGGCCGGGGCGCTAATTAAAAGTTACGGTTCGGGTCGCAAAACTTCCTACCGAACGGGGTAAGTTAACGCGGGGACCGCCGCTAGGCCGTTGGGTAGGTGGTCGGTTGGTTGCCGGACAGAGGCGGCAGGTGAGCCCAAAGCTGGATTTAATTATTTTTCAGACGCCGAAGTTGGCAAATTCAACTGTTATTACGGCGAGGCAAAAGTTTAATGAGGCGCAGGGGTGAGGGCTTAAGTAATTTTCAACGCTTGTAGTTTTGATTATTGTTGTGCTTCTGATTCTAGAACATTGTGATTAAGTCCTTGCGACGAGAGTAGGCGGTGTTATTTTAACTAACTGAAATTTATGCTGTTTTTCGACATCCCTCAAAGTGAGTTAGGTATCTCTCAATTGTTATGTACGTGTTTCATAGAAGTTGAATAGCACTATGTAAAATATAGAAAATTAAGTTTTTTTACGTTATAACTCTGTTTTGATATATTGGCCAGCAATTTTTGATCGGTCCCAGACGATTTAGCCAACGTAGATCATTGGTGATGCTCCACGAAACCGCACATAAACAGTAATGTCAAATTCTCTAAGGAATGTATGTTCATTATTCATGAGCAAATACTTAAACTTACGTAAACTTTGGATACCTGTCCTTACTGTTTAACAACATTTAAAGAATCTGTAAACATATGAATATATATGTACCCATTTCGTAGTCCAAGGAAAAATAGTAAGGTGCGAAATTTGTATATGTGATGCAAGAGTTACATGTTATACCAATTATATAAATGTGGACTTCTGAATGCTTATTTGGTTAGGTACTTGTTCACTTATTGTAAGGTTTTTAATATTCCCTAGAAATACATATAGTATAAATATTTAGATATTTATCCCCAATATAAATTTGTGGTAATTTTACATCACTGCTAGAAAATAAACAACGTTATATCTCTAGAAGCACCATGGTAAAACTGGTTAAAAACTCTTTGAAATCAAAACGCAGTACCCCAAGTGACTAAGGTGAAAACTCAAAAAATCACACTAACTTGTCAGTGTAAGTCACAAGGAGGTTGGGAGGAAAACAATAATAACAAAAATACTGTCATTCAAGTTGTCAGTAACCTACCTATTATATCAGAAGAAAAGCTACGAGAAATGGAACCAGAATAAAATATGTTAATATACAGTGGAACCTCGCTAACCCGCACACACGGCAACCTGAAAATCTTGTAATCTAGATTGGCCCTTTATAAACCCATAATCCGAGCGCCCCCGGTCAATCCGGAAACAAAGCGACGATCAGGCGTCATTTTTACCCCAACAATCACAAAATGTTTTTGTGGCGATAAAAAGAATTAATTTAAAAAAATTGATATAATCGTGAAGAAGTAATGCATTTCTGACGAAAAAGTGAACAAAATATTCTATTGCCTGTTTAGACAAAAACATGCTCAACGGCATCAATATGGGAGTTAACTTAAAAACATCAGTGACAACTGATGCAACTGTTCAACTGCAATTCTAGCGTCTGAAGATAATGTACGACAAATGCTTTTCCTGGGCGACTTAGGCAAGGAAAAAAATCTTTCAGAGACATCAAACTATCATCAACAAACTATTAAGTATTGTATATAGTCGTCGTGAGTTGGCCCCCTTTGCACCCGTACAAGATATATATAAGGCACTTTTTGTCGTGAGTTGCGTATTTTACCAGTTATGTTAAGTCTCTCAAGTTAAAACGACCACATTGTGTAGGACTCCTTGTCCTATAGTTGTTTTTCGCAAGAACATATGAGCATCCCGTTTTTAAGAGACAAAAGAACAGATTTAAAGATAGCTGTGCAATTTAATGCTGATCAATAATATAAAAAAATACGCTAGAAAAATTAACTAGAAATCCAATTCAACTAGACAGTTGCCTAATATAACTGCCAGTGAGTTGGGTCATTATAGTAAATGTAAGAAAAACAAAAGGTAAGTCGACGAAGACGTATTACTTCCAGTAATTTTGACACATTGAGATAAACATGCTAACCATCGCATTGTAGTGGATTGTTACGCATTTACATCATAAGCTGTTTTGTGTCGATGCCTGCTAAATTATTAAATCACAGTCTCTTGATAGGCCCTTTGGGGCGATTTTTAAAGCTAATGACCCTTCCAATAGTGCATTTATCGCGTTTTGCGTCATAGAAAGGCCTATCCAATTGTCTATAAGCGATCAATGTCGCCGTTTTTACTTTATGACAAGAAACTATGTATTTACTTAATATTACCTACCACGAATAACTTTTTAAGGAAACTAATTAAATCAACCGACCACGTAAATATAATCCACTTCCAGATTTATCGAAACTATCAGCGGACAATAACATTGTGGTGAAGGATAGTACTGCCCTCCAATGGTAAACTGCCGTATGTACAAAAATGAAATTGATGTACATATTTCCCGTTTTCTCTTAAATATGACGTTAATAGTTAAAACACATTAGCCTGTTTTACGTACAAATAGCTAGGTAACATGCTAGACTAAGGTAAATTTCTTAAAATCTACAAAAAGTGCGTGGTTTTTGCATTAAAACAGAAAAATTGTAGCAATTTTTTGTATGTACATACGGCGTTTTACCATTGGACGGCAGTGTAGTCCTTAATATCGGAGCCAATAAATCTCGCAGATAGCGCGTATATTATACAGGATCGTGGTAGTCCTCCCTTCCTGTTCCCCCGACCAACCTCACCCAGCCCTACGTCATTTAATAAGCGGCCGTCGCCGCATCAGTAATTGCTAATTACACGCATGTTCGCCACAAACGATACATATATCATGATCCGCCGTTCCGATACGGACCGGACCTGGCCTAGGCCTTCGTGATTTGATTACGAAATTATACTTGGTTGTACTCGGGCCTATCCTCACAACAGACGCTAAACAATAAATCATCGTTAGGAGGAGATATAAATGTTAGGACTTTTAATGTTTTCCGGGGACCGTTGCTAAATATTTTAATAAGGTACAATGATAACTTCAAGATCTGTTATGTCGCTCGTTTTGTGTTCGGGCCCATGACTGTGGTCCGTGCCCGCTCCACCGAAAAAAAAATAAAATAAACGCCATTAACCTTTTATGTTACAAGTTTACAATAAATTTGCACCATACAAAATGTAAAAATAAATACTTTTTATTTTTACAAACACATCCAACTTCTTGACTTATTTTAAGAATTTTTTTGATCAAATTTTATTATTCTGTCACATACATACAATGATACACTGTAAAATGATAGCATTTCTTTAATTGTTGTCAACAATACAGAATATTATCGGTTTTTAAGAACTTCGTTTAGATGCCGCATGTTTGTTTTATTTTGACGTTTTGTTATTTTCCCATTTGATAAAAACAATATTTTTATTTTAAAATTATTGTCGAAAAAGCATTTTGTTTCATTACTATTTCTCCATACCTAATTTATAATTATAATTGTGTTAGTTATGTTTAATTTTAAACCGCAATTTTCAGAAATAATATAATACAAGATTTTAATACCACTAAACTTGAAATCACATTATTCTGTTTTTAAGCAAATTAAAACTTTTTAACTACAGTAAGAGAAATATTTCCGTAGCTTCTTTGAACATATGGCCCATTCCATAGTATGAAGACACTTTGATCCTATGCTGTCAAAATTATTATAATACATTTAGAAAATAAACTGCTTCCGGGTTATGCCGTGTGTCATGATTTGTTAATGCTGACGTTTCGCGAGCCATGTTGTTCGCTTCTTCAGAGCTAATTGAATACTCACTAATTGAATACTCACTAATTGAATACTAATCAGTATTCAATTAGCTTTGAAGAAGCGAGCAACATGGCTCGCGAAACGTCAGCATTAACAAATCTTGACACACGGCATAACCAGGAAGCAGTTTATTTTCTAAATGATTCTGGCCGTGAAAGCCTACGTACTTATTTATTATAATACAATTTTGAAATTTTAATCTTGTTGATGGGTGGTGCCTTGGAAAATCTGGACATTACAACACAGTTTTCAAACCGCGGGACAAAATTAGGTAGGATTTGTCACGCTCGCAGTGTGGAAATGATGGCCGTGCATTTTTGCTGCCGGGCCCTTTTAAGGGCCGGGCTCGTGACAATAGTCACTTATGTCACCACCTCTCGGCGACCTTGCACTGCATTTCTGCATTTTGGAGGCATTTATTTTGACGTTTGGAGAGTCCTGGCTCTGCAGCCATGTGCATTGTTGTAACTTACTGTCTACGTACTGTCGCCGCCCAGGTAGTTAATCGAATATATTCGTACAGTTAATGAGGCTGAGGAGTCTTCTGATTACATTTTCTTTAGGGAAGTTAGCTGTGGAGCTTCCTCTCCCAAGGTTTGCTTCCCTCCAGGAGGTCAGAGCTAACTAAGCATTAGAATAAGATATGAGAGGCATATTTCTCCTCTTCGTTGCAAAGGTGCACGGAGGTGCTCCTTTCAGAAGCTGTATGGTGTGCAGGTGCTTCCTAATGCTGCAGTGCCCGGTTATAATTCCAGTCACCATCCTTAGGTTGTTGCTACAGCGCTCGAGCACCTCAGCGGTAATGCAGTTGCCGTTCAGTTGTAGCTTCTATGCCCCCTAGCCTCGCGTCCACTTTAATGATCATGTCCAGTGATTGGAGGTTTACCAGGGTTTCCATGGAGGCCGTCAATGTGCAACCCATGGCACCAGTTATGAATAGGCAAGCTAGTCGCTGTAGTCACGGCAAAACTGTCTGGGCAGTATTCGGTTCTACTTCCCCATCGTTTCAGAGATTGCATTATACAAGCTTTCTATGTTTCTTGTCATTAGTTTGGTCTTCTGTTAGTTGTCGTGTGATGCATATTTCGTGATATTTACGTGTTTCAAGTTGAAACGACCACACCAGATTACCACCCAGATTTATTATTTGAAATTCTGGGGTTCACATAATTTGTCCTCCGTTACAACTTTACAACAATATTTTACATTTTTGTTAGGACACCTAGTATAAACAATTTTAAAACAAAGAAATACCTACTTGTGTACGGAAGCCGGATTGCTTCTCATTTGAAATAATGTTCGGCTTCATCATATCCAGAGGATATTCTTAGTAAACTTTCATGACAGACAGCTGATAAGCCTCACTGAAAAAATGAATATCGGTAAATATTGAACATTTAAGTCCGAAATTATTCATACTTGACATCAAAAGCTACCGCTTGCGATTTAAAAATTCTGACGAGAACGTTTGACAGCCGTTTTGGACTTATCGAACGTAGTTAAATATGAAGCGACTTGTCGAACGTTTCACCGGCGAGAAGTTTTTCGATTATTGGCGAACGAGGCAGGGAACCGTACGAGGTAATCCTCCTCTTAAAAATTTAACGGGCAAAAGGACTTTCTTCGCCGCTGAAATATACATACGTTTAGACTTTGCTTTTACGCAAAAGATTTTCCGCCCGAGGCATTCAGATTAACTTCCGCACCGAAAACGTTTTACCCCCGTCTGTAGTCGTGTTTGAACAGGTCTCTACTTACTAACTTGGCAGAGTTTTCCGAACTAAATACTTTAATAGGGTTGTACCTGAACAATCTGTATATTTATGTGGACGAAGTTGTAGTTGTGTTTGATCTTTTTGAGCTTATTTATGTGGTTAAAAATCAGGTTCAATAAATAAATTAGTAGAAAGCTTTTGAGTTATTTCTTCCACTTAGTGTATAGAATAAATAGTCATTGTGCATATTGCAGTGAATAACCGGATATCCGGTTATCATGTAAAACCGAATCGGCCGAAAGGTTATCTAGGTTTCTGTGATTAGAAACTTATACTGTGGCAAATGGTTGAAATAAAACGTGAACTCTGATAGTGTTGTAACATTTTAAAAGTAAAGAATTTTAAAATTTTGTTGTTTTCATAAAACCTCTATATATCTCAGAAGGCTTAACTGCAATGAATGACCATATGGTTTAAAAAAGAAAAGTCTGATAGACAAAAATACAAAAAGAAGCAAATATGTTATGTGTCATTTACACCTGGGCAACAGTGGCCAACTATATTAAGCGACATATTTTTTTGTAATGGACCTGACCTGGTCGACGGTATTTTTCGAATTTGAATTGTAAACAAAATTAATATGTCTGGTCCGATGTTGTTGCCTGTTGCTGTCGCTGTCTTTTGCCCCAATCTAAACTACGCTTTATACTTTTAACTGGTCTGTAGAATACATTAGATAGAGCTTCGTGGCAACCGCAGTGGAATAATACAAAATAAAAAATAACAAACTAATTTAATTTAGGAATACCTCAATGAAATTGTTGTTTTGATAAACGAATCATTTGGCAATAATGTTAAAGAAAAAAACTTTTTTAAAGTAAATATCTTTTAGATTAAAGTTTTCAAATGGGCCTAATTATTTTTCCAATCGTTAAAAAGTTACTGCCGTTTGAAATATTAACAAAATAAAGACAAATAAAAAATAAAATACATATTACCAATACGAAAACGAAGAAGGAATTCAATATCAATACCAAACCATCAATATGGACCGATAAAAACAATAAAAGTAAGTACATTACAACAAACAGAAGTGGAGCTGGATGTACAGGGGCGAGGAATGCAATTGTGCATAAGATTTTGAGTTAATTTTTAAGATGATGATAAAACATGGACTAATTTTTTTGAGTTTTGTGTTTTTGATATTTTGGACGGATTTTGTTATCTTCCGATTTGAATAATGTATTTTAGTATAATAACACACTTGTTGTTTGATGTAGATTTGGTTTTGTTGTTACAAGAAACAACGATTTATTCTGAAACTGCTAACCCCCCAGGACAGTAGCTGTGACACATTTTTTTCTGACAAATTCCATAAAAAAACAATGTCGTATTTCATCAAACACTATCATTAGGTTATACAACATATCTCGACACCAAGACATATTTGGCTACCTGTTTATTGTTTGTTGTTAATTTTCGGAACACAAAATGAACCTCTCTCTATCATACAATTAAAAGCAACTACTAATAGTGACACAAAAACTGAGAACAACAATCACTACAACAATAATTTGCAGTTATAGACCAGGCAATAGAGATCTTTGCGTGGCAAAAATAGTATCAGCAAGTCGACGGTCTCAGGTCACGTGGAACAGTCCGTAGATGTATTGTGATCTGTTTTCGTTTCACAAATATCATTACTTAATTTATTATAAGCAAACAACCTAAAAAATCGTGCTTTTTTCGTTTTTCGCTTGTAAAAGGTGAACCGATGGAGCAACCATAATATTTCAACACACGAATTGTAGAGAATGAAAAGTCGAAAAACATAAACCCTACACGGACTCGATCGCATTACAATGAACGTATGAAATTCGCACAAAACGGAAAAATCTGTGTTTTTTCAAAAATCCATAACTCGCGGGATTTTCGCAACAAAGTAGCGATTAATGGATACTTTGAGAGTGGCCAACCCACGCGTTGTCCGATGATTAGTTTTTGCACAATTGCGATTTGATTTTTTTTTGCAAATTGGTTCGGCGAGCCTGGATGCATCGGAGGCGGTCCGATTTAAATTTTTTTAACGGATTTCGAAAGTATAAATTATGCAAAAACAAATCATAGGACAATGCCTGGGTTGTGCACAGTTAAAGCACCCATCAATCGCTACGTTCTCGCGAAAAGCCTGCACTAGCTTTAAAAATGGTGGTTATGAATTTTTGAAAAAACTCAGCTTTCCACGTGACCTGAGACCGTCGGCTTCCTGAAACTATTTTTGTGACGAATTCAGTCATTTGTGCTCTATTGCCTGGTCTAATATTTTTCCGCGGTTTTAGCTTTTTTTTTCTGTCGTTTCTTTTGCGCTATAGCAGTATTATTTGTGTTGTATAGTGTCCTAAATACTGGCAGTTTGAAGAAAGCCCGATATATAACACATTGAAAATCATTTATTATTTTAATAAAAATCAGGGCCCAAGATGGTCACAACACTACACAACAAATAGTTTCCTATATTTGAACGAAAATACGCAATTCCGTTCATGATGTTTAATGTTTTTGGTAAACATAAAAACTATTTATTGCAATAAAAAGAAAATCTTCACTTTTTCCGGGACTTTTTCATATCTTCCTTCAGCACACGCTTTCGGATATTATTACACGCAGCGTCAAAATTAACTGTCACACGCGACACTCATCCAGATATATCTTCACATAAACAGTTCAACTTCTTGGAAATCTCCGTCAGGGCGCACGAAAGCAGGAAACGAAGCCAGAAAGACACGGTGCGAATATTTCAGCCGTTTTTAGCTGCTTATAAATAACCGAGCTCTCGCGAAAAGTGCACACGGTGTCACATAAATTTAGGTATTCCAGAGGCTGGAGGCGCCCCCTACCTGAAAACGAACCCGTCGCGTTTTATTGTGTCTCCGGCGGCGTAGTGGCAACCTCTCGCCACCCCCTGCAACGGGTGTGCGTGTCCGCTAAAAGCTCCTAGCAGCGCGCGTCTGCTCTTATTAAAACATGTTATTAATGAGGTGGATGGATGAATATAACGGGAAGAGTTCGTTAGACTCGTTAGTGGGATAACCGGAGGCGATGCTCCTTAACTAAGGTGAACAATAGCTAGTTCAGTAGGTTGTAGAGAATTACTTATACAGGCATTCAATTATACTGTGTATATAGTTATAGTAAATACCTATTACGAACTCAAATAAAGCGCGTGGCGTATATTTTATACCCTACCCTAACCTAAACGCCAAACCAGTAAGGACTAGATTCTGACGTAGTATAATGTTCAAGTTCCTATAATGAAAATAATAGAAAAACGAGAAATATATCATACATTTCTATATTATTCACACACAAAACTAAATTAAAATTAAAAAACACCACGGCCTGAACTTGAACAATGAACCTTCCAATTTCCGGTTTGTATCTCTTCCAGTTGAGCTACTTTTCAAATTTTTCGAGTCCTTATATACTGTTATTGGTATCTGAAAGTAGTCTTACCAGTTTGAGATATTTTAATTCTTTACGAGTACATTCTCGTGTAACATTTTACTGATTTTTATTCCATATTTTGATTGCACAACATTTAAAGCATACACTGTAAAAATTTCAGAAAGAAATACGAAAAATTAACGATTTCACAGCCAAAATTCTAGCGGCCCGCCGAAGTCTAGTATATCTCAATTATCCCAACCTTTCTAACCACCTCCAATACGTACATCTTTCAATGTTTTTCTGAAATTCTTTTCTGTAGTATACCCACATTTATCCTCTTTAAAATTATGCATAATCTTTTGTGATAAGCTTCATAGTTTTGGAGACGATAAAATATTAGTGGACAAACCTAAAAGTTCGGGTATGTCGTTACACGTCTACAATTTAAACGCAGTTTTCTCGAAACCCTGTTTTGTTGGATGACACGATTACGCAAAAACTAACAAGCCGATTAAAAAAATTCAAGCGGTATTGTATTCGCAGATTGACTCGCTATCACTAGAATAAACCGGTTTCATCAAAAATTAAATGATTTATCCACCTTTTTTGCATGTTTTCTAATTTTTTTGTTATAATCCTGACCCCATAATTTTCAATATTTTTTAGTAATCCTAGTTTGCGCGATAGCGAGTCAATCTGCAAATACAAAGCGGCAAGAATTTTTAAATCGGCCCGCTAGTTTTTGCAAAATCGCTTCCACTACCCAACAAAACAAGGTTTCGCGAAAAGTGTGTTTAAATTGTAGACGTACAATGTCATACCCCAACTTTTAATTTTGGTCACTCATATTTTTATCAACATCTGCAAAACTATTAAGTTTATCATAATAAATGATAAGTCCTATGATAATCGACATATAATCGGCTTCGGCGGGCCGCTCGAATTTTGGCTATGGAATCGTCATTTTTTCGAATTTCTTTCTGAAATATTTACAGTGTATTCCTTAAATGTTGCGTAATCAAAATTTGTAATAAAAAATCAGTAATTTTGTGAAAATGTTACACAAGAAAACGTTGCCTATGAAGACAACCGGGTACAGAGAAAAATTAAATTAGTATTTTTGCAAATGTTTTCTGTTGGCTTTTTTGTTGGACTTTATTGTTGGTCGTGTATGTTAACAACAGTTGCTAAATCAAAATTTCCCCAAAAAATCATTTCAGAGATGTAAGTGGGCGTTACACGTTCAAGCATTTGTTGCTCGTTGTTCTCGTTAATATGACAACGCTCTGTTTAGATTTATACCTTCATGGATCCTTATTGAAACGCAGAAGATTGCATGACCAACTGCCTATCAAATGAAAGAAAAAGTAGTGGCATGAGTTTGAAGCATGGTCGTGAATTTCTGAAATGAATAAAACCATTTGGGCCAGTATTTGTTTCTAGATGATGTTTTTGAAGATATTTTGATTCATGAACGTATATTACTTTTAAAAGACACGTTTGGATAATGTATAATGTATTGGGAGTGAAGTAGTTTGAAGTGGCCTCTACTATAAGAGGTCTAACCCTGTACATTATAGATAAATCCGTCACCTCAAGGATAGATTGCAAGGATTTGAACATATTCGCATAACACGCCGACTTCGGTCCACGCCTGCTACCTCAAGGCTATATAATCGCGATCGGACTTTTTGACAATCATATGGCTTAAGAAGAGGGCAATATCGATCATCAATAATAATAATCAAATAATATCAATCGAATTGTGTAAGTTTTATTAATATTGAGCAAAGGGTCAACGTGATACAGCCTATTGAATATCCCGACTTTTGTAAGTATTCCGTGTCACCTAATCAGTGATTAATTAATAGTTTTATTGGGTAATTAGCGAGTAATTAGCGCTTTTCTATACACTGTAAATTCCCATAAGGGGGGCTGTAGCCGGCCCTCCAACTTAAGAACGCAAATAGTCGCTTTACACGCCGACTTTGGTCCACGCCTGCTACCTCAAGGCTAGATAATTGCCATCGGAATTTTTCTCATTCCTATAGTCTAAAAAGAGGGCAATCGAATGGTGTTAGTTTTATTATGATTGATCAATGGGTCAACGAGATACAGCCTATTGAATATCCCGATTTTGGCATATGTTCCGTGTAACCTAATTAGTTATTATTATTATCCCGACACCTAAACCCAACAAATAACACACCTCATCAGCATCACGACGTCCCAATCGCAACCGCTTTTCTTCCTTACGTCCAGGGTACGACAGATCGTATTGGACGCATCCTCCGCAAGCACAACATAAAACCGATATACAAACCCCTTTCCAAACTATCGGACTTACTTCCTTCTACAAAGGACAAAATCCCTCCTCTTCTTTCCTCTGGTGTGTACCGGATTCCATGCTCCTGTGGAAGTGTCTATATTGGCGAGACGAAGCGATCAGTAAGCGTCCGAGTATCTGAGCACGAACGCTGCACTAGATTGCGACAAATCGCTGGTTCAGCTCTCGCTGAACACAGATATAACACGGGACATGACATCCTGTTTGCACAAACCAAAGTCCTCGCCCGTGAATCCCATTACTACCCTAGAAGGATCCGTGAATCAATAGAAATCCTAAAACACCCCTCCAATATTAATAGAGATGATGGTTTTCACTTACATCATACCTGGAAATCAGTCCTGTCCCAACCGCTTCTACCTGCTGGCCCACCACCTGTTAACCCCACCCCTTCCACTACGTTACCCCCACCTGTTAACCCCACCCCTTCCACTACGTTACCCCCACTCCAAACAACATCTGGTGACTCCAGTCCCCTCATATATAAAGACCCGCCCCAACAGACGACAGTATATTCTTAGCGCTTGGTTTGATAACTTAGTCCTGAAGATGCCTCTTGCAACAGAGCGCGAAACGTCGACTACTTCAAAGTCCTCAACGCGGTTTCCACCCGGAAATCAATATATCATTGACTCAGACCGCGGAAGTCTACAATTTAGATATAATTAGTTATTAATTAATTACGGATACTAATTTACATATTTCGGATCGGACTTTTCTATTTTTAGATAGGTCGAAGAATGCTCATTCAAACGGTGTTAGTTTTATTGTCACATCTCGAAAGTACGTATTCAACATACGATTTGTGAGAGCAATAAACATTTACCAAACACTATTTACTAAAATTATAACCATCCCCAATAGGTATCACCCCGGACTTGTTTAAGTTAGAATGCCAGCATTCGTTCCTTAAAGTGACAAATTCGCATTTAAATTTGCACAGCGTTAGTAGCTCAACCGGTAGAACTCGCGCCCAAAAATTGGGACGTTCCTGGTCCAAATCCAGACCAAGGTATTTTTTTTCACAATAACTTTCTTCAGTTCTACATTTTAGTAGCGTTTTTTTATGTAGATCAGACGTTTTCACACAGCCCAAAAAATAAAAATATATACTACAAAGGAAATCTTTTTCTCTTAATCCTATTATTTCGTAATGTTATTTTCAAAAAAATAATCTAGTTGGTAATCAAGAATGAACGAACCGTAACGTTTTTCTTTTATCTCTCCCGCACGTTTTATTTATTTCGCCGCATTAATAAAGCAAATACGATTGTCACGAATAGGTCATATATCAAGCGGCTCTTCCGTTTCGCGTTCTCTCCGTTTTGCCGCGAGTGGTTTGGGGGATGATTTGATAAAAAGTGGTCGATTTCGGCGGGGCCAGTTCGGGCAACCGTTTGATGAAAATTTAATAAGCCAATTTATATGTGAAATATGTTGACCTAATATTCGAAACGCCGCCGGTCTGTTTATTTGCCGGGTACATATCGCGCCTGCCGCGGTAGGGTTAGGGGTGATTTATTGTGGCAGATGGAAATTTCGCGAATTATTTAATTCTAATGTTTTGTTTATGAGAGAAATGTGTTTTGTGGTGTGTTTTTAAAATTCAGGCCGCACAAAGAATAACGGACAAATGAGTGGACAAAAAGTGGAATGGAGTTTGAGTAGGGTTAAGGGCCCAAATCCGTATCAAAATGGTTAATATCAAAACGGCGCGGTTTAAGTTATCTCAGTTTTTGTTAAAGCGATAATCAGAATGATTCAGGAGGGAATTATAAATTGTATAATTTATAATGTAATCACACATACTGCAATTAAGAAATGAACCTTACAGTAAGATAACGCCCATTATGGAAATAACGCCATAACGCCATAATGTAATAGGGCCGAGCTGCTTAAGTGCTGCCAGTTAATTGACATATTAATTTATTAAATATGGTAGGACTTTTAGCTATGGAATCACCATAGTCTTCTGTTCTTCAGTTAACTTATTATATGTTGCTTTTCTGTAGATTCTTTTCTATGGTTGAATGGAAGTTGTATATTAAACAAACAATAATTATATGCTGAAAACAATTGCAAAGATGCATTTAAATGATATATGAATCTTTAACAGTAACAACATTCTCATAGAAAATTTTTCTAACGTTACTTCTTTTAACTTGACTTAAAAACCGTTTCCTACAACCCTAAGATTTGAGTACGAAACTCAATAATATAATTTAGAATGTCGCCATGTCGACACAGGTATATAAAATAATATTTTTGAAAAAAATGCCTCTTTTACTTTGTACAATATATTAAATTTCTTATGTACCGGTTTCGTTATTTAAAACATCATCAGCCTAAATCTGTTAAGAAATTAGAATGATAATAATAAATCAATAAATTAGCAGGCAATTAACAACACAAGCGAAGTATGTGCGTGTGCAATGTGAGAATGCCGACGAAATATATGACCAATATATGCAAGTTATCAAGAGGGATACAAAAAAATGGTTTAGGTAAGCATTTTAAAAATTATATTTTTAAAAATTACTCTAAAGTAAACAATTTTGTGCTGATAAATGTTAGAAGTTCTGGATTTGTGCTCCGCTATCCATTGTGCCAACTTCCTTCGTGTTTGACCTACATAAACAGTATCACAATTAGAGCATTTGAATGAGTAGCTCCAGACTCATCCATAACTGATTTAGGGTTTTTTACGTTTGAAAGTAAATTGTAGATAGTATTATTGCTTTTAAAAGCGGGATAAATGTTAAATTTTAGTAATATTTTGTTAAGTTTTATATTGACGTCATTGTAAGTGAATGGTTTATAAATTTTATCAGGTTTTTTTTAGGTATGTAAAGTAGGTCAGAGGTGTTTACGATTTGTAGTAAAAGGGGGTTGATGTGTTTGAAAGGAAAAATGTTGTTTGAAGAAAATCATAAATCTAGTTTCAATAGGTGACATGACAACACAAACCATGACAAAATGTACTACAAATTTGAGAAATTGTAGTTCTAGTTCAACCACAATAGTTCAACCACAATGTATACATGAGTTTTGATCACGCACAACTTGATATCTGATATCGTATTGTTTGTATCTGATTTGTAGACGATATAGAAGATATTCACCACTTTAATACAAAAAGAATGTTACAAACATTTACAAAGATATTCATCTAGGTAGGTACTTAGTATTTCTAGAATTATCACATAGACAACCTTGAGTACTAAGCACAAGTTATGCACTCTGTAGAACTTAGATAGGAACCAAGCGCGCCAGGCATTGTTTCAGGACCTCGCGCAAATACAACTTTATGGATTTCGCGAGCACATAAGGGTACTGCAATCGCGAAATATGTTCCGCGCGTGTGTGTGAATGTATTTGTATGTGGATATATCGTGTAGATGCACCCCTATCGGAAATATATTAGGGTTTCGTGCGAACCTCCATACAGCTCTTGCTGCGACAGTACCAGAAGTCAATAACGCCAGCAGTGGACGTAAACTGATCCTGCGATGCTCTGGATGCTCATTTCTTTCACAGGACTCGCCGTATCTATCTTTCGAATCGTAATAAAGTGTCAGGAGCGTCGATAAAGGACCAGACGCTGGAAGGATTTGCTTTAGCTGTTCTATTGTATACGAAAAATGCCATAATTTCCTCCCCCAACAATGGTCCACTTTTGATTATGTTATGATAAATGTAAAATGATAAAGACCTACCTGATTATGTGCTGTTGCTTTCTTTACATTATACAGGCTGAGTCTGTGAAACGGTTCTCCCGCTTATCTCAGGATTGAGTTGTGATAGAGGTCTGAAACAATGGAATCAAAAATTAGAATAAGAATACTACAAAATACGAAACTATACAACAAACACCCTAGTAGGGTGACAAACATTTTAATACTTCAAAGCTTCCAATTTTTAATAAGCTGAACCAACTTCTTAAAAGGAATAGGTGGTTATCATTTGAACTCCCTTTTTGTTGCCAACATTTCAAACTAACTAAACTCCTTTCTGATTAGTGTCATAAGAATATAAAAAAAATTATATAGTTTCCTAAATCTCCATTACTTTACTCTTAGATGAGGAATGGAGTAAGTAAGATTGATACAATATGTATGGTCTTTTGAGTGATTGTGATTGATCTGAAAAAAAACTACTTTGTAGTACAAAATCTTCCAAAACCTCCAGTTCCTCTCAAAAACAACGATCAGCTGACAAGGATAGGAAATTTTGTTTAATTCAAATAAATATGCATTGAGCCAAACAAATCTGGTGTTTCAATAGAGGCAAACACGTGGATAAAAATTCATTTGTTTGATCGAAAGAACGTTTATTTGTGTAAAACAATTTATGTTTTCAGTTAAAATTTACAATTTGTATATTATAAGGGGTGAGATTTATTTAGTTCAAATAATTATTATTGTGTTGAGTTAAAGAATTATAATTTTTTAAATGAACAAAATTTTAGGTAGAGGTAATATACGAAATGCGAAAGTTTGTAATGGTTCTTTAAAATTATCAGTTTGTTGAAGTATCTAATGTGGACCTTTTATTTATAAAAATTTTCGGAGGGTACTGTAGAGCTAAATCTCCACGTGTCACCGCCTTTTGGGATGTCGCACATCTTCGACCAGTGGTTGGTCTTCCCAAACCTACATATAGTCAAGGTCAGGATAGCAAAGTGTACGTCTGTTTCAAAATCAGAACTTGGACCTGCATGCACTGTTCTCTATATTGGCGATCACGCAGACTTCTTAGCAATTTAGTCACACCCACGACAACTAAGTAGCGACTTTTCACCAGTCTATTTATATTAGAGATATGTCCGAAGTACGAGGAGATAGTTTACAGCGCCATCTAACGATGAAGTTGGATAAGGTATTCGCACTAAAATTATATTTATTTGATTCAAAATTTGATTTCTTCTCCATCTTCTGTACTAACATGTTTGTTTGAATCAAAATTAGATTTCTTTGATGTAACTTTTTTACTTTATCATACGTAGTATATTTTCCATAATATATATTTTCTATTTGCCTACCATATTAATAAAAATATCTTCTAAAGTATTTTACTGTTCGTCCATGTAATACATTATTAAAAGCGAATTGAAAATATCTCAGTAACTTTTTTGTAGATGAGGCTAATTTCCGTAGTAAGTATGAAGTTATGCTATGAAAATATGCGGAGAAAAAATTAAAACAAAATTTTCAAAAGGAAGGACAAAGTTCGGCTCGCTTTATAGGGGGGACAAGTTTTTAAAACCGCCAGTCGATACCCAACATCTTTTTTCTTTTCACCATTTCTTTTATTAAATACTTCGGGAATGCGTTAAGTTAGACTATATACTACTTGACAAAAAACTGTTTTTACAGCCTTTATAATATATTACAGGATAATTACTCAAGAATTCATGATGTAATCTTACACAGCGATTTTAGTACCTACACCAAACCCATAAAATCCCCAGATATTCTCAGACTCCATCCTCAGAGAAGAAGCTAATTTCAATTCTTGGCTTTCGCTTTATTGAATTTCGACAGATACTGCCACGGCGGGGTAATATATAGGTGCCATTCTAATTTTATGCGAGAGGAGAGATCCTGATGTAGGTCGGGCTACGCCCAGACCTCCACCGCCCCCCTCTCACCTAGGGGTATGGAAAAATTCAGAGATCGCTCGGATATCGATATCTCTCATTTTTAACGATACCTACCCCAGTGGGGCGGCCGTGAAGCATCTCCAGCGTGCTTGTGAACTCATAAGTGATCATTCGTGTCTATTTGGGATCGTTTCTTGGCATTGCAATCCTCCTTCCAGGGCAATAGTAACGCGGGATGTCTTATGCCACCCCGCCCTCGTTGGAAGATGGGGTGTTAAATTTTATTGCTATATGCGGTGACGATCGGATAAGGGTATAACATCGATAAGGAAACGTCTTGATGGTTATTACGACGGATATGGATGTTTGTCCCGTTGCTATGAACGTAACGTTTGATTTATTGGTATTGTACGGTGGTGAAATGGTCCTTAAATTATTATTAGTAATGTGATAAAATGAATCGATGAGCAGCGATAGTAAAATATATGGACCGAATTCATGCGAATGGACTGGAATAGACATCTCTGAGAGATAAGCACAAATCATTATAGAAATGTACCTATGATTATGCTAAGACGATCAAATATAATATATCCGCATGGAAACATTGACTGACCCTGCTATATTATACAGCTGCTGTAATATAGGTACAACATACTTTTAATATTTCAGAAACCATTTATGTGATTTTTATTTGTTTTTCTTCGAAGCGATAGATTTTTTATTAAATTTTTAGTTTTGTCCTTCGTAAACAGCAAGAACGAGGTATTTTCAAAACTAAAACTAAAAGAAAAAATTAGGGGGCATTTATGTAATTCAGAAAAGGATTCTCAATATGACTAAATATATTGCCGCATAGGACAAAGACGACAGGACACATTTCGTGAAAAATTTCGGTAATTGTACAAGAAAACGATCTCTAGGTGATATACTGCACAATCTTAATCGTCATAAGAGTTGACGTTTAATCTAAGATTAAAATAATAATTTGGTAACTATAAAAATAGTGAAAAATATCTAAACCTTAAGAGGTTGTTTTTAGGGGGCTGAAACAATAAATATTCGCTTAATACTTTGAATTGATCTAAAAATGATAGTATTGTACCCACAAAGACTTATAAATAGCAGATACCAATAGGGTAGAATTTGAGGGGTTTGAAAAAAAAAGTATAATTAAAAATTCTGAAACTTTGCAAATGTGTTAATATTACACCTGGGAACTCGTTAAAAATAGTTTTTTAAATCATTTGATAATCGGGTGGTTTTGGGGGGGTTGATAAATAAAGTATGCTTCTTGGATATTGCAGTGGATCAGAGATAATGTAGTAAAGAATGTCGCAAATAAGTAACTTATAATGTACATTTTATATACATATATGACGTGACACAGATATTCTTGTTATTATGTTTCTATATCAACATGTATTTTATATATAGATAACTAGATATTAACACTGAACATTATAACATTTGATCTCCAACAAAAATTGTGAAACTTTATGATTTTAATTATACTATATTATCCCAGATAACATACTAAAAATTATTTTAAAAATCAATTAGCAGTGTGTTGTTTTTTTTGTTGTAAATATTTGTCAATATTTACTCAATAATAACAAAAACAACAAAATATCCTTGACATTAAATAAAAAATATAAAGATAAAAAGCTTGAGGAATATACATAATTTATAATAAATTTTAAATAAAACATTGTTTTCGGAGAGAAATTATTATTAGCTTCAATTTTATTATATGCAACCCATCTTTCGGCTAATCTGGACGAAACACGAAACACACGAAACACACGAAATTTTTGACTGAATTCGCTTCAGTGAATCATTCTTTATATCCGCAACATTAAACTTGTGACTGATATAATCCATTTTTTCTTCTTTCCTGTGTTTTCGCCATTCTTAAAAAAAACTGTAATTTTGAAATCGAGAAGACATGTTCTGAAAAAATCAAGGCGTGTATACACAATGGTGTCAGCACAACATTTATAATTGCAGGCGTAAAAAGCTAGTAAGTTACTAGAATCGTACGTTCAAATCGCAGATATTAGAACTGGTCCTTATCCCATGCAACTTGATAATATTAAAAAGTTGCATAGTGTCAAACAGAAATTCGCATGCGACTGGATACACTGTCCAGTGTTTTAATTTTTTTTTAAATTTTATTGTCCTATTCTATTTGTAGACATTTTTTGCATCCCCACAGGAAAACAACATATTATAGGGTAAAATCGGGGAATTGCTGCGGTGAGTAGAGCTTTATTAATCACAAAAGGTCCAACCCCTTGATGCTGAATTCTGAAGGAAAGGACAATCAAATTGAAGCCTGTTAAATGCTAGGTATGAATTTGGTTTCAACATGATGGTGCTTTCACGTATTAATAATAACAAATAATAAAAACATAGTAAAAACTCCCATATTTATTCCATGATATCAACAATGTATACGCTTAAATTCAGCTTTGTTTCAAGAAAATAAACATTTTCGCTATTGAACCGAATTAATATTAGTCATCAATATCCCTAACCCCGAGAATTTAGCAGACTTTTAGAAAAATATATTCAAAAGAGTAGAATATTACTTATAAGAACATTTTATTGTTGAGAAAAACACTAAATGTAAAATAAAAAGATCTTAATATTAATTAGTATCATTCTCTTTCCAGTGCGTACATTCCAACTGACGTTTGTCGTCTTTACCTCGGAACAATAAGTTCCTTTATGAGGCAAATGTAATTTACGGCCTTCCAGTCGATCTTGTTGATTGTGGTCCAGTTATCGTTTCTTTTATTTACATGAAATGTATAATTCATTTAAAGTAGATGTCTTACGTGCGTTTCCCAATGTCCGAATTTTGGCAAATAGTTTCTCATGCGTCATAAAAACCTTATCTCGATGATGATCTTGTCTCGCCTCGGCTCCTTTCAAGTTTGAAGCGAGTTTACAAGCGGCAGAAAATTGATATTGCTGTAAAATGAGGCACGTCTAGTGTCTAGACATATACATACATGCGGAAAACGCGCCTCTTGTTTATACATCTTACCGCCAGAATAAACCTGTTATATTATCTGCCACACGTGCATATATCCGTAACAAGCGCTGCTAGAGGCGCTCGTCTGGAGCAGAGAAAAGAAAAGAGAGCTTAGCGCGGATAAACGTTCCCAGAAAATAGTAATGATAACAAAACACGAGCTTGGATAAGTACACGTTCGTGAACTTTTGTATAGTCTGCTAAGTTATATTTTGATAGCCTGGCTAATGGTTTGGTTTCAACATAGTAAATAACTAGACACGAATATTGGGTTTATTCTTGGCAAATATGTATAAAGAATAAGTATAGAGGAAGCGAACTTAAACAATAACATACCGGGTCACCAATTGTTATTATTAGGTATAGTGTATTATAATACAAGTTTTATAAGACAAGAATTGGCGCACGACTTGTTTTGAATTATAGACAATCAAATATAAAAATAGAACCAGAGGAAGATATCTGTAAATATAGTATTCATATATGTATAATAATGTACAGCAATATGGAGTAAAAGACACCTGTAGACACAAAATAAACGCTTGGTTTGTGGACAGGCTGATCATCTAGTTGGATATGGTGGCTCTTCTCATTGGTTTTTGTTTAACTGAGATCAAAGAAGCTGCGGCTTGCAGATATGTTTCCATGATTCGTTGGGAATGGTCCGAGATTATTTGTTGCTTGAAGACATTTGTTTCAGTGTCGTGATTTATAGCTTGTGATCATCCTTCGTCTCGTTTTCCACCATCTCTTCCAGGGATTCGAAGCGTTTCTTCCGAAGTCGAATAAGAGATTCGGCAAGAACTTCTGGTCCTGGAACATCGTGGGCTGTACTCATATGCCACAAAAATTCATTCTTATGTGAGTCTTTGCTGCTGTGAATTATTGGCTTGTGGTCCTTCTTGTCAGTCTGCCATTGAAGCGCTTCTTCCGAAGTTGGCAAGAACTTCTTGAATCCTCTTCCCAGGCCATCTTGCTTGCGGGCGTTTCCAGTTCTTCAGATTTTCTCTTGCTGCCGTCGGAGCTTGTAAATAATTGGTTTGCCACTCGCATTTGATGAACTATTTGTTAGGAATTAGGTAGTGTTATGAAGGATGTGCTATCGAGACATGGTGGAAATGAAGATGGATTAAAGGAATTGAAGGGCCCCAGTGAAACTCCGGGCAGGCCAGACATTTGACATGGTGGATATAGAAGATGGATTAAAAGGTTTGAAGGGCCATGGGCA
This sequence comes from Melinopterus prodromus, assembly GCA_964023965.1. Taxonomy (NCBI): domain Eukaryota; kingdom Metazoa; phylum Arthropoda; class Insecta; order Coleoptera; family Scarabaeidae; genus Melinopterus; species Melinopterus prodromus. The sequence goes on from OZ030391.1 coordinate 76,480,747, forward strand.
ACCTCCTGGCAGGCCAGACATTAGTCATGGTGGATATAGATTATGGATTAAAAGGATTACAAGAACGGGACTAGTTCGTTTTTAAAGGGCTCGACGGACCATGAACCAAACTCCGGACAGGCCAGACGTTTGACATGGTAGAGGATAGGGTAACGGAAACCTGAAAGAGAAGAATGGAAACGGGAATTCGTTGAATACTGATTTTTTAAATAAACTGGTTGAGTATACATAGTAACAATTTCCATAACAAAGAATACATTTAACAATACACATAACACCACTATGCAACTAAAGGTTACTGCTGAATTTGCAAGGTAAAGTTGGTCACATAATTAGTACGGCATAATATTTGCGTATGTGTATCACATTACGACACAATGTCAAGTTTACTATAGTTCGAATTTAGAACGAATGTTGGTTGTAATTAAAGAAATAAACCGTCGTTTAACTTAGAGATTAACCAGGCAAAAAAGTAAAATTTAAGTGAATTTTATGGAATAAATTTTGAGTTTTAGTTGTAGGCCAATTCTTTATTTACTAATTACTGTGGCAAAACCTTTTTTTTATTTTAGACCTTTTTTAACCAGTTTGATCTAGAGTCAAACTTACCTAATCATTTGTAAACATGCTATTTGATTCATCTAAATACCTCTTTTAATACCCGAGATACTATAATAACAGTAATCTAAGTTTGCAGATATTAATTGTTTTAGTAAACTTTTATTTTGAATTAATTTTAAAAAACTGTATAGTTTTTCAGAAAGTAATTAAAAATGTACGCCCAGCGAAGCAAAGTTGAGAAAAATCTATTAGTTTTGGACTAATCAATAATTTTAATCATTTTGAATTTTTTTAACTTTATAATCCAGCAAATATACAACAAATGAATCCACATGATTAGCCTGGCTAACAATTAAAGAAGTCGAACAATATATTACTTTGTGGTTTTGTTCGTAGAACCTGGATCTGAAAAGAGATACTGTGAATTAAGTAATTTTTATGTAATAAAATTGTAATTTTTGAGAAAATCGCAAAGAAGTGCAGACAGTAGGTTGTTCTAATAGTATTTTTCCTTACAATTTATTCTCTATTTTGTGTCATTAACTTTATGTAAATTTTGCAACTAGGATGTAGGCCGTAACCGCGGTTACAGTTTTATAACGAAAACCTTCCATATGAAACCAAAAGCAGTGTCACAGTGTGTTCATTATGAAACTAAAGTAGAGAAATGTAGTTTTGCTCAAACTTCGATGTAGAACTTTTAGTTCACTGGACGGCGAAAATCGAAAATGGCGACCGCATGTGTACGTGATGTAGGTTGAACGGTTACTTCGGAGGACCGTATCTTATCACGCGGGGGCGGCGTCAACCGGTTAGTAGAACGAAGCGGGGAAGACGCGGGCGATCGCCGATAACGCTAACAGGAATTATGGAAATTTTTACGCGTGGCACGGCGTCGCGCGTGCTATTCCGCAGCCAGCGACCAAAGTCGTAATTTTTATATTTTACTGCGGCAGCGACAGTTTATGATTATTCAGGCGGCGATGCGACCGATGGTGACGTCCGCCCGGCTTCCACATCTGAAATTCTAATATCGCTCTAAAAATGCTAACTATACCGGCAAAGAGGATATGATGGATATAGGATAGATACACAGTAATTTTGCCAGCAAAAAAGCTAAGCTTATCGATTGCTAATGAAACCATATTTAGTACGATAAATGACTAAATGTTTTACGCGTTAGAAATATTAAAAAATAGTAGCGCCAATGAAACCAATCAGTTCATATGAAACTTTATATGCAATTTCTTAAACTATTTTTTAAATTAAAAGTGTAATAAAAACCTCTTCTTCCTTTGCTAATAATTTTTATTTTATTTATTACCGTTTTCGATCAGCCATCATCTTCAGCTCAAATCTACAAACCATAATTAATTCACATCAATTAGGGTAAAAGTTTGACAATGCAAAGGTTAAAACAAATATAATATTTAATAACTAATCACAACTCACAGTTATTTTTATAAATTATAATAAAATTATAATAAATTATAAATACACATTCAAAACATTAGGCAAGCTTAACTTAAATCTAAAAACGACGTGTCAATTTCGTGTCAAGGTTGAGACACGACATTTTCGAAAAATTAAACATTTTGAAAATCTCCGAAAAGAAATTAACAAAAACAAAAACCATCTTATTAATAAATATATGAGCCAGACTAGACGACATACATGAAGAGAGATTTGTGTGGAAAATTAATTCGTTCATTGAGGAGCATAATGCTTTGTCAAATGTATGTTTTTCCATTTGGTATTGTTCTAATAAATCAAGTTTATAGTTCTTTTTAAACTTATGAAGACGTTTAAAGTTTTTATAATCTATGAAGCGACCTGTGCTCATTTTTAGTTGATAAAGATTAGATGAATTCCTAGTTTGGTGCTCTAAAATGCGGTTGGAAATAGTTAGTCCGATCTGGCCCACGTACACAGAACGACAGTGAGAACAACCAACAGAGTAAATTCCAACATTTTCTAAAAGGGGCGTAGAGATTTTGAAATTGGTCAATAGACCATGGATTAGGATTTTTGAAAGCTGGATAAATGTCAAATTTAAGTAAAATCTAAGTAAGTTTGGTAGTGGTGCCATTGTAAGCTAAAGGTCTGTAAATTTTATGATTTTGTCTCTCGAAAACATGGAGTGGATAAGTTGTCAATGGATATTGCTTTAAAACTCGATCGATGTGTTTTGCAGGAAATAAGTTGTTTGAAGCAAATTCATGTATATAATTTAATTCATCAATTCTTGAAGAGTAATCAAAGGGATAAGTAAGACAACGATTGATCATGTGCCGAAAAGAGGCCTTATGTTGGGAGTAAGGGTGTGCGGAATCATAAGGAATTATAATAGGTAAAGGATAAAGGCATTCTAAAAATTAAAAATTTTATGTTATTATTATCATTGTTGATTAGAGTCAAAGTCAAAGATATTCAAAGGAGAATTTGTTTCAATTTCTAAAATGAAATTTAATTTGTTATGAACGTTATTAATGTAATCCAAAAGTTTTTTTTGTTTAATATTTTATAAAGTACATATTACACTACATTAATTGTATTATTATTTGATTATATTGCATACTATGTACGAATAAAATGGAACAAACATTGTCTTCTTTATTGTGTGGAATTTTTTTATTTAATTCTTGCCGAGATCGCCCATCAAAAGCAGTTGATGGGATGCTATGTTATTTTTGAATGCCCGCTAGATGTGGGGTATTGTTTAAACTGCTTATAGGTGCATAGGATTATTGAATTTTTATTTATTGAACTTCCATTATTATATCATAATCAGTTAAATATCCCCACTGATAACCTTACGTGTCTCTTAATTTAATCATTTCATGGTGACATATTAGTTTCCGCAAGCTTATTATCGGAATATTGTCCTCAATTACATCTGAAATGCATTCCTAAATTTCTGGGAATATCTGCTTCCTTCATGTAATTTCCATCACTTACACGATGCTATCTTTCATCGCGATTATAGACATTTTTAGATTAATTATTTTCAGCGCCGTGGAAATATCTGCTTCAAAGTCCAAAATAGTTAAGAGAGTATTGCAATAAAATTGGCACCTGCTCGATGGTTTGTGTCCAGATTAAAGAAATGCGTCCGGATTATCGGGTTGTGAACGGGGTTAAAATGTATTTCTATTTCTTCTATTTCTTAAACACATAGACAGTAGTACATATAAACAAAACCGCAAGCTAGACGACTCCAACTACTTAAGAAATTGGAAATATAATAAATATAATGCAAAACTTACTCAAAATGTTCACTTATTAGTTAAATGTTTATTTGTTTCTTAATGTTCTTATTGAATATATTTTTATTAGGTACTTATTAAAAGGTTTATTTATTACCTTTCTATTATTGTAATGGGTATTGTTTCTGTTGTTTGTCCTTTGTTCTGGGGTTGTTTGATATGTATTTTCTTGATTGTTTAAAGAATTAAAAAATCAGACAAGCTTATATGAAACTTTTTACTGACATTGTCATGTTACCCTTATATGAGAATAATTGTCTAATCCATCCTCAATTGACATTTTTTTTTTTCAGCTACAGATCCTGGGAAAGTAATCCTCACCAGAATTAGTTGTCACTTCGATTTCTCGACCAGAGATTCAATTATTGCGTTTTTGACAAATTAAATAATTGGAAATCTGTAAAACTATTCTGATATCTACACTCAAACGTTTATAGATGATTCTACTACTTAAAGATGACTAGTCATAACTAGTTAGGTTAGTAGTCAGGTCACGGCGATTATTTTGTTCAGTTAGATACTTTATTTCAGTTAAATTAAATCCCGTCATTTTAAAACCAACGCTATATTGCGCGAAAGAATGCTATGCCCACCGGAACCACTTTAATATAACGACCAAACTAAAAGCATTAATTAAAAAGTCTTCACCGGTAATAACCGGTCCGCGAACGGTTCTCGCAACCCTTTTCCAAAAACCGGCACATTTCCGCGCGTACAGGTGGTGTCCAGGGGCGTATCCTCCGCGGTCCCTTTAAAAAAAGTAATGAAAAAAGTTGGCTAATTATAATGAATATTGCAGCCCTCAACACAAGGGAAAATGCCACCCCGGACAACGGTCGGTAAACAACCCCCTTGAATTGCGACGGCGACAGGCCTGAAGGCCGTAACGTGATCTGGCGATGTAAAAAACCGCACCGAGCCGTGCATGCTAAGATATCTGTCCATCAGGAGGCAATTCGAAACTGTTTGTTTTGCGACTTATTATGGGCCCTTGGCGGTTAGTTTGTTGATGATTATCAAATGTCGGGCTTTTATCGAAGAGAAAATATAATAATCCTGCCGTTGGAAAATGAGGGACGTCGTCATAATTCTTGGTAACAGACATGAACGAAGAGACTATCGGTATTGTATTTTTTTGTTTAAGTTTAAGAACAAACATAATTAATTATTGTACACCTCCTGACTCGCGGAAAAAAAAGTGTTAGATATTGTCGACAATATATCTAAAAAATGATTTAATGAATTTTGATCGGACTGTCACATACAAATACATATTTTATAATACAAAGAATAATTCAGAAAAAAACCCGACCACAATTCGTTGAATATATTTTCCGTTATATCGCCACAAAACTTGTACGAGTACATTCTTTCCGCCCGTTGGAGTTAATGCATACAGTGCGCCCGACAAATATGGAAGCATGAGAAAATCTCTGGTACAGTTTGTTATTTTAAAAATCTCCTGGTCTTTTAATTATTAAAAGATAATTTTTTTTGAAAAAATAAATTTCCGACAAAAATTGTTACTGCTTAAACCGGCATCGACAGTTCTATGGCAACTGCGTATATTTCACTGATTTTAATAGATTTATTTCTATGGCCAGTTGTAGAAAACACCATCAAGTCTAGATGGTTGTTAGCTCTTAAAGGCTCATTGTTAACCAATCAGAATGCAGAATCGACTTGTTTAACATGCCTCTAAGGAGCTAATCAGTGATTAAGAGTTGATGAGCGTTTCTGCAACCAACCGCCATTGTATTAATGGCAACGGAAACATGTTGTGGAATCATATCAGCAAAATATTTTGTTCTTTATATGATATTTACATTTTAAATGTAGTTGGACCTTGCTGTAAATGTTTCTTAATTCAGAGTTATTCATTTATCTTTTGTTGGTATAACAGCACGCAGTCAAGCTGGCATCGCATAAATAAGACTTAAAATGAGGGACGAGTCTGCGGGATGTGGCATAATAAATTACAAGTTGTCGACCCGGCAATCAGATTGGTTTAATATCAAGCAAGAATATTTTAAAAATATTAGAAGTCTAGTTGTAGTAGTAATAAAAAACAACTAATGTCAACTCTATATAATAGATAGTGAATATTTATCGGTCATAGGTCTCAAGAAACGCAGTGTCAACTGATAGGTTGCTATCTATATAACCATATTTACATGGGCGAATGCCGGCCATGGGTTGGGTTAAGAGTTGCTAACTCCAAAAGATACCCCAAATTGTTGATAATTAAAAGACGTAGAGCAGAGTTTTGTCCCATGGGCATTTCAAACAGTTGCTAAAGAAATATGTTTATAACGTTTGCAAAAATTGCTGCATAAACTTCTGTCATACGTCAAATTGTAGGTATTTAAAAGATCTAGTAGCTCTACGACGCTCGGAGTTTTGCCCCATGGACAACAACCGCTAAATGGCGATAATGTACGTTCAAATAGCAAATAGCATTTCAATCAGTTGCTATACAAAATAGTTTATAACTTTTCCGAAAATTCTTGCATACATTTCTATCATACCCCAAATTGTAGGTAATTAAAAGACCTAGTACCCCTTCGACGCTCGGAGTTTACCTAAATAGCGGTAATCTCCATTCGAATAGCAAACGTATGTTAGTCAAGTTTTGCAAAAATTATTAAGGTGATCAATTGTCACTTGTTTGTTTCTGTCGTATTATTCCAAATCCTGGCGTATGTTACGTCTGATTATGTCCTATTATTGGTGATATTTATTTAGTTTGTGGAAAAGCAGGCCTGTATTGGAAAGATTTTATTTCATGACATTTTGCATTAATTAGTGCAAGATATTTTCGTTTGACAGCAGTATTATGTTTTATTGTCTTTTGAACAATAGAAAAGGCGTTCTGGTATTAGTGAGTATGCTGGAGTTTTCAAGATGATGTTATAAAACACTATGAGAAAGAAAATAAGCTTAACCAGAGAACATTATGACCGTGAGATAATTGTGTGTACTGTGATAATGATTGGCATTATTTTTGTATTAGAATGTAGTTTTCTAGTGTGATTAATTTAAATTTCATGTGTTTTGTATAATCTGGCAACTCCTCAAAATATTTAGTAGATTTAGAGTTTTGGTTCATTGTTTTAATTGTTTTGTTTTAATTATAAATGAATATTTGTTATTCTTTTATTGAGATTTGAGTTTTACTTATGAGTAAGTTTCTTTTAGTATTTAAAGTGAGGAAACCAACTACAATTTAATGGTCGAGATTTTGATTACATTTTTATTGGGTTCAAATAATGATTATCATGGTAAGAGTGATGGGCTTTGTCTGATAAAATACTGCATTGGTCTTATTGCAAGAACTTACGTGCTGAGCATGTTTAGAGAGATAAATTTCAAAATGGTTAAGGTTGTGGTACTTAGATAAATTTCTTAAAACTAAACTTGTGGTTACTTAATAACCAGATTATACCCTACCGCCGAAATATTTAGTACTACTCTATTATTCTTCCAATATTTTTTATTTGTTGTTCTAATATTAATTAGAAAGTTAGTACTTAGACTAGAACGCAGCTAAAAAAACACAGGGGAGTAGCACTTTATGTACGTATTGGTAGTACTGGACCTTGGCAGCGAAAGTGCATTTTTGTCAAATGCAGCAATTTCCTTATTTTAGGTTGTGGTCAAGGCCACGTTTTTTGTTATAGCTGCTATAGTGGCTCGTTTATTGCTTGTGTCCATTGAATATATTCATCTACCAACTATCAACTCAACATACCTATACACTATAAATCTATCAATTAATTTATGAATCCTTTATGTACAGCAATCTACACACGCAATCCATAATTAAAATAGTTCAAATAATGCCGGTGAAAATATTAATAACTTTTTCGATCCCCGGAATTTCATTATTCCGTGCCGTCCGGCGCGTCGCCCGGTCTGCGCATGCATATATTGCTAACGGCACATTTATTATTTGAGTTGTAATTATTTTAGGCAACCACGGTCGAATGGATAACCTGAATCAACAATTAATACTGATCCTGATTAGCATTCCATTTGGGGTACCGGATTTTATCGCTCGCGGTGTCAATATTAATTAACTTCCACACTGCCCAATCGAGGTTTAAATTTTTTGTCAACCACTCGAAATGGATACAGTTTAAATTATAATTAAACAATGATTAAATTACGTGTAAATAAAATTACGATCGTAAATTAAATAATTTATATCGAAACGCTTTCCTTGAATATCATAGACCCCAACTATGGTGGATGCGCCGGACATAAATTGCGTTATATATTATTTTTTCTTCCTTTTGAGATAATACAGGGTGAAGCATAATATCAAGCGATTTTAAAAAGCTCGCAAATCAATGTCCGTCGGAGAGATATGGAGGGGTTAGCGTCAGTTACGTTTGACCTCACAGCATCGCGCGTACGCTGCCAAAGCATTTTAGCCAAACGGTAGTTCCTACCAGCTAGCACGTCGTGCATTTTGCAACAACTTCAACATTAATCGGAATCGGCCAGTGCCATCTGCCTGTGCAATTAAAAAGTGGCTTGAAAACTTTGAAGTGACGTCGTCCACGACCAAGAAGAAAACTGGGAGACCAAAAACTGTGCGTACACCTGTAAACATCGAACGTGTAAGAGTTGCCTTTGAAAGAAGCCCTCGTCGCTCAGCTCACCGGCACAGCGCCACACTTGGGATTTCAAACAGAACGGTAAGAAGAATTTTACACCAAGATTTGCACTTTCGCCCCTACAAAATCCAAAAGGTTCAGGCCCTTAAGGAAACAGATTATGTGAGCCGAAGCCGGTTCTGCTTAGAACTGTTGGAGTTGATTAATCAAGACGAGGATATTGTAAACCGTTTGTGGATGACTGATGAAGCTCACTTCCATATTTCCGGTTATGTTGGTCAACAAGCAGAATTTTCGAAATTGGACGTTAATGACGTTAATCCTACAGAACTGCATCAACAACCATTGCACTCCGCAAAAGTTACTGTGTGGTGCGCCCTATCTTCATTAGGGATCATAGGACCATACTTTTTTTAAGATGTCCTTAGCAAGGGTGTAACAGTGACTTCGCAGAGATAGGCAGGCATGTTGGAAAACTATTTTATGGACCTAACAGCATGAGACTTTTTCTTGTGGGGTTATCTGAAAGGCAAAGTTTACCAAGATAACTCTCCTCAAACAATTGAAGCCCTGAAAGAGCGGATCCGGCAGGAAGTTGTTCAAATCCCACTGGCAATGCTGCTCAATGTGATGAGTAACCTCAAGGTCCGTCTGGAGGAATGTGTTCGTCAAAACGGACGACATCTTACGGGAGTTATCTTCAAAAAGTAACCGATGTTTTACTATTGCAGCAAATGCTTTTTCATGTATTTTAAAATGATGATAATTTTTTAAACGAAATGTTTTTATTTAACAGCTTTTTAATAATCGCTTTTTATTATTCCTCACCCTGTATAATGCTTCATGACGTCACGAACATATTACAATAGTAAATATATAATTCAATATAGCCCAAATTAACTTTATAAATAAAATGGAACATAAGAAAGTGAGAAATTATATTCTAATAAAATGTCTTTCGGTGTTAAAGTTCTCAAAGTTCTTGTCAAACTTCTCTTTTAAACATGACCAGGAAAGCAAATATAGTGGTTTCACTTAGTATAGTAAAACAAAATCGGCACACGCTGCAAAGTTACCAACTTTGTACTGAACAGAGTTATATTTTTCATAATCAATTTGCACAAAGCAGAAAAAACTCTAGAGTGAAGATGTCGGAACATATTTCAGATATCTAATTAACGAATGTGTCAAAAATAGAATAACATAACACAAGTATGATCTACAAATAATCTTATAGTTGTAGGTATACTAAGAACTCACAAAGTCAGCTACCTATGGCTACCTTCTTTGGTGGTTAGATGGTAAAACGGTTAAACTAAAATAATTATTAAATTAATTAAAATAACCTGTCGTATTTGTGCCAGTCACAAGTCGTCTCAGGTATCTTACATTAGTTTTTATTGTTTAATTCGTTAAGGGTGTGGCACCACCTTACCTAACGATCTTAATAAGGGTCAACAGCGACATATATTCGTATATGACAAGGTGTAGTAACGACATTTACGTTGTACCAAGTCGAACAAGGAGGGGTATGAATTCGTTATGCCATAAAGGAATTGTAATATCTAATACTTGTTTACTTTACAGTATCGCGTTTGGTTACATATTATACTTTCAGAATAGAAACGAAAATTCAACATTAAATTTGTTGTCAAAACACAGTGCTAAATTCTTATTAACCTTATTGATTAGTAAGGAAATGCGCAACTTTTCCCAGATTTATTTATTTGCATGTGGTTTAAAGCACACGAGATCTCCATGCATTCTCATAAACGGATATTCTGTATCGTCAATTAGATGCATCAAAAATAACACTATGACTATCCTTTCCTCGATTCGTTATTAAGAGTAGATAAGGAATCATGTAAGATTTCCAACAAGGTAAGAACACTTTACACTCCTACTTGTGTGTCTTTAAGTAGAGGAGTGTTTCAAGTTGGTAGTTGGATGGGTATAATTCCAGCGGCCCATTAATCAACTATCGGAACGTTTTCCGCTTCTTTATTTTTCTCACCACTCGCCTGGCTCGCAGTTCGAAGTGCCTGTGCGCGATAAATTCACCCTTTAATATATTCCCTTTGTTCATTAGCGCAGCTCTATACTCCCGATGGTCGTTTTTGCACGGCCAACGCGAGCGAGCGTACAGCTCCTCGCGTTGGCCAATTATTAACATAATTTCCACGAAGAAGAAGAAGAAAGGAATGAAGAAGGAGTGGGAAGATCGTTGACGTATCCAGCGGGAACGCGGCGGTTAATGATCGCGAATTAGCGCCGCCGGAAATAAATATGCAAAATCAGCTTAATTAACGTCGAAGCAGAACAAACAGTTGAGAGTAGAGAGAGGCTTCTCTGGCGTTGCTGCTGCCATTGCTGCTACTGCAGGAACTGATCCGCGAGCGCGGCAAGATTTAACCCCGCGGGTATCTTTACGTATCCGTCAAATATTAGCCGAAGGATTTGAAATGCTAACTCACCAGAATGATGACGATGATGATAATGCTCACTTGTGTTGGTGCGTTTGTGTAAAAGCCTTTAATGTAAAATATAAATATAATATTTTATATACTTCCTCCCCAACATTTCAATTTTTTTCAGGAGCTAAGGAGTTATCAAAATTTCTAATACTATTATCAAATGCAAGGAGTATATGAACGTATTATCCTTCCGACGAAAGTCAAGAAGTACAAGTCTGGGTCTAGTTTTCGAGATAGAAAATTGATTTTTGTTTTATTTTCCTGTTTCTTTCCTAGTGTGCTTCATGTTCAGACTCTAAGTAAAATAAAATTAATAATCCTGATGGTAAAAATTATTGTGGTACAACAAATGAGGGCCGCAACTCGTCGCAACTCCGACACGAAATATTTCGTTTCGACTTTTTTTTTGTTGGGAGTGGTCAGCCTGTGCCCCACCAACGTCAGTCGGTAGTCACCAGTTATAGGCGGTGTTTAGAGCTGCTGACGTCAGCTTTCCACGCCGGGCAGCAGTAATATAGGCAAATAAGTACATTTCTGGCAATGACGTGTTATTATCGTAACTAGGTATAATGTTTGGGTTATAAAAACGCCGGTTAAAAATATTTGAAAGAAGCCAAAGATGTAGAAGTAAAATTCATTTTTATCTTTCCAAAATATTACTTTTCATCCAGCCCAACTCGTTATTTATCTAAGATATTACATTGCAAATTTCATAAACTTTGAACAATAAATAACGGTTTTATTTAAAAACGCGTTTTAGTAGAGGTAGAACTGGATCTTAGGAACAAAAATGTATGTATTTTTTATTATTATGATTGCATTAAGCTTCAAGTCTAGACTTTGAACCCAGTGGGGACGAGTTAAAATGTATTGATCAATCTTAAATTTTACGGTTATTAATATAGATATAACGGAACAATTTGAGCACTACTCTAATACACCTACTGGAAAATTTCCACATTGGTGCTCTTTTATCAAAAATAAAGTAAAAAAAAACTGCATTTCTAAAAAAAACTAAAATGGATAAAAATGATGAAAGCGACAAAAAGAGCATAGTAATGAAAACCGCCAACAATATCTACGAACAGGATAAACAGATATAACTTTCCATTCTATTGCACTGAACTAAGTTGAGCGCAATACGGTCACAAATTTTAAATTAAACGTTGTTTTAGTTAATGCCCTTATTAGTTATTTTCAGTGTTTTTAGGGTTAAGGATTTGCTCGAACTCCTAAGATTTGGATTATAAACTCTTCATTAAAAATTCGAATAGCATTTTTAGATCATCAGCCATCATAAGGTTGAATAAAGTTGCCTACAGGCACAAAACATAAGACCAACAAGCAATTCTGATCGCACTGCCCGTGAATAACTTCAAGGCGGAATGTTTTGCCAGATGATTTCAAGTTTATCAAGGTTAACAAATGTAATTTGTAAACTCATCGTCGAAACGCAACGGTGATAGGGTTGTTTTGGTCACCTTCACTTTACACTTTTAAAGGTGGGATAAGTGAAAACCTCATTCTGTGAAACAATGTGAATATGTAGTTCGTTTACAGCTGAATTCAGTAAAAGTTGATAAACGTATAGAAAATTATTGGATTTAGTTTTTCATCCATTCAAAGATGATGAAGGTTTTCTTTCTCTATATCTGTGCGGTGTTGTTCCCCAATTTATATTTAATTTTAAAAATAACTTTAGTTTTGTATTAAATATTCAACAAAATCATTTCTGCAATTCTTTTTGAGAACTCATAAACTTAAGGAAAAAGTAACAAATTCCAGTAAAAAGTTGCTCCTTTGGATCCGATGCAGAAACTGTTATTTGACAGTGTTTTATGTCCGCCGATAATTTGATTAGAGCCTGACACGCTTTAAGCCAACCACATAACTTGCACGTTAACGGTTTTTCGCATTTTACCGCAAAACGGTCGCAATTTAGTAATTTTAGCTCGGGTACAAAAATAATGTTAATACATTTCTGCACGAGAAAGGTGTTTTCCACTTTTATGTATACAGTGGTTCTCAAACTACGAGCGTTCGAATATATGAGTACTCCTTTTGCTAATTTTTGCACCTTTCTTATTTTAAATGTATATTATTCAATTTGTGGATTTCTTACAATATTCTAAACATATTTTATGGACAATATCCTATACCTACCTATCTTCAACTGATTCGGAAATAACTGGATTAAGTCGGGTTAAGTTTTTTGAGATTTATTTCAAAAATTAAACCCATATCCAATCATTTGTAGAATTGTTAATTTATGCATTTCTGTTAAATGAACCATTTTTATCAAATAATGTTAGTGAAATTCAGACGACTGTAACACTGACAACTACTGTCATAATTCTCTGTAATCAACTATTTTTTGTAATGTTTTTTAAAAAATAAATCTGAATACAATATTTCTGAAACAGTTGAATATAGGTATAGGACAATGTCCATAAACTATGTCTAGAATATTCTGAGGAAAATTGAATAATATACAGGGTGCTGCATTTAAAATAAGAATGTTGTTATTTATTTCCCTTCTTTTTGGTAATTTGAATGTACTATTATATAAATGTTCCTGTCCAGTTCCTGGCATTTTTCAACATAAGTCATAGTTTGTAGGTTAGGCGAAACGATCAATTTCAAAAAAGTGCTCTTTTGCGCTCGTGTAAAAGTGTAGAAATAAATTACACTAAATTGTAGTTACACTTGCAACAAGAACAGTTCTTCGAACGTCACTTCCGGTTTGTGTAGGCAACCAAAACAAAGCTTAAGTAATATGTACACCATTACGTGCACGAAAAAATGGCGGTTTGATATTGGATTGGCCACATGGACTATTGCATAAAAGTAGTATATTTTTACATTTTACTAAATCAACAAAAACAAGCGCCAGCGCTTTCAAAAAGTATCTAAAATTTCCGGCACAAGAAAAAGGAGAAAAGGAAACATTACGGGTTCTTTTACGTCGTGAGTACACGCGAGAGATTAAAATTCCTGCACACTAAGAGGCATTGTTGAACTTTATGATGATCTCGCCCCTTGCAGCGAAGTGTACCCTTACAATATGTATATAGGTATACATCTTCAGTCCGCACGGCTTCAGTATTAAATTTTTTCGCTTTCGCTCTCGCAGCTTTCGCTACGTCCCGCGTTTTTATTATGGCAATTTTCATTGAAACAAAGTATTAAAATTTAATCGCAAACGCGCGGACGAGGATAAGGGTTGAGCCCGGAGTCCTCGCGCGATCCTCGCGGGAGCGCCCCTAATGACAAGTTTAGGAAGCTGTTACGCGAAGGAACGAAGGTATTCTTGATGGCGTGCCGTCATCATACTTCCACTCCTCCGTCGCACACGGGGATTTAATTTTCAACAACATTGTGAGATAAAAACAAGGGAGACGATGAGACGTTAACTTCGTTTACGGGAGACGCTGCAATCATAAAAGGTGTAAATTTTAAGTCCTGTAAAAAGCTGAAGACTGGCGAAGCTTCTTCGAGCCCCGTCTAGATGACGCTTCGGTCTAAGATCCCGGCAACAATAAAATTGCCTCTAGAAAACGACGGGAAGCTTCACGTGACACGGAAAGTGAAATAAAAACTTAAACTTGTCGTAATTTACGACGCTGTTGACGTGTTCGATCAAAATTAAGCGCAGTACCTATTTTAACCGGTAATACTCTTAAATACTATCTACTATTACCTTTTTTTTGTTTTTGCTTCCAAACATTCCGTTTAAAACTTATTTAATAAATTTTAAAAAATTATAAATAATAATAAAATAAATCCATATAGTCTTTATTATCTTAATAACGAAAATACAGTAAATAGATACCATTGTAATTCAATGGTGTTCCATTGTCAATTGAAAATTGAGATATGCTTTTCCATCCAACCTTAACAGTTGATGACAGTTTGAATTTTGATGGCATCCAGAATAGATATAAAAGAGATACAAATACGTTGCACCTTACTGGTATATCGCGTGCCTTGCGTCACAGATGAGTTTGTGAGAGACAAGTTTCCAAATCTTTATATTTTGTGTAAATTTGTTGTCTCAATTGTTGACAAAATGTACTCAAAGAAGAGCGTCAATATTCGAGTAAGCGCTGTTGAAGCGGGCGTAACAATATTGTTCAAACAATTGCAACTTGTTTTTACTTATGTCAAGCACAAGTCTTTCGTGATTAAAGAAATAGTAGCAAAATGAGACTTATGAAACCGAAAGAGTCAAAGTATTAATGATGATTGGGTTTGGAGATAGAAGTCGGACACACGAAGAAGTTCGTGTTTTGTTGAATGAAACGCACCTGGACCGTCCGCCTATATCGCAATCTTTAGCAAGTCGAATCGAAAACAAATTTCGCGAACTCGGTCATGTACGGGATAAGGCTAAAGTCTATTGGCCTTAAATGAAAACCGGATGCTTGGATGCTATTTTAATGGTGCAAGTAAATCCACATTTAACCCTTGCGGAGGTCGCTTCAGAAGTTAGTGCGTCAAAAAGTAGAGTGTCCAGATTATTTAAAAAACACAAATTTCACCTGTATAAAGTGCACTTGGTACAAGAATTGGCCGATGATGACTTTGATAGACGAGTGCAGTTTTGTGAGACAATGATGGAACTCTCTAATGCAAATCCTTGCTTAACTAAAAAACAGCGTTTTTTTTCTGATGAAGCAACATTTTGTCTGAATGGCACCGTCAATAAACAAAATTGCCGTTACTGGGCCCATCAAAATCCGCATTGTATGATGGAATCGAACACCTCAAAACCTTAAAGTGTGGGCTGGCGTGGTGGGTTGTAGAATTATTGGACCATATTTTTTTGTCGGAGCACTGAATGCTGAACGTTACCTGAACTTTTGTCCGAAATGAACTACTACCTACTTTAGGGGTATTGTTTCCCAACGCAGAAGATCCTGGTAGACACAATAACAGAATTTGGTTACAGCAAAACGGTCCGCCTCTACATTATGCGCTACCAGTTCGAGAATACCTCGAACAAGTATTTCCTAATCGGTGGATTGGTAGATGAGGACATATTGAATGGGCAGCAAGATCACCAGATTTAACCCAACTAGATTATTTTCTTCACATATTAAAAAATCTATCAATTGAGGTATCGCAAGTGGTACTTTGCTATTTGAATTCTTAAAGTTGGGGTTACTACTCCTTAGGGGTGAATGAAGTGGGGGGGACTGAAAAGTGTATGCCAGGATAGTAATTTAAAAATAAAAATCGACGTGTCAGAGCACTTACGGAACTATTTTTATTTAATATTTTATAGAATTTATCCGTTACTTTTGGGAAGCACTGTATGTGAAAAAGCAAAACCATTAAAAAATTGTGCCCGTCAGACTTTGATCCTTCATTCCTCGAATCTCACTCACTTAATCGCAAAACAAATACCACATCAGGCCATGTGGCTTGGAGGCGAGTTTACATCACCTTCGAAAAATGTAGCCCCAAAAAGCAATTAACATTGGATTTACATCAAGCCTTTTATTAATATACAAAATTAACTGTTCAATTTCATGTACAGATTCCCGAAATCTTTTAATGGTCAATTTTGTCTGCTACAGTGTGGTATTTAGTTGTGCGATTAAGCGAGTGAGATTTGAAGAATGAAGAATTAATATCTGTCAGGAACAATTATTCACTGATTTTTCATTAATTAACATTTTTACAATCAACTATGATTCTAAACATTTTAATGTATTACTACGGGAACCATAAGCTATCAATTACTGTCAGTTTCAACGACTCTATTTGACTTTCAGAATATCTTGAATTACTGGGCTGAGAGGCATCATTGCTGGAAACGCACGGTTTGGAAACAGCGATGAGTTGAAGAGAACCGAAAGTCAGTACGAACATATAGTGCAAGTCGGTCGTCTCAAGTTCAAAGACAATTAAGAGAAATCTTTTACTTTGTTCAGTGACGAAAAAAGTTTTGGACTATGCAATTTTATAATAGTTATTATTCATTTACCCCTGCATATGAAATATAAACATTTTAAATCATTTCAATACATGGTTTATTCTAATATTGTATACTAGCGCTTATCCCTGTAACTTTTTCGACCTAAAGTACTTCAAAATGTTTTTCTCTCTGTTGACATGTGTAATAGAAAGAATAACAATATGGGCTGGCTAACTTTCAAAGAAGAAGAATACCAACACTACCCTTAGAAAATATATGCATAATCCTAAATTATTGAATAGAATAATATAAGTATGTAGTTTCATAATAATTGGTGTGCAACCACATTTGACTTAATATTTATTATTGACATAATGATTATCTTTCAAAAATAAAGTTTAAACCTTCTCAAAACTAAAAACAGTGGCGTGCCAATCGGGAAATGGCCAGAAGTACCTTCTTCCTTCAATAGAACATTTTAATTTAATGCAATCTCCTGTTCTTCATATCATTTTACATCTCATGTAAATTTTTCCTAATGTTTTATTAATAAGATAATTATGACGTGGTTTGTCGGACTAGAATAGCTTCACTAGGCATATACCCACATAGTAATTCTGAATGCCCGAATATAATAATAATTACCTACACAGCGCCCTATTAACTAACCGAGGCGGTCGTCAGTCATCATCCAGCAGCCAGCGTACACGTTTTCTTGGTCTGGCAAATCCAGATATGAAGTTCGAGTTCACAGATCCGCAGCTAGGGCGGCCATTATAATAATATGGAAGGTGGCTGTGTCGGGCCGCGGGAAGTCCCGTTCCTGACGTGAAAGGAAACTGCACGCCGCGTTACGCTCCGTGACAAATGACTGCCGCCGTAACAATGGGCACAGCCCGCTAAGGCCTTACATCGCACGGAAAACAAGTGCGGAGCTATGTGGCGTACGATACTGGATATCCATATTCCATACCATAGGATAATTTGAATGACTCGATAGACTAAATGCGTTCATTTTTTTTTTTTTAGAAATATGTGATCCTTAGGAATGTGACAGACTTAAGTTGAGCACGAATAATACAGTGACATACAGTCTAAAACAGTCGAAACATTCTTTTTAAATGTGTTGTTATCTGAAAGATGTAAGGCATGCGAAATAGTAAACTAGCACACGTCCAGTTGAAAAAGAGAACCTGTGCTACTACAGTTTTGGTAATTTTCACATAGTTTTCGCTTAGGAGCTTTAACATCTAAGACATTAATGTCTAGCAGTCATTTGAGGATACATTGAAAATTCTTACACCTATTCTGATTGTTCATTTTTTGGGCATATAATAAAAATAACTTAGGCAACAGCAATTCAATATCAAAATCGCCGGCCAAATATGACCGACTGAAGAAATATAAAAATGCTAAATTTTATAAGTCGCTGATTATGAACTAGGTATGTTTTTTTGTTATATTTTTATATAAAAAACAAATTTCCAATAAACATTGGCTCCATTACCTTCTCTTTTAATTTTTGACGTCGAATATTAGATCAGTTACCTAATATAAACACGAAAAAAGAACTGCAAAATTAATAAATTTCAGCTAAACGAGAATTATTTTTTATTGTCGTCTACCGCCAGATTAAAGCAGCTTTCTTGGTCTTTATCTTAATTTTTGTAATTTAATGTAAAATAAGTGACCGCAAGTAAAACTGAATTTCAGCTAAATCAAAAATATCTTTAGAAACGTTTGCATATTAGATCCGTAATTTTGTATTTGCTTTCCTTTACTGGTCGAATTTGAAATGGAAGGTATTGTAGATATTAGAAGTTATCAAAATCTCGTATATGACCAATTAAAAAATAATAGGGAAGACACTACTATCTCGATTTACGTCGGCTCGATTTGCGTAGTCTCGTTATGCGTTGATCAAAAATATATGCGTAAATCTGGTTTGCGTTGCTATGATTCGATATGCGTCCTTACATACGAAATAAATCGGGGATTCCCGCCCATACATTGCGCAGATTCGTCCGTATTTATTTATATGGATGATAGTGGTAGTTTGTGGTGGTAGTTTTTCTTTAACGATGTGTTCTCATTAATGGTATTTCTCATTATATTATTTCTGATACGAGGTGCTAGTGACTCATGTTTATGTACATCCAAACTAATATGTGTCTTTATCACATCTGCTAAGAAATGGTATAATAACGTCTGTTACCACTAACAATACCACTAATGAGAACAGTGAAAATGTCACGGTGCATTGATCAAGAGATACATACAAATTCTATTTGGTGTCATCATTATTCGTGCTTATTTACATCTAATAAAAGGGTAACTTTATGATTTTAGCGATTCCAAGGCAGAGTTAAATTGAACAATTATGAAATTTTGCGTAACTGATGCGGCAAATCTCAAAGAAATGAAAGAATAGAATATTTTTTTATTGAGGCGAAGCAGAAATGTTGCGAATGCGACAACAAACTCTACAAAATATTTTAAAAACGAAACGTGAAACGCAATACTGATGCTTATTTATTAGGATAAATTAAGTTTAAAAAATCATAACTGTACATAACATACCTACCAACTCGCAAATTTATCTTTGTGGTTAAATAGTTTCATAGAATACTTCCCAACACTTATCCTTGGAATGATATCTTATAAGACATTATTTTATATCAAAAAGTAAACGTGACGTCTGCGAAACGCATCTCGTAAATTTGTATGGTGTCTTAAGGTAAGATGTGACTCGGTTTGCGTTGTTTTGATGTACGTCGCACATTTCCAGGCAACCCCGACGCAAATCAAGACCCTAGTGTATCTACCAGCCCGACAAATTAATTTTTTTCCTGCGAGATTTATTAACCGTTTGAATACTTTAATATCCTTTGGTATGCAAAACTAATAAATACAAAATTAAAAATATTGTATCATCAATAACATAAATAACTTCAATAATTCAGATAAATTAAATATAAAATATCATTTTTAAAATACACATTGCAAATCTAGTACCATATCAACAAAAAACGCATAATAACAGTTTAAGACAGTATTGTGTTCTACACATTAAAAGTGGAAGTCCTCCTCCGAATGTGGAAATCAAATCTGTCACAAAAATTGGAGCTTGCTTGCGTATTGTAATCACATTTAAAAACGATTTATTTTTTATTTTTTGCCAATCAAAAGCTTTGGTAGTGACATTGTCTAAAAATATCCTAGCGGAGTTCATATCTTATGAAAACATTATGCACATGTTTTTATGCAGAGTTTTCCTCTCCCTTGATATAGTTCTTGTTCATTTTTTTCAGGCTTTTGAAATCATAAAATTGAACCACATCAGGGCTGAACGACCGCGCTGAAAGATAATGGTCCATGGCTATTCCCAGGCCAGAGGAACACTATAATTATGTATTATAATTTTATAACATGTATTTATTTATAATTTGCCGGAAATAAATGTCTCAGGGTCTGTCGTACCTTTTAATTTATCACCCCTTGACTTGAGCCATAACACCCTTCAAAAAGACAACTCTCGAATGCAAAGAAATGCAATCAAGTCAACTTCTCCAGTCTTATTTTTACCTTTTCCCCTTTATTTCCATAAAAAAAGAGCCAACGACCTGTCATCGTGCGCGTACTACACATCGCAGCTCCGCAATATTAAAATTTCACATTTTCCATCGTCGCGGAGCGCTATTTTGACGCTCCAAGGGTTGCGAACGCGGCGCGGCTTGGAGTGGGCGGTGTATGTGTAACGACGTTATCG
Source organism: Melinopterus prodromus (assembly GCA_964023965.1). NCBI lineage: Eukaryota > Metazoa > Arthropoda > Insecta > Coleoptera > Scarabaeidae > Melinopterus > Melinopterus prodromus. The sequence goes on from OZ030391.1 coordinate 76,501,362, forward strand.
TAATAATACAGTGATGTGCCGGTTGAAGAAGAATTTCTCCCCGGTAATTCCGTCTTTGTTATTAAATTATCTGACAACTTTTCTCGGCTGCCGAACGCGGTTCGGCAGAACTTTACTTTATCTGCGTTTTCCACTTGAGCGGTGATCGGGCTGCGCTGCTCCCTTCCTTCCTAAACCTGCCGCCCCTTTTGCTACGTTCGCTGACGCCGGATGATCGGGAGGAGGTGGATTTTGTTCAGGTGAACGGATTACGATTATCGGCTTGGTCTTTTGGTTGTTTGCAGTGCTCGTACGCAGTTCGTATTTTATGTTATTAAGCAACTATCTATAAATCATGACCTAGAAGATGACGTGATTATAGGGTATGGTCCATGGGTGGCAACTAAAGTACTTGCAAATTTATCCAAACTCCGCCAATAACAAGACCGGATAGAACCTGTGATAGAAATAACGAATGCAACTCCTCTTGTCTTTGCAGAGTAGAGAAATGATCATAGAAAGAACATTGGAAGAAAAAACGACAATTAAAATATGCAATCAAAACCAGAATGTTCCTACTTACGATTAAGTTTACTTAAGCTAACATCAATGACAAACATTCTCATAAATCCAGCTGAAACATTATACACAATTATAACGTAGAACAGCCACAGGAAAAATATTTTTACACGTAGAGTGATACACGTGCTCAACTGTCGACATCACAAGAGGCACTCGAACAAGGAAGAAGCTGACGTATCGAACAGGATCAAGGATATAAATATCCCCAAAAACTATGTTATCAGTTCACTCGATGTAGTGAGCTTGTTTACTAATTTACCCGTGGATATGATGACATCCATAGTGAGAGACAAGAGGAACCTAATAGAAATCAATTGTAATTTGGACCTTCAGTCTTTTGTTAAATTTTCTATGTAATAATACTTATTTCACTATTCAAAACCAGGTTTTCTTGCAACCTTTTGGTACACTTATGGGGTCCCCGATTAGCCCGATTTTGGCCAGTGTTGTCATAGATTACGTTTTTGATAGTGTCATTCCTATGCTCCCATTTGCCCTTCCCTCAGATATGAAGAGCATACTTTAAACACCTTTAATAAATTCAACCAACCTATATAATTTACCGTTGACGTGGAAAATGATAACTTTGTGCCCTTTCTTGACTGTAAAGTCATTAGGGAGGACGCTTCTTTAGTCACTGATTGGTACACAAAACCGACTTACTCAGGGAGATATATAAACTACTACTCCAACCTTACCTTCCAACACAAAATTAATACGATCATTGGCATGAAAAATAGAGTCACTAGAATATCTAATGTTAAATTTCACAGATAAGTCCTCAACAAATTAAAACCTACCTTCTCAGAGAACAGTTTTCCCTTAAAATTACTAAATAGAGTTTTATTCTCCGTAAGAACATTACACCTAGTATTTTTGACAACAGCATTATTCCGCATCAACCTTTAAGGTATCAAAAAATTAGTCATATTCCTAGTTTAGCTGATAAATTAATTTCAATTTTCAAATCCAACTTAATGTCGATCCCTTCCCCCGCTCGCCCCAAGGACCGAAGAGCGCCGCGTCAACTGCAGCAATCATGAGATGCTTCAACTCGATCTTTGGTAGGGAAAATGCAAGGATAAACCATGATTATGTAATAAACTTTAAACCTATGAATTACTGGGTAGCCTATAGTCTATATTTCATTATTTATAGCTCTTCTAATAACGGAATGGCTGGCATTCCATAATATAGTTTTTTGTGGGTCCACCACTAATCCAATGATTTTACAAAAATGCACATTGCAGGTGATTTTACTTTTTAATACGTTCAAATCTATGGATTATTTCCGGAGTAATTAATTACTAAAGTTAAAGGAATAAAATTTATGTGGCAAAAACAGCGCCAATTCTTCTTAATTTGGAAAAATCGGGAAAGAGTCAACACATACAGCTTTCTAACTTTTATGAGTTGTAGCATATTAATCAAGGACAGCACCAGAATTTTTTCAAGTTTTTTCGCCCCTAGGTTTCCGAGAAAATGGACGTCAAAAGAAGGGACATAATATATGGCCACGATAGTACATTGGTGTTACCTCGCAGTGGTTGAAGAATAGGGTTTCCAAATATAAGAGCGAGTGTGGTCTGGGCAAAACGGGTTCTGCCCTGGTATGTCACGCAATTGAAAATCAGCTCACTTTCGATTTCAATAACGTGAACATTTTGAGCAGGAGCGTCGCTATTACAACCGACTTTTCTTGGAAATGTACCACGTTAACTTTAATGACGACACGGTCAATTTCCGTACTTATGTGAAGGGACTCAGTAATTACTACTCCTATATCATTGAAATTGACAATGATTATTGATACAATGATTATTGAAAATTCTGAATTGACTTTACTATAATATGGGCTAGACACAAATACGCTTTTATGAAAATTGATAGTGAAACTGTATGTGGCATTACTAAATGTAGCAGTTGTTATCATTTCCGTAGCAATAACTATAACAAAGAAGCCTATGTGTTAAGACGACACTGCAGGTAAAGTTCCTTTCGATAGGCTTTCAGTATTCAGTTAGCTCTGAAGAAGCGAACAACAAGATTCGTGAAATGTCAACAATTACCAATTTTGACGGGCGTCATAACCCGTAAACAAATTATTTTCTAAACGATTCTGGCCGTGAAAACCTACGTACTCAAATTATCGATAAAATTATTGATAGCGTTTCGTCCATTGGGATACCTACGCAGTTTACGAGTAGCCGTCAGGGTGCATACCGTGTGCCGATCACGTAACAGAACAATTAAAAAGCAACGAAAATTCCATCAATTGGTGTGCTCGTAATGCGATTTTTTTGCGGGAATTTCAACGGTTGGTATTGGAAGCCATACGAATAAATTACCCGTATTGCGAGCCGCTCAAAAAAGCAAAAAATATAGAAGTAAAACTCGAGCCTAATGATGGCCTTCATGTGCTATGCTGTGTATACAAATTTTATTGATACAGGATCTGAATAATTGGAACTCCCCACGTAAAATTATTAGCGAACGGCGAATTGAATTTCGTTCAACTACAGGCAATTTAACGGTAAAAAATCAAAATAATACTGCAATACATGAATTTAATGAAATTTTGAAACTAAAACCTCTATCGACAGTCATCCGCTCGAACGTTGTCCGATATAGAATCATAGACTCTTTTGTCATAAACACAAGTCAAGTTTAGAAATAGGCAAAGTTGATTTTGTGAGGTATCATAAGGGATAGTTCGCTTAGATCTGCTTGGCGACATTTTACCAAGCTATCTGAACTGTTAGAATATGTTCCATGGCTAAATGAAGAAGTCCGTGCTAAGATTTACAAACTCAGATCGTTCAAACTCTGAACGATGGTCATTTAGGATGTCAACGCTGCAGTTGTTCGGTACTGTATCATCATTAAAAATCGTCTATATAAAACTTGAATTACATTATACTATTTTCGTACAAGTTTCTGTCCAAATTTCACAACAAGACGAGCTTGTATGAACTTGGATAATTGGTAGAGCAACTAGGTCCGGTCCTAGTTGGTAAACTAACTTCTAATATGAAAACTTTGATGGACTTTTCCTGATTCACATTATCTAAGTTCATACAAGCGCGTCTAGTTTTGAAACTTGGACAGATACTTGGACGAAACTAGTATAATGTAATTCATGTTTTATCTCTGGATAAGTGAAGCGGTTTACGTTAATAAAGCGGGATTGTTAACAAACATGGTCTTTGGTATTGTGGTGTGAATAATCATTGAGAACTACACGAACAAAGCTCTTCATTCTCGAGGATATTTTCATTGTACTTGATACTTCCACGTAAGAACATTCATAGTTTTCATTGAAATATACGTTCGAGTTTTGTTTAGCGTGGTTTAACATAATTGAGTTTAACACCAGCTCAAAAAGGCGTTACAGCTTAACAGGTTATGCTCCCAAAAGCTAAAGACTAGGAAGACATAATTTACTAATTAGACGTCAATAAATGTCATCAAGGACAAGACCAGCTGTAATTAAATTAGAGAAAAATAAGAACTTATGCCCAAAGTCAAAGCATGGTAGATCAAACTAAGCGAATCACTGTTGTCAATTAGACTACTTTTGTTGTAGTGTATATTGATGTCATACTGATATTCTCCAATAACCGCAAAACAGTAACTAATCTGAAGTGTGAACTATTACTAAACTTTCAGATCAATAAACTGGGTACTGTTAACACTATTTAAGAATACACTTCATAAGAGGGGAAGCAATAGTAGCAATACAACGAGGATAAATTGAGGACAAAAATGTCGATAGCAGAAAAACTCGACGACCAAGATGTGGAGAAGTTACCATATCGGTAATTGGTCTGACGTCTCATGTATTTGCAGACTTCAATGCAACCAGATATTAGTTTTGCATTTAGCTACTTTATATCGATACTCCACTTCATAACAGATGTTTTGAAGGAAGGCGCATATAAACGTCATTAAATACCCTCGGAGAACATGTTTGCAGATGTAATAAGAGAGGCACTACCACATCCTAAACATCCCTTATGCTTGCATAGAATGAAAATGTACCTCACAAGCAAAGAAGGTTGAAATCGGCTTATATCAAGGAAGCGTGCTGGAGAGGCAATTCAAGCCTGTGCACATCATCGCTGATGATTGTAGTCAACTATTACACGGATACATTACTATATGTATAAGCTGTTTCCAATGTAATTGATAAGTAATGTCAGAACATTTATAGTTTTCATATAATAGCATTAATAAATATTTCTTGTTAACTTTCAATAATTCGTCTTAATCAACGATTTTCTCAGGAAATCTAAAATAAAAGTAACTTTGTGCATAAAAACTATAACAAATTTATAAATACTTACTAGATAAACTATAACAATGTTAAAGTAAGTGAACACATGAACTGTTTTTACCTTTTGACAAATATCAAACAATATACTTCATAAAAGTCTCGATACAATAACTATTGATAAAACCATTGATAATTTTTTTAAAAACTGCTTAGATTTCTACATCAGTTTTCAGTATTTAATCCAATAATAAACATCATTTAAACAAATTCTATTTGATTGATTTCTACATAAACAAAAATTATGGTTTTCCTCATAACCATGTTGAGCTAAAACACACCTATATGTATTAGTTTTTGTATCGGATTTATGCAACAAAATTCAAGTTTTTAAATAACTGGTAGTCGACCAACATACAATAAATTACAATAAGAACACGGAATAGAATAAACAACCCCAGAATATAAAACCAAATGCGTTTTATTTTGACAAAGGACAAACAACCAGTTTTAAAAATTCAAAAAAAAAATTCAAAAAAAAGTCATACTAAACCTTATACCCCTTATATAAGAAATTTTTAAAAACAAAAAGTTTTGTTAACGGGGAGGAACAGTATTGTTATGACTTGACCAATAGCGAGATCGAAATAATAAACGATTGCCTAATTGTTTAGGAAAACAATTCCTCTAAAATATTAAAAAGAAACATAAGTTCTGTTATGTATATTTGGAATTGCATATTTTTTTCTAATTTATTTTTAGTGTCAAAAGTGTGTTAATTTTTTTAACAATGGGATGAAATGAGAAAATAATAATGAAAGCAAATTAATTTCATCTGTCTTAATAACATTATATCTAAAAAAGAAACACTAAAATTTTTTTCTTTCACAAAATAAAGTGTTGTAATAAATTATAGTTTCTTTTTCTTTGTCTTTGACTAATGTTTCAGTCGTAATAACGACCTTCGTGAGAGCTCGGAAACATGACTATAGACTAAGAACATTATGAAACTTGAAAAAACTGTTGTCAAACAAATGTATTCTAACTAAACGTAACTATTATAATAACACGGCAACTATAAATTATATAAATGAAGATTCATAAATATATACGTTCAAGTTCGATGGTCGGTGTTTAGAAGACCAACTACAGAAAGCATGATAGCATAAAATCGCATGCCGTCCACGTTTCCCCGATATGGTGCATTTTTTTCCTTTGGGATACCGCCGACAATCCTGGATCTATAAAAGGGAATTCCAGAAGAAGAGGCCCAAAAAGCAAATTGGTAATTCTTTAGCTTTCGTACAACACTAAGGAATCGATTTCAAAAAATGCTGTCTATGTTTTATAGTACCTTTTTCCGTTTCCTTACTAAAGCTTTAATAATTACAGCAGAATAAACAATTTTGTTCAAATAGTTGAGAAAGCTCGTTAATAACAAAGTTGAATCGATTATTGGCTACTGTTACAACACCCTGTCTACCTAAATCTACATCGGAGAAAACCGCACAGAGTCTTGTTCGGGGTGATACTAAATCGACCACAATTACAATACCTGAACGCGGTATCTCAAAATCTCGACGGTAGAACAAGGGGCATAGGGAGAGGACCGTCGAACCACGTAACAGCACACAGCTCGAGCGCACGACAACTGAACAAGCTGAACAAGCTGTAATTACCGAATGCTCGTGTTTCAATATTATAAACCCATTCATCAAACTATCCACGTAAACAGCACGTGTACTCGGCTGGTGCAGTCAGCGTCAGGATATCGGACCAGGATGAGATTGTAATTGTGTTGGGTTTGGGGGGTGTAGGCAACACAAAGTCCGAGGCGAGGGTTATGGGCGGTATATTTTAGGTGGGACTATCTACACGAGGTGGCTGGGTCAGCTGTGGTGGCGATGTTCACTCGCTCGTACCAGTATAGCTAACTTCACTCTAGTTGTATAGAGTTTAGGTACAGCCAAGTAAATATTACACGCCATTTACCTAATTACGGAAAACTGTATACCCCTGTGCGGCAGCGCATTGTAAATTGTGAGTTTCGTAGAGTACCATTGTCATTCGAGGATGTGCAAACAAGCTTTAACACGATTCAAAGCATTACCAATCAGAAACTTTTTCAGCAAATCAGTAAAAGGAATCTCCACCTAGCGAATATTGTTGTATCGGCTTAGAGGTGTGTATGTGTGCGCTGATAGTGCGTCACCCAATCGACGTTTTTGTATTGTGGAGTGTTTAGATTTGTTAAACATTGGTATACAACAAAATGACGAAGTCCGAAGAGTAGCGGATCTGCTGATGGCCTTTTTTCCAATAATAATTTTGGAATAATATCCATCAAAGGATATATCGAAAATGTGAACGAATGATAAAAAGAGGTTTGACAGAGTTCAACACCATAAAATAAATGGAAGTTCCTAAAACTAGGCATAAACCAGACGGGCATTCATTGCATAGGAAACTTGTATTGGAGGCTGATGGCCCAATTAAGAATTCATTGCCAGATTAACGACAGCGTTAAAATATGAAGATGACTCACATGGGTAATGACATGGCTGTGGTACATAGCTAATATCAGCTAATTAATTAACGTAAAAACCAGTTTATCTGGCAATTCAGTTATTATTCTGGTTATTTGGGATCAGCTAACGTATGAATTTTTGGTGTAATAAAAAACTGGTAGCCTCTTATCTTTACATTATTTCTTCATCAAACTTACTTTGGAGAAATGTTTCGGCTTTTTTTTCAACCATCATCGGTCCCAAATCTTCAAACACATACATACATAAATTTACGCTTTAAAAAAATTAACACAGTTACCTTATGCGCATTTAGTGAACTATTGTCTATTTAAACTAATCTACTCATAGTCAAATTGTGAGAGTGCAATGAGGGTTTCGGATATTTTAAAAAATATTCAGAAAAGATCAATTGACTGCGCACGATATCTGTGGATAACAAACACATCTTCATTCTTGCACCCTGTATATGCGTCAGCTTAAATTTTAATATTTGCCGTCGATCATTTGTTTATGATTCTCATTGGTGGACTGTACCTAACTACCGACTGTATATGGATAAGCGTTAAATTATTATTTATGATTCTAGTTAGTGAATAAAAAAATCGTTTATTAAACAACTCTATGCACAATTTGTCACAGCCAATCAAACTACTTCATTATAGCCAATTGCACATACTTGAAATGAAACCATAATCAACACATTTCGTCATCCAGAACTGTCAAATTACATAAATTGTCAATTAACCTCATATCACAGAGACAAAAAAAATCTATGTTGACGCCGCCAGAAGAATACGATAGACGACAACATTTTGCAATCAACTAGAATATTAAACGGCGATTAATGATTTCAACAATATTAGGTCGCTCGTCTTTAAAAAGTCTCGATCATCAAGTCTCGATCGAGCAAGTAAGGTGGCAAGATCTCATATATCTGATATAAATCTCATATATTTTAAAAGAATCTCATACCTCATATTGAGATATTATTTTAAGGACACACAAAAGTATCACTTTGGTCTTTTCGAGACTACAACATACTAATTCTATGTACTATTATAATACAAATTTCTCCTACCAATACTTATATTGCAACGTTGAGTGTTTTGAAGCATAACATCATCAATTAGTAAGGTCAGCTTAGATTTCTTCTACATGGGCCATGGCCAGGGCATGTGTATTAAGAAACAAATAACAACAAAAACAGAAACTATGCCACTGAACAACATTCGAATCTCTCACCTCCCACTATAAAGGATGGAACATTTTTGTATTGGCATCAGTTATTAGGCAGTTTATAGTTAGTTATTAAGAACCACGCATATGTAAGATAACAACAACTAAATCGGTTGCTTAACCATTCTGAGCGTATTTATCCCCTCGGGGAACCTACCATCTCCGCTACAGCCCCATAAGAAGATGCAAGGACGTTAATGTGATTACCCACAACGGGGTAACCACTTCTGTTAACGTCACAATGGTAAACGCGGTAATCCCGATGATCACTTGGAGCGGAACAACATCACCAGCTCCAAGGGTGGAAACAGCACAAGGATAACCTAGACGAGTCATCGTGTCTAACAAAGAGAGCGACCATAAAGAAGCAACCAAGACGAAAGAAGCAGAAGCGATGAAGAAAGAACAAGAAGCGACCAAGCAGAAACAAGAAGAAGCGATCAAGAAGAATGAAGAACAACCGACCAAGATGAAAGAAAGACAAGCGGCACAGAAGAAAGAAGAAGAAGAAGCGACCAAGAAGAATTTTTCATCTTAATGGAAGATGGTGGTCATGCCTGCCGACAGAACTAGCAAAAGATGGAAAGATGTTAATTTCCATCAGATCAAGCAGCTATATTCGGGCAGAAAAACTATAGGAAGGAGCCTAAATATGAAAACATTAACGTTTCTCAACATCAGGTGCTCGACCTATGGTCAGAACGTATACGTGAGGTATCGCCACGAAAAGTTCTTGTTTACGCTTTAATGGAGCGTTTGCTGGTCAATCCGCATATTGTTTTGCATGTATGCATTTTTAGAAATGCAATACATGACAAAACGACCGGATGGGAGAAACCAGCGAGCGCTGTGCTAAAGGTAGAATAGTGGAATCGTCATGTAGCAGCTTAAGGGGACAGGTGGTCCCAAATAAAAATGTAGATTAAAAGAGCTGTATGGTGTTACTTCACTTGTCCCCGACTGTGTTCCAGTGGCTGTGAGGCGTTAAATTAATAGGTTAACGGTAAGTGTAATATTGTTTATTAATATTAAAATATATTTAGTAGTTTCGGTACCTCCGTAATAAAGTTAGTTAGCTAGTCAAGCGAGTAGCCCCAAATAGAACTAAGGAGTCAGTATAATTATTACAAGTACCTACGTGTAAAGTAATTTGATAAAAAATGTATTATTTTAAGCTAAGTAATTTAAAAGTAGAACAGCATTATCAAAATGAAAACATTGATGTTATGCTATTTGTTTTCGCATAATAGAGTGCAAAGACTTTTGTATAATAATGCCTAGTCAACAAATAGAGGTCAAGTGTACGTGATGCATTGTGACACCACCGCCAATATGCGAATCAAATGAATGTTTTCAAATGAAAATAGATATTTGTTATTAAACAATTAGGTGTGTTAATGCAACAATAATAAGAAATCTGCAAATTGATGGCAGCGTTTATCGCAACAAAATTTTGCTGTGATAGTTTTATGAATGTTTTAAAGTCTCTTGAGAATGCAGCGACATTTTGAATAATGGCGCTTGCAGATATCTTAATGGCCTAGCCAGCTATGAAATGATAATAGTACTGATGAGTCAGAAGAATTAATCAGGATATAATTACGTAGGAGAATTATGGACAATACTTAGTTGAAAAGTATATGTATTTGAGAAATGGCGAATCACGTAACATGTCAGGAGCAGATAATTGAAACTTTAATAAGTAGCAGAACATAGATTTTAAACATACGGCTGGATGTACTGTAGATGAAAAATGGAGCTATTTCTAACCAAATACAAGTTTCATCAAAATCCGGTTCACAACCTTTACTATAAAAATACACATTTTTATGTAAAGTTCAATTTTCGAGCTTCAGGTGTTTCTGGTTTTTGGTTTATTATGATCGAATTCTATTTTAAAAAGCAGGGGTCCATATTTTTCTTAGTAATTTTTGTAGAGCTTTTAATTGTCTGAATGGTAGCGGAGCCGTTTTATAGCCTTACATGTAATTTTTTTTTAGAAAAGCAAAATTGAAAATTGCATGGTATATAGATATTTTGAATGGAAAATAAAAATGCGTTTTGAATAGAATTAGTTTCCCTGAATACAAATATGTGACCCCGCACGAGAGAACTACTGAACTACTGAACGAAACTATTGAAATAAAGTGTGTCATACTTCTGAATCACTTCTACATAAATGATATGACTATTAACATTTTCTGCCTCTCGACTCGGTGTAAACATGAGCGCGAGAGAAATGAAAAGAGCTACCCGATTTTTGCACTTTTGAATTAATTTGCCGTTCCTGATTTTTTCTCCTAAACCGCAAAAACATACCACAAAAATTTGCATTTTTCTGCAGCTCTCTTCTATAGATTGGCGATTTTGTTTTAAATGTTTATGTGATAACTGATAAACAAGATTTTGATGGAAGCGGACACCTCTGTAACGAATATTAGCACGATAATTGCATATGCGATTTATATAAATGTTATAAATTTCATGCAGCGCGGACTAAGTCAATCATAACGGTAAATGGTAACATAGCTAGGACAGTACCAGCAAGATCATTTACTTAATACGATGAGAACAATTTCGGAATTTTGAGGCAAGAAATGTTAATGAGCCTTCGAACAGAGGAGTTCATACTATCAAAACGATAGATTGCAGTTAGGGCAATTCTCTCGTGCGCGGTCACATATGGACTCTCGCGTTTAGTTTTCGATAAAAATAATAAATAATAAATTTAAAAATGTTAAACAGAACTCAATATCCTTGAAACCTCAAAAGGGTCTCATAGTCAACCATTGTACTTTTACCTGAAAAACTGAAAGTTTCTTCACAAATATTTTGAAACTTTCAAGCCGGGTTTCGTTTTTAAGAGCAAAGAAACCTACCGAAAACGACTATTCGGGTTTGATTCAAAAACAAACGTTATCAATATTCCCCAATTTCCAATTGCAACTCATATTTCGGGTTCTCCGTTCGAGACTTGCACTAGGCCACTGTTCCAAGTACAGCCACTCACCAAAACAAGTACCACTCCTCAGATGGCCTCGGTTAAGTGCACTCCGGATAGTGGCACTTCATCAGGCACCAACCGATCTGATGAGTTCGGTCCATTCGACCGATTGCGACTCGGTCTGGGCGGTTAGAGCGATCGATATGATGGACGGTCTTCGCTTACAACCAGGGCACGTATGCGTGGCATGCCGTCCTTACCGTACCGGCGCGGCACCACTCCAACCGGGTCTAACAGGTGCTCCTGGAAGTCGTCGTTCCTCTCACTAATGGTATTCATCACGGAGTAATTCGTCGCGACGAACAGAAACGAAAATATAAATTGTCTGCGTGATCGGCTTTGATTTTACCACTTTCAGCGATTCGCGAGAGAGATTCGTGCGAGTTTATTCGTGCGACGCGACGGTAGGTTTAAGCTTGTCGCTGTTTGCAGTGAAGAAGCGGGTTTTGTCAAAAAACGTTGCAAGTTTGCGTTTTTTTTTTATCGTGATGATTTACGAATTGAAATATTCGTTTCGACAAATATGTATATCAAAGATATGTTAAAGAAATACAGACTAGTTTATGAGTGGTTTGACATGAACGAATTTGCCAAGATATCTTATAAAACGAATGTAATACGGTATTTTTCTACTTGGTGTCTTTAAGTTTATGTAGGTAAATTTAGAAAATGCGGTTAGCCGTAATTATCGTTACGGGATCACAAAATGCAAGCGCCCTTAGGAGTAAATGGGTCAACGTCACAAAGATGTAAAATTTACTGTCTTCTTTTACGATGAAATAATTCTAATTTGTTTAGAAATAGCAATACATTGTTTTTGTTTTTTATGATACAGATAATCCACGTAAAATTGTTTATAATACAAAGTTTTTATATAACATTAAAATGCAATTTTTAGAACTTGCTCAAATCCTATTTATCGATAATAAACAATTCCGAAACTAGAAGAAAAAAATCTGGCTTACTGTTAGACTGTTTACTTATTTGTAATAATATTTTGTAGAAATATTTTTCTGTACCTAAAATCATGAAAGATCATCGTCCAGTCAATCAAAATTGTCGAGTAACGCCATAAACTGTCCTATATCATCAGATCTGATGGGAACACAATTTGTTATTTTAAGGATTTTCATTAATCTTACAAGTAAATTGAGAATTAGATGACAACGGAAATTTGTGAAACATTTGGTTCATGTAAAGTGTTTCAGGGATTTTAAAACGTTGAATCTTAATCTGCTAACGTCATCCGAATATAATTTGTGTATATCTTCAGATAAACGCTGTTTCGGGCCTATGTTGATTAAGAATTCTTCACTTAAGAATTTAAGTGTTGTCTTTTATATTATGCAATGAACTTATTATATGTGAGACGTAGATAAATATATTTACAAGCATGAAGTTTAGAAATGCGTGGTGGTATATTGTTTACGGGTAGATATTATTTTCATTGCTATTAATGGATATATAATTGCAAAAATAGAGCTCCACGATGTCGTTGTGTAATTATTTATGACGAAACGTCTATTTATTAAAGGACATTAAAATGTACATCATTCTGAAATTTAAATAAAATCGTTCAATGAATCTGACCTACAGTACTAGAACACCTTATAATTTTAAATAGGTTTTCGATAACAAATTTATCCAGCTATGTGACAGTTATCTTTTGTCTATTTTCTTGGCGCTTGAATTACTGTGTCTACATATTTAAACATTACTATAAGTATTTAAAATGTAATTCAACTTTCATTAAAATATATTATCGAAAACACTAAATTTAAATAAGTTTAAATACATATAACGTGAGTTTGCCAACAGGAATGTGTTAATAATTAAATTAAAAATGTTTGTGGAATTCTGGGCTACTATAAAAACAAACTGTTGTTAACAAATTATTTTAGCTGGAACTCTAACGATTTAAACTATTAAATCAAAATTCATTCGACTTTTATATCTGAGCATTAAATTAAATTCGAAACAAAATTCAAACATTTGAAGTTTAACTGAAAAAAAAAAGAAAGCTTACTCTTGGGTAAACCGGACATGTTATTGTTGTCTTGACCTTTTCAAGATATCTAAAACATTTCATGCCTTTCATATCCCTAGAATTAGAACTGTTAGTCCATTATTGGTATAGTTTATGTCCATTTGTCATTTTTTCTCCACCATTTTAATTTTTGTAATTTAAATATCAGATGTGGATTCGGTATCCTTTAATCAATATTTGAAGTCGTTATTAGTTGATTTCAAACATTGGAGGCTTTTGAGGTTTTAACAAGTCGTAGAATGCCAAATTTCATAATGTTCAGATTATTATTTCTGAGTTAACACCCAAAATTCCAAAAAGAAGAATATAAAAGCAGCTTTTATTAAAAAAATAACATAGGCGTTTTTTTGTCAAATCATATGAGGATTAATTATATTTGGTAGAATATTTTTATCAAACATCTCTACTCGTAATTTCTCACCTCTCTCATTTTGTCCCAACTACATACTCCACCCGTCTATCAAGCTTCCCACTATCCTTACCCATGCACCCGATAGATCCTTTATTAAGGTTACAAGTGGTCCTAAATCACGGCGCGAGCGCGCATCACAGTCTTGTATCGATAATCAGAAATGGCGGCAGCGCTATAGTAGGCAGGCGGGCACCTGTTTCACAATCCAGGACACGTCCCGTGTTTTCCGTGCCATTTGGCGGTCGAATTACCATGCCGTCGGCGTTCCCACTACACGGCATTTGAATATATCAATTAGGGCCCGTTCCGCGCTACGCTAATTCACTTACGCGCTACGTACGGTAGTATAGTTTCTGGGACTCCCCGGCGTCTCCTAACGAATCGCGGTGCAGTCTGCGGATGCACATCTCTTCATGGCTGGAGATAGTCTTGGGGATGTATGCATTCAGTTCGCGAAGTGAACTGAATGCGCTGGAGGTGTATAAACGCACGCTGGTTTCTATATTTTGGAGAGTGAATGAGGATTGAATCCGTGTTGAGTGAGCTAGGATTCGGGGATCTGTTAGCATGCTTTGTATGACAGTGTGAGCCAGAAGTTGCAACCAGATGTATTGTACTGAAACTTATATTATTATTATACAGGATAATCTATGACTCTATGACATGTGTGCCATAGACGACTGATGTCCGATCTTCATTCGTTACCAAGCAATAGCAATTTTAAGATAGAATATCTAATGGAATTCAATCTAGATGGCATCGAGGCGACTCAACAATGTTAGAATAAAGGAAATAATGGTGGATCGTCTTATACTTTGCCAGAAATTGTGTGACAAACAATGTTGTTGAATTTGATATGAATAAACTCCATGATGTAGGTAGGGTGCCCTATACAAAATTGTGTAAAAGACATAAGAGCGCTGCAATGGATCGAGTACTTAATGTTGTAACCAATTCATAGTCTCCTAGAATAATTAATAATCAAGAAAATAAAATAACTTCAGAAAAAAATGACAGTGACGTTGATTTGCAGAATAGATACACTAAAAGAAATGCATCCTATGTCTAAGTAAGTTCGAGAAGAAACTACAATTTGGAAAAACTGTGGAGCGTGGATTTTGAAAAATAAACCCTGGACTAATGTGCCAAAATTAAAAAGAAAACATTATTTTAGGACACTTCTCGATTTGTTTCGCTTTGTTAACCAGAATAGCAATTTTAAATGTCTTGTTTTGTTTGAATGTCTGTGCATATCACTTCAAGCACGTTGTCAATACTACAAGAACACTTTACAGGAACAATGAACAAAGTTAAGGTTTACTTTCAAAGCATTTTGTAGTTTGTAGGGCTGTGTATTCACACATTGGGATTAAGGCGCCATCTAATGGCATTCATCGTAATATTTTTAAATTAACCTAATATTTATTCCATTGGAATTACCTATTACTATTAAATTGATAAAATACTCCATTGTTTTAGCCCAAGTGTATAGTAGACAGCGAACGCAGACAACGGGGAACCAGCAAGGGCAATAGACGTATGATGCCAAGAGATACTTTAATAATACACCATGACGGACACATACAATAGCTTGACAATTGATGTATTAAACTAAACTTATCTATATGACGTTTTACGCCTGAAGATGGCATTAAGCCGAAATCGATCGCGTACAAATATTTATTAAACTTAGTCCACAATAGAACAATCCTGTTTTATTAATTCCTGCTACCTATTACTATATTCAGTCTAGTTTGTTCACGTAAACAGATATATTTTATTCAGTAAATAATACATACACCTACTTATGTTAAATATCCACAATAAATTTATATGAATGTTAAAGCTTTGTTTTAGCAATAAGACTTTGTTGGAAGGATAAATTGAATTACCCATTGGTTATTATGAAGACAAAATTTATGAACATCAGACTCGCTGTCATTTCTTATATATACAGAAAAATCTCTCCTTGTAGACAGCTGCAATAAGCGGATAGTTTCCTCAAGGGGAGTTTCTCATGTAGAGACCTAAAAAGTAGCTCAACTTTGAGAGAGGTTTTCAAACAAATTGCAAGAGATATCAATATTTTGTCTTTTGCCATACATTTATCATACTTTACTGTACAAATGGACGATTCAAAAGTAATCTCGCAAGCCAGTTTGAAAGATCGTGTTTCTAGAAAAACGCGTTGGTTTTATCGGTGTAAAAAACTCTACAAGAGAAGGTAGAAACACAATACTTTTTAAAACTCTTTTTCTATTGAAATATACTAATTTTATCAACATAAGCACCTAGATCTATACGTTCACTTTACTATATCCAAATTTCGCATTCCTAATTTAAAGCGATACCGGAAATTATCATTTCAATAGGCACATCTCTTTGCGCCGCCTTAATGCAGGAAATTTTGACCGGAGAATAGCATTGGCTATAATACCGCAAAACTGCGAGAATCAAAAAACTGCTTCAGATGAACTGATTTTAAACACTAGAACGTTTCAAAATATGAAAGGAAAAAAATAATTTTTTAACCGAATACATGAGAACCACCCCTTAACCAGATACGTATTCTGGAACCAAATACTCCTTTAAGCGGACACGAATCTCCAATTCACGGACAAACATGAACATTAATAGCTCGAAGCAAGTTGACAATCTCCCTTAAGCGGACGCGAAACTCTAATAAAAGTCCAGACATGTGTGTGTTTCCCCACCCCGCTTTTGTCATAGATTTTGGGGAAGAAAGTACTTTTAATATAATTGCGCATGAATAGAAAAGTGTTCGGCTAGTCTCATTAGTGAGATGAGAAGAATTATTGCGATAAAGATAAAAAAAAAATTTATCGGATATATGTTTCTTTTTTCTCTGATTCTGTTTACTGCTTGTTCTTGCCAGGATGAGCACCGGTTGAGGATTCTTATTGTCTGCTCACTATCGGTGAAGGCATTCCTTTTGGCCTGTTTTCTATACCATGTCTTTTATATGTATGTTTATATCTGTCTTCTTTCATAGCTGATTTATTTTTATTTGGCCAATACATGATTATTATTATTAGTCCACGTATAAGGCAAAAAATAAGTGTACCTTTCACATTACAATTGGATCTTCTAGTAAATACGCGATGAAAATTGAAATGATTTTTTTTTTCAATCTTTGTAGTATGCATTTGATTTCGACCATATTTCATCCATACATATATCAACAATAATTACTTTCTGAGCCGGTTCCTATCACTGCAGTAAGATTATTAAAGTTATGTAGTTCACAATAATTATATTCACACACAATATTCACAATATAAAGTACCAGAATAATTATTTGTCATGAACCCAGATCAAACTTTGTTTACTTAATAATAGTTGCAAAATCATTGCGCAAAATGATACGTATCGGAATTTTGGTTGGTCAAAAATACCCTATGTAAGTTTGTATTCATTATTTCATTGCTACATACAATAAAACTATAAAAAATCCTCTCCTTTAACTGGATAACTCCTATGGGCGGACAAAAATGCGGACACTCATGATATGGGAGTTTTTACTGTACCTAACTTTATGTATCAAAGTAAATATGCATTTGAATCAACTAAATAAGTTAAATATCTTACTTTTGCAGGTTTCAAGTAATCGCTTTTCTATTTGTAGTTGCTCGAACGATACCAGCTATCGTGGTAAATTTGTCTCGGCTTGAACGCACGTGTGCACGCAAACAAGCGCGAAGCGTTCCTCATCCTCTCCGGCCGAGCCTTTACTCTTAAAACGCCGCGTTTGTTAATTAAATTATCAGACAATACTTAATTATCCGGCTAATCGGATCAGAGTCAAATTCTTCGCGCTTCACTTGGCAACTTGCTCGCGCTGGCGCTCGCGCGCTTAGCTTAGCTAGAAGCGCGCACAGTTAGAAAACTAATTTACAAACTCGCCGGTAATTTGATTTGAATTAAGTTGAGCGGAATGTCTGGCGAAAATAAATCAACGATTGCCGCACAGCCGCGGCGTTACCAACCGGCCCCCGACCCCAAATAATTACCAAGTTCCCAACCGATCGGCACGTATTTCGGTAAATATCGTAATTAATGTGCTACGTGTGGCGCCGCGTCGCGGGACTCCAAGGAACCGTACTAGGCGAAAACAATTTCCGCCCCATTGGGAGTGTTTACTTATTTATTCGACGATGTTGGCTAATGAGACGTTGAGTCTAATGGTTACTAATATAAAAATTCAAATGTATTCCAACAAAACCCGTAACCGTGAGACTTGAAAAACTATTAAAACCACTGTAACAGACCAAATGTGTGCGTGGATGTGAACAGGGACCAGTTGTCCGTTTCTAGTTACGAAGATAATCGCAAATAAAGTTAAACAGGTTCAAAATACAAACCACTTGTCGATATTACGCTACACTCTTGCGCATTATCATATTTTACCTACTTCCCAGAGTGCAATCGAGTTGACATTTTGCATATGTACAGATTTCTGGTTACAATGCGTGAATCAATAAAAAACCTGGAAACTTTACCAAAATCTGCAAATATATTGAAATTTTTTCCAATTGTGTCGAAATATGCCATGTGAACAGATTTCCGATGACAATGCATGAATCAATAAAACAAAAAGAAAACCTTTCCAAAACTTGCAAAAATTATGAAAATTTGTGCTATCGTTGCCTAAACAACCTATAAAACCTGAACGGAATAAGGGACGTTTCACACTAGGCGTGCTGGTCACGGTCAATTTTGAATAGACCAATCATAGCTCGATAGTTGCGATTGTGATTTGTCTATTCAAAATTGAATAAATTCTACTCAAAATCTTAAAACTAGTATCGAAATTGTTACTAAAATGTTGGAGTCGGCGTAACTTGCAAATATGCGCGAAGTTATTAACTTTTAAACTTTGCAAAAGTTTGAAGCGCCCTAGCGCATAAGTTTACTTTTTGCAACAGCAACTTATTTATTATTTTTTTTTCAATTTTCCTTAATGGTAATAGGTTTAAAATGTTAGAGTACCTTTGCCATAACTTATTCTGTCCAAAAACAGTTATAACTCAATTTCGGACAACTGGTCCCTTTTTTTTATCCAGGCACACAAATATTAAAATAATTGTAATACTGCTTACTTTGTTTAAAATAAATATTTTGTTTGTACTGATAAATTTAAATTATTATTGTTAGTTAAACTAAAAATTATAGCTTTTAATTTTTACACTCAGAATTCACTAATCTCCAAATCACTAAAACATATTTAATGTAATTTAAATTGAAAATGCGTTTCTCAATGAAAACTTTTATTTTTTTGTACTCGAATTAGTTATGGTTAATACCCAATCTTTTTTAACATTTTGTTCTCAAATTCGAGACAATACCCCATCTAATAAACGATATATAGCAAAAATAGTAACGACTAATGACAGGACTGAACACGCTGAACCCACTTAAGATACACTCGCAGTACTGGAATCCCATAGCCCTCTGTCACGACCACGCCTTGTCATTACTGTCTTCTTGTATCTCGGTGAATAAAGGAAGTAATTAATTGAACAAAAAAGGTATAGAAAATCCACTAGAAGAATTCCAGTCCACTACAGTATCGTTTTAGTATTGTTACTAGAAAGAATCATTATCAAATTGTGATAAATTAGTGGTGACTAGCGGTGCATTAATAACCGTTAATAGTTACATTTTATAACTGACGTCTGTTCGTCCAAATCGACACAAAAGGCGTCCTCAGAAGTGCACATGTGATTTCTGCGGGAACAGCACATTCCATTGTCGCGTGTTTTCGGTACTCATAGAGACATTAATAATAATGCTAACTGTAGCAAATACCAAATTACCCTGTAGAACCAAAAGTCCTAACCTGAATTGAGTATAGCGCTACTATTGCCTTTCTAGGACACTTTTAGACAGCTGTAGTAAGGGAATTTTGCACTAAGAAATCAGTAAGTCACCAATAATGTAAACAACATCGTGGATTTTATTTATATCTTCATTATGACCTAGAGCCGTCCCTAAACAATAGACACGTTAATGGTGGAGGCGCCGGAAAAAATAATGAAAAACAATTCTGTGCGTACCCAATTCGAAATAAAAGATTTTTTATACTACAACATGATACTACAAATAAGAAGTAATCGACAACTAGTACAATCAGATAGTGATTGAGCATTTATACGTCTGTGAACCATACATTAATACAGATCTAAAACTATTGGCTGAGTAAATTTGTAGTGAATAGTATCTTCTATAACAAGCTTAATCAATAATTTCCTCTGGGTTGTAGTAGACAGAAAGTGCCTATTGTGAAAAAACTGAATTTGGATACCATCTTACCAGTCTGGAGGAGGAGGGCCATCTCGGTCGATGTTGAAAACTTTGACATAGTATATTATTCACGAGGTCAAGTTGTACCAAAACAACAATTTTGAGACGTAACTGAATTTAAGCTTGAAAATTCCTTAAAATTATCTTAATAGCAGATCAACCAATAGATTTATAAACTACTGAAAGAAAATAGTTTTAAATAACTTTCGAAAGATTTTAAAATAATGAAGTTGTAATAAATAAATAGCTGAAAACGGTGTATAAAAATATAAAAAACGTTTACTACACAGAAGGTCTAGGTTAGCTAATAGTTAATATTTGTAGACGACCAGGGCTATTTGTTCGTGAGTATCTGTATGCTGTCGTTTGCCTACGTCCATCTCTTGATATATACTGGTAGAAGGGGATTTGGTGTGCACTTTTTTTCACATTGTATATTAGTAGGCTTTGTAGTCAGTTTCTGATAAGAGTTTTGCAAAATTGAACTTGATTTGAAGTTTGATATGTTCCTGTATTCTTACTGCTGTAAACACACTTTCAGTCTATGTATTTCTTATCTTTAGTGTTGCACAAAGTGCAGAATGTGTAAACGTGCAAGTGTATTATCTTTTTGTGTTTGTCTTGTAAGCACATGTTATGTTATATCTAGGACGAAAATTTTAGATTTCTAATTCCCTTCATATCTGCAGTGAGTCCTTAGTTACGGTTATTTCTTTTATTATGCTTATTTCTTGTCCATATTTTTCTTTTGCTTAAGAAGTGGTTTGTTTTCTATAAATATCGACAGTTTTTTATATATATTTTGAATATTTTATTATTGTTAGTTATTAATATAGACAGGATAACACAATATCAACAAAACAAGTTATAAAGTAAAGCTTCACACTTATCAGAATGGGGTTGTCCTGTAAACTACTGTACAATAAATAGTTAGGTACACTGCACGCAGAAACACATAAATATTTACGCTTTGCCATATACAAACTTACCAATTTACTCATTGCGATACCGATTGTTACATTAGCGCTGTACTAATCCTATCAACGGCTCCGAATCTATGCACAGACCTGCTCGCACATGCCCAAGTTGTTTCTCTGCAGGAACACAGTAAGCGCCTAAATATTTAAACAGGATTGCAATTTGTGCTATTCGCCTACGCTCGCGCCCCCTATATGATTATTATTCACGCTCGTAATTTATGCAGATGCGAATAATTTTGGTGCGCATAATTTGCAATAAGTGCATTATTATTTATACGGTCGGATGCGGTGATGCTACTGCAGCAGAGAACCGACAGTGTTTGCTCGTACCTGTCGACGTTTGCACCGTTAGCGAGAAACGTGCACACGTTTAATCGTTACGGTTTATTTGGCATAACCTCCATTTCAGGTTATAATAATTGCCTGGGAAATGTTTATGAAGTAGAAGTATTTGGGTGGTGATGCTCTGATTATTATGTTTTGAGAGGAAATTCGAAACACTTTGATGCAAATTGCATTACCTTGAGCGAAAATTCAGTATTTCATGATTCCCTCCACTGTTGGAAATCTATGAATTTAACTGACAAACTAAGTCGTTTGCTCTCGGCGATAATCTCAACTAATCGAATTTTATGGCCGATTTCCAGGTTAAGCTGTAGCCAATTTGCGAGTTTTATATTAGTAGTAAGAAAAGATCGCTCAGAAAAGCCGTCCAATGATATTCTTCCTCATAGCTTAAAGTTCGAGATTTAAGGTATAACTTTATCCTACATAGAGAACGGTATTACGTAATTCACGACGCTGCAAACTCAGCGAATACACGCAACGTATCTCTTACTATCGATAATGTGGCAACGATCTAACACATTACCGAGATTTGGGATTGAACAGGTTGCAGGAATCCGCTCATTTTGAAGAATTTCTTTGTTTTGGTGTGAATACCATTTGGACCATAAAGCAGAACTTAGGAATAATTAGCGATATTTTTCAACTATTACTTGAAACTATTTTAAATTAAATTCTTTCTAGTGTACTGCGGCCTTCAGACGTTAGACTCTTGTGAATAAAAAGTTTATTTTTCTCTTATATAGTCACTATGTGGTTTCATTATATCGTAATAACGTAAAATATTACGTTCATTGTACTGAATTATTTGAAATGATACTTAAGGCTTATATTGAAACTGGACATGGGACTATCCAACACTGAGCATAATTTAAAGGTAAATTATGTAAAAATTGTTTTTGGAATATTGGCAATAATGCGTAAAGAAGCGGCTACATCTGAAAAAATCTGATATGGCCAGGCACATGACTTTATCATACTATATATAAAATTAATAGTTTAGCTGTTTACTGTCATTAGAATGAAAATATCTGTCAAATCCTGGCTAGCTAATGTTAGTGCAGGTACGATTTCAATCAAATAGAATTTGCTCATACAGCAAAACTAATAATTTTACCAAAAAATGTCACAGACATAAATTATACAAAATTTCCTCTACTTTGATTTGTGATTTAACTATTTGGACGAAATTACAGAAATGGCGGGTCATTTGCAAAATGCTTGCAAAATGCTTAGAGTAAACATCCAGTTTCTTTCGACCCATTGAAACCAAAAGCTTTTCAGCTCTAAGTTTAGTCATGGTACTTTTTGATCGAGATCGTGTCTACATTAAAACTACACAGTTAGCCAGGATTTATCAAACGCTGATTTTTTAACAATACCTACTGACAATATTGTCAAAATATCTGTCAAATTATTAAAATATTAGTAAATTATTTTAGAGACACAATCGATCTCGATCAAATAGAATCTCATGCAGCTAAACTATTAATTTTATGTATTGTATGATAAAGTAGTGTGCCACATCAGATTTTTTTTATTAACTATCATTTTTATGCTTACTGTACACTGTACTAGTATCCCCGTAGAATGACCGTCAAAACAAGCAATGTTCGAACTTTGTACGGTTAGGGGGTGCAGTGTCAGCTTTGAACAAAACAAACTGTACAATGTGAACATTGTACAATGTCGGGGTTTTGTTCGTAATATCAACAAATGGCACAATTCGAAAGAAAAATTAGAGTTAAAGTTTTTCTAATATCGTTAGCGATATTTTCTGATAGTAGTGGTGGTAACGGGTATTTTCTGATAGTATTCAGATATTGGGAGAGCAAAAATTATATGGCATTGAGCAGATTTCTTTAGAAACTTTTGAGAAAACAAAATCCTAAATTTCTCCACAGGGTGTCTCAAATTTGAACCACAAAACAATACTTTTGTTTTCCCGGTAGAACTGCAAGGTCCTTCTTTTTGTCGAAAATGTAAAGGCCTTTTTGACTCATACTTTTGACAGATAAATGTTTTTCATGATCTAAATAATAATCTAAATCTGTTAAAGCTCACAAAACGTGAAGCTCTTCAAAACTTTTGTATTATTTTAGTTTAATTTTCATAAGATGATCTTATAACGCGCGTCACGCCCGCTCTGGGCGAATTACGGTTCTCCCGATGCAGCACGAGTAAATTTTAATAAATGCACAATTACCGTAATATAATTACGAGTTCAACTGAAATCCCGTCCAGTGTTTTGCTGGAATGGAAACATTATACCACCCTGAGGAACGACGCCATTGATTAAATCCGACGATAAATTTTTACGATCCAACTGGGTCTAATTCCAGCACCGGATATTGCTCCATGTACATGTATGTATATAGTAATTGGGCGAAGGAATTACCATTCGTATTATTTCAAAAGGTATTTGGTTGTGGAATATTAAATTAATCTAGTCAACTCGATTTGGTCTAGCTGTCATCCCGGTATGACCGTTTTATTGGACAGTATATTATTAGTGGAAGAAATACATAGGCGTTTAGCACTATGAAAGATGCTCGTGTAGTCTAATTTCCAATGAAAGTTGGCCTAGTCGGTTGTTTAAGTTGTCTAAATTGTTGTTATAGTGGTTTTTAATAAAACCGTTGTTGGTAATTCTGCTGAATTTTTTTGGCATTTTATTTGTTCTTAATTGTATTGTACCTAATTGGGAATAATTAATAATAAGTAGAATAGAAGAATGAATAATCTAAAGAAACGTTATTCTGAGTAAATTGCTTTATATGGACTTTACCGAAGATGTTACTTCAAGTGGTGTAACATTTTAAGGCATAGAAAAAGGATCAAATGGCCATACGGAACTTTTAATGCAGAATGAAACTTAGTTTCTAAAAAGTGGGGCACCATGTATAAATACAGGGATATTTGTAGATATATGTAGGGAAGTCAACTATAAAACTGATATGCCATGTTATTAGGTAGAATTTTAGATTCCGGTATAAATGTTTTATTACGTTGAGTGCGGAATGATTGGCTGTTTTTTATTGCACTGCACAGTAGAACAAATCGGAACAACTTGCATGCTATATTTATTACCAAATATATTTTTTACGGAATTATTAGTTGTGATATTGTGTATGTTATTCTGTTGTGTATTTGTTTGGGTAATTCGAATCTGATTTTAATAATTTGCCCACATCACTTCTAGAAATCAACTTATAATTACTAGTACTTACATGTCTTAAATGAACAAGAACTGCATATTTGTAGGGTGTACAGAGTAGGGCAACAATTAGAGGAACCAAAGCTTCCGGAAAAGCAAGTTTTTAAATTTCAGCGAGTCAAAAGGAACTGGAATATGGTACCAACTTTTTAAATAGTAACTACGTTTGGGCTGAAACTCTTTCAAAACAGGTGTATCACCACATTTCCATTAGCTTCAACTGTCAAGTTTCAGACATTACTTGGTATTGCTGTATATTTCTACACATTGCTTTGAATGAATCATTCTCTCTCGATAGTTAAGTCAATACCAGCTGTAAATAATCTACCTGAAGTTTCACTATTATGCATGTCTTCAATGGAAATTTGCCTAAAATGCATGTACATTTATTAATTAATTACTGGTTTTATGACTGGTCATATAACCATTACAAAGGGATACATCCGGTTAAATACATCCGGGTTTCTAATTAACCCAAACTTGTTTTAATTTAATTTTTATCGAGGTAATTATACCTTTGGTTCCACTGTGTATTACGATTTTGTTCTAATTTTTGCTACAGCATCGGCGATCGTTAAAAATCGACATTACGGCAATCGTTAAAACTGTAAACTAGATTATAAAAAAGCAATCAACGGTTTATAGGTAGTGTTGCAAGTTGTCTGTTTTTAATAATTCACAAACTGAAAAATAATATTTTACCGAGTGCCTGAACTCACCTCAGCTCTTTATTTCATTTATTTGACAGCTGAGGGTGTCTCGTAACAAAGAATACAATGCTAAAAGCACGGACCAGAGAAGTTGGTCCAATTGTGCGACGTCTTGGAATTTCCTTTCGTTCCCGTTGAAAAGTGTTTTGGTTTCCGTTTCGTTTATTTGTACGGTTGTACAGTAGCGTCCATCAACTCCTTGACGTTATCTTTTAATTTTACCTCAAGAAATATATTTCTCTCTGTTTACCAAAAAAACAGTTTACACAATGCAATGATTTAGACTTGTCTTTTGTAAAATTGTCGGAATATAGCTATTTAAATGTACCATACTTCCATTACCAATTTCAGATAAATTAAAAACAAAGTATCAAAATTCAAATAAAGAAACCAAAGTATGCCTCTTAAATTGATATTTAATGTTTCATTATATTTCCAGATAATTCCTTCAAAGCACTCAGAATAAATGCATATTCATACAAATGTCATTTTGTTAGGTTGAATTTTGTGGTATGACGCAAGGTCAATACGTATACCTTATACGAGATGTGATCAGAAATGTTGTATATTGCGCTGGTAGAAATAAATAATATTAAATTGCCGCGAGACCTTAGAAAACAGAGTAAACAAGTGATTGGTAAATTAAGAGCTTATTTTGAAGCTGTAGTGGCCACGGCGGCCTTTTTCAGCCGCAGAACTGTTGAAAACTTACTGCATAAGAACCTGTTGCACGCGCCCAATAGGCGCAAATTGCTGCAAAATACGAAACATCACTATCTCTATCTCTCTCAGCGCTCTACTAATATTGGCTCGACTATACCTTTATATATTCAATATCTAATTCTTAAATTAAAGAAAGTGCAATTTGAAACTACAATAAATTCATACCACAGTTTTTAAATTAATTTCACATATTGCAAAGTACTTAATTTGTCAAAAATATAATAAACTAAGCTAAGTGTCTCTACCGGCCAGCAATGAATAAAATCGAACCAGTGACTGTTTCTGTTTCTATTATGCTTTTTGTAGAGTCTGAAACTGAAGTGAGAAATATTGATTTCTTTCTAGTTTTAGAGTAAAAAGCGCATTTTCTTAGTTTTTTGTCACTGATTTTCTAATACTAAAACTAAACTAAATTCAGACCAGCTGCCTTTAGAATAGAATTCTATGGAAACAAATGCTACTACCGTGATAGAAACAGATTTAACTTTAATTTTGTTCAACGCGGCCAATTTAGTCATTGTTTAGTTTTGCGTTGAGGACGTACCCTTATAGTGAGGAAGAAATATATAAATATGTAACATATCATATCAATAGAACTAAACACATTTTGAAACGGAAGAGGAAGCAGTTGGTCAAATCCATTTGAGGGCATCCAAAGAAATGCCAACATCTGAGAATGCAAATGGTGCGCGTCTTCAAACAACACACTGCAGACAGATGTTTAAAAAGAAGTTTTTTGGGTGCGTACAATTACCAACAACTTCGACGAGCTAGAAAAGAGCTCTCTGCTCAGCCACGAAAAAGTAAGGCCACCCATATCATCAGCCCCTTAGTGAGCTTCTAAAGAAAAGGCTACAAAAGCTCCTACGGGCTTTCAAAAGAAAGTTGAACCATATGCTGGTCAGGGAGAGTTACTATGGGATTGAAGAATTTTAAACCTACGTGAAAAATAACCATCAGTAACTCAGTGTTATATTTTGCTGAACTTGTTTGCAATACATTTATGTTTTATTATGTAATACTTGGTACTTAGCAGATAAAGATTTTTTAATTTATCCAGTTTGGTAGAAAGTTGAAAATTGCATTATATAATTCCGCTAAACAAAGAAAAAGAGGTAAAAAAGTTAAAATTTGAGATTTTTTAAAGACCTAATTGATAATATGAAACCTCAGGGATTTTGTATGTTATAAACATACATTTTTACATATTTGACAATGTTTTAACTAATAAATTAATATATGGTAGTCCACTTATAAACTTGCTCGTATACCATGCGAAAAAAAAACATGCATTGCTGACCGCCATCGCCGAGCAGCACAGTATAATTTAAGGGGGATTCTCAAATCATAATACATTGGCAATAACGTAGCGTAGGATTTTTTGAAATTTTGAAAAATTATGGAAATCGTGTGATTTTGAAAAAAAATAACGTGTATTTCGAACAATCAATGGGCTAGAATTAACACTCGTTAGTTCACAAGAATCATACTCGATTGACATTTTGAGGACACGACCTCAAATACTTGATCCAGAGAATGTCACATTATTAAAGCTAGTTTGTTGTCGTTTTCTGACTTTGTGCTCCTTTTACAATACATAGATCCTGTTTATCTGACTGTAAAATTCGTTTCTATATATTATTATTATTATTATTATTATTATATGGTTGCGACAGTTTCCCAATCTGGCGAGACCATTCAAAACCATTTTGGAACATAATGAGGATTAACAACAGACAGCAATTTTTTGTTTCTAGTTGTCATGGTGGTTTCTCACCTTTAGTGCAACATTTTACTTATACACGCAAATATAATCACACTGCTCATCTACGGCTGACAATTGCTATGAAGATTTAACCAAGTCAGGCAAGTCAGCCAAGTCAGGCAGTAAGTCATCCACTTACTACAGGTAACCGTATAAACATACTTCAACATACCGAGTATGTTCGCGAGAAAGCGCCTTTTGATGGAAACTACATGAACTTTACGTCAAACATTTCCAAGAATATTGTCGAATCTTGTATAGCGTAAATCAGGCATTACGCTTCTACCTTACAGCGCAAGAGCTGATTCAAATTGCTGACAATAACATCGTTTGATAGGCTGCTATAAAGCGTGCACCAGTATGAAAATTATACAATAATAAAGCTGTTTAGATATTGATTTCCTACACACTAAACATACTAATAAGCGACCAACCTAAAATGTAATTATCCCGGCGCCTCCACCATTTGACACAATCTCCACTTTACCGCAAAATAAAGCAATTATTTGTGTTAGAAAACTGTATAACTTCCTTTCTATCAGATTCCAGGGCGAAGTAGGAAATAATTTAAACGTTTTCCGTTTAATTTAGTCCGCACAATAGCAGCGGGGATGACGTCCGCCCGAAAGATATTATTTCTTTTACGGCGCGAGGGCGCGTTGGAATAGATCGCCTCCTTACCGGCCGACGCACAATAAGGGAGAGATTTAATTAAACCGAACCACAATGGGTGTACGGAGCGGACGGACTGAAACGGAACTTTTTTTTATTGCAAATGTATGTTGATCTCGGCGCTACCTCAAACAGTTGAAACGTGGGAAATTAAATTCGAAGTTCGAACGTGCGAGAGGAGAAGGAGTCGGAGGGAGTAGCTGTCGCGTCCGCCCGCAACCAGAATAACTTGATTGACGACTTTTTACGGTTTTTCTTTATTTTCGAATTGAGTGCGGGAACAAAAGCGATTCCTGTGGGAAATATGATTGGATGGAGCCTGTGAGCTTTAGTGGTAAAGTTTAATTGCGAATATAAATATCAAATGATTGTCGACGAATAAAAGAATGCAAATGATTTTAATTTGTATATTTATTTAATTGATTCCCAATGGTGTTTATCGTTTTGGTGACTTAATATATGTATTTTGGTTTACGTAGATAATATTTTAGACATGCTTTTGCACTAGGATATGGATTATTCGTTCTGATATTGAAAATGATTGATTTACTATATTTCTATAAAATATATCTTGATATTTTCCTACTTTTGTAATGTATTCACTATCTACTAAATTGAAAGGTAGTTAAAATGAAAAAAAAAAGATAAGAAGTTATTTTATCTTATAGAAACTATATCATAATTAGACAACACAAAAACGGAAATTGAGAAAACACGGATATTTACGTTTAAGATTCAACTGAAACATGGTATTGCAGAACAAGACTCAACTTTTCTGTTCATCCGCTCAATGGCCATGGGCTGAGACATCGGGTAGAAAACACACATAATTTGGCAAGAGTGAGTAATTATCATCGAAGTCTTATTAGTTGTCTAAACTTTGTGAATTAGTAAAAAATTGACTCGACAGAGTTTATAACGGTGATGTTTCCAAATTATTGCAACGAATTCATTCGTGAATGTTTCCCGGATGTAAATACTTTAATTACTTGCCTATTTGTGATATCTTAAACCCCACTGGGTAGACCGCAAGTCTCAAAAATTTAAGAGATTAACGTTTTTAATAATATTTTTTTCCTGTGCTGCCCCGCTGGTTTCGCACTGTGGCGCTGTTCGATTTGGTGTTTCTCACTTTTGTGGTTACATCCCTGAATACCGCCATTTCGATGTTCGCCATTTCGTGTATAGATGCTGTACGGTATCCGTGTTTTAATGATTGTTTTGTGTACGTTTCTGATTAATTGACCGTAATTAACGTTTGTATATTCATATTGTGATTGTTTCTAATGTTAGTATTTGTAGATTCGGCTGATGATGACCTCTACGTAGGTCGAAACTGGTACCGAGGAGATTTTGTTTAAATATATTGCAGAGTTTCGAAGACCACGAATACAAGTTTTTTATTAACATTCCCTGAAAAATGGACGCATTGGCATTAGTAATAATAGACGTGGGACAAGACAAGATAAACTACGATTGTATGCACACACTGAACTGAAAAACTCATTGAGTGTAAACGGCGATCTAAAATGAACAAAGATTTTCATAATAAGTTAAAATGTTTATTCGTTGTCTAACACTAGTTATATGTAATTAATTAATGATAAAGTTGTAAGCAATTTTTATCGAAGCTTTATTAGATAAGTAAATTGACACCTAAAAGAAAAAAGAAAATCCATAATTAAACGTTCTCCTCCGCAGTATAAAAATTGTGCGAAGAGCATGGCAATTCTCGACATATACTTATTATTTAAACAAATTTGTCTCTTCGACGCCCATCTTTAAATTAAGATTAAATCGCAATAAATTACTTAAGCCGTTCGCTAGATCGCACCATAAATACATTTTCGATTTGGAGTGGGGCAAAACATTTTTACGCCGCCTTGGGCAGATTCTCGATTCCGATACGGGGAAATCAGTTGTGCGAGTTTCGCAAATACGTTTTGTACGTCGCGTTTCCGCCCTCTCCCTTTTCTACCCACTCCCACTCTTTCTACCTCTACTCGCTCCTGGACGCGCGCCCAGTCGCCGTTTGATGTTCCAACTTTACAACCGTACATTTTTGAAATTGGTTTCGTTTTGTATGGGAGAAGTAATTGATAAACATATTGAAACGCCGCGGACTGGAAAATAACGCTCCCGTACACACGTACCGCCCTCTACTACTACAATTTTCCCGTCGACAAGAACGAAAATTCTACGCGGGCACGCCGTACTAGAGCGGAAATGTTTGCTTTATCATCTCAACGCCTAAACATTATTCTGGGTAAAAGTGCCCATCTATAAAATGCTGTGATGAAATCTGTTGGCATTATCGGATCAGCTGGGACCATATATCCATAGGAAAGTGCCTCTATTGAGGGAGAAGACATAGATGATGCTAAAGATTTCTCCTTCTATTTTTTTTTTAATGGAAAAAGGTATGGTGTTTTTACTGGGTTATCGGCTAATACAGCGTAATATCGCAGGTGGTTCTAAGGGTTCGCGTTCACTTTTGTCTACAACGTTTATTGGGCATTACAATTAACGGAAAACCGTGCTATTATTGGGTTGATAGAGCTTAAATAAAAGTGCCAACTAGTTAGACCTTTTCATTTATTCCAATATTTCGCCAGTAAATTCTGGCTTCTTCAGGGAACTAAAACAAAATTACACAATACCTGAACATGACAGCAATACAATCTAAAACGGATTAAACATACCAAATAACAGTCTCAACACAAAGTCAAAATAATCGACGACAACGGCATTAAACAGACAAATACAGGACCGAATGTTCCAGTGCAAACGTTCGAACAAGACTGAAGTCGACGACAGCTATTTTTCTCTTTCTTATAAATTTTTAAGCTACAACCGGTAACATTCGAATTGTCGCAAATAAATAAAAAAGTAAAATTAACAACCTAACAAACTGACAAAGTTTTAAACGACTACACTATATCACAATGACACGACAAAACAAAACAAAATGAGTTGACACGAAAATTACAATCTTCCATCCATCATATTTACAGTTTTCTATTAAATTTAGACTATAATAACTCAACTGACTCAAATAATACCACCATAAGTCTAGCTGATATTAGCGAGTTCATTTTTTAATAGGATGGAAGATTGTAATTTTCGTGTCAACTCATTTTGTTTTGTTTTGTCGTGTCATTGTGATATAGTGTAGTCGTTTAAAACTTTGTCAGTTTGTTAGGTAGTTAATTTTACTTTTTTATTTATTTGCGACAATTCGAATGTTACCGGTTGTAGCTTAAAAATTTATAAGAAAGAGAAAAACAGCTGTCGTCGACTTCAGTCTTGTTCGAACGTTTGCACTGGAACATTCGGTCCTGTATTTGTCTGTTTAATGCCGTTGTCGTCGATTATTTTGACTTTGTGTTGAGACTGTTATTTGGTATGTTTAATCCGTTTTAGATTGTATTGCTGTCATGTTCAGGTATTGTGTAATTTTGTTTTAGTTCCCTGAAGAAGCCAGAATTTACTGGCGAAATATTGGAATAAATGAAAAGGTCTAACTAGTTGGCACTTTTATTTAAGCTCTATCAACCCAATAATAGCACGGTTTTCCGCTATTTTAATAATAAAGGGCAAAAAAGTTTTCTACACTAACTGTGAATTACAATTAACGTATGTACGAAAATTTCCTATCGATATCGCGTCTGATTCACGAATTATTCGGAGCTAATTCTCAGCAGAGAGAGGTTTATTAGTATGTTCAGTAGATTAAGGAGAGAGTTATGAAGCACCTACGATTTTTTTAAAATTCAGAATAACACCTAAACTAGTTAAACCATTTTTCCAAATCAACTCAAGTAAAATAGATAAACATTTAAAAAATAAAACGAAAATAAGAAAAGAAAAGAAAATAGGAAAGTATCTATCCATCGTGGCTCAGGAAGATTGCAACAAATGGATTGCAACATTTTTATTTTATCATACATAGTATGATAAAGTATTGTAATCGTGCCGAAACAAAATTATGAGATTTTAGCAAAAATATGTGCTTTTGGGTCCCCTTAACATTTTTGACCAAGTTACAAGAAATGTCTGTGTGTGTGTGTGTGTGTAACCGTTCCTTTGTGTCTACGATGCCGGAGAAACTGCTATAGTTATCTGGGACGCAACTTTATATTAATTAAGTTTCATGACCAAACTTAGAGCTGAAATGCTTTTTATACAAATGAGTCCAAAGAAACTGGAGCTTTACCTACTCAAATCATTTTTCAAGGACTATGTAAATGAGCCGCCATTTCTGCAATTTCTTCAAAATAGTTAAATAATAAATTAAAGTAGAGGAAATTTTATATAATTTATGTCTATGATATTTTTTGGTAAAATTAATGGTTTAGCTGCATGAGCAAATTGTATTTGATTGAGATCGCTCGTACAGTATTAAAACTAGTTAGCCAGGATTTGACAGATATTTTGATTCTAATGACAGGTCGTGTCAAATGCTGATGTCTTGATAATACCTACTGTCAATAGAACCAAAATATCTGTTAAATCCTGGCTTAGTTTTATTTTCATGCAGGCACGACCGATCTCCATCAAGTAAACAATTAATTTTATATATAGTATAACTACATCAAATCTTTTATTATTATTTTTTTCAAATTCAAATCGCATATTGAAAATTTAGGTTTTCTGTGTTGTCTTAATTTGAACGCAACAATGGTTGATTTACGGAATATGTATGCCTGCTTATATTATTATTTAGGAAGCCATGCTAACCAAATTTGGAGTTTTAATAGACAAAAAAAAAGTCTTATATTCAGGAATATTCTTAAGGTTAGTATTTTCACGAAATGACATCCTATTAAATGGCCCTCTATCTTATTTTTGTAGTATTTTGTGATATTGGGAACACAAATCCATGTCGATCACCAATTTTTATCACCAATGCATCGTAGGAAAAGTATTGTTAAGAAATAAAAATAACAAATAATAAACAATATTTTTCAAGATTGGTGCTGTGACTTCAAATGGAATATAATTCGTACTTCAAAACAATTTTTGCATTGTTTTCCAAACAATATTTGGCAGTAATATTAAAAACTAAGGTAATTTACTCTCAACACAAATCAATATTTTCTGAACTGCCCTCACTCCTCACGTGTGCGTAATATGTCTAACCATGTCCATAGCTACAAACGTTATAACATGCTTTTTCTACTTTGCGTTCGTTATAAACTCATAACCAAAACCGGTTTCGGTGTCGTTATGAAAACACTAGGTCACAAACATTTGGTAACTTTTAGTTTTCCAAGATTGACGTCAAGTGTCAAATAACGCTGACATCTCAATCGCTATTGGCTCGCGTCAGTCGTATTTGTGAATTTTACTACAACTACATACTGTTGAATATGAAACTACTCTAGATTGTAAGATGACTCGTTCCATCGTTCCAAACTACTCGTTCGCCAATTTTTGTCTTATAATACTTGTATTATAATATACTATTGTTGTTTTTCATTAAATATTACTATACAATATCAGTGGTAGCAATAAAATAAAGAATGAAAAAACGCCGATTAAAATGCATACATGTTTTTTATGTGTGATTTAAAATATGTTTTTCTGCGAGGTATTTAAAAACATTGTTTCGTTACAAACCTCGATTTATAGAAAAAGTATATGTTGTGTTTCAAATAAAAAAACAGCAACCCTGACAGGAGGTGGGTACAGGTTGGGTTTCCAAATGTTCACCTAAACAAAATGCTTCGGTTCACTAAATGTTTTATCATTAATATACCTCAATCTTGATGTCCCACCACTTGTCAACAAATTATTTCTCCTTTTTAATGATTTGGCACTATCAGGAGATCTATTGTGTGAGCAGATACCATCAATTTACGCGGCCATCTACATTTTTAATTAATTTGGTAGATGGATTGAAGATATGGGTTCGGTCGCCTGTAGTAAAAGTTTTATGATAACTTTGATGCGACAAGTCGGGCTCGGGACTCGGTCACAATTTAGAGTAATGATGGAAATTCGTGACGTAATTTCGAGACGAATACCGATCTCGGTCGCGCGATAATTTCCCATTAAGATAAGCGCATTAAAAGGCGCAAAACGATAAAACTCGCGCCAATGTTACTTTCGCGGCGAATGACCTGCAATAAAATGTTAATTAAATA
The DNA here is from genome assembly GCA_964023965.1 of Melinopterus prodromus. NCBI lineage: Eukaryota > Metazoa > Arthropoda > Insecta > Coleoptera > Scarabaeidae > Melinopterus > Melinopterus prodromus. The sequence continues at coordinate 76,536,308 of OZ030391.1, forward strand.
ATTTACGCCGCCGCTGTCTTGGTGGTGGCGCGGGTTTATTAGGGATAATCTGAGAGAGGGGTGTGTATGTGATTGCATAAGTAATTAATTTTTGTTAGTTTTTGCTTAAGTGACGTTATCCAAGAATTCTGAGAATTTAACTAGAACAATTTAATTTAATCTTACTTGTTTCGAGTTGTTTTATTTTATTTCTTAAGAACATAATTAACGTAGGTATATATTTATAACATTTACTACGTGTTTTACTAAAGGTCTTGAAACTAGTTATTGCAGTTTCAAGCGAAAATTAAAATCATAGAAAAACCCACAGAGAAAAGATCCTTGTGCGGATCTCTTAAATCCATATTTTTTCAAAATTGTGTTACCACAATATTACTCAGTTAATTCTATAATATTCATGTTAGAACACCTGGTAAAGTTGGAGAAATATTGTTGTACACTTTGTTCTTTAAGATTACCAAAATGTACTAGTTTATAATTAATTTCATACAAAATCTCGATCGACGTGACGACATTCCTCTATTTTCTAGGTGTAGAGTCTAGGCATTGGAAAACGGTTTGGGTCTGAACGCTACGATAAGCCGAGTGTTTTTTCGCTGATAATTCCGCCGCGGAAGAGTTGGCTGAACGTGAGCGAGCCGGCCAAAGTCTGGAATAAATTTGGAACCTGGTTATCGGTCGCGTCACCTAGCGCCCTCTTGTTTAACAGTGCTTAAATACAAGCCTTCCTCAAATATTGGACTTCTCTCCTCAGGGCGAAATCTTTTAAGAAGACCCAAGGGAGATAACGAATGTCTCCTGCAATAGACGGACGACGCACATCCAGAATGATTGGTAGAGAGAATTAAGGTCGAAATTGGTGTAGTATGACATGTAAATATTAAAAATTTCTTCAATATCTCGAAAATTGTGTCATCGATGACTATTGGGTATTGTTTATCGAATTTAATTTTATCAACATCATAGCTTGCGTGTTCAAAACATACAAACGTATTTTCCTTATGCCAATTTGATATTGACACCAGTTCAGAATTTAATGTCGGTATTACATCAGGTAGTTAAGTGATTTTTTGCATATGATATTAGGGTATCGTCTGCAAATAGACGATTTAAGAACACAACACACGATTTAACTACTAAGGCAACATCATTTATTTACAAATGAGATAAGATAGGTCCCACAAGGTTCTTGTGGTGCTCTAATTGGTGCTGTTTGACATTTTTATCTTACTTACGACAGAATAAAGATTTTGAACACCAATTGTCACAGTTTTCAGAATAATATTGATACATTTTACCGAAAATGTACTTGATATTTTGTCGTTGAATGCAGGAAAATCGAAAAAATACTAAAATAAAATACTATAAATATTGTAATGAAAAACATTTTAGTTAACTATCGATAAATTACACTGCCAACAAAATTTGATTGACCTCAAAATTACCTGACAAATGAAAACTGATTTGAATAGGATTTTTTTTCATGAATCCGAATCTGAACACAGAAATAGTGAATTGGTTCCAGTTTTCGCAAAACGTTGCAAAAAACGTGTATTCTTTTCTACTTGTGAACACATGCAAAACAGTGACGTGATGTAGTGTTATATAATGTTTTATGTTTTACATATTTACATGTAAAGAATCAAATACAACTTTGAACCTTCTACTTTAAGGCCACATAACGAGAAATCAGATAGCATAAACTCTGAACATTTTACACCATTTTTTTTTATAGGAGCGCGTGCTCGTTGTAGCACCAGCACCGCAGACAAAAATGCAAATCGTGTTTTCTAGACGTTTGTGTAGGTAAATTAATTAATATACCCCATTTTTAATGTTAACTACTTCTTAAGCAGTTATGTATATATACCTACATAAATATTGGAAGAATAAAAAGCGCTTAACACCTAACATAAGTCTTTTACTAGTATATCTTTGTGGTGAGATGTGGTCAGAACGGAGAAATCACCATGATGATTGCTAATTTTGCAATGTGGATGTGAACGACTTCTTTCGAAGAAAGAAGCGTTCTTAGAAATATCCTAATTTGGGCTCAGGTAAGCGACCCCTGCTCCACAGAGAAGATACGCCAATACCACAAGTACCAACTGCAATGTCACAATATGGTATCCATGGTCAGATGACGAAGTACTCTGTGATTTATTCTGGCAGTAAAGGCGAAGACGAGAATTAGTAAACTATATAAACTTGTGAATAGTTTGAGTAGGTTTATAGTTTTAGTTAACACGTTTAGCACATGTTGAGGTAGATGGTGGTAGAACCACGTTTTTTTGCAAGTTTAACACTGTTTTGCGCAAAAATTAACCTCAATTCACTATTTCTGTTTTCGGATTCGCTGACCTTGGGAAAAATCCTATCGAAATCAGTTGTCATTTTCCGACAACTTTTTATTCGGCTAATATAAAATGATGTAACACAATATAAATTCTTGCTATATGGTCTTAAAGGAGATGGTTGAAAATTTTATTTGACCCTAAAAAAACATCTATTACATAACGTTACTGTTTTGCATGTGTACAAAAGTAGCAAATTGCACATTTAAGAATGTTTTTGTGCGAAAACTAAAGCCTATTTCTTATTTCTGTGTTCAGATTCGGTTTCTTTGGCAAAGAATCCTATACGACTCAGTTGTCGTTTTCCAGGCATTTTTTTGTTCGTGTTATTTAACATAAGAGTGTAACAATTCACGGCATTGCTTAGAAATGAGTTCGGTAATGATTTGTTATTATCTGTTCATTATTATGATAACTGTTTGCTATAATTATTATTGAAAAACCATCGTATGAATTTTTAAAAAAACACTTTGCGTTTGTTTCTGCACTTTTCAGTCAGCAATTCAAGGTTAAAAGATTTTAAGGTCTCAAAATGTCACTTCATAATTGCACAACATATATGAATACGATACCAGATCATATGTAAAACATAAAAGAGCAATTATCAAAATTAAGTTTTGGTCTCTTAAATCTCCTTGCACATTAAAATTACCCTTGTATTTGTTGGGCTATTTCAGTTTATTACGCAAACAGAATAATTTACCGTCGTCCTTTCCCTGATACGAAATTTCAGACGAAGGGGCAATAAATTTCGAATTGTCGCCATTCGAAAGTTTACAAGTGGGCCGCTGTTTATGGGCGAATAAAACGCGAAGGTAGAGGGCGCGCGGCACTAACCAACGTCGTCGGAAGAAATAAGCGCCGAAGGAGATCCGAAAATTATTCGACGTTAATCAAAAGGACCACCTTCCTGTGCGCGCGCCAAAGGTTAATCAGTTTACTTCACGTCTCGTGCGCCGAAACAATTTATTTAGAACCGTTTTATTGCGCGAAATTAACGCCCGGTGCTTGCCGCTGGACGCTTTTCACCGAAACTAATTAATTTATTTATCGCCGTGATTTACGCCGCACTGTTGTGCCCAACTTTCGAACTCCACCCCCTTCGAACCACTTCGTTCTGTAGGGGTAGCTAAACGATCAGTCGATGCAGTTTTAGGTTTCATGAATGAATATATCTACTTTATCAGTAAATCTGCAGATGATTTATGCAGATAATTTATAGCATTTATCTTAAATAACAATAATAACAGTAAATAGTCTAACCATTTTAGATTTGGGCGGACAAATAATTCGCCAGCCTATGAAAATAATACCAATAGATTCAGATAAATGTCCTGAACATCATATCAGACAGTTTACTGAATATTTGAGGACTATTGTTTTAAATTAATAAAAAATTATCAGTGATTAAAAAATTCGTCATGAATTGTTGACCACCTATGTTTACATCAATATCTCAGAAAGTATTAGGCTTAGGAGAACATATGATATACACCAGATTAAAGACCAATGATGTAGGTACATGAAGAAACACACAATTGCTTTAACATATTAAAATACGTAAGTTTGGGAGAAGGTTAAGGAGTTTTCAGAACCCAGATATTATGTCAATATCTATTCTGCCAAAAAATACACGAGTTTGCTGTTGACAGATGAGTTGACAGAATGGATATGGACATAAACTCTCGGTTCTATAAACCCGTTTTTTATCCTTCTTCCAAATCCATATCTTGCAATATTTTTAAGTAGTGTGTTGTGTATCACGTACCCACATGTTTCATCTTTAACATGGTGTATAATTTGTTCTACTAAACTTGCAGAGATATTGATACAAATATTTCATGACGAACTTTTTAATCACTGATACTTGCTAATTAATATCAATAATAATATCATTAAAGATTTGGGAAACATGTTGATATGATTTGTATTATTTTCATAGGTGGGCGAGTTATTTACGACGTGAAATAATTCAGCGTCTAAAGTGATTATATTAAAAGAGTAATATTACGTAAATAATAATGCCAAAAATTGCAATGTAATATTCATTTGTCCGCTAAGACTAGATATAAAGACAATAAATGATCGATGTACTCCGGAGCCTAATGACAAGATTTACTATTAGAAGCAATTTTATTCCCTTCTACTAACAGAATATGGCTGGTCTTTCTTATTTTTAATATGTATTACGTATTATTATATACTACGAGTCTTGTTAAAAAACAAACTATTTACAAAATACATTTGTTTAATAGTACTGACAATCTTTAAACTAAGTTCCCAGAAAATTCTTTATTTCCATTTTAAACATTAAACTTAATTTAATTTTTTTAAATTTTAATTTAGACTGATGAGATATTATTTTCTTGAAAAATTGTCGAATAAAGAAAGTGTTACGAAAAAAAAGTGTGCCAGTGGATAACTAATATCTGCGGTATTCTTATTAATTAATTCTTATTTTATCATTTTTTAATGGAAAAACATCACTGTAATTATTGTATCTCAGGTCACCTATAGCATTTTGAGGGGGTGCGGCGTTAAAAAAATTAATATAACCAGAAACAATCTTAAAACTGCCTATATGGACTTAGGGCGGGGTTGTCCATTACAGATTAAACTATTGTTATCCCGAACCCCAACGCACAAACATCTTAATGAGAGATAAAAAGTAGACATCCATCGTGAAAGTCTTGAAAAAGTTGTAAATAATAACATTTTTTCGTCATGTTTTTATCGCTGATGTCAAAAATACACGTTCAGTATTGTAGCTTTCAGATGCAAACTTTCTATTAAAAAAAAACATACCATAAACAATTTTCATTTGCTAGATTTTCTTTATTGTTTATTGTTTATTATTTATGAAGTATTTATTTATGGTTCTCCGATTATCTAGGAAACTTACTTATTTGAGAAAAGATCACCACTAACCAATTATCAATTTAAGGAATGTCTGAATGCAGTAACAAAAAATTAACTATAACTATTAACTATTAAAAACATAAATAACTGAAATAAGTTTTATTTTGACATTCCAAATAATATTTCAAATGGTCTCATACAATATCATCCCCAGAGCTCAACGAAAGTAAAAGGCAAAATAATCAAGGCAATCGAAAGAGCCAGATTTTTGGCATAATGGTTACAGTGAAAATTGTTGATCGTAAACATTTCTACGAAAACGTTTCATCTTTTATCGTGTAACTCACGATTGACGAACAATCATCATCAACTTCTAAATTTCTAGAAATCTGAAGGACTTTAGCATACCTACTGATTTATTTTGATATTTAAAAAATATTATAAAACTTACAATAAATTGAACCTGCGCCAAAAACTAACGCGTTATTTTCTTTTTAAATTAGGAGGTAGTCAATACGATTATGTCGATTTATTGAATAATTTGTCTCTTATCTTGTGCTGGTACACTTTTTTCCAACGAAGTTTTGGTAGGCAGGTCACAGTATTGCTGACGCCACAATCTCTGCGTGCTAACTCGCGTACGTACCAACTAATGCATTATTTCAAGAATAATAAATGTTACATTTTGTATATGTTTTAAAGCGGGTATGATTTCTAATTTGTGTTTTTTTATTGGTTGGCGAAGCTGGGAGTGCGTTATATATGTTAACACACTTTTGCAACAAATATTCAAAATTTACAGTTTCCACAATTTGTATGAGGCGTTATTCTTAATTACGGTCCATGCTTTCGCACTATTAGTACAGACAATTTCGGCACATTATAAAACATTTTAGTTTAACACATGTTAATGATTGTGTTAATTTGGTGAAGCTTTCAGGAAATACACATCAATTTTCGGCCACTAACATGGCAATTTTTTTCAGTAGATAATTATCCTCATTAACATATTTACTTCCAGCTTTGGTCTCAAAAACAAAACAAAATCTTATATGTAGCATCTTAAATTATAATTTTTCACAATTGTGTTGTGATTCCGCGAAGTTTTATTCTAACTCGTGAGATCAACATTTCAACTATAATCTGGAAGAGTATGTTAAATTGGGATACGAATTCCAGATTAGGATTCCAATTAGAAATATGTGCGTTAAGATACATTTAATTAAACTATTCCCTAAGACATTTTTAATTTAAATGTGAACAATGTACAAACACGTGCTTTTTGCTTATTTTTTTTTGTTTTTGATAGTAAAATAAAGCACAGTTTTATTTGAAGCTGTGTATCTTCTAAAAACATCTGATATTGGCTTGAATTAAGAAACATGTTAAGAATTGCTTTGCATTTGGCTTTGTAACTGACTACTTGAAAACCTTCACAAATTACTCAGTTTTGGTTCTCCCAGTATAATTAACTGTAACATTTCTTTTTAAAATGTTGTAAACGAAAGGTATAGATAATCTTAATGAATTTGTTTACAATATCCCAAAACTAATGGAAATCGGTCAGATGTTACCAAAGTTATTGAACATCAAGGTTTTGCTAAATTGTTGCAACGGTTTCTTTAATTTGTACCAACCATATATTTGAATAAAAAGTAAATCTTACCTTTTTTATCCATCTCTACATCATTGTGCAGTGACTCTGTCCACGAATAATTTATAAACATAAATCCACATAACTACGCAACAAAGGAAAACATTACCAAAACGAACTTATCCCCGAACAACCTGATAGTCAACGTATGAAGGTTTCCAGTAAATCGCACAAATTCATTTCAAAGCCTGAACAGAATATCGTACATCACTTTCACCACCATTTCGCGGTTGATTTATGTAGATTATTAATAAACAAATTATCTATCTGTTGGTTGAGATTAACACTAACAAAGTCAGTCACAATATGTTGGGTAGTACGTATTTTCATTTTGAAACCGGTTTTTGCATCGCTTTTCGCGCTCGGTCAGGAATGCGGTCCCCACCACGCGTCTGTGATTGCGAGAACCAACACTCCTCTCTCTCTGTTTGGATGGAGGCGCGTTCCCAAAAACCGCGTCGTTCTCTTGTCTAGCAAATCACGTGTATTTTTGTTAATAAACTGTTGTCTTATTATTTTCTGTTTTAATCATTTTTTCTCGATAGATTTAAAAAATTCCAAGAGATATTACAACTTCAATTGCTTATTAATTTACTATGCATTTCGTATCATAGGTATTATCATAGGCATTATATTACATACTGTACGAGAACACAAATATTTTCTGTTTTGTCAATTTTGTCTTTACATGTTCGGTTTTATTTATATTTTTGTATAAGTTACAAGCAGAATGGGGCTTTATTCAAGTTAAGTTATTAAACACTGATCATTTAGAACTCATGAGAGATCATTTTCGTATATCCTTCCTAGGCTTTTCATCCCCTACCGGCTTTTATGAAATCATTGAATTTGTCAGCATTCCGACGAGAGCTCCGGGAGCGATTTATGTGTGAGCAGTGTGCATTGCTTCATTGATTATTATACCTATATATTGAGTTTATTTTAAGTTTTAGTATTCTTTAATTTTAGTTCATTCTTCACGGGGTTGAGTGGAAGAGAGGAACACTGTGATTCCTAACTCCGCCTTGTGCACGATTATTATGTTTACAATTACAATTTGGAAAATTAATAAAGACATTATTATTATTATTATTATTATTAAGTTTCCAAATACTGAAATAATACTGTATTAGACTGTTGCGTGTACAAACCTCGTCACAAAACGCTGTAGTAGGCAACTGGAACTCACCTGTAACAAAATAAGTACGAATGAATATTAACAATATAATATACAGTATTAGTGTAGGTAAATTAAATTTAGATGTTTGCTAATTGTAGACAAAACTTTTATGATTAGAAATGGTAAAGGGTCATATCAAAAACGTTAGTTTGAGGGTTTGAAAGGGGGTGCAAATTATATTATTGCGTTTATGTCAAAAAATCAAAAAATATCCTAAAGGAAAGTTGTAGATCATAAAAAGTCTATAACTTTTGTAGGGGTCGTTTTTTACTATGACCTTTTAGTTTAGAATTTTTTATTTTTGTAAAAATAATTCAGTTTTGGTAAATTTTGTGGAAGCATGCCTCTTTACGTCTTAAATTACCACATTTTTTATATAAAAGAAAATCGAGAAGTTTTCGAGTTAGTCAGCTTATAAAGTAAAAAAACATTTTTTTTTTCAAAAATAAATTATGTTGTGAAATCGTCGTTCTTCCAATCCTCATTTTTACTTTATCATACGCAGTACGATGAAGTATTGTAATCGTGCCGAGAAAATTTTGCGACTTTAGCGGAAATTGGGCTTTTTGGGACCCCTGACCATTTTTGACCACGGTACAATAAAATGTCTGTGTGTGTGTGCGTCTGTGTATGTGTAAACGATTTTTGTGGCCACGATTTCTAGGAGAAACTACTAAAGGTATCGGGACGAAAGTTCATATTTAGAAGTTTCATGACCTAACTTAGAGCTGAAAAGGTTTTGGTTCAAAAGGGTCCAAAGGAACTTGCAGTTTATTCAATGCCTTTTTTAAGGATTTTGCAAATGAGCCGCCATTTCTGTAATTTCGTCAAAATAGTTAAATAATAAATTAAAGTAGAGGAAATGTTAAATAATTTATGCCTATGACATTTTTTGGTAAAATTAAGAGTTTAGCCGCAAGAGGAAATTCTATTTGATCAAGATCGGTCGCATCTGCATTGATATGAAATACATAGTAGCCAGAATTTTGACAAATATTTTTTTGTGCTGTCACACTCGAAAAGAGTTGTTTTCATCAGAGGTTGGAGAACGGCTATGGAACGTTACCGCTATAGTGCGGCAAAGTACAAAAGACAAATTTCAAATAAAATAAGATCACCAATTTGATTGTTTGTTGATAAGAAATATCAACCCGTTGTTATATCTAATTCTGAAAACGATAAATTGAGAAAATTGTAAATAAAGTATAGCAATTAGTGTAGTTTTATTTTAGTATGTTGGTATGGATGTGACATCTACAGTGTCATGAACAAATATAAATCTATCAGAATTTGAATTAGCTCCGCCTTCGGTGACGCGCCGCATCACCGCTCGTCGCGCTATTCCGTACTTTCGGCACTTGTGACATAAATAACTATTATTCTAATTACAGAAGGTAGTGTCAAATACTGATGCTTTGATAATACCTACTATCAATAGTATCAAAATATCTATCAAAACTTGGCTAACTAGTTTAATTTTAATGCAGACACGATTTATCTCAATCAAATAGATTCTCATGCAGCTAAACTATTAATTTTATATATTGTATGATAAAGTCATGTGCCTGGCCACATCAGATTTTTTGTTTCCACATATACTTATTGATACAATAATAAAAATAGCACTCCCTATTTAACAACAGGCTCTAAATTTAAACAATACAAAAACGACTTTTGCAACAAAGAAATTTTCAGTAATAACTGTTCATAATTTGTTCAAGTTTTTAAGAAAATTGAAAAACATTACTCTATTCGGTTGTACGCAAAAAAAAATAAAAAATTCAAATGAAATTGTCTTTTATTGTTTGACCCGCAACATTTTCACGATAATGCTAAAAACACGCAATTAGAATAATAAAGCTTCACACAAGTAAGTAGTCACAAAAGTTGTAGATTATGAAAAAATCAGAAACTTTTGTACTATTTGATATAACCCCAAAATACAGAATGTCTTAAATTTGTCTTAAATAATCAGCTTTTTATGAAAAAATCTTGTAGGCTAGTAGGACAAAAGTTTGGAAGAGATTTCAGTGGTATTCTATTGTATTAATTATTCTTAGTTTTATTATGTATAATGTATCCACCCATTCATTCAAAAACAGTCTAAAATTGAAATATATTTTGGAAGAAAGTTGCGTGGTTTATGTTCGTAACAACATCAACTCGATTCACGATTCTAGCAGCTTATTAATGTATAAATTGCTTTGTGTAAAATGGATCAAATTTTGTTTGGCTGTATCATCAGCGTTAAATTGTATCTACAACACTCTACACGACTCAACCACATTCATTTAATAACTCAGAATTCGAAAATTCGCCGTCTATTACCCTTGTAAGAACAAAAGGCTGAACGAATCGCCACTCGGTTATTCCTCGAACTCCGTCGGAGCGCGATGGAAAAGCGAAAAAAGCGGCGGGGCCGCGCGTCCCCCCTTCGATTCTCCTGTCCACTTGACAGATGGGTTCATTCGTTCAAATACACTCGACCCCCGGGCAAAAACTCCTTTTCATATTCGACGAGAGATGGTCTTAAGATCGCCTCCTCAAAAAAGGCGCCCTCTCGGTAAATGGAAAAAGCGAGGAAAAATTCCGACGCCATATAAAATTCATTCATTGTTTCGAGCGTAAGGGTGTAGATAGAGTGGGAGGGAAGGGATGGTCTGCTTTTGGTCCCTTTTGCCTCTTTACCGTTTGATGCTTCGTTAATTTTAATGTGCCCTATTGAGTGATAGATTGCGCTTCGTTTCTTGATGATATATTGCCGTCATTGGCATGTGAATGTTGAATGTTTCCATTTTGCGATGTTGCCTGACCTATTTCTGTCGGTTATATGTTCAAATTCGAATTTGTCGTTATTTTTCTTGGGTGATATGTAAATTAGTTCACAAATTCTTATGTAATTTAATATTGTGACAAGAGATGACATTTCAGTTGTTATTTTGTAGTGTCAATCTGTAAAAGTAGCGTATCACGTTACTTTTACGTGCAAAATAAATTAAATACTGTAGTTACATACTTACTTATTTAATCAAAACTACAGCAAATAATTGTTAAACAATATTACCAAATACTCTAAGATATTTGAAGAACAATTTCTAATAATAATAACAGAAATCTATTCTCTGCTCAACAAATCAATCAAATAAGAAATTATGCTGGGTCAATTTCTAGCAATATTATGTTCCTTTTCTCTTCCTTTGATAATTTTTTCCTATTTTTTTATTCAAAACCATAGACAAGCAAAATTACTTTGATTCGGTTTGCCTTCTTCATGTGACTTCGTCTTTAGACCGATCGAACAAGAAATTAGAATATAATATGAGATGAATGATGCAGATATGACAACATAATTCTTTTCTTCCGGAGTCACTAACGTGTAGATGAGAAGAATGGGCATATTGCATGCAATAAAATGGTCCAAAATATGGGTGTTGGAAAAGTTTGCATGTTTTTGATAGTTGATTTGTAGTTCTCGGCTGTGACGGTATGAAGACTAACTAATTACTAGGGAAATCAGCCTAAGTACGAGGAAAAATTCAAACTTTCGGCTTTCGGCAACTGATTTCTTCAGAGAGTGCACTACAAAATAAGTAAATAAATTACTAAGTTGTGCTAACGAACAAACTAAACAAGTGCAACTCACAACTGGAAAGGTGTACACAATTCTAACATTGAACATAAGACAAGGTGGACGTCACCAACAATACATCTCTCTAATATCTCACAACTCAGAGACAATAGCATCAACATAATAAAATTGTTTACAATAAAATTCTTGTACGTTATACAATCACCAAACAAAGCAATATCCCACTCACAAACAACAGAAACTCAACAGATAAGAAATTGGAACGGTTGTCAACGTATTTACTATATTTATTTTTAGAACGAGGTTAGGTCAATTACACATGCAGAGAAAAGCCACAAAAAGCTACAGTATTGCCGGCGGGTACATAGGTAATTCGTATACACGTAGGGCCATAAGTCAAATCGACAGAGTATACGTGGCTGGTCAAAAGGTAATAGACCCATAGGTCGATTTCTGGCATGTCGAGACAGCTAGAAAATAATTCTTCTTCTGTATCAGAAAGAGAAACCGTACCACAACAGTCCCTGCAAGACAGCATGATAAAGGTATTCACGACCAAAGATATAATAACTATAGGAAAATAAGAGCGAGCAACTTGTGCAATTGAGGGTAAGCCTGGAGTAAATCCCAAAAGGCTCTATGACGATCTATATTCTATAATCCATACCTCCTGCTAGTGTGGAATCTGAGCACGCTTTTTCAGGATATGTTAACATAGTCCTAAACTTAGATCATCGCTCAACAACACATCTTTGAATATTTTGAGCTTTCTAAGAACTCGTTTTATGGCTGAAAATAATAATTGAGTTGATAATATTCAAACTAGTAATTTTTTTACTCTTTATGCTTTCTTATGTTTACTGTGTATGATTTCGAGTACTTACTTATATTTTAAAAATACTTGTTGGGTATACAGGATGCCCCACCATTCTTTTCAGTGAAAATTGTTTTTTGGGAGTAAAACTAAAGAACAATTAAATACAAAATACATATATATTAAAAAACACGAAAATAAAAAAAGAACATAGTTAATACGATTACAATAACAAAAAGTAATAAATATTTGTAGAAACTTAATAATGATAGAAATAGATCGAATAAACACATGAAGAAATAAGCTAGAGCCGTTTAGAATACAGTATAGTTAATATTTGAAACTGCTGCAACTTTTTAAAGAATTAAGCACACAAATAAATTTATATGAAAGTCAGAATAACATTTACACTCTGAAGACTTTTCTTCGGATAGTAAATACGGGAACAAAGTACCCTATAAACTACATTAGGTTCGCTCAAGATTCCGGCCTACGCTCGAAAACTCGTGGTATCCTAAAATTGATATCTAACCATGAACTCGACAAGTTTAGTGGTAATTTGTCCGCCTAAGTCCACTATCTGCTACATGTAGCGGGTTTTGTGGTAGGTCATTGACGTGAACGAGAAACAGAAGTGGCACAAGAACAGAACCTTGCAGTACACCTGTCGCTATTGGTCTCCACTGTGATTTTGTTCCTTCCAGTGTACTTACTGATATCTTCACTGAAGAGATCATGAGATTAGCTGCATATCCGATTTCTCCAATAGTATCATGGTCTACTGAATCAAAAGCTTTACCCAAGGATTTGTAGGATGTAATTTGGTTTATAATTTTGTTCTTTGTTGAGACTCTTTGATATTTCAGAGTTTTTGAATTAGTACTATCTGAAAATCGTGCATGTTTCTCGGAAGAAATATCAACTATTACCTATCATAAATATCCCAAGAAAAAACTGAAAAAAAGATTTTCATCTAAAAAATATTACTGACATTACAGTTTCATATTGTCCCACTTCCCTCACGGATCTTGTGTTTTCTTATACGTTTATTAGCTTATTTATACTCACCAGTTCACTCGCTGAGAGCATCTAAGAACAGAATTGCCTTTATTTGTCGGATAGAAGGAATGAGTGTCGTAAATGCTCGTCAGGAGGAGCTGTCAATCCGTCAGCGCACGGAGAAGAAAATCCAATAATTGGCGCGAGAATTGCCCCCTGTTCACTGATTGCGAACCTGGCTACCCCCGTCATCATCGATTTTCTTTCACAGTCCTGCTATTTGCCCCTTCTTTCATCTCACATATTGGGCAATTACACTCTCACTTATGAACTGTGCTTACTATGCATGGTTCTATACCAATTAGTTTTTCAATGTGTAACTATAGATTAAAAATATAATGTATACAAATCGTACCCAGTACTAGTACATAGAATAAACCAGTAAACAAAACGCACCACTGCGGTTAATTATTGATAAATTTAATTTTAACCACACGAGTGACAATGTTTTAATTAATAACGTTTAAAACATAAAAAATAATATACAATAAAATAATAATAATAACAAAATTTGTTATTAATTGGCTAAAATATATTAATTACATAGCAAAACCACTATGCAATAACGACCAGATACATAATTGAAAGAGTGCATCAACAATACACCAGGGGGCGTTGAGTAATTTTGTTTTGCGTAAAAAGCTCGACAACAGAACGCAAATAATCGGCGAACAGTGGGTCGGTGTAAATATTTGAAACATTCGGTAATGAATTAAAACAAATTGTCAGTTTTTAGTGTGGGCCAGGTGGGGCATTTATATATATCAGTCCAGTTATGGACGATTTATTGCCCCATCTGCAAAAATACATTTATTTCCGCACGCAGTATATCACTAAACCATGCAATAAATTCCCCACGTAGGTATAATGAGTTCATTTTTAATGACGACGCTCCAAAAACTTTTAATTACGTGTTCGTTTAACTTATGTTATTATAAAGCGGTGTTTTTTCTCTCCCTGTGTTCGGGACTTTTTCCGAGCCTTATAAATTACTGCTGGTGGAGGTTGAAAAATTACCCTGAACAATCGTAATTATCAAATCTCTCCGAGTTTATAACTCAAACTCAAATTAAGATGTGACGATAGCGCAAACCATCGCGGGAAGTTGGCCGAAAATAAACTTTACGTCCTTATTAAAAACTTTTTTGCGTCGATTAATGCCGTGTTCTAACTTTGTCTCTGTACCTCTGGTAGGTGTGTGTACTCTGTAGAGCTAGGTAAGTACCAGGTAGTTCCATACCGACAATAATATTATTTCGTATGCAGTTTCACATCATATTCAATTGAATAAAATTGAACATTAAACACACCTACAACCGAGTTGGGTATAACACCGGGTAACTTCGTTAAAACATGAAAGACCGCCGTAGTATTAAAGTGCAGTTGTTATACGTGATGGATTTAGATGAATTTGAAATGAGTTTATTAAATGATTTACACGGTGTCATTTTGGGTATAAATATTTACAAAAGTTAAGTTCATTGTAATTTCAGTGTAATTAAGTTAAGTTCAGTGTAAGTTCATAATGTCATTGAAAATATACAGCGATTTAGGTAAGTTTCTAAGGTGAAAACTTTTTGATCCAAGACCGTCTCAATCTGTTTAACTTGTCATCGTGCCAAAAAATTTGAGTTTTTAGCGGAAATAGGTTTACTCTAATCATTTTTCAAGGATTTTGCAAATGAGCTGCCTTTTTCTGAAATTTCGCCAAAATAGTTAAATAATAAAATAAAGTAGAGGAAATTTTGAATAATTATATCTATGACATGTTTTCAGTTTTTCAGTTTTGGTAAAATTAATAGTTTAGCTGCATGAGCAAATTCTATTTCATCGAGATCGGTCGTGTCTGCATTAATATAAAGCAAGTTAGCCAGGAGTTGACAGATATTTTTATTCTAATGACAGTAGGTAGTGCAAAACGTTGATGTTTTGACAATACCTACTGTCCATAGTATAAACACATCTGTTAAATCCTAGCTAACAATTTTATTTTAATGCAGACACGACCGATCTCGGTCAAATTTCATGCAGTTAAACTATTAATTTCCTATATAGTATGATAAAGTCATGTGCCTGGCCACATTTTTTTTAGATTCAAGCTTAATTCGAGTGAATTTTGCGAACGATCGATACATATATTCACTCGTGTCCCAAGAAGCTCCAAATCGGGAACAACATTAAATAGCATATTATTTCCAAGAGCATAATTTGTAAAAAATATAAAAATCTATCGTGGCAAACAAAATCGAACAAGTGAAAAGTAGAGATTCTGAAATGAGTATAGTTTTAAAAAATTAATGATTATTAGTGACACTTTGTAAAGAAAATCATAAAAATTGTCATTTGATATCGGATTTTTTAAAACGGATCTGTTCGACCT
Source organism: Melinopterus prodromus (assembly GCA_964023965.1). NCBI lineage: Eukaryota > Metazoa > Arthropoda > Insecta > Coleoptera > Scarabaeidae > Melinopterus > Melinopterus prodromus. The sequence continues at coordinate 76,552,197 of OZ030391.1, forward strand.
TTGTAAAACCTTTGTTTAAACCTTTACAATTTTAGTTTTAATAATAAGTAGCTTGAAATCTCATATCGACACTGAATATTAAAACTAAAATTAGAAATTCTTACCAGTAACTTTTACAACCATTCAGATATTAGCATGACTAAAGACAAACAAAATTTGCATTTTTCACAAAGCACTTGAGAACCTGCCCAAGTTCCTTAATTACGCCACAAGGTGACTGAAACTTACACCACTAAAACAGCACAATGGTCTTCCTGTTGTTATTTGCTTAAGCCACTTCTTTTTTCAAAGTTACAAAAACGTATGACATTTTGATGATTTCCAATGTGCTGGAATAAGTATCAACATCGATAAAAAATGAAGTAGTCATGGTACATCTAAGTTCTTCCTGTTGTTTGTATTTTCGAACAAAGTAAGGTATGACAGTATTCCCACAGCACAGAAAAAAAATACTGTAAAATTCGATATTTGCATGATGTTAGACATTTTTTGAGAACCTCTTGCTTCCTTGCTAAAAATAACCACACAAAATACCAGCTTTCATTCAACTCCGCAAAACAAAATTGTTTTTATCGTCCAAAAGCTTTCTTGGCCGAAGCGAAGGCAACTGCCGCCAAATATTATATCGGTAATCTGAAAATCCATCCGGAATCCCGCTTGAAATTCGTGCTCCAAATTCGAACGCCTCCGCGCGGATCCGTCTCAATCTCGCAGCAATTTTATTGCAATCGAATTTCGACGGTGGCATTAGAATAGCTTTAGCGTATCAAACGGCTGCCGGCGGAAAGGGGCGCCACCGTCTGGGGAGGTGTTTCGAATTCGAGAACGGCAACCGTAAGTCAAAAGCAAGCAACAGAGGGAAGAGAGCCGAGGTCAGCGCGTATCTTCGACGTCGTAAAGCCGAAGGAAGAGATCCTTCGAAGGACCTTAACGCTCCTTCGCTATATATCGCGGCGATAAACGCAATTTCTTGTTATTGCCCTGTAAAACGTATTTTGGGGGCGGCGGGAGAGTGGAAGGCTGGAAGTCCGTTTGTTTCGACGGTGCATGACAGGTTCGCAGGACGACCGGAATACAGGATTAAGCGGACGCGCTGAAGATTAAGCAGACGCGTAAGGACGTGCTTCACATAGATCAGTCCTTCGCGAACTGCAAATATGACCGGATACCAGCAGGAATTGTGCTGATATTGTTCTTTATTATTGTAGAGGTATTTGTTGTTCAGGACCCAAAAGGAATTAGATAAGAGACGCAAGATAATCCATTTCACAAAAGAAAAATACTAATGTTGTGTACCAAGGTTTTTTAAAGAAGCTATTGATAAGAAAACTGGTTAAATACAGGGTGATCTACAATGAGATTTAAGGATACAAAGTTAAGAAATAGGATTGTAAATTTTCAACTAAATAGTAAGAAGTATTGTGGGTGCTTGCATAAATAAGAAACATTAAGAATTGAAGTCACACAAACAATATCTTGTCCTACAGAACATTAAAAAAACGGGACCTAGTAAATTAAGATTTCACTCAGTGCACAGTATGTAATCATAACCTAACAAACATAACTTCAAATATAAGAACCATTTTATATCTTCCATGTAGAAAATTTCGCGAAAATTTCAAATTTATCCTATGAATAGACTGTTACAAAACATTTTGTGCTTATTCAGTTTTAAGATTTATGAAATTCACTCTGGAGACAATTGGGTTTTCGCCAAACACAAGTTGGTGCATGTAATTAGTTTTAAATCTTAAACTTAAAAGAACAGATGTATTGATATCAACTAGTTGACCAAACACTGAAGAACTAATAAACAATACATTCATCCGCAAAAATCCGGGCCACCTAAAGTTTTGACGTTTAATAACTTTTGTAACCTCTTACTGATATTGATGATTATTTCAACACTTGTAAGAAAATTTATCAAAATCGTCACATAATTTTGAAATTTAGAAAAAAAAATTATTAAAGCATATTAGACCGGGAGAGCCAACATGATGTTTCGGTCGCCTAAGTTGGAGACACCCAGTGGAGCAGGTTGTTAAGTCTTTTAATGGGACAATTCTCAACCTGTGTTTTTAATTAATATTGACGTTCAGTATTCCAATATTTTATCTATTTAATCCGCAGTGTGTAAAAAAATGATTAAGATTTCCACATGTCCTAGCAATAGGGAGTTGTCTCGCCAAAATGCCTCAAGTGTGCCAAGGCGAAATAATTCCACCAACGTGATACATAACCTAGAAAATTATCACTGATTAAGATATGTCCTTGCAATTTTGGGAACACAGTCTTGAACTTCGTTATGCAGTAAGATCCAAAATAATCGTTTGATGATCATAATTTGAGATACTCTGTGAAGTAATTAATAACTTGTACTCTGTTTTATATCTACATCAATTCTCAATATTTAGGTTTTGATTAATCTCAATATCTCAATATTTGTAAAAGCTGCAGTTACTAGCAGACATTTGTAATTTAAAATTTATTGTTAAAATCAAAAAATTCGAAAAATTATAATGCTATTAAATAACTAAGTAAAGACATTTTCAGCCCTTGGTACTTACAGACCATATTAAGAGATTGAAAATATTTTTTGCAACGATAAACGAGATTCCCAAAAGGAGCAGATTACTTTTGTTAAAAAAAGTTAAATTGCAAGTTAGTTTCAAGTATTACTTGAAACTTTGTATCTTCCACAGAACTGGGTGTATTCAGATGAACTGGGATGAACCAGAACTGGGACTACCAAAACATGATATTGGTTCACTCAGTATCTATAAAAAGCTTCAAGTGTTTCTTTCCTAAAAATTTTAAAAGCATGCGATTTTGATGTATTTCTTTACAAGGTGCTGAAATCATCTTCAAACTCGGTGAAAGGTGCACACGTTTTTTGACGGTGACTATACAGACTATACGTGTGTCCCGTGTGTCTCACGGGACGTTGGATTGTATGGGTACTTTTGTTAATATTACAGATAGAAAGTCGGTTAAAGGTACCGACACACATGCTTATTAGAAGCACGAAAGCATGCTTATTTCCAGGAAATAAGCATGCTTATTGCTAGCAATGTCTAGACACACATGCTTATTGCTGGAAATAAGCATGCTTTCGTGCTTGTAATAAGCATGTGTGTCCGTACCTTACAGGACAAAGCAGTGCATATTTATGTGCTCTTTTATTATCTGTTCAGAAAACAGTTGGAATTCCAAATGGTTCCCAAGCTATTTTGAAAATACCAATAATGTCATTTTTTAATAATGATCATAACTACTTTATTTGTGATCCCATCAAAAAAGCGTTTTGACATTATAAAGGCACTTTTTTAGATATAATTTGATAATGTCAGTTTAAAATTTTTTTCGCCAGTAGATTCGCCAGAAACAATGGAAACTTTTGTCTTTCTTATGGACGCCATATTGGTTTTGTACATGTTTGGATTCATCATTTCTTTCTGAGTAATTTGGTATGCCACATGCCAGGTTTTAACTATAATAAGATGATAGAAAGAACTGAAAGTTGTACACTTTAAGAATTGCTTTGTTAAACAATGTGATATTAACCCATCTGTATCCATCTGTTGAAAGAATTTGGTGTAAACCCTGAATTTATAAAAAAATATTATGGTTCGATGAAACATATTTTTCTAACTGCGGTATTTTTAACTGAAAGAAGACGCACTACTGGGCCCGCACCTTTTTGTACCGCGCCATAATCAGGTGTGGTTTGGCTTTAATGAATGGTGCGATATAGTGGCCATCCGATTAACCGGACGAATTTTGTATAACAAAAATTTTACTTCGGAGATGTATCGGCAATATTGCTCTCTGAGGACGTGGAAAAAAATGGACGATATACCGTTGGCGTTACGATAAGGTATGTGGTTCCAACAAGACGAAGCTCCTACACATAATGCCCGAATCGTGAGGAACTACTTAGATATAGGACATAAACGGAGAGTAATTGCTACCTATTCAGAAGTATCATGGCCACCAAGGTTGCCGGAGCTTACCCCTTGTGATTTTTATTTACGGAGTGACTTAATAAATAAGGTGTATGGTGTTTATAATTTTGGCAACGTTGGGCAGTTACGTGACACCGTCATCGCCGCTTTCAATTCGATTGACAGAAGAACCCTCGGTAAGATCACCATATTACGGAATGCTGTGAAAAATGCCTCTATGAAAATAGTGAGATTTTTTAAAACATTATTTCGTTTGTTAAAATGTTGTTACTTTTTTGATGTTGTCTAGTTAGTACAAATTAATACATTCCAATTATGGCAAGCGGCATACCAAATTACTCGAAAAAAATTCTGAATCCACATATGTATAAAACCAATATGGCGTCCATAAGAAAAACAAAAGGTTCGTTTGTTTCTGACGAATTCTCTGGCCAAAAAAGATTTTAGACTGACATAATGAAATTGTTGACAAAAAAGTGCATTTATATGTCCAAACGCTTTTTTTATGGGATGACAAATAAAGAAGTTATGACCATAACTAAAAATTATTTTTTTGTTTTTCGAAACCATTTGGAATGCTACTGTTTTCTGAACAGATTATGAAAGAGCACATAAGTATGCACTACTTTCCCAATTTAAACGACTTTCTATCTCTATTAATAATAAAAGTACCCATACAATCCAACGTCTCGTGAGACATACTGTATAATAGAAAGAAGATGTTATTCCGGATCCTCCACCATTTTTGACGGATCAGCTATTTCTACTTATTCATAAGTAGCATGACAAAGTATTGTAATCGTGTCGAAAAAAGTTTTGAAATTTTAGCGTGAATATGTCCTTTTGGGACAAAAAAGTACAGAAAATGTCTGTAGGTATGTGTGTATGTGTGTACCTGTTTTTGTGGCGACGATTGAAGAGAAACTAAGGTATCGGAACAAAACTTCATATTTAGAAGTTTCATGACCAAACTTAGAGCTGAAAGTATCTTTGTTCAAAACGGTCCAAAGGAACTGCATGTTTACGCTTAGCATTTTTCAATGATTTTGTAAATGAGCAGCTATTTCTGCAATTTCGTAACAATAATATTGGAATTTTTTTATATTTTATGTCCATGGCATTTTTAATAAAATAAATACTTTAGCTGCATGAGCAAATACTATTTCATCGAGATCGCTCGTACTGCATTAAAACTAGTTAGCCATGATTTGACAGAATTTAATATTGACAGTATTGTCAGAACATCAGCGTTTGCGTTGGGAAACACCTATTTTCTTTGACCAGTTACATCAATCTCAGTGTATTCATTAACTAAATAATAATTCATTTTTAATTGTAGGTTATTTACACCAGTACATACAAAACGTAACAAAAAGTAGGTACTATTTAAAAAAAATCATTTTCATTCGTTTACTATCTAGTCATCAAAATTTAATATAAACCCCAAAAAATGAAATAAACTCGTTGCGTAACGTAACAGCTACGTGAAACCATAAATCACACTTACGCCCACGCTTATCATAACACATTCAAAAGGCGTAACGGCGTGGCGGCGAGCGCGCGCACTCCGATACTTCTACTCAAAACTCGACAATAATCGCCGGCGGGCCGTAACGTCACGTAATATATTCCATTAAGGAAATCATGATAATGAATAATTGAATCCTATTAACTGCCGCGATACCAATCTGTTATATTATACGCGATCCGAGTAGAGCGCGGATTCCGTCCGCCATCCACGCCGGCCCGAATTTATTTACGCGCCAAGTCGTAAATTACATCGAAAATTATCACGCGACGATGCATCCGCGGTATTTCTTCGGCAGGCGCGCACGTTTGCCATTTCACGAACCGGCCAGCGTATCGCCCGCTCCCGTTAACCAGAACCTGACGTGCATTTTCCTACGATATGCATAACTCAAGTTTGTCCCATTTAGATTTGATTGATAACCGGTAAAGACGCAAATGCGTTCGGTGCGATATGGAATGGATTGCTGGGAGATAAACCAAGAAATTCCATTCAAAAAATACCATTCAAGAATTGTATATTTTATAAAATCGAGGATTTTACAAAACTGTGTTTGTCAGAATCTGCCATTTTAGAAAAGCTTTTTGTACACTAAAATTAAACATCTAGCAATATCTGGTTTAAATAAAAATAAATCATTTGAATTTTCTTGTATTTTCTTTTAAATTAAATATACATTTAGCACGATAATAATTTCGTTAATAAAATCACAAAATAGATCATATTAAATGTAACCTTGAATATATGGACAATACAATAATTTTTTGTTTAATTGACGTAATTGAATGGCAATTTTTGTATCAATTTGAGCAAAAAGCATTTTTGTTAATTATCTACAGTAACATTCAATAAAAAATCAAATAATCGCCATTTTGTTTTGGTTTCAGCGATTTGGTTTTGGTTTTAGCCATTTTGGTGTTTCCCGATATGAATATGCAAAAAAATTTTAATTTTCAATTTAAGAAGAATTGGCGCTGTTTTAGCCCCGTAAATTTCATTCGTTTAACTTTAGCAATTAACTCCTTCGGAAATAATCCGTAGATTTCTACGAATTTCAACGTAACAACGTATTATTGTAAAATGGTTGGATTACTGGTTGACCCACAGAAAACATATTATGCAATACCAGCATTTCCGTTATTAGAAGAGCTAGAATAATGAAGGTTTAAAGTTTATTACATAATCATTGTTAATCTTGCATTTTCCATACAAAAGATGGTGCCGAAACGCCGCGTGAATTCCGACGCTCTACGGTCTTTGGTGTGGTGCGGGGTAGGGCGTCGTTAGCGGTGCTGTCGTTAGTGAGGGAACTGCGGACAGCTCATTATCGGTACATTAAAAGAACGTTAACTTGTCAAGGTGGTAATTTTAACTAACATAATAAAATTCTTAATTTTTACAGATTTTTTATTATAATATGTGACCGGTACGAGAGAAATAAACTACCATCTCGCTACTATTGACTCCTGTGTTTGACGTCTCGTAACTCTAAAACTACTGAACAGAAAAAATTTAAATAAAGTATGACTATCAACATTTTTTGCCTCTAGTTGCAAACATGAGCGCTAGATAAGTCAAAAAATTTACCCGTTTGTTGCATTTCTAAATTAGCGGTCGTCTTTCCGATTTGTTTTCTCCTAAGCCGCATACCACAAAAAATTCCATGTTGATTCAGGTTGCATTCAGAGTCTCTTCTATCGATTGGCGTTTTTGTTTTCTTCAGTTTTGATACAACAAGGTTGTAAACAATATTTGGATGGAAGCGGATAGATCAGTGACGAATGTTAACAGAACAACGCAGTTAGCATGCATATAGGTAATCCGTATTTACTCCGTCACATGCCTCATGAATTTAATAGCATTCCGACTATTTGTTAATTTTTAAGACCGAAATAAACATGAACAATATTTTGCGTAGTAAATCGTGCGATCCCCCACTACCGTCAGCGTCGCTGTCGATCCCTTCCACCGCACCACACCAAACACCGAACCACCACGAGAATTTTGGCGATCATGAGATGCTTCAACACGATCTTTTGTAGGGAAAATGCAAGATAAACAATGATTCTGCAATGAACCTTAAACATATAATTTATTAGGTAGCCTATAATCGATACTTCATCATCCTAGCTCTTCTAATAACAGATTTGCTGGCATTGCATAATATAGCTTTTTGTGGGTCAACCATCCGATCATTGTACAAAAGTGCACATTAAAAGCTACTATTCCGCAGGTGATTTAACTTTTTATTTCGTTGAAATCTATGGATTATTTCCGGAGTAATTAATTGCTAAAGTTAAAGGAATGAAATTTACGAGGCAAAACAGCGCCGATTCTGCTTAATTTGGAAAAATCGGGTAAACGCTAATATATACAGCTTTATAGTTTTTATAAGTTGTATCATATGAATCAAGGACAGCATCAAGGGGACATAATATATGGCCACGATACTACACAAATCCGACACACATGTCTGACATAAGGACGTGCTATATTTACATGTACCTAATTCCGACACCCCTAAATTTGCAAATAATAGTGATTAGAAGAGTCTTATTAAGTCTGAAAAATTTTCTTAATTTCTGTTGTCCTGACGCGATGTCAAAACAAGTCGAATCGCAGTTACCTTATAGAAAAAAGTCTACTTTTGGCATAACATTCAATTACCAAGATCAGTCAAACTCTTAGGTTATATTCTGACTGTTAGAACATTGGTAGAATAAGAATCGATTGTGGGTTGATAGGTGTAATGGCAAATCAACAAACCGGATATCCTAAAATAATGTTCAAAGTTGTAGATTTCTTATTTTATCCAACTAAACAGAAATATGTCGGAATTTAAGACTGTGTCTGAATTTGGGACGTTTACCTTAATAATACAGTAAAAATTGCCGACTCTACCTACGCGATTTTTATAAAAAATACGATTTTTATCGACATTTTTCCAGTCTTATAATTGTTGCAAGTCGACGAAAAACCATTTACCTTCGGTCCAGTTATGGTAGTTCATGGTATAGATTTGACGCAGATTACGCTGGTGTAATTAGATTTTTTCTATTTAGAACGATTCGTATCTAATGGCTCAAAAAGTATAAAATATAGCAAACATTGAAATTCCACTATATTAAAAATGCTCAAATCAAACTGTGTAGTAATCCGATGTTGACGATTCAAAGGTGGCGGATGGAAAATTCACAGAGAAACAACCAATTTTATGGACAAACCGTACGCGTTACGACAAAAGCGAACCCACACACCCGTTGAATGCACACATAATTCGATATTAATTTTGCACTTTGAGGTAGATAAAAGCGAACTCTGCAACCGGCAGCAAAAGAGAAGTTCACCAAATAACAGCTTTTAAAGGGTACGGCCAAAATGCGTAGTTTCATTTGCCTAAGTTGTACCATTTTAAAGTTATTAGTTAAGTTTGCGTATTTTCGGCTTGGTCACCATTACAGATATCCCGTGTTCATAGGTAAATTCGTAATCAGGGTACTCATTTTAGAAGATAACGAAAGCACGTTGTACAAAATACAAGATTTTTATGGACACTTTTGCATGCCGACAAAAATCGAATTACTTTCTACCCAGTACAAACCGTACAGGATAGGAATGGCCGAGAAACGTATTTCTCAAGGCCGCTGAAGGTTTCTTCAAGATGCAACGATAAAATTAGACAAACTTCTACAACAAAACTAAACAATATATACAATTCGATAAGAAACTGGACAATGTAAATTTTGAATTATGAATTTGCTTATACCCAGAGGTAAAATCAATCGGGATGCAAGTCATCTACTTCTTTAAAATAAAACCACATTCAACTTTTGGGTAATCATAGTGACATTTATGTTACTTCATTTATTGTAGCTGCTCAAATGACTCTTGAGTAGCATCACGTTAGGACGGATAAAAATTGATGACGTTAAAGCCAAGTCTGATCCTAAAAACTGTGTATTGTGATATAATCGATTCTTCGATTACTGAGCCGCCCAACAACGAATATTCAAAATTCAAAGGTAAAAAGACGTATGACTAAGAGCGCGTCGCCTTTTATGAGGAAAGTCAATAAATTTAACGCATTACGCCCCAGGGGCAGCCTTCCCTGGAGGCTCCGGACTCCGGACGCCCGCTTCCGGAAAATGCTCTCAAACTCCGGGCTTCAGAGAGAATGATCTGAAACGGCGAATAATTACGGATTCACTCCATTCGGCCTCCTTTCCCTGCCCACCCCTACCTTGCCTTCTTAGCCGGAACGGTAAAAATTCATCATCCCTCTCACTTAGACGGGTGACAGTATAAAAATATCCCCGGAAAAATTGTATCCTCGGATTTATTACGGGTTTTAATTCGTTCCGGGAGTAGCAGCGAGAAAGTTATCCGTCTTACTTAAATTTTACTTTATTTGTCATACTTATTTTGATTACCTGCTTTTACTCCACGGCGAGGAGTGTCTGAGCGTCGGTCTGTGCCGAGACGCTGCCGTACTCCGGTCGTCGTCGTCGTCCATGTGACGAGTCACTGTAGGAAAAATGTATATAAATTCTTATTTGCGTCGCGGCTTAGGTCTTATTTAATCTGACGTCGGGGTAGGTACAATTTATTTTGACGTTCTTTTTCAGGTTGAAAAAGAGTTTGAACTCATTAATTGGGGCTCATCGTAGTACGGTAACCTTTGGTATGCAGAAACGGCCACGACGAGTTTAGTTTTGAGGTTATAGACACAATTTGTATGCACGAACTCAATCCTGTGTGTACATGCAGGATGTCTCAACAGAGCGATCTCAGAAGATTGTACCTCTGCTAATGAAGATTTTAAAATTGCAAATTTTAAAATTATTGGCGCGCATACATATTAGTGCTAAAATAAACCATTGCAGAGATAATTAGTCTTTTTCATAAAATCTATCAAGGAGTTCTTTTACACCTACATTACTATTACACCAGCAAAGTATTAACTTAAAGTACTGTTTTCTCGCATGATTTCATCATTTTTTTAATATAATAAAACATTTTATCAAATCTGCAATTTAATATTATAATTTGAAATAATATTTTACTTATACCTAGTAGGCTATGAAAAACTGTGCTAAAGAAGTTATTTAGGTATCTGTCAGTGGTATCGGTCAACTCTACTTGCCAATAAAGCATTTTTAGTTCCTTCTGGGAAAAGTTCACCATATTTCTCAAAATTATGCAAATCAAACTTAACAACCCTAACAATATCACCAGCACTGACAGATACCTTAATAACTTGTTAAGCACAGTTTTTCATAGCCTACAGGGTATAAGTAAAATTTTACTTCAAATTATAATATTAAATTGCAGATGATGTTTTATTTTATTTAAAAAATTATGAAATAATGCTAAAAAACAGTACTTTAGGTAAATACTTAGCTGGTTTAATAGTTAATGTAGGTGGAGAAGCACTTATTGATAGAAATATCGTTTTTTTATGAAGATGATAAAGTATAAAGTTTAGGGTAGGTAATGTTATTTTTCTTTGTCGTAATATTTAGCGAGGAATTCAAAATTGTGCCGAAATATAGGTTGTTCAATTTAAAAAAACTTAAGATTGAGTGTTCCATAAGGTAGTACCTTATGGAACACTCTGTATATGAGTGAAATTAGTTTTAAAATATCTTCATTAACAGAGGTACTATCGTGGCCATATATTATGTCCCTTCTTTTGACGTCCATTTTCTCGGAAACCTAGAGGCGAAAAAATTTGAAAAAATTCTGGTGCTGTCCTTGATTAATATGCTACAACTCAAAAAACATAGAAAGCTGTATGTGTTGGCGTTTTCCCGATTTTTCCAAATTAAGAAGAATTGGCGCTGTTTTTGCCACGTAAATTTTATTCGTTTAACTTTAGCAATTAATTACTCCGGAAATAATACATAGATTTGAACGAATTAAAAAGTAAAATCACCTGCGGAATGCTAGCTTTCAATGTGCATTTTTGTAAAATCATTGGATTAGTGGTTGACCCACAAAAAGCTATATTATGCAATGCCAGCCATTCCGTTAATAGAAGAGCTAGAATAATGAAATATAGACAATAGGCTACCCAATAATTCATAGGTTTAAAGTTTATTACATAATCATTGTTTATCTTGCATTTTTCATACAAAAGATCGTGCTGAAACTCCGCGTGAATTCCGACGCTCTACGGTCTTAGGGGTACTGCGGGGAAAGGAGGCGTTAGCGGTGCAGTCATATCGGTGAGAACCGACACAGTTTGGAGAACCGCGGCAGCTTGTTATCAATACACCAAAAGAACCATAACTTGACAAGATAGTGATTTTAACTAACAATTAAATTCTAATATCTGCATAATTTTGATTATAATATGTGACCCGGTACGAGAGAAATCTCTTCTATCGATTGGCGTTTATGTTTTCTTCAGTTTTTATACAATAAGGTGTAAACAAGATTTTGATGGAAGCGAATAGATCTAATAATATGGAGTTAGCAGATTTTCCGATTAGTGGTGACTACTCAATTAAGCTTGCTGATAAACCCAAAAAATATTTAAAAGGTATGCCCGATTTTGGTATATAAATATTCAAACTATTATAACAGTTTCAACAGCTTATTTATTAATAATATTTAAATACATGCAGAAACAGTATAAAATAGATACAACTCTTGATATATTACATATATTACAAACGTCAGGTCTGACCGTGTAAAACTTAAAAATAAAAAGCTTTTACAAATTTAGCATCGCAAATTTGTAGACACAGAATATTTTGCAGATCACTCATTAATTTTAAATGCTAAACCCGAAACCCGATTTAAATTGAGAATTCCCATGGGACTTCCAAATGCCTATTCGTGGTTCTGTTATCTTATTGACTTATTTTGCCATTATTTTTTAATTCGGAAATCTGTCGCAGGATATCCAAATTTCTTTAGCGAGGCATAATCGCCGTGTCGTTTTATGTATTGTGTCCGTAAACACTAGTAACTACGATCCGCCACTACTGGCAGCGTCGCTGTCGATCCCTTTCCCCGCTCGCTCCAAGGACCGTAGAGCGCCGCGTCAATTGCAGCAATCATGAGATGCTACAACTCGATCTTTTGTAGGGAAAATGCAATATAAGCCATGATTATGTAATAAACTTTAAACCTATGAATTAGTGGGTAGCCTATAGTCTATATTTCATTATTCTAGCTCTTCTAATAACGGAATTGCTGGCATTGCATAATATAGCTCTTTGTGCGTCAAGAACTAATCCAATGATTTTACAAAAATGCACATTGAAAGCTAGCATTCCGCAGGTTATTTTACTTTTTAATTCGTTCAAAGCTATGTGTTATTTCCGGAGTAATTAATTGCTAAAGTTAAACGGATAAAATTAACGTGGCAAAAACAGCCCCAATTCTTCTTAATTTGGAAAAATCGGGAAAACGCCAACACATACAGCTTTCTAATTTTTACGATTTGTAGCATATTAATCAAGGACAGCACCAGAATTTTTTCAAATCTTGTCGCCCCTAGGTTTCCGATAAAATGGACGTCAAAAGAAGGGACATAATATATGGCCACGATAGTACAATCGTCCGAGATGGCACTGTTGAGACATCCTGTATAATGGCACAATCGAATAGTTTGTATTCATTGTTGGTCTATATTGAATAGCCAATGAATGAAAAACAAATACTCTCCTTTATAAATGAGAGATTCATTGTTTATTAATATTCCATGCAAATAAATGAGTAAATTGGTTAATAAATATTTTGTGAATAGTGAATGGATGTCCATTGTGCAAGGAAATAAATCAATCTTAAATTTACATAAAAGCCTCCTTGATCCTTGCAAATTTATTTAATTAGCTGTGTACATGTTTCGGTGGACATCCTCATCATCAATACGTACAATCAATAAAGGAAAAATAGCGAAATAAACAATATATATGAAAATAAATATTTCTTTAAAAAACACATAAAGTCAAACATTATCTAAACGGAACATGAAGAAACACTATAGGGAATAAACTTACTAAACTAACTTGGAAGAACAAAACATACTGTCAATCTCCAAGTCTTTGTCGATTCTTGCATAGTATATGCGCTTCTGTCTTTTGACGGAACTTTTCTTAATTCCGCCTCGTCAAAAGGTCTTTGGTCATAGATGTCTCTTGGCAAAAGGATTAAGTTTTCGTTAACCTAATCGAAATAGAGATCTCTACTCACAAAAGAGCATTTTGATGATTGTTTACCAATATGAATGGCTGGCCACCGAAAAGTCATGCCGAAAGATCACATTCTTTGAACTTTGTATATATTGTTATTTTGGAAGTACCTATTCAATCTAAGAATATAAACAGTAATCTATATTTCTAGAGAGTCTAGAGAATCAAAAGGTGGAAGACCCCTAATCTAAACTATGAGTTAAGAAAAATATGATGTGGCTTGTAATAGTTTTTATTCTGTTTCACGAGTTGATTTTGATGAATATACATACATTATGAATATATTATAATCCATAGCTTCTCTATTACGAGGTCATTAAGAAACTGACAGTTAAAAGAACAATAACACCTCACTGTGACTTCCAATATAATTAAATTAATTACGTACGTAGAAAATAAACTGCTTCCGGTTTATGTCGCGTGTCAATGATTCGTCAATGCTGACGTTTCGCGAACCATATTGCTTGCTTTTTCAGAGCTAACCGAATAATGAAGAAATCTCCCTTGTATAGCTAAATTTACACCTCACTGCGCACATCTGGATCTGCTGCGCCCATGTGCTTTTCCACCTGACCGCGTTAGGGTCGATTTCCTGACCCTACTAATGTCAGTGTCGTCCTCGCGATTGTCAGGATGTTTGTAAATTTCGATGGCTTCTCTAATAAGCCTTTGATGATAATTACCCACCCTTGTCAACATCTTCACGTCATCGAAGTCCGTTGTGTATCCCGACTCGTGGCAGTGTTGAGTAACAGCGGACTGTTGAATCTTGCCTAGCCGGGTGTCTCTACTGTGCTCCTTGACTCGACACGATACCGTGATACCCGATTTCATCAGTAATATACCGATTCTTTCTAATACCCTACTTACGTATGGTAAGCAACCGAACCTCTTTGACTCTTGCGGTTCATCTGATATTTGCGGTTTTGTGGTGTATCAATTCTGACGTAGGGCCCACTCTAATTGTTTCCGTTCGTCGTTCAAGGTGCTGGAATCGTGTACCTTCTCGACGCTGTCGAACAGAGTGTTGTTAATAACACTTCAGTTCTGTTTGGGATGGTGGTGTGTTTTGGTGTTCAAGTACCGATTGGTATGTGTCTTCTTATGGTAAACTGTATGTCCAAGCCTACCCATTGACGTTCTGTATATCAGCACATCCAAGAATAGCAGCTGATCTTCCTCTTCTATTTCCATCGTGAATTTGATGGAAGGACTAACATTGTACAAGTGGTTAAAGAACTCAGTAAGTTTATCTCTACCGTGTGGCCAAACCAGACATATCTGATCCAATGCTTGGGTTTGTCAGGACTAGACCTAATGGCTTCTTTTACAAACAATTCTATTTTACTCTCAAATTCTCACGAGTTGAGACCTAAAACCGCTTATAATAAGAAGCAGAAGGGTTGAAGGTGCACAAACGGTGAAAGTCTCAAAACCGATAATCTTCGTCATATTTTGTCGAAGGGTATGTCACATGCGTTTGTTCATTAAAATATGATTTAACATAATTCTTTTTATCGTCAATAAATTCTATTATGTGACTATCTAGCAATTTAAATTCTCGACATTTCGATATTCCAAAACGTGTGGCATTGTGTTCTGGTATATCTCGTAATTCCTCGCGCCGGTTTTTATTTATCCGGAACGTTCGCGTTCGAGATGGCAACGGTACGTGTTGTAAATCCGAATTGGAGCGTAAAAAATCCGACTAATCCGGGTCCGTTCTTGCGTGAGAAATAAAACAATACGGGGACGACGAAGGGGGTTCGCGCAAATTGTGGCCCCCGCGTGCTGACTGAGGGGGGCAGGTAAGTAAAGACGGGCAGATCGAAAGGTCCCAGGCACCAATCAGAGAACTTCGAGGCAGCAGCAAACGCCAGCAGAGATGGGGGCTCATCAACGTATTTGCCGAGACCTGCAAATACGGCGACTGCTACTGATTCGAGTCTTACGGCGCGGCGGCGGCGGCCCAACTTTTACGGTGTCTCTTGAAGTGGTACAGATTGAAGATTTACATGGATATTATCGCCACCTTTACGGAGAAGAAATGTTTGTCTTGGAATGGGCGATTGTTCCATGAAAGATACTGAAATAGTTGTTGACTGATCGATGAGGAATAGTTTTCAGATAAAGTTTGTAGATAACTTTTACAGAACCTATTGCAGAACCTTTCGCAAAGTTTGGGACAACTATGACTAACAGAACTATCAACACGATAAGCTGGTGTTCGAAAAGGGTGGAGATATTTTTTGCCATAAAGCAACTTTTATGAAGTTGTTCTGAACATAACATATATCCTCTGTAGTAACAATGTTTGACATATTCACAAGTTGAAGGTACTGAATATAAAGGTACTCTCATGGTTTCGTATGCAGCACTTTGAATTTTACCAGACTTTTTAGAGATATGATGCTTTGTTATTCATATAATTACTTTTTATGAATTTTGATTGATCCAGTCCATTTTCCAGATATTTTTGATAAACAAGTAATAAAAAAGTTGGCCATTTTGATGAAACTTTTTGTCCATACAAAATACTGTCAAGTATGTATGTATTATTTATGTATTTACGTTATGTATTTAGTAATTTTTAATTTTGTATTTTGTCAGTAATGCTTATCTTAAAGCTCCAAAGAACAGTTTTCAGAAAATCTCCGTTAGAGTAAACTCCTGAAATTAATTTTTAATGATTTGCAAACATCAGTTACAAGCTGGAAGTAAATCAATAACTATAAATTACAAAGTTCTAGACTCTAGAGCACACAGGAGGTAATAGTAGACCAACTTAAGCAACTTCACTTAACTCGGAAACACATTTGAAACCTACGATATCATATGATATCAACCACGTCAGTTTTCGCTTAAACTGCTTCTACTCATTGTCATTAACGATGGTTTAACACAACAACAATTTGCTGATACTGGTTATAACTTTAGAGATAAGAAAAAAACATGTTTTCGTCAACAAATTCTATTTCTCCATCAGAAAATACAGCTGCACAGATAATTCTACATAAAAGACAACAGGTCTGTAAAAGAATATAATACATAAAATATGTAAAAGAAACTATGTCAGTTATAACCAGTTCATTAGAAAATTAAGCACATTGAGAACAATAAATGATAATATGCCACAAACATGAAATGATAATATTGATTGTGTAAATAATAAAGCAGTCGTTTAGTGGGACATCGATGTAAAAGAGCGATGTTGACCATCGATATTACCATCGATACCAACTATTGATGGTATAAAAACATCGAAGACAAAACGTCGATGTTTGCAATTTTTTTTTTCTAAAACTATTTTGTGTACCTGAAACGTTGCCTGTATGGGATATTTTGCGATTATTACTACCATAAAGGTAAAATTTGCAAGAAAGCTACGTGTTCGTTAAGTAAGTTTTACCTATAATAATATATTTTTAGGTGGATATTGACAGATATTAAATAAAAATAAACAACCAAACAAATAAATAATTAAAAAATGTGTATTTAATATCTATTCCGCCTCTAATTCTAAACAATCAAGTAATGATAGATCGACAAACTGGTTCTGCTTCTTCACTGTCTGAGTGTTGATTCTCGCAGTATCGCTTCTGTGTAGTCATGGAAAAATAAAAGCTCAGTTTCTGACGTAAATGGTCGTAGTAAAGAAATAACTTTTTTCTGAAGCGGAATCTTTAAATTTTGTTGGCGCTTTATGCGATTTTTTAAACTAATGCTCGATAGTATTGGGTCCGAAGTATCTATGGCTCAATTAAATATATCTTCCAAACTATTTTTAAAATGTTGTCAGTAATTTGTTACTTTTAGACCAAAGTGGTATAGAGAGAAGATTATGGAGAGTATTTATCTTTAATTTGATGCATTGCTTGTTACTTCATAGAAATAAATAACAGCCAAAAACTTATTTGAAACTTGGCGCAAGTATTTCGTTTAACGCAAGTATACTGATTTCTCGCAAGACAAGCTACCAAAGAAAAATAAATTACAGAGAATACGCCGCTATTAGCAGCAACATATAAGTGGGATTTCGAGATAAAGAGTGGAATCATAAATATATCCTACAATAAGTGCAATTTTTTTATGTCTAACGGAATTTTAGGTTAATTCGCTCTTCTGTGTCTTCCATAATTGTGGTGATTTAAAATTTTCTTCATTCGTATTTACGTAATATGAAATACCTACCTACAATAGGATAGTCCAAGATATCACTTTCCGTAATTTAGAACTTAACAATATAAATACAAACAATATACTCAGTATTCTATTTTTGCTGAGCGCGTTTAAAATAATGAATAGTGGTACAAGCGCACTATGCGCCATTTTGGTTTATTACTATGAGTGAATGCGCTGTAATTAAGCATTAATTCCAAGCGTGTTTAATGAACTAGCCTGTTTACTTTCATATAGGATACAGAATTTAACAGAATTCTAAACTTGAAAATTTAACTTTTGGCCAACAATTCGGTACTTCTAGACCATAGTGGTGTAGGATGAATTTTTTTTTACTAAATCATCCTTGTGGACTTCATTTAAAAATTAATCACAATGAGAACAATAAATAATATCATGCCCCAAACAAAAAATTATTATTATGCCATTCAGTCATTTTGCAATGTAAACATCCGCATTTGTTTAACAATACTTACGCCGTTTATTTGATTTAATGCAAAATTCATTAAATTTGGATATGTTGTATGCATAGTTTTGTCCAAAAATAATTTTCCGATTGGATTTGTAGATACAAATAAAAAATATATTTTTTAATTATTAATTTAATTATAATCTAATCACTAATCTACTGAAAAAACAATAAACATCTGAAGCTGTAGCAGAATCTATCGCAAGATTTTGTTTACGTTATAATTTACGGACTTATCACATATTTGATTGAATTTTTAATCCCGTTAAAAAGTGAGCCGAGGCGAGGCTGAGCACTTCTCGATGCTCACTGATAAAATTCACGCGTTTCTATAATAAAAATAAACAACGTTGACGTAGGCCCTGGTGGTTGCCACTAGGGCTTCCAATCCCGGACAATATACTAATCCCGGGATTTCGGGATTAAAGATTTTGTAATCCCGGAATCCCGGGATTGATCCCGGGATTCATGAGAAAACCGAAAATTGTCGCATCAAAACGCCTCTGATGACAAATCCAGTCAGTAAGAAACGAATAAAATACATTTTACTGGATAATATCTTTTACGCCGAAACTTGACCAGCGTTTTCAAATTTTACAAGTAGAAAAAAAAATTAACGGCTTAAAAGGTAAAAGGTGTCAAAGTGTGCGTATATAAATAATAATAATATGTAAATAATAAACAAAATATATACTGTATTAGATAATAACATAGCAATACCAATACCATACATTAGAACGCTATATCTCTCAAAAAGTTATAATTGTTATTTCGGTCTAAATTTAGCACTTTTAGATAGAAAATATTTGAACAATGCAACCGTTGGTGATAGATCGGTTTATCCACTACCAAATGATAGATCTCGATGAGTCTATCAAAAATATGTATACTTTTATATGCCTAAGATTTACCTTTTTCATGTTATGTGGTCCATTTCGCTTATTTCTTTATTATTTGAAAAACCGTAATTTCAGCACAACTCGGTAACTAGTAGAGACAGACACTTTACCTATGTTAATTTGTAATCAGCGCACCCATTTTAGTAAGATACCAAAGGTTTCATGTTGATCCGGGTCCTTGATTTTGAGATAGATGAGCTACTTCAAAATCATTGTTTAAAATATGTGATTTCTTACAAAACTTTAGCCAGTCGGCAAAAACTCAAGTACCTGCAATCACATTAAGGTTGTGGTTCTTGATACAACTTTTGACGCTGATTACGCCGATATAATTTGATTTTACTTTTTTGGAACGGTTCGGCAGTTATTACGTTCCCAATTATCAAAAATGATGCTAAAAACAACCATTTTAATATGTTAGAAACTTTGAACGCAAACTGTGTCCGATCTAATCGACCGAGGTTGACGGTTCAAACGGTATCGGATGGGAAATTGACAGAGGAATTCATTTCTGAAAGCCGCGTTGATCTAAGTTGCGCGGTTCGCGAGAAAAACGCGATAAACCGCGGAAATTATAGTTTCACACTTTCTAGCCAAACCGTACACGCTACGGGAAAACCAACCTCACCGTTGAATTCAGCACATCCCAATGCATAGGCATGACTACATTAGAACGCTCTATCTCTCAAAAAGTTATAATTGTTATTTCGGTCTAAATTTAACACTTTTAGATAGAAAAAAATTGAACAATGCAACCGCTGGTGATAGATCGGTTTACCCACTACCAAATGATAGCTCTCGATGAGTCTATCAAAAATATGTATACTTTTATATGCCTAAGATTTACCCTTTTCATGTTATGTGGTCCATTTCGCTTATTTTTGTATTATTTGAAAAACCGTAATTTCAGCACAACTCGGAAACTAGTAGAGACAGAGACTTTTCCTATGTTAATTTGTAATCAGCGCACCCATTTTAGTAAGATAGCAAAGCGTTCATGTTGAGCCGGGTCCTTGTTTTTGAGATAGATGTGCCACTTCAAAATTATTGTTTAAAATATGTGATTTCTTACAAAATTTTAGCCAGTCGGCAAAAACTCAAGTACCTGCAATCAAATTAAGGTTGTGGTTCTTGATACAACTTTTGACGCTGATTACGCCGGTATAATTTGATTTTACTTTTTCGGAACGGTTCGGCAGTCATTACGTTCCCAATTATCAAAAATGATTCTAAAAACAACCATTTTACTATGTTAGAAACTTTGAACGCAAACTGTGTCCGATCTAAGCGACCGAGGTTGACGGTTCAAACGGTATCGGATGGGAAATTGGCAGAGGAATTCATTTCTGAAAGCCGCGTTGCTCTAAGTTGCGCTGTTCGCGAGAAAAACGCGATAAACCGCGGAAATTATAGTTTCCCACTTTCTAGCCAAACCGTACACGCTACGGGAAAACCAACCTCACCGTTGAATTCAGCACATCCCAATGCATAAGCATGACTATATGAGAACGCTCTATCTCTCAAAAAGTTATAATTGTTATTTCGGTCTAAATTTAGCACTTTTAGATAGAAAAAAATTGAACAATGCAACCGTTGGTGATAGATCGGTTTACCCACTACCAAATGATAGCTCTCGATGAGTCTATCAAAAATATGTATACTTTTATATGCCTAAGATTTACCCTGTTCATGTTATGTGGTCCATTTCGCTTATTTTTGTATTATTTGAAAAACCGTAATTTCAGCACAACTCGGTGACTAGTAGAGACAGAGACTTTTCCTATGTTAATTTGTAATCAGCGCACCCATTTTAGTAAGATAGCAAAGGTTTCATGTTGATACGGGTCCCTGTTTTTGAGATAGATGTGGTACTTCAAAATTATTGTTTAAAATATGTGATTTCTTACAAAATTTTAGCCAGTCGGCAAAAACTCAAGTACCTGCAATCAAATTAAGGTTGTGGTTCTTGATACAACTTTTGAAGCTGATTACGCCGGTATAGTTTGATTTTAGTTTTTTGTAATGGTTCGGCAGGTATTACGTTCCCAATTATCAAAAATGATGCTAAAAACAGCCATTTTACTATGTTAGAAACTTTGAACGCAAACTGTGTCCGATCTAATCGACCGACGTTGACGGTTCAAACGGTATCGGATGGGAAATTGGCAGAGGAATTCAGTTCTGAAAGCCGCGCTGCTCTAAGTTGCGCGGTTCGCGAGAAAAACGCGACAAACCGCGGAAATTATAGTTTCCCACTTTCTAGCCAAACCGTACACGCTACGGGAAAACCAACCTCACCGTTGAATTCAGCACATCCCAATGCATAAGCATGACTACATTAGAACGCTCTATCTCTCAAAAAGTTATAATTGTTATTTCGGTCTAAATTTAGCAATTTTAGATAGAAAAAAATTTAACAATGCAGCCGTTGGTGATAGATCGGTTTACCCACTACCAAATGATAGCTCTCGATGAGTCTATCAAAAATATGTATACTTTTATATGCCTAAGATTTACCCTTTTCATGTTATGTGGTCCATTTCGCTTATTTTTGTATTATTTGAAAAACCGTAATTTCAGCACAACTCGGTGACTAGTAGAGACAGAGACTTTTCCTATGTTAATTTGTAATCAGCGCACCCATTTTAGTAAGATAGCAAAGGTTTCATGTTGATAGGGGTCCTTGTTTTTGAGATAGATGTGCTACTTAAAAATTATTGTTTAAAATATGTGATTTCTTACAAAATTTTAGCCAGTCGGCAAAAACTCAAGTACCTGCAATCAAATTAAGGTTGTGGTTCTTGATACAACTTTTGAAGCTGATTACGCCGGTATAGTTTGATTTTAGTTTTTTGTAATGGTTCGGCAGGTATTACGTTCCCAATTATCAAAAATTATGCTAAAAACAACCATTTTACTATGTTAGAAACTTTGAACGCAAACTGTGTCCGATCTAATCGACCGAGGTTGACGGTTCAAACGGTATCGGATGGGAAACTGGCAGAGGAATTCATTTCTGAAAGCCTCGTTGCTCTAAGTTGCGCGGTTCGCGAGAAAAACGCGATAAACCGCGGAAATTATAGTTTCCCACTTTCTAGCCAAACCGTACACTCTACGGGAAAACCAACCTCACCGTTGAATTCAGCACATCCCAATGCATAAGCATGACTACATTAGAACGCTCTATCTCTCAAAAAGTTATAATTGTTATTTCCGTCTAAATTTAGCACTTTTAGATAGAAAAAAATTGAACAATGCAACCGTTGGTGATAGATCGGTTTACCCACTACCAAATGATAGCTCTCGATGAGTCTATCAAAAATATGTATACTTTTATATGCCTAAGATTTAGCCTTTTCATGTTATGTGGTCCATTTCGCTTATTTTTGTATTATTTGAAAAACAGTAATTTCAGCACAACTCGGTGACTAGTAGAGACAGAGACTTTTCCTATGTTAATTTGTAATCAGCGCACCCATTTTAGTAAGATAGCAAAGGTTTCATGTTGATAGGGGTCCTTGTTTTTGAGATAGATGTGCTACTTCAAAATTATTGTTTAAAATATGTGATTTCTTACAAAATTTTAGCCAGTCGGCAAAAACTCAAGTACCTGCAATCAAATTAAGGTTGTGGTTCTTGATACAACTTTTGAAGCTGATTACGCCGGTATAGTTTGATTTTAGTTTTTTGTAATGGTTCGGCAGGTATTACGTTCCCAATTATCAAAAATTATGCTAAAAACAACCATTTTACTATGTTAGAAACTTTGAACGCAAACTGTGTCCGATCTAATCGACCGACGTTGACGGTTCAAACGGTATCGGATGGGAAATTGGCAGAGGAATTCATTTCTGAAAGCCGCGCTGCTCTAAGTTGCGCGGTTCGCGAGAAAAACGCGACAAACCGCGGAAATTATAGTTTCCCACTTTCTAGCCAAACCGTATACGCTACGGGAAAACCAACCTCACCGTTGAATTCAGCACATCCCAATGCATAAGCATGACTACATTAGAACGCTCTATCTCTCAAAAAGTTATAATTGTTATTTCGGTCTAAATTTAGCACTTTTAGATAGAAAAAAATTTATCAATGCAACCGTTGGTGATAGATCGGTTTACCCACTACCAAATGATAGCTCTCGATGAGTCTATCAAAAATATGTATACTTTTATATGCCTAAGATTTACCCTTTTCATGTTATGTGGTCCATTTCGCTTATTTTTGTATTATTTGAAAAACCGTAATTTCAGCACAACTCGGTGACTAGTAGAGACAGAGACTTTTCATATGTTAATTTGTAATCAGCGCACCCATTTTAGTAAGATAGCAAAGGTTTCATGTTGATAGGGGTCCTTGTTTTTGAGATAGATGTGCTACTTCAAAATTATTGTTCGGTTAGTGTCGGCAAAAGCTCAAGTACCTGCAATCAAATTAAGGTTGTGGTTCTTGATACAACTTTTGACGCTGATTACGCCGGTATAGTTTGATTTTAGTTTTTTGTAATGGTTCGGCAGGTATTACGTTCCCAATTATCAAAAATTATGCTAAAAACAACCATTTTACTATGTTAGAAACTTTGAACGCAAACTGTGTCCGATCTAATCGACCGAGGTTGACGGTTCAAACGGTATCGGATGGGAAACTGGCAGAGGAATTCATTTCTGAAAGCCGCGTTGCTCTAAGTTGCGCGGTTCGCGAGAAAAACGCGATAAACCGCGGAAATTATAGTTTCCCACTTTCTAGCCAAACCGTACACGCTACGGGAAAACCAACCTCACCGTTGAATTCAGCACATCCCAATGCATAAGCATGACTACATTAGAACGCTCTACATCTCAAAAAGTTATAATTGTTATTTCGGTCTAAATTTAGCACTTTTAGATAGAAAAAAATTGAACAATGCAACCGTTGGTGATAGATCGGTTTACCCACTACCAAATGATAGCTTTCGATGAGTCTATAAAAAATATGTATACTTTTATATGCCTAAGATTTACCCTTTTCATGTTATGTGGTCCATTTCGCTTATTTTTGTATTATTTGAAAAACCGTAATTTCAGCACAACTCGGTAACTAGTAGAGACAGAGACTTTTCCTATGTTAATTTGTAATCAACGCACCCATTTTAGTAAGATAGCAAAGGTTTCATGTTGATACGGGTCCTTGTTTGTGAGATAGATGTGCCACTTCAAAATTGTTGTTTAAAATATGTGATTTCTTACAAAATTTTAGCCAGTCGGCAAAAACTCAAGTACCTGCAATCAAATTAAGGTTGTGGTTCTTGATACAACTTTTGACGCTGATTACGCCGGTATAATTTGATTTTACTTTTTCGGAACGGTTCGGCAGTTATTACGTTCCCAATTATCAAAAATGATGCTAAAAACAACCATTTTACTATGTTAGAAACTTTGAACGCAAACAGTGTCCGATCTAATCGACCGCGATTGACGGTTCAAACGGTATCGGATGGGAAATTGGCAGAGGAATTCATTTCTGAAAGCCGCGTTGCTCTAAGTTGCGCGGTTCGCGAGAAAAACGCGATAAACCGCGGAAATTATAGTTTCCCACTTTCTAGCCAAACCGTACACGCTACGGGAAAACCAACCTCACCGTTGAATTCAGCACATCCCAATGCATAAGCATGACTACATCAGAACGCTCTATCTCTCAAAAAGTTATAATTGTTATTTCGGTCTAAATTTAGCTCTTTTAGATAGAAAAAAATTGAACAATGCAACCGTTGGTGATAGATCGGTTTACCCACTACCAAATGATAGCTCTCGATGAGTCTATCAAAAATATGTATACTTGTATATGCCTAAGATTTACCCTTTTCATGTTATGTGGTCCATTTCGCTTATTTTTGTATTACAGAGACAGAGACTTTTCCTATGTGAATTTGTAATCAGCGCACCCATTTTAGTAAGATAGCAAAGCTTTCATGTTGATACGGGTCCTTGTTTTTGAGATAGATGTGCTACTTCAAAATTATTGTTTAAAATATGTGATTTCTTACAAAATTTTAGCAGTCGGCAAAAACTCAAGTACCTGCAATCAAATTAAGGTTGTGGTTCTTGATACAACTTTTGACGCTGATTACGCCGGTATAATTTGATTTTAATTTTTCGGAACGGTTCGGCAGTTATTACGTTCCCAATTATCAAAAATGATGCTAAAAACAACCATTTTACTATGTTAGAAACTTTGAACGCAAACAGTGTCCGATCTAATCGACCGAGGTTGACGGTTCGAACGGTATCGGATGGGAAATGGGCAGAGGAATTCATTTCTGAAAGCCGCGTTGCTCTAAGTTGCGCTGTTCGCGAGAAAAACGCGATAAACCGCGGAAATTATAGTTTCCCACTTTCTAGCCAAACCGTACACGCTACGGGAAAACCAACCTCACCGTTGAATTCAGCACATCCCAATGCATAAGCATGACTACATTAGAACGCTCTATCTCCCAAAAAGTTATAATTGTTATTTCGGTCTAAATTTAGCACTTTTAGATAGAAAAAATTTATCAATGCAACCGTTGGTGATAGATCGGTTTACCCACTACCAAATGATAGCTCTCGATGAGTTTATCAAAAATATGTATACTTTTATATGCCTAAGATTTACCCTTTTCATGTTATGTGGTCCATTTCGCTTATTTTTGTATTATTTGAAAAACCGTAATTTCAGCACAACTCGGTGACTAGTAGAGACAGAGACTTTTCCTATGTTAATTTGTAATCAGCGCACCCATTTTAGTAAGATAGCAAAGGTTTCATGTTGATAGGGGTCCTTGTTTTTGAGATAGATGTGCTACTTCAAAATTATTGTTTAAAATATGTGATTTCTTACAAAATTTTAGCCAGTCGGCAAAAGCTCAAGTACCTGCAATCAAATTAAGGTTGTGGTTCTTGATACAACTTTTGAAGCTGATTACGCCGGTATAGTTTGATTTTAGTTTTTTGTAATGGTTCGGCAGGTATTACGTTCCCAATTATCAAAAATTATGCTAAAAACAACCATTTTACTATGTTAGAAACTTTGAACGCAAACTGTGTCCGATCTAATCGACTGTGATTGACGGCTCAAACGGTATCGGATGGGAAATTGGCAGAGGAATTCATTTCTGAAAGCCGCGTTGCCCTAAGTTGCGCGGTTCGCGAGAAAAACGCGATAAGCCGCGGAAATTATAGTTTCCCACTTTCTAGCCAAACCGTACACGCTACGGGAAAACCAACCTCACCGTTGAATTCAGCACATCCCAATGCATAGGCATGACTACATTAGAACGCTCTATATCTCAAAAAGTTATAATTGTTATTTCGGTCTAAATTTAGCACTTTTAGATAGAAAAAAATTGAACAATGCAACCGTTGGTGATAGATCGGTTTACCCACTACCAAATGATAGCTTTCGATGAGTCTATAAAAAATATGTATACTTTTATATGCCTAAGATTTACCCTTTTCATGTTATGTGATCCATTTCGCTCATTTTTGTATTATTTGAAAAACCGTAATTTCAGCACAACTCGGTAACTAGTAGAGACAGAGACTTTTCCTATGTTAATTTGTAATCAACGCACCCATTTTAGTAAGATAGCAAAGGTTTCATGTTGATACGGGTCCTTGTTTTTGAGATAGATGTGCCACTTCAAAATTGTTGTTTAAAATATGTGATTTCTTACAAAATTTTAGCCAGTCGGCAAAAACTCAAGTACCTGCAATCAAATTAAGGTTGTGGTTCTTGATACAACTTTTGACGCTGATTACGCCGGTATAATTTGATTTTACTTTTTCGGAACGGTTCGGCAGTTATTACGTTCCCAATTATCAAAAATGATGCTAAAAACAACCATTTTACTATGTTAGAAACTTTGAACGCAAACAGTGTCCGATCTAATCGACCGCGATTGACGGTTCAAACGGTATCGGATGGGAAATTGGCAGAGGAATTCATTTCTGAAAACCGCGTTGCTCTAAGTTGCGCGGTTCGCGAGAAAAACGCGATAAACCGCGGAAATTATAGTTTCCCACTTTCTAGCCAAACCGTACACGCTACCGGAAAACCAACCTCACCGTTGAATTCAGCACATCCCAATGCATAGGCATGACTACATTAGAACGCTCTATATCTCAAAAAGTTATAATTGTTATTTCGGTCTAAATTTAGCACTTTTAGATAGAAAAAAATTGAACAATGCAACCGTTGGTGATAGATCGGTTTACCCACTACCAAATGATAGCTTTCGATGAGTCTATAAAAAATATGTATACTTTTATATGCCTAAGATTTACCCTTTTCATGTTATGTGGTCCATTTCGCTTATTTTTGTATTATTTGAAAAACCGTAATTTCAGCACAACTCGGTAACTAGTAGAGACAGAGACTTTTCCTATGTTAATTTGTAATCAACGCACCCATTTTAGTAAGATAGCAAAGGTTTCATGTTGATACGGGTCCTTGTTTTTGAGATAGATGTGCCACTTCACAATTGTTGTTTAAAATATGTGATTTCTTACAAAATTTTAGCCAGTCGGCAAAAACTCAAGTACCTGCAATCAAATTAAGGTTGTGGTTCTTGATACAACTTTTGACGCTGATTACGCCGGCATAATTTGATTTTACTTTTTCGGAACGGTTCGGCAGTTATTACGTTCCCAATTATCAAAAATGATGCTAAAAACAACCATTTTACTATGTTAGAAACTTTGAACGCAAACAGTGTCCGATCTAATCGACCGAGGTTGACGGTTCGAACGGTATCGGATGGGAAATGGGCAGAGGAATTCATTTCTGAAAGCCGCGTTGCTCTAAGTTGCGCGGTTCGCGGGAAAAACGCGATAAACCGCGGAAATTATAGTTTCCCACTTTCTAGCCAAACCGTACACGCTACGGAAAAACCAACCTCACCGTTGAATTCAGCACATCCCAATGCATAGGCATGACTACATTAGAACGCTCTATCTCTCAAAAAGTTATAATTGTTATTTCGGTCTAAATTTAGCACTTTTAGATAGAAAAAAATTGAACAATGCAACCGTTGGTGATAGATCGGTTTACCCACAACCAAATGATAGCTCTCGATGAGTCTATCAAAAATATGTATACTTTTATATGCCTAAGATTAACCCTTTTCATGTTATGTGGTCCATTTCGCTTATTTTTGTATTATTTGAAAAACAGTAATTTCAGCACAACTCGGTAACTAGTAGAGACAGAGACTTTTCCTATGTTAATTTGTAATCAGCGCACCCATTTTAGTAAGATAGCAAAGCTTTCATGTTGATACGGGTCCTTGTTTTTGAGATAGATGTGCTACTTCAAAATTATTGTTTAAAATATGTGATTTCTTACAAAATTTTAGCAGTCGGCAAAAACTCAAGTACCTGCAATCAAATTAAGGTTGTGGTTCTTGATACAACTTTTGACGCTGATTACGCCGGTATAATTTGATTTTAATTTTTCGGAACGGTTCGGCAGTTATTACGTTCCCAATTATCAAAAATGATGCTAAAAACAACCATTTTACTATGTTAGAAACTTTGAACGCAAACAGTGTCCGATCTAATCGACCGAGGTTGACGGTTCGAACGGTATCGGATGGGAAATGGGCAGAGGAATTCATTTCTGAAAGCCGCGTTGCTCTAAGTTGCGCTGTTCGCGAGAAAAACGCGATAAACCGCGGAAATTATAGTTTCCCACTTTCTAGCCAAACCGTACACGCTACGGAAAAACCAACCTCACCGTTGAATTCAGCACATCCCAATGCATAAGCATGACTACATTAGAACGCTCTATCTCTCAAAAAGTTATAATTGTTATTTCGGTCTAAATTTAGCACTTTTAGATAGAAAAAAATTGAACAATGCAACCGTTGGTGATAGATCGGTTTACCCACTACCAAATGATAGCTCTCGATGAGTCTATCAAAAATATGTATACTTTTATATGCCTAAGATTTACCCTTTTCATGTTATGTGGTCCATTTCGCTTATTTTTGTATTATTTGAAAAACCGTAATTTCAGCACAACTCGGTAACTAGTAGAGACAGAGACTTTTCCTATGTGAATTTGTAATCAGCGCACCCATTTTAGTAAGATAGCAAAGCTTTCATGTTGATACGGGTCCTTGTTTTTGAGATAGATGTGCTACTTCAAAATTATTGTTTAAAATATGTGATTTCTTACAAAATTTTAGCAGTCGGCAAAAACTCAAGTACCTGCAATCAAATTAAGGTTGTGGTTCTTGATACAACTTTTGACGCTGATTACGCCGGTATAATTTGATTTTACTTTTTCGGAACGGTTCGGCAGTTATTGCGTTCCCAATTGTCAAAAATGATGCTAAAAACAACCATTTTACAATGTTAGAAACTTTGAACGCAAACTGTGTCCGATCTAATCGACTGCGATTGACGGCTCAAACGGTTTCGGATGGGAAATTGGCAGAGGAATTCATTTCTGAAAGCCGCGTTGCCCTAAGTTGCGCGGTTCGCGAGAAAAACGCGATAAGCCGCGGAAATTATAGTTTCCCACTTTCTAGCCAAACCGTACACGCTACGGGAAAACCAACCTCACCGTTGAATTCAGCACATCCCAATGCATAGGCATGACTACATTAGAACGCTCTATATCTCAAAAAGTTATAATTGTTATTTCGGTCTAAATTTAGCACTTTTAGATAGAAAAAAATTGAACAATGCAACCGTTGGTGATAGATCGGTTTACCCACTACCAAATGATAGCTTTCGATGAGTCTATAAAAATATGTATACTTTTATATGCGTAAGATTTACCCTTTTCATGTTATGTGATCCATTTCGCTTATTTTTGTATTATTTGAAAAACCGTAATTTCAGCACAACTCGGTAACTAGTAGAGACAGAGACTTTTCCTATGTTAATTTGTAATCAACGCACCCATTTTAGTAAGATAGCAAAGGTTTCATGTTGATACGGGTCCTTGTTTTTGAGATAGATGTGCCACTTCAAGATTGTTGTTTAAAATATGTGATTTCTTACAAAATTTTAGCCAGTCGGCAAAAACTCAAGTACCTGCAATCAAATTAAGGTTGTGGTTCTTGATACAACTTTTGACGCTGATTACGCCGGTATAATTTGATTTTACTTTTTCGGAACGGTTCGGCAGTTATTACGTTCCCAATTATCAAAAATGATGCTAAAAACAACCATTTTACTATGTTAGAAACTTTGAACGCAAACAGTGTCCGATCTAATCGACCGCGATTGACGGTTCAAACGGTATCGGATGGGAAATTGGCAGAGGAATTCATTTCTGAAAGCCGCGTTGCTCTAAGTTGCGCGGTTCGCGAGAAAAACGCGATAAACCGCGGAAATTATAGTTTCCCACTTTCTAGCCAAACCGTACACGCTACCGGAAAACCAACCTCACCGTTGAATTCAGCACATCCCAATGCATAGGCATGACTACATTAGAACGCTCTATATCTCAAAAAGTTATAATTGTTATTTCGGTCTAAATTTAGCACTTTTAGATAGAAAAAAATTGAACAATGCAACCGTTGGTGATAGATCGGTTTACCCACTACCAAATGATAGCTTTCGATGAGTCTATAAAAAATATGTATACTTTTATATGCCTAAGATTTACCCTTTTCATGTTATGTGGTCCATTTCGCTTATTTTTGTATTATTTGAAAAACCGTAATTTCAGCACAACTCGGTAACTAGTAGAGACAGAGACTTTTCCTATGTTAATTTGTAATCAACGCACCCATTTTAGTAAGATAGCAAAGGTTTCATGTTGATACGGGTCCTTGTTTTTGAGATAGATGTGCCACTTCAAAATTGTTGTTTAAAATATGTGATTTCTTACAAAATTTTAGCCAGTCGGCAAAAACTCAAGTACCTGCAATCAAATTAAGGTTGTGGTTCTTGATACAACTTTTGACGCTGATTACGCCGGCATAATTTGATTTTACTTTTTCGGAACGGTTCGGCAGTTATTACGTTCCCAATTATCAAAAATGATGCTAAAAACAACCATTTTACTATGTTAGAAACTTTGAACGCAAACAGTGTCCGATCTAATCGACCGAGGTTGACGGTTCGAACGGTATCGGATGGGAAATGGGCAGAGGAATTCATTTCTGAAAGCCGCGTTGCTCTAAGTTGCGCTGTTCGCGAGAAAAACGCGATAAACAGCGGACATTATAGTTTCCCACTTTCTAGCCAAACCGCACACGCTACGGGAAAACCAACCTCACCGTTGAATTCAGCACATCCCAATGCATAGGCATGACTACATTAGAACGCTCTATCTCTCAAAAAGTTATAATTGTTATTTCGGTCTAAATTTAGCACTTTTAGATAGAAAAAAATTGAACAATGCAACCGTTGGTGATAGATCGGTTTACCCACAACCAAATGATAGCTCTCGATGAGTCTATCAAAAATATGTATACTTTTATATGCCTAAGATTTACCCTTTTCATGTTATGTGGTCCATTTCGCTTATTTTTGTATTATTTGAAAAACAGTAATTTCAGCACAACTCGGTAACTAGTAGAGACAGAGACTTTTCCTATGTTAATTTGTAATCAGCGCACCCATTTTAGTAAGATAGCAAAGCTTTCATGTTGAGCCGGGTCCTTGTTTTTGAGATAGGTGTGCTACTTCAAAATTATTGTTTAAAATATGTGATTTCTTACAAAATTTTAGCCAGTCGGCAAAAACTCAAGTACCTTCAATCAAATTAAGGTTGTGGTTCTTGATACAACTTTTGACGCTGATTACGGCGGTATAATTTGATTTTACTTTTTCGGAACGGTTCGGCAGTTATTACTTTCCCAATTATCAAAAATGATGCTAAAAACAACCATTTTACTATGTTAGAAACTTTGAACGCAAACAGTGTCCGATCTAATCGACCGAGGTTGACGGTTCGAACGGTATCGGATGGGAAATTGGCAGAGGAATTCATTTCTGAAAGCCGCGTTGCTCTAAGTTGCGCTGTTCGCGAGAAAAACGCGATAAACCGCGGAAATTATAGTTTCCCACTTTCTAGCCAAACCGTACACGCTACGGGAAAACCAACCTCACCGTTGAATTCAGCACATCCCAATGCATAGGCATTACTACATTAGAACGCTCTATCTCTCAAAAAGTTATAATTGTTATTTCGGTCTAAATTTAGCACTTTTAGATGGAAAAAAATTGAACAATGCAACCGTTGGTGATAGATCGGTTTACCCACAACCAAATGATAGCTCTCGATGAGTCTATCAAAAATATGTATACCTTTATATGCCTAAGATTTACCCTTTTCATGTTATGTGGTCCATTTCGCTTATTTTTGTATTATTTGAAAAACAGTAATTTCAGCACAACTCGGTAACTAGTAGAGACAGAGACTTTTCCTATGTTAATTTGTAATCAGCGCACCCATTTTAGTAAGATAGCAAAGCTTTCATGTTGATACGGGTCCTTGTTTTTGAGATAGGTGTGCTACTTCAAAATTATTGTTTAAAATATGTGATTTCTTACAAAATTTTAGCCAGTCGGCAATAACTCAAATACCTTCAATCAAATTAAGGTTGTGGTTCTTGATGCAACTTTTGACGCTGATTACGCCGGTATAATTTGATTTTACGTTTTCGGAACGGTTCGGCAGTTATTACGTTCCCAATTATCAAAAATGATGCTAAAAACAACCATTTTACTATGTTAGAAACTTTGAACGCAAACTGTGTCCGATCTAATCGACCGCGATTGACGGTTCAAACGGTATCGGATGGGAAATTGTCTAAATTTAGCACTTTTAGATAGAAAAAAATTGAACAATGCAACCGTTGGTGATAGATCGGTTTACCCACTACCAAATGATAGCTCTCGATGAGTCTATCAAAAATATGTATACTTTTATATGCCTAAGATTTACCCTTTTCATGTTATGTGGTCCATTTCGCTTATTTTTGTATTATTTGAAAAACCGTAATTTCAGCACAACTCGGTAACTAGTAGAGACAGAGACTTTTCCTATGTTAATTTGTAATCAGCGCACCCATTTTAGTAAGATAGCAAAGCTTTCATGTTGATACGGGTCCTTGTTTTTGAGATAGGTGTGCTACTTCAAAATTATTGTTTAAAATATGTGATTTCTTACAAAATTTTAGCCAGTCGGCAATAACTCAAATACCTTCAATCAAATTAAGGTTGTGGTTCTTGATACAACTTTTGACGCTGATTACGCCGGTATAATTTGATTTTACGTTTTCGGAACGGTTCGGCAGTTATTACGTTCCCAATTATCAAAAATGATGCTAAAAACAACCATTTTACTATGTTAGAAACTTTGAACGCAAACAGTGTCCGATCTAATCGACCGCGATTGACGGTTCAAACGGTATCGGATGGGAAATTGTCTAAATTTAGCACTTTTAGATAGAAAAAAATTGAACAATGCAACCGTTGGTGATAGATCGGTTTACCCACTACCAAATGATAGCTCTCGATGAGTCTATCAAAAATATGTATACTTTTATATGCCTAAGATTTACCCTTTTCATGTTATGTGGTCCATTTCGCTTATTTTTGTATTATTTGAAAAACCGTAATTTCAGCACAACTCGGTAACTAGTAGAGACAGAGACTTTTCCTATGTTAATTTGTAATCAGCGCACCCATTTTAGTAAGATAGCAAAGCTTTCATGTTGAGCCGGGTCCTCGTTTTTGAGATAGGTGCGCTACTTCAAAATTATTGTTTAAAATATGTGATTTCTTACAAAATTTTAGCCAGTCGGCAATAACTCAAATACCTTCAATCAAATTAAGGTTGTGGTTCTTGATACAACTTTTGACGCTGATTACGCCGGTATAATTTGATTTTACGTTTTCGGAACGGTTCGGCAGTTATTACGTTCCCAATTATCAAAAATTATGCTAAAAACAACCATTTTACTATGTTAGAAACTTTGAACGCAAACTGTGTCCGATCTAATCGACCGCGATTGACGGTTCAAACGGTATCGGATGGGAAATTGGCAGAGGAATTCATTTCTGAAAGCCGCGTTGCTCTAAGTTGCGCGGTTCGCGAGAAAAACGCGATAAACCGCGGAAATTATAGTTTCCCACTTTCTAGCCAAACCGTACACGCTACGGGAAAACCAACCTCACCGTTGCATTCAGCACATCCCAATGCATAAGCATGACTACATTAGAACGCTCTATCTCTCAAAAAGTTATAATTGTTATTTCGGTCTAAATTTAGCACTTTAAGATAGAAAAAAATTGAACAATGCAACCGTTGGTGATAGATCGGTTTACCCACTATCAAATGATAGCTCTCGATGAGTCTATCAAAAATATGTATACTTTTATATGCCTAAGATTTACCCTTTTCATGTTATGTGGTCCATTTCGCTTATTTTTGTATTATTTGAAAAACCGTAATTTCAGCACAACTCGGTAACTAGTAGAGACAGAGACTTTTCCTATGTTAATTTGTAATCAACGCACCCATTTTAGTAAGATAGCAAAGGTTTCATGTTGATACGGGTCCTTGTTTTTGAGATAGATGTGCCACTTCAAAATTGTTGTTTAAAATATGTGATTTCTTACAAAATTTTAGCCAGTCGGCAAAAACTCAAGTACCTGCAATCAAATTAAGGTTGTGGTTCTTGATACAACTTTTGACGCTGATTACGCCGGTATAATTTGATTTTACTTTTTCGGAACGGTTCGGCAGTTATTACGTTCCCAATTATCAAAAATGATGCTAAAAACAACCATTTTACTATGTTAGAAACTTTGAACGCAAACAGTGTACGATCTAATCGACCGCGATTGACGGTTCAAACGGTATCGGATGGGAAATTGGCAGAGGAATTCATTTCTGAAAGCCGCGTTGCTCTAAGTTGCGCGGTTCGCGAGAAAAACGCGATAAACCGCGGAAATTATAGTTTCCCACTTTCTAGCCAAACCGTACACGCTACGGGAAAACCAACCTCACCGTTGAATTCAGCACATCCCAATGCATAGGCATGACTACATTAGAACGCTCTATCTCTCAAAAAGTTATAATTGTTATTTCGGTCTAAATTTAGCACTTTTAGATAGAAAAAAATTGAACAATGCAACCGTTGGTGATAGATCGGTTTACCCACAACCAAATGATAGCTCTCGATGAGTCTATCAAAAATATGTATACTTTTATATGCCTAAGATTTACCCTTTTCATGTTATGTGGTCCATTTCGCTTATTTTTGTATTATTTGAAAAACAGTAATTTCAGCACAACTCGGTAACTAGTAGAGACAGAGACTTTTCCTATGTTAATTTGTAATCAGCGCACCCATTTTAGTAAGATAGCAAAGCTTTCATGTTGAGCCGGGTCCTCGTTTTTGAGATAGGTGCGCTACTTCAAAATTATTGTTTAAAATATGTGATTTCTTACAAAATTTTAGCCAGTCGGCAAAAACTCAAGTACCGTCAATCAAATTAAGGTTGTGGTTCTTGATACAACTTTTGACGCTGATTACGGCGGTATAATTTGATTTTACTTTTTCGGAACGGTTCGGCAGTTATTACTTTCCCAATTATCAAAAATGATGCTAAAAACAACCATTTTACTATGTTAGAAACTTTGAACGCAAACAGTGTCCGATCTAATCGACCGAGGTTGACGGTTCGAACGGTATCGGATGGGAAATTGGCAGAGGAATTCATTTCTGAAAGCCGCGTTGCTCTAAGTTGCGCTGTTCGCGAGAAAAACGCGATAAACCGCGGAAATTATAGTTTCCCACTTTCTAGCCAAACCGTACACGCTACGGGAAAACCAACCTCACCGTTGAATTCAGCACAT
Organism: Melinopterus prodromus; assembly: GCA_964023965.1. Taxonomy (NCBI): domain Eukaryota; kingdom Metazoa; phylum Arthropoda; class Insecta; order Coleoptera; family Scarabaeidae; genus Melinopterus; species Melinopterus prodromus. The sequence goes on from OZ030391.1 coordinate 76,588,286, forward strand.
CCCAATGCATAGGCATTACTACATTAGAACGCTCTATCTCTCAAAAAGTTATAATTGTTATTTCGGTCTAAATTTAGCACTTTTAGATGGAAAAAAATTGAACAATGCAACCGTTGGTGATAGATCGGTTTACCCACAACCAAATGATAGCTCTCGATGAGTCTATCAAAAATATGTATACCTTTATATGCCTAAGATTTACCCTTTTCATGTTATGTGGTCCATTTCGCTTATTTTTGTATTATTTGAAAAACAGTAATTTCAGCACAACTCGGTAACTAGTAGAGACAGAGACTTTTCCTATGTTAATTTGTAATCAGCGCACCCATTTTAGTAAGATAGCAAAGCTTTCATGTTGATACGGGTCCTTGTTTTTGAGATAGGTGTGCTACTTCAAAATTATTGTTTAAAATATGTGATTTCTTACAAAATTTTAGCCAGTCGGCAAAAACTCAAGTACCTGCAATCAAATTAAGGTTGTGGTTCTTGATACAACTTTTGGCGCTGATTACGCCGGTATAATTTGATTTTACTTTTTCGGAACGGTTCGGCAGTTATTACGTTCCCAATTATCAAAAATGATGCTAAAAACAACCATTTTACTATGTTAGAAACTTTGAACGCAAACAGTGTCCGATCTAATCGACCGAGGTTGACGGTTCGAACGGTATCGGATGGGAAATGGGCAGAGGAATTCATTTCTGAAAGCCGCGTTGCTCTAAGTTGCGCTGTTCGCGAGAAAAACGCGATAAACCGCGGAAATTATAGTTTCCCACTTTCTAGCCAAACCGCACACGCTACGGGAAAACCAACCTCACCGTTGAATTCAGCACATCCCAATGCATAGGCATGACTACATTAGAACGCTCTATCTCTCAAAAAGTTATAATTAAATGATTAAACGAACTTACCTTAGTGAAGTTCTATCATAATTATATGATCTTTCCATCCGGAATATGACAATCTGTAGTCTCTTTATTTCCACAATAAGCCACGTGTCTTTAAAGCCATGGTATCGAAGAAATGTCCAGTATGACAGGTATGGGTAAGCCGGCCTTGGTATATATCAGTATATATCTGACATTCTCTTGAAAGCATAGGGTCTCTAAATTGGTCAGGGTTCGGGAAAGTCTAAACAAAGGAAGGGTGGGTTATGTCATATTCCGGATGGAAAGATCATATAATTATGATAGAACTTCACTAAGGTAAGTTCGTTTAATCATTTAATTATATTTCCTTTCCATCCGTTCATATGACAATCTGTAGATGTTTAAAGCACAGAGCAATTTAGAGCCAAAACAGCATTATCGTCTGTTTATGAATAAGAAACAACAAAATGCACTTGAGAGAACATGTTAACATTTTGTTAACATGTTATTGCAACAATATATCGTTATCATGTTATTCAAAGTTAAAGAGTCAAATGTAAAAACTTTCATCAAACTTCTTTTCATGCATGCAGTTGTAAAATTGAAGAACAATTGCAAAATTGTGGGTATTTCAACCAATTTAGGCAATCTGCCAACACAAGACTAGATGCCAATGCTTGCATGACTTGTGACAAGTGCATGAAATACATATGGAGAAAGGTAATTATCGGGTAATTCCGTCATCGAAGAAAGCAACCATAGGCACGTGTTTCGGACTATTAGTTGTCATCAGTACGGAATACATATGAATCAACTTTTAATAATTCCAATGTACTAATTAGTGTAAATACTTTAATATACCTGTCTATGTGGCCCTTTTAAGGCTATAAACAATAAGAAGGTATATATCATGATGTAGACCTTTGTAAATATTCGGTAAATGTACTTTGTAAAAAAGATTAATATTATAGATAAACAATCGTACCTACAGCAACAGATAACACACATAGATGTATATAAATAAAGACTGGAATTAATTGCATATGGTTATGAATAAAATTAGACGTTTAATAACCGTTGGGAAAATCTTTGAACGCGATGAGCAGCGGACAAAGGCAAAAGTATAATTAATTAGGTCTTTTAATTAGGCTTTTCTTTATTTCAATAAGTCTAATGGTGTCCCATATTTGATATGCATATTGTTTCTTACTGCCTCGAAAAGTAATATAATTCAATACAATTGCTGAGTACCAAGTAAAAACTTAAGCTTAGTTGGACGGGACTTGACAACACCGTTTACCGGTAGTTTCAGATAACATGAGCGGTCTAAACTTTATCCACAAATAATAAAGAAAGGGTATCCAATAAATTCCTTAGTGTTTTGATGGCTCAGCATCTAATTTACATATGATTGACTATAAAGACAACTCTAGACTGTTTTGACTGTAGTCAAGGTGAACTGTCACTTAAAGAACTAACCCAGCAGCGGCTGCGCGGTTATTATTGTCCAGAAGTAAAAACACAAATTATTGGTAACGGTTCACAGGAACGTATCAACAATGAGCCGACCTCCGTATCCAAATGGTTAATATAAACCAGCGATCGCCAACTTAGGGGTCCGCGTACCCCCAGGACTGGAGCAGACTTATGGGACTGCCCGTGAGCGGGAGAAGGACCGCAGATATAAACGGTCCATTTAGCTGCTCCAAGTTCACGCCCTTGGTCGATCCAACGCAACAAACAAAGTAATTGCCCCGTTAGCGTAACTTTTGGGATCCATCTTAGACCCAATTATTAAGTTTGTTATTGTAACAAAACAAGTGTAAAAAAAAGATAAATATATCTTTCAAGGCTTATATTAACAGTCAGCTGCCTATACAGGAGTGTCAGGAATCTTTGATTTGCGCGCCCAAACCGCTCAAAATATCTGAAAAGTGCAGCAGGCATTTCTTAATGAAAGAGTAAAAACCTATTGGGCAGACTCCAAAAGGTATTAATAGTCATGGTACTAATAGTCATATAAAACATATGACACACACGCATGCAACGTTGCGAGGACGTAATGACCGAAGGAAGTAATAACTTCGTTGTGGAGGATACGCAAGTTAATAACGTTGAAAATTTTGGTCAAATAGGCAATTTAAATGAAAATTCCCTTTATCTCAGCCCAAATGTCGCTTTAATTTATGTGAATTTAAAAATTTGCAGCAGAATTATGAGCAACATCTGTTGATTCCATACCTAATCCCTAGCCGGTTTAGAGCTTGGTTGACATCTATCCTGTCAACAGGGAAAGGCTTTGTACAATAGGACAACTGCGGTTGTAACGGCCAAAGCGCACAACTGAAATTTGTTGTAGGATTACTTCTAGGAGAGTATTCTAGAGGTGCAAATATAAGAAAGAATAAAGAATGTTGTTTGCCACAAAAAATGGGGGACTTCAGCCGCTATGAAATTAGCTTCTTTAACCAGGAACAAACAAGCGTGCCCCGATTAAATACTTTTCGGTACAAATAAAAGTATAGAAGGCGTATCCAAACATTGAGTAATCCTTTTGGCAGCAAAATTAATTAGCTGAATTCAGTTAACAGATATTAGTCTATTTTTAATGATCTTGAAGCAAAATCGGCTCTAACTTATTTTTAGAAAACAAACAAATTTTACGTCCTAAACATCCTTGGGATGGTTTGCGTAATCTGTCAAATGCTCGACAGCAATTTTCTTGATACAAAGTAATGCGATAGGGATATCTAAAAGTTTTCATTTGAAAACATTTCAGTCTTTATACGGAGTGAACCACCTTATATAGAGTCATCTAATGACAGCACTCAAGCCAAGAATATGGTAGCTAAGGAATGTTGCTTAAAAGACAAGACACTTTCTTTAAAATAGTCTTGTATAAACCGAAATATATTTCAAATTATAAGGCAACATTAAAAATTTTGCCAAACTCCATTATTTTGAAATATTCTCTCTGAATATTTAGAGTTTGATTTTAATAATTACTAGAGTAACAGAGTAATAGAGCTATAATTCACGAACAGAATTTTGCAATTTTGGAAAGTGATGACAAATCACAATCTCCACTAAATTTGATTTACTATTAGAGTCACCCGGTTCTTCTTTCTTAAGAAAATTTGGGGGCAGAAACTGATCAGAAGAATTGGTCCACCTTGATACAACATATCTTAGTCGGCCCTGAATAACGACCAAATATGGTCACCCAGATTCTTTGCCCAATGTACGCATTTCAATATGGTCTAAATACTGGCTTCCGATAGGAAACGTTCCTGGTTCTGACGATTGGGATATTGTATACTGGTACCAAATATAAGGATGTCTGCCTTGAAAGGGTACTTTAGACCAGTCATCAGCGTCCCAGGATATTGCGCCAGAATTCGCAAGATACAAAAAAAGTTGACCTTTGGTCTCTGCATATTGTTGAATAGTTCGATATTCACAATTACAAAACTTCAACAATCAATAACTAATCGATTGGGGAGTTGTTGATGACCTCATTGTGAGGTTTGTCTAACTTAACGGTAAGTCGCCATAATTATTGAACACAAAGTAATAAACTGAGGAACCTCAGTTTGATCCACTAACTTTGCAAAATAGACCATAATATTTTGATGCACATGCTCCTCCCCCAAAACTGAGGACTATTATTCTTTTAGTATTCAAATGTGTTGAATCTCAAAAATCTGTAAAAAATTATTTAATTTCTGGACCAGTCTACGGAAATTTTATAGTGTTTATACAACATTGAATTGTGTAATGCATTACTGAAATTACAGCTTGGCCAATGTCGGGAGGAGGCGCCGACAGCTGGGTGTCAGCAAAAGGTACACTGGCTGGGACCACTGCCAGATAGATATATCTGGCGGCACTCTAGAAGTTTACTGGGTGCTCTCGGTGTACACCAAGAGTAGCTTTCTGTCACTTGTGGTCTTCTTGAAGTGGTGAATGATAGAATAACGCACCTCTGGTGTCCGTCGTCTTGCCCAACATGGATCAGATGTCAGAATGCAGCTTATTTCGCACAACAACACGGCCCTCTTCTACATGCGTGTAACTGAAGCCTAGGCATGCCCGGAGGTGGCACTGACGTCTGTGTGTCAGCACGACCTTCCTCTACATGGGCTAAAGGAAATGTAGGTAAAGGTAAACATTAAAAAAGTGCAGACCTGACAGCTTGTCAATTTTGACAAAAAATCACTGTTAGTGACAGTGACAGTGAGTGCCGGGGCCATGCCACTCTCCCCGGTATCGCCGAGATCCTCAACGACTAAGCCAACTGGCTAGGTTAAGATTTTGAAGAAGCCGGACGGCAAGCGATGTTAGGCGAGCCAAAAATGTCACCATCTGGTAACATTAGGGCAACCTCCTCCGCATCTCTGAGATCCTCATCGACGATCAATACTCCGGCAATAGATCCGGGAACAGATCAATCACCAACGCTAAGCCAACTGGTTAGGTTACGATTTTGAAGAAGACGGACGGCAAGCGATGTTAGGCGAGCCAAAAATGTCACCATCTGGTAACATTAGGGCAACCTCCTCCGCATCTCTGAGATCCTCATCGACGATCAATACTCCGGCAATAGATCCGGGAACAGATCAATCACCAACGCTAAGCCAACTGGTTAGGTTACGATTTTGAAGAAGACCTCGCTGTTAGACATGCTCCAGATGATGCGGGTCCAGTCCAGACTTGATTACTTCCATCTTCCGTTGGTCCCAGGATGCTCCCATGGCTAAAATTTTAAGCTCTGGCAGAGAGCTGAAAAAAAAATGTGACGTGACACATCACGTGAAAAAAAAGAATGTCAGATATATACTGATATATACCAAGGCCGGCTTACCCATACCTGTCATACTGGACATTTCTTCGATACCATGGCTTTAAAGACACGTGGCTTATTGTGGAAATAAAGAGACTACAGATTGTCATATGAACGGATGGAAAGGAAATATAATTGTTATTTCGGTCTAAATTTAGCACTTTTAGATAGAAAAAAATTGAACAATGCAACCGTTGGTGATAGATCGGTTTACCCACTACCAAATGATAGCTCTCGATGAGTCTATCAAAAATATGTATACTTTTATATGCCTAAGATTTACCCTTTTAATGTTATGTGGTCCATTTCGCTTATTTTTGTATTATTTGAAAAACCGTAATTTCAGCACAACTCGGTAACTAGTAGAGACAGAGACTTTTCCTATGTTAATTTGTAATCAACGCACCCATTTTAGTAAGATAGCAAAGCTTTCATGTTGATACGGGTCCTTGTTTTTGAGATAGATGTGCTACTTCAAAATTATTGTTTAAAATATGTGATTTCTTACAAAGTTTTAGCCAGTCGGCAAAAACTCAAGTACCTGCAATCAAATTAAGGTTGTGGTTCTTGATACAACTTTTGACGCTGATTACGCCGGTATAATTTGATTTTACTTTTTCGGAACGGTTCGGCAGTTATTACGTTCCCAATTATCAAAAATGATGCTAAAAACAACCATTTTACTATGTTAGAAACTTTGAACGCAAACAGTGTCCGATCTAATCGACCGAGGTTGACGGTTGGAACGGTATCGGATGGGAAATGGGCAGAGGAATTCATTTCTGAAAGCCGCGTTGCTCTAAGTTGCGCGGTTCGCGAGAAAAACGCGATAAACCGCGGAAATTATAGTTTCCCACTTTCTAGCCAAACCGTACACGCTACGGGAAAACCAACCTCACCGTTGAATTCAGCACATCCCAATGCATAAGCATGACTACATTAGAACGCTCTATCTCTCAAAAAGTTATAATTGTTATTTCGGTCTAAATTTAGCGCTTTTAGATAGAAAAAAATTGAACAATGCAACCGTTGGTGATAGATCGGTTTACCCACTACCAAATGATAGCTCTCGATGAGTCTATCAAAAATATGTATACTTTTATATGCCTAAGATTTACCCTTTTCATGTTATGTGGTCCATTTCGCTTATTTTTGTATTATTTGAAAAACAGTAATTTCAGCACAACTCGGTAACTAGTAGAGACAGAGACTTTTCCTATGTTAATTTGTAACCAGCGCACCCATTTTAGTAAGATAGCAAAGCTTTCATGTTGAGCCGGGTCCTTGTTTTTGAGATAGGTGTGCTACTTCAAAATTATTGTTTAAAATATGTGATTTCTTACAAAATTTTAGCCAGTCGGCAATAACTCAAATACCTTCAATCAAATTAAGGTTGTGGTTCTTGATACAACTTTTGACGCTGATTACGCCGGTATAATTTGATTTTACGTTTTCGGAACGGTTCGGCAGTTATTACGTTCCCAATTATCAAAAATTATGCTAAATTTTACTATGTTAGAAACTTTGAACGCAAACTGTGTCCGATCTAATCGACCGCGATTGACGGTTCAAACGGTATCGGATGGGAAATTGGCAGAGGAATTCATTTCTGAAAGCCGCGTTGCTCTAAGTTGCGCGGTTCGCGAGAAAAACGCGATAAACCGCGGAAATTATAGTTTCCCACTTTCTAGCCAAACCGTACACGCTACGGGAAAACCAACCTCACCGTTGCATTCAGCACATCCCAATGCATAAGCATGACTACATTAGAACGCTCTATCTCTCAAAAAGTTATAATTGTTATTTCGGTCTAAATTTAGCACTTTAAGATAGAAAAAAATTGAACAATGCAACCGTTGGTGATAGATCGGTTTACCCACTATCAAATGATAGCTCTCGATGAGTCTATCAAAAATATGTATACTTTTATATGCCTAAGATTTACCCTTTTCATGTTATGTGGTCCATTTCGCTTATTTTTGTATTATTTGAAAAACCGTAATTTCAGCACAACTCGGTAACTAGTAGAGACAGAGACTCTTCCTATGTTAATTTGTAATCAACGCACCCATTTTAGTAAGATAGCAAAGGTTTCATGTTGATACGGGTCCTTGTTTTTGAGATAGATGTGCCACTTCAAAATTGTTGTTTAAAATATGTGATTTCTTACAAAATTTTAGCCAGTCGGCAAAAACTCAAGTACCTGCAATCAAATTAAGGTTGTGGTTCTTGATACAACTTTTGACGCTGATTACGCCGGTATAATTTGATTTTACTTTTTCGGAACGGTTCGGCAGTTATTACGTTCCCAATTATCAAAAATGATGCTAAAAACAACCATTTTACTATGTTAGAAACTTTGAACGCAAACAGTGTCCGATCTAATCGACCGCGATTGACGGTTCAAACGGTATCGGATGGGAAATTGGCAGAGGAATTCATTTCTGAAAGCCGCGTTGCTCTAAGTTGCGCGGTTCGCGAGAAAAACGCGATAAACCGCGGAAATTATAGTTTCCCACTTTCTAGCCAAACCGTACACGCTACGGGAAAACCAACCTCACCGTTGAATTCAGCACATCCCAATGCATAGGCATGACTACATTAGAACGCTCTATCTCTCAAAAAGTTATAATTGTTATTTCGGTCTAAATTTAGCACTTTTAGATAGAAAAAAATTGAACAATGCAACCGTTGGTGATAGATCGGTTTACCCACAACCAAATGATAGCTCTCGATGAGTCTATCAAAAATATGTATACTTTTATATGCCTAAGATTTACCCTTTTCATGTTATGTGGTCCATTTCGCTTATTTTTGTATTATTTGAAAAACCGTAATTTCAGCACAACTCGGTAACTAGTGGAGACAGAGACTTTTCCTATGTTAATTTGTAATCAGCGCACCCATTTTAGTAAGATAGCAAAGCTTTCATGTTGAGCCGGGTCCTTGTTTTTGAGATAGGTGTGCTACTTCAAAATTATTGTTTAAAATATGTGATTTCTTACAAAATTTTAGCCAGTCGGCAATAACTCAAATACCTTCAATCAAATTAAGGTTGTGGTTCTTGATACAACTTTTGACGCTGATTACGCCGGTATAATTTGATTTTACGTTTTCGGAACGGTTCGGCAGTCATTACGTTCCCAATTATCAAAAATGATGCTAAAAACAACCATTTTACTATGTTAGAAACTTTGAACGCAAACTGTGTCCGATCTAATCGACCGCGATTGACGGTTCAAACTGTATCGGATGGGAAATTGGCAGAGGAATTCATTTCTGAAAGCCGCGTTGCTCTAAGTTGCGCGGTTCGCGAGAAAAACGCGATAAACCGCGGAAATTATAGTTTCCCACTTTCTAGCCAAACCGTACACGCTACGGGAAAACCAACCTCACCGTTGCATTCAGCACATCCCAATGCATAAGCATGACTACATTAGAACGCTCTATCTCTCAAAAAGTTATAATTGTTATTTCGGTCTAAATTTAGCACTTTTAGATAGATTTAGCACTTTTAGATAAGATTTACCCTTTTCATGTTATGTGGTCCATTTCGCTTATTTTTGTATTATTTGAAAAACCGTAATTTCAGCACAACTCGGTAACTAGTAGAGACAGAGACTTTTCCTATGTTAATTTGTAATCAGCGCACCCATTTTAGTAAGATAGCAAAGGTTTCATGTTGATACGGGTCCTTGTTTTTGAGATAGATGTGCTACTTCAAAATTATTGTTTAAAATATGTGATTTCTTACAAAATTTTAGCCAGTCGGCAAAAACTCAAGTACCTGCAATCAAATTAAGGTTGTGGTTCTTGATACAACTTTTGACGCTGATTACGCCGGTATAATTTGATTTTACTTTTTCGGAACGGTTCGGCAGTTATTCCGTTCCCAATTATCAAAAATGATGCTAAAAACAACCATTTTACTATGTTAGAAACTTTGAACGCAAACAGTGTCCGATCTAATCGACCGAGGTTGACGGTTCGAACGGTATCGGATGGGAAAATGGCAGAGGAATTCATTTCTGAAAGCCGCGTTGCTCTAAGTTGCGCGGTTCGCGAGAAAAACGCGATAAACCGCGGAAATTATAGTTTCCCACTTTCTAGCCAAACCGTACACGCTACGGGAAAACCAACCTCACCGTTGCATTCAGCACATCCCAATGCATAAGCATGACTACATTAGAACGCTCTATCTCTCAAAAAGTTATAATTGTTATTTCGGTCTAAATTTAGCACTTTTAGATGGAAAAAAATTGAACAATGCAACCGTTGGTGATAGATCGGTTTACCCACAACCAAATGATAGCTCTCGATGACTCTATCAAAAATATGTATACTTTTATATGCCTAAGATTTACCCTTTTCATGTTATGTGGTCCATTTCGCTTATTTTTGTATTATTTGAAAAACAGTAATTTCAGCACAACTCGGTAACTAGTAGAGACAGAGACTTTTCCTATGTTAATTTGTAATCAGCGCACCCATTTTAGTAAGATAGCAAAGCTTTCATGTTGAGCCGGGTCCTTGTTTTTGAGATAGGTGTGCTACTTCAAAATTATTGTTTAAAATATGTGATTTCTTACAAAATTTTAGCCAGTCGGCAATAACTCAAATACCTTCAATCAAATTAAGGTTGTGGTTCTTGATACAACTTTTGACGCTGATTACGCCGGTATAATTTGATTTTACGTTTTCGGAACGGTTCGGCAGTTATTACGTTCCCAATTATCAAAAATGATGCTAAAAACAACCATTTTACTATGTTAGAAACTTTGAACGCAAACTGTGTCCGATCTAATCGACCGCGATTGACGGTTCAAACGCTATCGGATGGGAAATTGGCAGAGGAATTCATTTCTGAAAGCCGCGTTGCTCTAAGTTGCGCGGTTCGCGAGAAAAACGCGATAAACCGCGGAAATTATAGTTTCCCACTTTCTAGCCAAACCGTACACGCTACGGGAAAACCAACCTCACCGTTGCATTCAGCACATCCCAATGCATAAGCATGACTACATTAGAACGCTCTATCTCTCAAAAAGTTATAATTGTTATTTCGGTCTAAATTTAGCACTTTTAGATAGATTTAGCACTTTTAGATAAGATTTACCCTTTTCATGTTATGTGGTCCATTTCGCTTATTTTTGTATTATTTGAAAAACCGTAATTTCAGCACAACTCGGTAACTAGTAGAGACAGAGACTTTTCCTATGTTAATTTGTAATCAGCGCACCCATTTTAGTAAGATAGCAAAGGTTTCATGTTGATACGGGTCCTTGTTTTTGAGATAGATGTGCTACTTCAAAATTATTGTTTAAAATATGTGATTTCTTACAAAATTTTAGCCAGTCGGCAAAAACTCAAGTACCTGCAATCAAATTAAGGTTGTGGTTCTTGATACAACTTTTGACGCTGATTACGCCGGTATAATTTGATTTTACTTTTTCGGAACGGTTCGGCAGTTATTCCGTTCCCAATTATCAAAAATGATGCTAAAAACAACCATTTTACTATGTTAGAAACTTTGAACGCAAACTGTGTCCGATCTAATCGACCGCGATTGACGGTTCAAACGCTATCGGATGGGAAATTGGCAGAGGAATTCATTTCTGAAAGCCGCGTTGCTCTAAGTTGCGCGGTTCGCGAGAAAAACGCGATAAACCGCGGAAATTATAGTTTCCCACTTTCTAGCCAAACCGTACACGCTACGGGAAAACCAACCTCACCGTTGCATTCAGCACATCCCAATGCATAAGCATGACTACATTAGAACGCTCTATCTCTCAAAAAGTTATAATTGTTATTTCGGTCTAAATTTAGCACTTTTAGATAGATTTAGCACTTTTAGATAAGATTTACCCTTTTCATGTTATGTGGTCCATTTCGCTTATTTTTGTATTATTTGAAAAACCGTAATTTCAGCACAACTCGGTAACTAGTAGAGACAGAGACTTTTCCTATGTTAATTTGTAATCAGCGCACCCATTTTAGTAAGATAGCAAAGGTTTCATGTTGATACGGGTCCTTGTTTTTGAGATAGATGTGCTACTTCAAAATTATTGTTTAAAATATGTGATTTCTTACAAAATTTTAGCCAGTCGGCAAAAACTCAAGTACCTGCAATCAAATTAAGGTTGTGGTTCTTGATACAACTTTTGACGCTGATTACGCCGGTATAATTTGATTTTACTTTTTCGGAACGGTTCGGCAGTTATTCCGTTCCCAATTATCAAAAATGATGCTAAAAACAACCATTTTACTATGTTAGAAACTTTGAACGCAAACAGTGTCCGATCTAATCGACCGAGGTTGACGGTTCGAACGGTATCGGATGGGAAAATGGCAGAGGAATTCATTTCTGAAAGCCGCGTTGCTCTAAGTTGCGCGGTTCGCGAGAAAAACGCGATAAACCGCGGAAATTATAGTTTCCCACTTTCTAGCCAAACCGTACACGCTACGGGAAAACCAACCTCACCGTTGCATTCAGCACATCCCAATGCATAAGCATGACTACATTAGAACGCTCTATCTCTCAAAAAGTTATAATTGTTATTTCGGTCTAAATTTAGCACTTTTAGATGGAAAAAAATTGAACAATGCAACCGTTGGTGATAGATCGGTTTACCCACAACCAAATGATAGCTCTCGATGACTCTATCAAAAATATGTATACTTTTATATGCCTAAGATTTACCCTTTTCATGTTATGTGGTCCATTTCGCTTATTTTTGTATTATTTGAAAAACAGTAATTTCAGCACAACTCGGTAACTAGTAGAGACAGAGACTTTTCCTATGTTAATTTGTAATCAGCGCACCCATTTTAGTAAGATAGCAAAGCTTTCATGTTGAGCCGGGTCCTTGTTTTTGAGATAGGTGTGCTACTTCAAAATTATTGTTTAAAATATGTGATTTCTTACAAAATTTTAGCCAGTCGGCAATAACTCAAATACCTTCAATCAAATTAAGGTTGTGGTTCTTGATACAACTTTTGACGCTGATTACGCCGGTATAATTTGATTTTACGTTTTCGGAACGGTTCGGCAGTTATTACGTTCCCAATTATCAAAAATGATGCTAAAAACAACCATTTTACTATGTTAGAAACTTTGAACGCAAACTGTGTCCGATCTAATCGACCGCGATTGACGGTTCAAACGCTATCGGATGGGAAATTGGCAGAGGAATTCATTTCTGAAAGCCGCGTTGCTCTAAGTTGCGCGGTTCGCGAGAAAAACGCGATAAACCGCGGAAATTATAGTTTCCCACTTTCTAGCCAAACCGTACACGCTACGGGAAAACCAACCTCACCGTTGCATTCAGCACATCCCAATGCATAAGCATGACTACATTAGAACGCTCTATCTCTCAAAAAGTTATAATTGTTATTTCGGTCTAAATTTAGCACTTTTAGATAGATTTAGCACTTTTAGATAAGATTTACCCTTTTCATGTTATGTGGTCCATTTCGCTTATTTTTGTATTATTTGAAAAACCGTAATTTCAGCACAACTCGGTAACTAGTAGAGACAGAGACTTTTCCTATGTTAATTTGTAATCAGCGCACCCATTTTAGTAAGATAGCAAAGGTTTCATGTTGATACGGGTCCTTGTTTTTGAGATAGATGTGCTACTTCAAAATTATTGTTTAAAATATGTGATTTCTTACAAAATTTTAGCCAGTCGGCAAAAACTCAAGTACCTGCAATCAAATTAAGGTTGTGGTTCTTGATACAACTTTTGACGCTGATTACGCCGGTATAATTTGATTTTACTTTTTCGGAACGGTTCGGCAGTTATTCCGTTCCCAATTATCAAAAATGATGCTAAAAACAACCATTTTACTATGTTAGAAACTTTGAACGCAAACAGTGTCCGATCTAATCGACCGAGGTTGACGGTTCGAACGGTATCGGATGGGAAAATGGCAGAGGAATTCATTTCTGAAAGCCGCGTTGCTCTAAGTTGCGCGGTTCGCGAGAAAAACGCGATAAACCGCGGAAATTATAGTTTCCCACTTTCTAGCCAAACCGTACACGCTACGGGAAAACCAACCTCACCGTTGCATTCAGCACATCCCAATGCATAAGCATGACTACATTAGAACGCTCTATCTCTCAAAAAGTTATAATTGTTATTTCGGTCTAAATTTAGCACTTTTAGATGGAAAAAAATTGAACAATGCAACCGTTGGTGATAGATCGGTTTACCCACAACCAAATGATAGCTCTCGATGACTCTATCAAAAATATGTATACTTTTATATGCCTAAGATTTACCCTTTTCATGTTATGTGGTCCATTTCGCTTATTTTTGTATTATTTGAAAAACAGTAATTTCAGCACAACTCGGTAACTAGTAGAGACAGAGACTTTTCCTATGTTAATTTGTAATCAGCGCACCCATTTTAGTAAGATAGCAAAGCTTTCATGTTGAGCCGGGTCCTTGTTTTTGAGATAGGTGTGCTACTTCAAAATTATTGTTTAAAATATGTGATTTCTTACAAAATTTTAGCCAGTCGGCAATAACTCAAATACCTTCAATCAAATTAAGGTTGTGGTTCTTGATACAACTTTTGACGCTGATTACGCCGGTATAATTTGATTTTACGTTTTCGGAACGGTTCGGCAGTTATTACGTTCCCAATTATCAAAAATGATGCTAAAAACAACCATTTTACTATGTTAGAAACTTTGAACGCAAACTGTGTCCGATCTAATCGACCGCGATTGACGGTTCAAACGCTATCGGATGGGAAATTGGCAGAGGAATTCATTTCTGAAAGCCGCGTTGCTCTAAGTTGCGCGGTTCGCGAGAAAAACGCGATAAACCGCGGAAATTATAGTTTCCCACTTTCTAGCCAAACCGTACACGCTACGGGAAAACCAACCTCACCGTTGCATTCAGCACATCCCAATGCATAAGCATGACTACATTAGAACGCTCTATCTCTCAAAAAGTTATAATTGTTATTTCGGTCTAAATTTAGCACTTTTAGATAGATTTAGCACTTTTAGATAAGATTTACCCTTTTCATGTTATGTGGTCCATTTCGCTTATTTTTGTATTATTTGAAAAACCGTAATTTCAGCACAACTCGGTAACTAGTAGAGACAGAGACTTTTCCTATGTTAATTTGTAATCAGCGCACCCATTTTAGTAAGATAGCAAAGGTTTCATGTTGATACGGGTCCTTGTTTTTGAGATAGATGTGCTACTTCAAAATTATTGTTTAAAATATGTGATTTCTTACAAAATTTTAGCCAGTCGGCAAAAACTCAAGTACCTGCAATCAAATTAAGGTTGTGGTTCTTGATACAACTTTTGACGCTGATTACGCCGGTATAATTTGATTTTACTTTTTCGGAACGGTTCGGCAGTTATTCCGTTCCCAATTATCAAAAATGATGCTAAAAACAACCATTTTACTATGTTAGAAACTTTGAACGCAAACAGTGTCCGATCTAATCGACCGAGGTTGACGGTTCGAACGGTATCGGATGGGAAAATGGCAGAGGAATTCATTTCTGAAAGCCGCGTTGCTCTAAGTTGCGCGGTTCGCGAGAAAAACGCGATAAACCGCGGAAATTATAGTTTCCCACTTTCTAGCCAAACCGTACACGCTACGGGAAAACCAACCTCACCGTTGCATTCAGCACATCCCAATGCATAAGCATGACTACATTAGAACGCTCTATCTCTCAAAAAGTTATAATTGTTATTTCGGTCTAAGTTTACAACTTTTAGATAGAAAAAAATTGTACAATGCAACCGTTGGTGATAGATCGGTTTACCCACTACCAAATGATAGCTCTCGATGAGTCTATCAAAAATATGTATACTTGTATATGCCTAAGATTTACCCTTTTCATGTTATGTGGTCCATTTCGCTTATTTTTGTATTATTTGATAAACAGTAATTTCAGCACAACTCGGTAACTAGTGGAGACAGAGACTTTTCCTATGTTAATTTGTAATCAGCGCACCCATTTTAGTAAGATAGCAACGGTTTCATGTTGATACGGGTCCTTGTTTTTGAGATAGATGTGCTACTTCAAAATTATTGTTTAAAATAAGTGATTTCTTACAAAATTTTAGCCAGTCGGCAAAAACTCAAGTACCTGCAATCAAATTAAGGTTGTGGTTCTTGATACAACTTTTGACGCTGATTACGCCGGTATAATTTGATTTTACTTTTTCGGAACGGTTCGGCAGTTATTCCGTTCCCAATTATCAAAAATGATGCTAAAAACAACCATTTTACTATGTTAGAAACTTTGAACGCAAACAGTGTCCGATCTAATCGACCGAGGTTGACGGTTCGAACGGTATCGGATGGGAAAATGGCAGAGGAATTCATTTCTGAAAGCCGCGTTGCTCTAAGTTGCGCGGTTCGCGAGAAAAACGCGATAAACCGCGGAAATTATAGTTTCCCACTTTCTAGCCAAACCGTACACGCTACGGGAAAACCAACCTCACCGTTGCATTCAGCACATCCCAATGCATAAGCATGACTACATTAGAACGCTCTATCTCTCAAAAAGTTATAATTGTTATTTCGGTCTAAGTTTACAACTTTTAGATAGAAAAAAATTGTACAATGCAACCGTTGGTGATAGATCGGTTTACCCACTACCAAATGATAGCTCTCGATGAGTCTATCAAAAATATGTATACTTGCATATGCCTAAGATTTACCCTTTTCATGTTATGTGGTCCATTTCGCTTATTTTTGTATTATTTGATAAACAGTAATTTCAGCACAACTCGGTAACTAGTGGAGACAGAGACTTTTCCTATGTTAATTTGTAATCAGCGCACCCATTTTAGTAAGATAGCAACGGTTTCATGTTGATACGGGTCCTTGTTTTTGAGATAGATGTGCTACTTCAAAATTATTGTTTAAAATAAGTGATTTCTTACAAAATTTTAGCCAGTCGGCAAAAACTCAAGTACCTGCAATCAAATTAAGGTTGTGGTTCTTGATACAACTTTTGACGCTGATTACGCCGGTATAATTTGATTTTACTTTTTCGGAACGGTTCGGCAGTTATTACGTTCCCAATGATCAAAAATGATGCTAAAAACAACCATTTTACTATGTTAGAAACTTTGAACGCAAACAGTGTCCGATCTAATCGACCGAGGTTGACGGTTCGAACGGTATCGGATGGGAAATTGGCAGAGGAATTCATTTCTGAAAGCCGCGTTGCTCTAAGTTGCGCTGTTCGCGAGAAAAACGCGATAAACCGCGGAAATTATAGTTTCCCACTTTCTAGCCAAACCGTACACGCTACGGGAAAACCAACCTCACCGTTGAATTCAGCACATCCCAATGCATAAGCATGACTACATTAGAACGGTCTATCTCTCAAAAAGTTATAATTGTTATTTCGGTCTAAATTTTCACTTTTAGATAGAAAAAAATTGAACAATGCAACCGTTGGTGATATAACGGTTTACCCACTACCAAATGATAGCTCTCGATGAGTCTATCAAAAATATGTATACATTTATATGCCTAAGATTTACCCTTTTCATGTTATGTGGTCCATTTCGCTTATTTTTGTATTATTTGAAAAACAGTAATTTCAGCACAACTCGGTAACTAGTAGAGACAGAGACTTTTCCTATGTTAATTTGTAATCAGCGCACCCATTTTAGTAAGATAGCAAAGCTTTCATGTTGAGCCGGGTCCTTGTTTTTGAGATAGGTGTGCTACTTCAAAATTATTGTTTAAAATATGTGATTTCTTACAAAATTTTAGCCAGTCGGCAAAACTCAAATACCTTCAATGAAATTAAGGTTGTGGTTCTTGATACAACTTTTGACGCTGATTACGGCGGTATAATTTGATTTTACTTTTTCGGAACGGTTCGGCAGTAATTACGTTCCCAATTATCAAAAATGATGCTAAAAACAACCATTTTACTATGATAGAAACTTTGAACGCAAACTGTGTCCGATCTAATCGACCGCGATTGACGGTTCAAACGGTATCGGATGGGAAATTGGCAGAGGAATTCATTTCTGAAAGCCGCGTTGCTCTAAGTTGCGCGGTTCGCGAGAAAAACGCGATAAACCGCGGAAATTATAGTTTCCCACTTTCTAGCCAAACCGTACACTCTACGGGAAAACCAACCTCACCGTTGAATTCAGCACATCCCAATGCATAAGCATGACTACATTAGAACGCTCTATCTCTCAAAAAGTTATAATTGTTATTTCGGTCTAAATTTAGCACTTTTAGATAGAAAAAAATTTAACAATGCAACCGTTGGTGATAGATCGGTTTACCCACTACCAAATGATAGCTCTCGATGAGTCTATCAAAAATATGTATACTTTTATATGCCTAAGATTTACCCTTTTCATGTTATGTGGTCCATTTCGCTTATTTTTGTATTATTTGAAAAACAGTAATTTCAGCACAACTCGGTAACTAGTAGAGACAGAGACTTTTCCTATGTTAATTTGTACTCAGCGCACCCATTTTAGTAAGATAGCAACGGTTTCATGTTGATACGGGTCCTTGTTTTTGAGATAGATGTGCCACTTCAAAATTGTTGTTTAAAATATGTGATTTCTTACAAAATTTTAGCCAGTCGGCAAAAACTCAAGTACCTGCAATCAAATTAAGGTTGTGGTTCTTGATACAACTTTTGACGCTGATTACGCCGGTATAATTTGATTTTACTTTTTCGCAACGGTTCGGCAGTTATTACGTTCCCAATTATCAAAAATGATGCTAAAAACAACCATTTTACTATGTTAGAAACATTGAACGCAAACAGTGTCCGATCTAATCGACCGAGGTTGACGGTTCGAACGGTATCGGATGGGAAATTGGCAGAGGAATTCATTTCTGAAAGCCGCGTTGCTCTAAGTTGCGCGGTTCGCGAGAAAAACGCGATAAACCGCGGAAATTATAGTTTCCCACTTTCTAGCCAAACCGTACACGCTACGGGAAAACCAACCTCACCGTTGAATTCAGCACATCCCAATGCATAAGCATGACTACATTAGAACGCTCTATCTCTCAAAAAGTTATAATTGTTATTTCGGTCTAAATTTAGCACTTTTAGATGGAAAAAAATTGAACAATGCAACCGTTGGTGATAGATCGGTTTACCCACAACCAAATGATAGCTCTCGATGAGTCTGTCAAAAATATGTATACTTTTATATGCCTAAGATTTACCCTTTTCATGTTATGTGGTCCATTTCGCTTATTTTTGTATTATTTGAAAAACAGTAATTTCAGCACAACTCGGCAACTAGTAGAGACAGAGACTTTTCCTATGTTAATTTGTAATCAGCGCACCCATTTTAGTAAGATAGCAAAGCTTTCATGTTGAGCCGGGTCCTTGTTTTTGAGATAGGTGTGCGACTTCAAAATTATTGTTTAAAATATGTGATTTCTTACAAAATTTTAGCCAGTCGGCAAAACTCAAATACCTTCAATGAAATTAAGGTTGTGGTTCTTGATACAACTTTTGACGCTGATTACGGCGGTATAATTTGATTTTACTTTTTCGGAACGGTTCGGCAGTAATTACGTTCCCAATGATCAAAAATGATGCTAAAAACAACCATTTTACTATGTTAGAAACTTTGAACGCAAACTGTGTCCGATCTAATCGACCGCGATTGACGGTTCAAACGGTATCGGATGGGAAATTGGCAGAGGAATTCATTTCTGAAAGCCGCGTTGCTCTAAGTTGCGCGGTTCGCGAGAAAAACCCGATAAACCGAGGAAATTATAGTTTCCCACTTTCTAGCCAAACCGTACACGCTACGGGAAAACCAACCTCACCGTTGAATTCAGCACATCCCAATGCATAAGCATGACTACATTAGAACGCTCTATCTCTCAAAAAGTTATAATTGTTATTTCGGTCTAAATTTAGCACTTTTAGATAGAAAAAAATTGAACAATGCAACCGTTGGTGATAGATCGGTTTACCCACTACCAAATGATAGCTCTCGATGAGTCTATCAAAAATATGTATACTTTTATATGCCTAAGGTTTACCCTTTTCATGTTATGTGGTCCATTTCGCTTATTTTTGTATTATTTGAAAAACCGTAATTTCAGCACAACTCGGTAACTAGTAGAGACAGAGACTTTTCCTATGTTAATTTGTAATCAACGCACTCATTTTAGTAAGATAGCAAAGGTTTCATGTTGATACGGGTCCTTGTTTTTGAGATAGATGTGCTATATTCAAAATTATTGTTTAAAATATGTGATTTCTTACAAAATTTTAGCCAGTCGGCAAAAACTCAAGTACCTGCAATCAAATTAAGGTTGTGGTTCTTGATACAACTTTTGACGCTGATTACGCCGGTATAATTTGATTTTACTTTTTCGGAACGGTTCGGCAGTTACTACGTTCCCAATTATCAAAAATGATGCTAAAAACAACCATTTTACTATGTTAGAAACTTTGAACGCAAGCAGTGCCGATCTAATCGACCGAGGTTGACGGTTCAAACGGTATCGGATGGGAAATTGGCAGAGGAATTCATTTCTGAAAGCCGCGTTGCTCTAAGTTGCGCTGTTCGCGAGAAAAACGCGATAAACCGCGGAAATTATAGTTTCCCACTTTCTAGCCAAACCGTCCACGCTACGGGAAAACCAACCTCACCGTTGAATTCATAACATCCCAATGCATAAGCATGACTACATTAGAACGCTCTATCTCTCAAAAAGTTATAATTGTTATTTCGGTAAGTTTAGCACTTTTAGATAGAAAAAAATTGTACAATGCAACCGTTGGTGATAGATCGGTTTACCCACTACCAAATGATAGCTCTCGATGAGTCTATCAAAAATATGTATACTTGTATATACCTAAGATTTACCCCTTTCATGTTATGTGGTCCATTTCGCTTATTTTTGTATTATTTGATAAACAGTAATTTCAGCACAACTCGGTAACTAGTAGAGACAGAGACTTTTCCTATGTTAATTTGTAATCAGCGCACCCATTTTAGTAAGATAGCAAAGCTTTCATGTTGAGCCGGGTCCTCGGCAAAAACTCAAGTACCTGCAACCAAATTAAGGTTGTGGTTCTTGATACAACTTTTGACGCTGATTACGCCGGTATAATTTGATTTTACTTTTTCGGGACGGTTCGGCAGTTATTACGTTCCCAATTATCAAAAATGATGCGAAAAACAACCATTTTACTATGTTAGAAACTTTGAACGCAAACTGTGTCCGATCTAATCGACCGCGATTGACGGTTCAAACGGTATCGGATGGGAAATTGGCAGAGGAACTCATTTCTGAAAGCCGCGTTGCTCTAAGTTGCGCGGTTCGCGAGAAAAACGCGATAAACCGCGGAAATTATAGTTTCCCACTTTCTAGCCAAACCGTACACGCTACGGGAAAACCAACCTCACCGTTGAATTCAGCACATCCCAATGTATAGGCATGACTACATTAGAACGCTCTATCTCTCAAAAAGTTATAATTGTTATTTCGGTCTAAATTTAGCACTTTTAGATGGAAAAAAATTGAACAATGCAACCGTTGGTGATAGATCGGTTTACCCACAACCAAATGATAGCTCCCGATGAGTCTATCAAAAATATGTATACTTTTATATGCCTAAGATTTACCCTTTTCATGTTATGTGGTCCATTTCGCTTATTTTTGTATTATTTGAAAAACAGTAATTTCAGCACAACTCGGTAACTAGTAGAGACAGAGACTTTTCCTATGTTAATTTGTAATCAGCGCACCCATTTTAGTAAGATAGCAAAGGTTTCATGTTGATACGGGTCCTTGTTTTTGAGATAGATGTGCCACTTCAAAATTGTTGTTTAAAATATGTGATTTCTTACAAAATTTTAGCCAGTCGGCAAAAACTCAAGTACCTGCAATCAAATTAAGGTTGTGGTTCTTGATACAACTTTTGACGCTGATTACGTCGGTATAATTTGATTTTACTTTTTCGGAACGGTTCGGCAGTTATTACGTTCCCAATTATCAAAAATGATGCTAAAAACAACCATTCTACTATGTTAGAAACTTTGAACGCAAACAGTGTCCGATCTAATCGACCGAGGTTGACGGTTCGAACGGTATCGGATGGGAAATTGGCAGAGGAATTCATTTCTGAAAGCCGCGTTGCTCTAAGTTGCGCTGTTCGCGAGAAAAACGCGATAAACCGCGGAAATTATAGTTTCCCACTTTCTAGCCAAACCGTACACGCTACGGGAAAACCAACCTCACCGTTGAATTCAGCACATCCCAATGCATAGGCATGACTACATTAGAACGCTCTATCTCTCAAAAAGTTATAATTGTTATTTCGGTCTAAATTTAGCACTTTTAGATGGAAAAAATTGAACAATGCAACCGTTGGTGATAGATCGGTTTACCCACTACCAAATGATAGCTCTCGATGAGTCTATCAAAAATATGTATACTTTTATATGCCTAAGATTTACCCTTTTCATGTTATGTGGTCCATTTCGCTTATTTTTGTATTATTTGAAAAACAGTAATTTCAGCACAACTCGGTAACTAGTAGAGACAGAGACTTTTCCTATGTTAATTTGTAATCAGCGCACCCATTTTAGTAAGATAGCAACGGTTTCATGTTGATACGGGTCCTTGTTTTTGAGATAGATGTGCTACTTCAAAATTATTGTTTAAAATATGTGATTTCTTAAAAAATTTTAGCCAGTCGGCAAAAACTCAAGTACCTGCAATCAAATTAAGGTTGTGGTTCTTGATACAACTTTTGACGCTGATTACGCCGGTATAATTTGATTTTACTTTTTCGGAACGGTTCGGCAGTTATTACGTTCCCAATTATCAAAAATGATGCTAAAAACAACCATTCTACCATGTTAGAAACTTTGAACGCAAACAGTGTCCGATCTAATCGACCGAGGTTGACGGTACGAACGGTATCGGATGGGAAATTGGCAGAGGAATTCATTTCTGAAAGCCGCGTTGCTCTAAGTTGCGCTGTTCGCGAGAAAAACGCGATAAACCGCGGAAATTGTAGTTTCCCACTTTCTATCCAAACCGTACACGCTACGGGAAAACCAACCTCACCGTCGAATTCAGCACACCCCAATGCATAAGCATGACTACATTAGAACGCTCTATCTCTCAAAAAGTTATAATTGTTATTTCGGTCTAAATTTAGCACTTTTAGATGGAAAAAATTGAACAATGCAACCGTTGGTGATAGATCGGTTTACCCACTACCAAATGATAGCTCTCGATGAGTCTATCAAAAATATGTATACTTTTATATGCCTAAGATTTACCCTTTTCATGTTATGTGGTCCATTTCGCTTATTTTTGTATTATTTGAAAAACAGTAATTTCAGCACAACTCGGTAACTAGTAGAGACAGAGACTTTTCCTATGTTAATTTGTAATCAGCGCACCCATTTTAGTAAGATAGCAACGGTTTCATGTTGATACGGGTCCTTGTTTTTGAGATAGATGTGCTACTTCAAAATTATTGTTTAAAATATGTGATTTCTTAAAAAATTTTAGCCTGTCGGCAAAAACTCAAGTACCTGCAATCAAATTAAGGTTGTGGTTCTTGATACAACTTTTGACGCTGATTACGCCGGTATAATTTGATTTTACTTTTTCGGGACGGTTCGGCAGTTATTACGTTCCCAATTATCAAAAATGATGCTAAAAACAACCATTCTACTATGTTAGAAAGTTTGAACGCAAACAGTGTCCGATCTAATCGACCGAGGTTGACGGTTCGAACGGTATCGGATGGGAAATTGGCAGAGGAATTCATTTCTGAAAGCCGCGTTGCTCTAAGTTGCGCTGTTCGCGAGAAAAACGCGATAAACCGCGGAAATTATAGTTTCCCACTTTCTAGCCAAACCGTACACGCTACGGGAAAACCAACCTCACCGTTGAATTCAGCACATCCCAATGCATAGGCATGACTGCATTAGAACGCTCTATCTCTCAAAAAGTTATAATTGTTATTTCGGTCTAAATTTAGCACTTTTAGATGGAAAAAAATTGAACAATGCAACCGTTGGTGATAGATCGGTTTACCCACAACCAAATGATAGCTCCCGATGAGTCTATCAAAAATATGTATACTTTTATATGCCTAAGATTTACCCTTTTCATGTTATGTGGTCCATTTCGCTTATTTTTGTATTATTTGAAAAACAGTAATTTCAGCACAACTCGGTAACTAGTAGAGACAGAGACTTTTCCTATGTTCATTTGTAATCAGCGCACCCATTTTAGTAAGATAGCAACGGTTTCATGTTGATACGGGTCCTTGTTTTTGAGATAGATGTGCTACTTCAAAATTATTGTTTAAAATATGTGATTTCTTAAAAAATTTTAGCCAGTCGGCAAAAACTCAAGTACCTGCAATCAAATTAAGGTTGTGGTTCTTTATACAACTTTTGACGCTGATGACGCCGGTATAATTTGATTTTACTTTTTCGGAACGGTTCGGCCGTTATTACGTTCCCAATTATCAAAAATGATGCTAAAAGCAACCATTCTACTATGTTAGAAACTTTGAACGCAAACAGTGTCCGATCTAATCGACCGAGGTTGACGGTTCGAACGGTATCGGATGGGAAACTGGCAGAGGAATTCATTTCTGAAAGCCTCGTTGCTCTAAGTTGCGCTGTTCGCGAGAAAAACGCGATAAACCGCGGAAATTATAGTTTCCCACTTTCTAGCCAAACCGTACACGCTACGGGAAAACCAACCTCACCGTTGAATTCAGCACATCCCAATGCATAGGCATGACTACATTAGAACGCTCTATCTCTCAAAAAGTTATAATTGTTATTTCGGTCTAAATTTAGCACTTTTAGATGGAAAAAAACTCAACAATGCAACCGTTGGTGATAGATCGGTTTACCCACAACCAAATGATAGCTCCCGATGAGTCTATCAAAAATATGTATACTTTTATATGCCTAAGATTTACCCTTTTCATGTTATGTGGTCCATTTCGCTTATTTTTGTATTATTTGAAGAACAGTAATTTCAGCACAACTCGGTAACTAGTAGAGACAGAGACTTTTCCTATGTTAATTTGTAATCAGCGCACCCATTTTAGTAAGATAGCAACGGTTTGATGTTGATACGGGTCCTTGTTTTTGAGATAGATGTGCTACTTCAAAATTATTGTTTTAAATATGTGATTTCTTACAAAATTTTAGCCAGTCGGCAAAAACTCAAGTACCTGCAATCAAATTAAGGTTGTGGTTCTTGGTACAACTTTTGACGCTGATTACGCCTGTATAATTTGATTTTACTTTTTCGGAACGGTTCGGCAGTTATTACGTTCCCAATTATCAAAAATGATGCTAAAAACAACCATTCTACTATGTTAGAAACTTTGAACGCAAACAGTGTCCGATCTAATCGACCGAGGTTGACGGTTCGAACGGTATCGGATGGGAAATTGGCAGAGGAATTCATTTCTGAAAGCCGCGTTGCTCTAACTTGCGCTGTTCGCGAGAAAAACGCGATAAACCGCGGAAATTATAGTTTCCCACTTTCTAGCCAAACCGTACACGCTACGGGAAAACCAACCTCACCGTTGAATTCAGCACATCCCAATGCATAGGCATGACTACATTAGAACGCTCTATCTCTCAAAAAGTGATAATTGTTATTTCGGTCTAAATTTAGCACTTTTAGATGGAAAAAAATTGAACAATGCAACCGTTGGTGATAGATCGGTTTACCCACAACCAAATGATAGCTCCCGATGAGTCTATCAAAAATATGTATACTTTTATATGCCTAAGATTTACCCTTTTCATGTTATGTGGTCCATTTCGCTTATTTTTGTATTATTTGAAAAACAGTAATTTCAGCACAACTCGGTAACTAGTAGAGACAGAGACTTTTCCTATGTTAATTTGTAATCAGCGCACCCATTTTAGTAAGATAGCAACGGTTTCATGTTGATACGGGTCCTTGTTTTTGAGATAGATGTGCTACTACAAAATTATTGTTTAAAATATGTGATTTCTTACAAAATTTTAGCCAGTCGGCAAAAACTCAAGTACCTGCAATCAAATTAAGGTTGTGGTTCTTGATACAACTTTTGACGCTGATTACGCCGGTATAATTTGATTTTACTTTTTCGGAACGGTTCGGCAGTTATTACGTTCCCAATTATCAAAAATGATGCGAAAAACAACCATTTTACTATGTTAGAAACTTTGAACGCAAACTGTGTCCGATCTAATCGACCGCGATTGACGGTTCAAACGGTATCGGACGGGAAATTGGCAGAGGAATTCATTTCTGAAAGCCGCGTTGCTCTAAGTTGCGCGGTTCGCGAGAAAAACGCGATAAACCGAGGAAATTGTAGTTTCCCACTTTCTATCCAAACCGTACACGCTACGGGAAAACCAACCTCACCGTCGAATTCAGCACACCCCAATGCATAAGCATGACTACATTAGAACGCTCTATCTCTCAAAAAGTTACAATTGTTATTTCGGTCTAAATTTAGCACTTTTAGATAGAAAAAAATTGAACAATGCAACCGTTGGTGATAGATCGGTTTACCCACTACCAAATGATAGCTTTCGATGAGTCTATAAAAATATGTATACTTTTATATGCGTAAGATTTACCCTTTTCATGTTATGTGATCCATTTCGCTTATTTTTGTATTATTTGAAAAACCGTAATTTCAGCACAACTCGGTAACTAGTAGAGACAGAGACTTTTCCTATGTTAATTTGTAATCAACGCACCCATTTTAGTAAGATAGCAAAGGTTTCATGTTGATACGGGTCCTTGTTTTTGAGATAGATGTGCCACTTCAAGATTGTTGTTTAAAATATGTGATTTCTTACAAAACTTTAGCCAGTCGGCAAAAACTCAAGTACCTGCAATCACATTAAGGTTGTGGTTCTTGATACAACTTTTGACGCTGATTACGCCGGTATAATTTGATTTTACTTTTTCGGAACGGTTCGGCAGTTATTACGTTCCCAATTATCAAAAATGATGCGAAAAACAACCATTTTACTATGTTAGAAACTTTGAACGCAAACTGTGTCCGATCTAATCGACCGCGATTGACGGTTCAAACGGTATCGGATGGGAAACTGGCAGAGGAATTCATTTCTGAAAGCCGCGTTGCTCTAAGTTGCGCGGTTCGCGAGAAAAACGCGATAAACCGAGGAAATTGTAGTTTCCCACTTTCTATCCAAACCGTACACGCTACGGGAAAACCAACCTCACCGTCGAATTCAGCACACCCCAATGCATAAGCATGACTACATTAGAACGCTCTATCTCTCAAAAAGTTACAATTGTTTTTCGTTCTAAATTTAGCACTTTTAGATACTTAAATTTGTAAATGTTCTTACATCATAAATTAGTTCAAAATGTTTGCATTTTTGTAAATGTTTCAAGAATAGTCACGGCAAAAGAACTTCTTTGATCGACCAAAATTTTCAATTTTCCATATTGATGCCATTTTGACGTATTTTTGGCTTCTTCTTTAAGATAAACTTGGATAACTTTACAGCCACAAATTTCTAAAAAGACTGAAGCAAGTTGAAAAGGTTCATGTTTGTCTCCATATCGAATTATATCTAGTAGCTGCAAAATCTGTTCTTCCTATTATTGCAACATGTTGGTGTAAACGAACATTTTGTGCTTGATACTTAACTTAATCAGAAAGGGTGCTGTTATAGACTGATATTCACACTTAAAAATAGCAGCTCAATTAATTTATTGTAGGTCAGCGCCCACATTTCGTTAATTAACAAAAAATAAAATAATTTAAAGTTAACTTTTTTATTTTTATTTTCATTGTTTGTCTGGATCCCGGGATCCTGGGACTGGAAGCCCTAGTTGCCACGTATACATGTCGTTTTGAAAGCGTTTTCAAAACTCAAACAATTATTAAACGATTCTGCATACATGTTTGTCTAAAATCAGCTTCAAAATAGTAGTTAAAAACGCTGTCAAGATGGCACTGCACCTAGACATTTATGTCTGGTATTTATACCATTGAACTTCGTATATAAAATAAAATTCGGCTGCGTGTCAATTGTTTTTTTTATGTCTAATTGTTTTTATGCGTTTCGGCCGTGACATATTAAAATGGTACTGATACCACTTACGGACGTGATAATGACTTTTTGACAAAGCGAATTATAACAAATAATTAGTTGTAATTTATAACTGTAAAATTAGTGACTTCAGTTATTTCTATTTAATTATTACTACTAATTATTACTTATTACTTTCAGTTATTAAAAAGTTGATATTTCAGATATTTCAGTTAACAAAAAGGTGGCAAAATCACGTTTCCAATTACCAATATTTACTGTTCTGTGGTCCTATGATCAATTCAATAATTTACGGAAATATTTTCTTGAAACGATACAAAAAAAGCTCTCTTCATATTTCTTCAATTCAAACGACGCACTGCATCACTGTAATCCACTCGGAAAACAAACATATTTGTCTCGGTAGCCATGACCGGAGATCGCAAAAGTATTATTTATAACTCTGCTTGCATCGTACATCAGCGGATTTACGGAAAAGGTGGTAGCACCGTCCCTCCCTTCGGGGTAAACGCGAACAGAATCGAAGTAAATTGCGTTACTTAACCGACTACTCGCACAGTAAGGTTCATGCGTCACCGACAATAGCAGTGGAGATAGAACACACTCTACTAAATTGAATTGCCCGGCGGCAATTCAGAATCATGGTTTGTAGATCAATTGTAGCTACAAGACATCCAGTCGCGATCTACCTGATGAAACGACTCTAAGAACAAATGAAATTCGTCACGAGGCGGGCGCTTAAGCTCGGGTTAGGAGATTTTTATACGGGCATTTGCATTATAGAACCATTTGGTAGTTGCAGCGGAAGTTTCGTATAAGATTGATTGTTAGGGGATTTTATACGACAAGGATTCTATACGTAAGTAATAATTAATTAATGTTAACGTTGTTGAGGTGCTGGTAAATAAGCTAAAATAAACTATTAAAATAACTGGAAAACAAAATGCAGTGGAAAGGGTTTTCAATAAAATTTTTATGACTTAATCTGGAGGAAAAACGGGAATGGAAACCGCAGGAAAAATATCAACAGATTGTCAACGCAAATTTGTAAATAATACATATGGTTAACTGTTCGTCGTTTTTAAACTGTTTTGAGCACCACAAATTATGTTGAAAACTTTTGTTAGTCAAATACTGGAATCATTTATTCGTAATTCTTTAAGAAAATGAGTAAAACAGCGTCGTAAAAAACACTAAAATAAATCAAGTAAAAAATACAGCATACATACATATTTTATAACATTGCTTTTGGCTGATTATCAAGAAATGTATCAATTGCACTAAGTTATTAAGTGAAAAAAAAAAACAGGTATTGAATTTTATCTTTCCAAAAATACTGTTAGAACCGAATTCCGAATTTTAGTAGGCTAAATAAATAATGTGTAAAATAAAATGAGACAAAATTAAATAAATCAATTATGTAATAAGCAGAAAAATTCTCTAACAAGCTAATCAACATGGTTTGTTGTTCTCAGAGCATTTCTATCTTTGTTTGGCTTTTATTGGTTGTCTCAAATAATGAAATTTACGCATTCAGTATTTTGTAACTGTTATTTTTCCAGGTTCTCTAAATTCCATTTGAATTAATTGTAATTGTAAATATTTTAGTTCCCCATGAGCATTTCTTTGATAATTATAGCTTTGTATCTATCATATACTGGTTTGCTTTAATAGTGGATCAACTCTTAAAAATAGTTAACTTTTACAGAAGAAGCATTTGAAAAATATCTGTTTTATGACACGAATATATAAAGTTATATAATATAATATTATAATAAGTAATATAATACCTATAAAGTTATTAAATCTAAAATACGTCGAAATCGACCAAAAGTGCCAAAATGACATCGGACAATAAACATTGCACAGAGAGTCGAGAAGTCGATATAAAGCGATTTATTCTTACATTTACATTCCAAAAAAGCAATAAAAACTTCTATATGGATTTATTTATTCCTTTCAGTTTTATAATTATTATTATTAGTTAACGTTTGTGCATTGTTGCAATTTTTTTTTAGTTTCGGTTGCTTTGTAGATATTATAAATGGCTGAAACATTTTAAGAATTTGAAAAGGTAAATAGGTCCATATGGAAAATATTACTAAAAATAAGGGGAAAAGGACTAAGAAACCCTGTGAAATAGCTAATTTCTTAGGGGTAGGTTATGTTTGTGATGTTATTTTGGGCAAACCCTTCCTAATGTTGCTCTTTGTCTTTTTTCCCCTTACTTTTAGTCCTGAAAATGCCTGTAAAATTAGGCGAAAGCGCTCGATAATTGAATAAATGCCATAAAAAAGAAAAACCAAACCTTTTCAACTTTTCCGTTTGGGTTTAACATACCGGATTAACCAAATTCCTATATTGAAGATACCCAGCTAAGAACCTTCAATGTTTTTACAATGTTTATACCGACTTCAAATGATGTGGATGGTTTCAAATGATGAGATTTTTGTCAAATCTTTCACCAAGGTTTGGCATTCAAGTGCATACAATTTGTTAATGATGAGTAATGATAATACACACATTTGACATTATGATCGGACAATTTGTGTTTTGTACAAAAAACAATACTTTTCTGGAAAAGTTATTACATTTACAGTTTGTCAAACTTGGGACACACCTTATGGTTATGATAATTCAAAACCATTTCATAATCAATCGAACGATTGGGAATTACTTAATCAAAATGTATTATAAATGATATTATCAGAATTACTATCTGCTTAATACTTTGCGTGTATATTACTAATAAATTAATTCCAACTATATACTATTTATTACCGAAAACCAAAAAAGCTGCTTCTAATTGTTAATATAAACATCACACTCACATAATGTTACAATTATGGAAAAATCCTATCGCAAAATCATTTATTAACCCAATTAGGGAACAATTAGGCGTGATGTTCCCGGTTTATTGAACAACATGGCCGCGCGTAGTTTCCTCTGTATTCGGTTTAGCAGTATAGCGATAAAAATTGTGTGCCCATAATTAAATTATCACCAGAACCGTATATTTGCTATTGCGCGGCTATACACATTGCATATGGATGCGCGAAATAATTATTGCGCTTATTACGGTGGTCCAGCACTCGCTTGTTCGGTGCTGGATTTTATTTGCGGCCGTCGAGCTCATTTCGGCACGGTAATTGTAATAATATTTTGATGCCAATGCATTTATTCGAAATGCGTAAACGAACGAACGGACGGCGCATTGTGAGACCAAGTTAATTAATCAGCTATTAATGAGCGCATATTTTATATGAGTGATACGCCGGTAATGCAACTACCAATAATTTATCGTGTTATATTCTGGATGATGCGCGGACTTTATTTATGAGGCTCGGATTATGATGAAAATAATCGAATGATAAAAGCAAATCCCCAATATTATCTTTTACCGAGTTTTAATTTGTATTAAATGATATACTGGTTTCGTTTGTATTAATTGAAAACAAAACATCTAAATATTGCTGTTCAAAGAGAAAATAGATGTAAATTTTTATCAGAAAATGTTGACGGTGCCAAAAAGTTTTGGCCAATTGGCATGTTTTATTTTACAGTTCTCTATTTAATTTTGCTACTTTGACACACTTTCAACCAATTTGTAAGCTTGTTTCATCAAAAAGTATTCCCAAACGACTGAGGTCATAGTTATCGATTAAATATTCCCTCCTTCCTGTACTAACTTAACCCTTCACTAGTGACCACCGGTCAGATTGACCCAAGCGATATTGTTTGTTTTGTGACCATATGCCCACAAACTGTGCGCAAAAACTATATCGCATTGGTCAATCTTACCCGGGGACACTAGTTAAGGGTTAATACAAAAAGTTAAACACCGATCATAATCAAAATTATAGATGCTGTTCTCGTAATCGCTTACTTGCAGGGTTGTTATGTTTAAAACACTATGTTTTAAAACATTGTTTGAAACTTTTTTTAAAACAAATATTTTGTTTTAAACTATTCAATTTTAACTAGATATGAATAAACGGACATGTCGTATCTTTCGAGACTTACCGTAATGATTAATGTATATATAGTTCAAATCCAGGTTCTGGCTGCAATTTTAAATTTATTTAAAATTTGCATCCCGCCTGTTTATCAACATTTACTATATACATTTTATTTTAAACATGTTTAAAGTAGTTTGTTTTAAATGTTTAAAACACTTTGTTTTAAATGTTTAAAACACTTTGTTTTAAATGTTTAAAACACTTTGTTTTAAAAAATCTTTTTAAACATGTTTTAAAACAAATCTTTTTTTAACATGTTTAAAACCGTTTGTTCTAAATGTTTAAAACATTTTGTTTTAAAACATTGTTTTAAGCATGTTTTAAAACAACTATTTTCCTTTAAACAATTTGTTTTAAATGTGTTTTAGACTACGGGTATTTGAACAGTTTTTGTTGTTTTTCATAAAATATTACTGTACAGAATCAGTGATAGATAGCAAGAAAAATAAGGAATGAAAAGACGCCGATTAAAATGCTTACATGTAAAATAATTGTATAATTTAAAACATGCTTTAAACAAGTTTTATTCCTTGTTTAAAACATGTTCTCTGTGTGTGTTTTGTTTTATTTCACGTTTATAACCTGTTTTTTGCGAAGTGTATAAAATATTGGTTCGTTAAAAAAACATCATTTTATAAAAAAGCATATTTGCTTTGTTTAAAATTAAAGAAAAAACTTTTTTACAACAACCCTGCGTAATTGGGAAAGAAATATGTACATGTTATCCAGCCAAATTAGATCTAAAAATGGCTAAACTTCAAGTGTTATGAAATATATTACTGTGATCTATAAATTTCTCGATTAGAAACTTTGTCCACCGTATTATATGCAATTAGTTGTTTCAAGAATATAGGTACGCTTCCAAATGTACTAAAGAAAATTAAAGTAGTAAAGAAAAATAATAACAGTTACTGTCTAAAAAAATTAAACACAATCATTATCACTATTTTTGTCTATAGCTTTAATTTGAAATAAAAATGAATCCACAAATGCCGCAATCAATATACGGCAAACAAAAATAAAGGTTTAGGGTAAAAATTGAAGCATAATGCAGCATAATTATCTGTGAAAATCCGCTTTCCATAAAACGATGTTTGCTAAAATATAACAAAAAAGACGGAAATGCTATTTTATTATAGGGGTTTATTTGATTTTGAATTGTATTTTCTTCTTCTTATTTTAATGATAGAATTAGAATTATAAGCTGATTAAAATATTTTTGTGTTAGGTGCTGTGGAACTACAGTCCAGGGTACAATAAATCGGACAGTATTATTTTGCGAAACTTTGGTGTTTAATAACTTTAGCACCTAATCAATGGTGGATTTAGAAGATTTATTCAACATACTGTATATAAATTTTCAGTGTTGGGAAAAGATATAGGTCGTAAAAGATCTACAAGCCAAATGTTGCTATTTTAGCTCTTATGGTCAATTCTTGTGAACTTAGTGAGCGCAAATGTCTAACAATATCTAATGTAACATTTGTCTGAACTCTCTTAAAAACTTAGTAAATCTAACAAGTACTCATACATCGTGTATTATAAATTGTAATTCTTTCTTCAGTATTGCATATTCACCAACATTCAAAAATTGGCACCGACACAGACGCAAAATCTGACAACCAGACCATCATTTTTGTACTCCCGGTATAATAGCTGTGTTTTTTTTTTGAGAATTCAATAGCGTTTGATACTCTCGAAATTGTCGAGAATATGATAAAAAAATAATGAAAATCGGTTAAAGTTCACAAAAGTTAATGAACTTTGAAGCCAAAATTGCAATGTCATTTGCTATTGGGACGAATAAAAAACAATGATGAGGGGAACAGAATCTCACTCAATTCATTTCGAGTAAAGATCGATTTCTTGTGTTTGACAGAGCCAATCTTATTTGTATGTTTTTCATGTAAACGTTACACTTTCAAATGAATAACATCTAACAGTATGTGAAACTCATTATTGGTTAACATAAAATGAGCAAACTTAACTGCAGAATTATCAAAAAATGGTGAAGAACCACTCAGAAGTATGTTATAAAAGGCATGACTTCATAAAAATTCGTCAAAATCTGCAAACCTGGTAGATTTCATTATACTTCATACATTTCGAATTAATGCACAATTTGACAAACCATTAAATTAAACAGTAAAAAATTTCTTAGAAGGCGTTAATACTAACGACTGTAGTTACCTAGATCATTCATTGGTAAAAATAATAAAATTTTCGTAAAAAGTACAGCCATGTTATCTCCAATTCATGTTATCTACGCAATTGTCCTGCCTGAAAAGTGTCAATAGAATAGTCCTGTTTCAATCGTTTTTTTTTTTTTTCATTTCAGTTTTCTAGGTCCAATGGGTTTTGAGTAAAAATTGTGAACACAATGGATATCTACATTAAAAATAAAAAAACTTGCTGTATCTTCTTACGGTTCCCTAAAGTATTACGATTTAAGTAAATTTTTGTATTACTTTGGATATGTGAGCCAAAATCTAGTACATCAAATTGTTTTAATAATTACGACACGTTTAAAACGTAATTTATTTGCGCTGTGATGCATTGCACACGTCCTAGGTCATCTAAAATTTGCGAGTGCGAGCGGATCGTGACTGATCGAGGTAACTTAATTTTTCGCACGTCCGTCAGTATCATCGATGAAATAACGTTCAGGATGAAGACTGACAAATGACGTGGTGTTAACTGCAGTAGGCGGCTCTGTTTACCGAGCGCACGATATGTGTGCTCGTGTCTGGCGTAATTGGACACCAAACTGAATACTGTTTATCCTAAGCACAACAGTTTGCTCATGATACGTTTACATAGGAGGTGTGGAACGTTTTAACTTTTGGGATTTCCACGCCTAAGAGAATCGAGCATCTAATTTTTAAAACTCTAAATTTCTTTAACTCTTTATTCTAAGTTGTAAGCCTGTAACTGAGATAATGTTTCTTTTACAATTATCCTAGAAATTATCCTAATTATATTGTACATGTTTTTTTCATCGGTACTGCTTTTTCTAGGATTTGTCGTAAAACAACAATTGTTAAAATTACATAAACATTAAATGTTTACAACCATTTAGTTGGACATAAAGAGTGAGTAAGCGTATTGTTTTTTCCATATAATGTGTGGTGAGTAAATAAATACCGCTACTTTTTCAGTCAAAGAGATGTATATTTCCAGTTATTTCAAAACATAGCATATCATTTCAAAACATACCATAACATAGCATCATTTTTACACAATTTGAAACAACCTATTATTTTCAAAAACGTTCTTATGGAAGTCCATAAAATATTTATGACACTATTAAAGGACAATTTAGATCAATTCAAAAAGTATCAAAACTAATAAGAAATGAATGGGGTTACCATTAAAAGAAACATAACTAATGAGAGGGACTTGGGGCCATGGGTTCCATTCCATAATATTGTGTAGTTTGCTTGAACATTTTGCTCTAACTTCATTGTTGGAAGGTCAAAATGGGGTAAAAGACAGTGCAGTCCCACATCACAAACGTTCAAGTGTTGCCAAATCGTTCATTTTGTTTCATTGCCCATGTCGAGTATTCTGTGCATTTTGACTATTG
This sequence comes from Melinopterus prodromus, assembly GCA_964023965.1. Lineage (NCBI taxonomy): Eukaryota > Metazoa > Arthropoda > Insecta > Coleoptera > Scarabaeidae > Melinopterus > Melinopterus prodromus. The sequence continues at coordinate 76,623,697 of OZ030391.1, forward strand.
GTAATTTTATTATACAATATTTCCCCAGATTGACGTAATGATATATAATGGACTAAAATTTGAACTTTTCGAGGAAAAGTTACTGATGTTGTGATGATGGTTGCATACCCAATATATTCATTGTTAAAATCCTCCTTATCATTTCCCTTGGAACTCTGCAAAGCCATGCACGTTTGTTCTTCTACAGAGATTATATTATTGTTTGTAGGTACTTTATATCTTGACCAAGTTATTTGTGGTATTTACCCTATTTTGTAAATTTATATTTTAATAATTGTTCTTTAAAATGTAATATTGAGCATAACTATAATTTATTAGAGTTTGTACTTACATATTTACTTATTCACAGGCTTTTGATATGTTTGTCTGGTTTTGAAAAAATAGTTACAGAATTTGACTAAAGGATTTGCTGATTTTAATATCTTTGTTTACTGTCTATAAACTAGTTATCTGTACTCGAATCACTCAGTTAACACTATAGCACAATATTAAATGCAGTTGTCATAATGTGTTGTTAATAATAATTCAGACTTAAGAACGAACCATAAAATTAAAATATAACATTAAAATAGATTTAAAATATTCAAATTTTATATCTGGGGTTCAGACCAATTTTGTCCTGACAATTATTCACAGAATTTTAAATGCAATACACCAAATTAAAGATAATGATTGTACACTTTTTACGCCATTCTGTTCCAGATTTCTTATGTTTGTCTGGTTTTGAAAAAATAGTAACGTAATCTGAAAGGATTTCCTGACTTGAATACCTCTCTATACTGAAAACTAGTTATTTTTATTCCTTTTGACTCAGTTAACACTAGCAATAGTACAAACATTATTAAATGCAGTTGTTATAATGTGTTGTTAATAATAATGCTGACTTAAGCACTAACCATAAAATTAAAATATAACATTAAAATTGATTTAAAACGTTCAACTTTTGTATCTGGGGTTCCGACCAATTTCTTTTCTGACAATTATTCACAAAATCTTAAATGCAATACACCAAATTAAAGATAAAGATTGTACACAATTTGTACGCTATTTTGTTCCAGATTTTTGATATGTTTGTCTGGTTTTGAAAAAATAATAACATAATCTGAAAGGATTTCCTGACTTTAATACCTCTCTATACTGAAAACTAGTTATTTGTATTCTTTTGACTCAGTTAACACTAGCAATAGTACATACATTATTAAATGCAGTTGTCATAATGTGTTGTTAATAATAATTTTGACTTAAGAACGAACCATAAAATTAAAATATAACATTAAAATTCATTTAAAATATGCAAATTTTATATCTGTGGTTCCGACCAATTTTTCTCTGACAATTATTCACAGAATCTTAAATGCAATACACCAACTTAAAGATAATGATTGTACATTTTTTTACGTCATTCTGTTCCAGATTTTTGATATATTTGTCTGGTTTTGAAAAAATAGTAACATAATCTGAAAGGATTTCCTGACTTTAATACCTCGCTATACTGAAAACTAGTTATTTGTATCCCTTTTGACTCAGTTAACACTAGCAATATTACATACATTATTAAATGCAGTTGTCATAATGTGTTGTTAATAATAATACTGACTTAAGAACGATCCATAAAATTAAAATATAACATTAAAATTAATTTAAAATATTCAAATTTTATATCTGAGGTTCTGACTAATTTTTCTCTGACAATTATTCACAGAATCTTAAATGCAATACACCAAATTAAAGATAAAGATTGTACAATTTTGTACGCCATTTTGTTCCAGATTTTTGATATGTCTGTCTGACCTTGAAGAAATAGGAACATAATCTGAAAGGATTTGCTGAATTTAATACCTCTCTATACCAAAAACTAGTTATTTGTATTCTTTTGACTCAGTTAACACTAGCAATAGTACATACATTATTAAATGCAGTTGTCAAAATGTGTTGTTAACAATACTGACTTAAGAATAAACCATAAAATAAAAAGATAACATCAAAAATTGATCTAAAATATTCAAAGTTTATATCTGGACATTAAATTGAACTTGAAACAATTTTTTTCTGTCAGATTTTATATTTAATTATAAAAAATTATGTTTAGGTATTATTGAACCAATTATTAAAGTCCTTGTTTTGAGACCAGTCTGTATGTTAAATCACTATTCTGACTATGGCTGTGGTGTTTTTAACTCATCCAAAACTAACCAAAGTAAAAGAACAGCCAAATATACTTTTAACACTGAACGATGATGCATTTTAGACACGAGACAGTCACCTATGCTTATGACTACACATCTGGCATGAACTGTGCTTCAATATTCTTATACCATAAGCGACGAATTTTCAGGTCTACTATAGATTCCGAGGCAAGGAACCAGTGACAATAAATTCCCATCTTATTTACAAGCAGCGCCGCTCGACAGGAAGCGGCGCTCAAAACGCGCGCGTATCTACGCGACCTACGCTCTATTAATTTAAGGGCGAACACGAAACCGACAACACTATAGGAGGCTCACAATCCGTTACGCCTACTTGATGACGACAGGCCCGTGGCATTAAACTCGCGGAGACAAATTGAACTAGATTTGAATGGTGAATGCCGAGACGGGTTATAGATAAAACTAATATATGCCCGTGTATTAAGATCGGTATCGCTGAGGCCGCGGTAGCGCGATTAGGCCGCCCGCAACAGAACACAATGCGACTTGATAAGTAGCGATAATGGGACGGATTCCGACTATGCGAGATAACCGAAACAACAACGGCTTACTTTGATATATTACCAGTTATTGCTTGTTATATCGTGCCGGATGGATCCGTCGTGGGATACTGTGGTGCTGTCTGCGAGAATATAGCTGTATGTCGAGCTGACGTATAATTTGAAAAATTTTGTTTCATTTGTTCATTTAACAGGTGCGTTTATAAGAAGTAGTCACCAATGTTTTACACAGAGGAATCTTACTATTATACAAATTTAAAAAGAAAGTTCTTCTTCTGTAAACCGGTTTATATTTTGTCAGTAAAACCCAAATAGGAAAATTTTGAAAGTTATAAAAAGTAGAGTTTATTTTATTCAATTTCTCAGAACTCACTGTTTTACTTTTCGAGGTCTCTGATTCAATTAATAGTCATTTCAGTGATCCTTCCAAATTTTGAATTCATCTCTCGTTGTCCTTGACTGATTTCTAGTATTTGTCTAATATGATTTTTTTAAATAAGTTTGATGTTTAAATTGCACAAATCATGGTAAAAAAATGCGATTTTTAATGACAGTCCACGACAAAATGCAGTATGCAATATTTGACGCTGATTATGAGGGACTTGTTTGTATATGGCACGGGTTAGAAGTTATGACGTTCCAAAATATCAAAAAGGGTCTATAGTGGCAACTTTTCTACATTTTCAATTTTAAAAAGCGATCTGTGTCAGTTCTTATTATCGGATTTTTCTCTATCCAAAGCCATGGGCCATACTCCAACCATCTTCTAGGCGGAAGTTCACGTAATCGACTGATGTGCCCATGAATGTTTCCATAGGAACCTAGGAAGGGCAAACATCTACATATGCTAAGACAGTGACGACATTGAATGCTCTGCAATCAAAAGCCCACAAATCCAAACCTGTCTGGGACTGATAAAGATAAACGAGCTTACTGGGAAACATCAACTGACATGAGACAAGCTAAGGCTACCTACCATTAAAACCTTCTCGGCCTCCAAGGCAAAAAAGTATCTCCAGTTTCGGAAAACAGACCATCGACCGATTACATGTGTCCAGTGGACATTGTCCAGTGGCATATCATCTCGCAAAGGTGGAACAGGCAAACAACGCATACTGTATACAATAAGACATAATATCTTCGGATAATGTGGTATTTATTTCCTTGACCTTGAATGAAACATCATTGATCTTAATAAAACCACACCATTCCCTCTTCATAGATTACTGAAGGTCAAAAAGTCCGATCGCGATTATACAGCCTTCAAATAGCAGGCATAGACAAAGGTCGGCGTGTTATGCGTCAGTTTGCATTCGTAGTTTCGACGGCCAGCTTCCAGCCCCCCATATGGCAAGTTACATGTATAGAAAAATGCTAATTAGACGAGTACCCTGTGAGATATCGCATTGAAGTTAACGCTGTACGAACGAGCATTCTTCGGTCAATCTAAAAGTGAAAAAGTTCGACCAGAAATATGTAAATTTGTATCCGTAATTAATTAATAACTGATTAGGTGACACGAAATGTTACCAGAAATCGGGATATTCAATAGGCTGTATCATTGACCCTTTCTTCAATCTTAATAACACCAACACCATTCCATTCCCATCTTCTTAAGCTACAGGAATGTTAAAAAGTCCGATCGCGATTATACCGCCTTGAAATACCAGGCGTAGACAAAGGTCGGCGTGTTATGCCTTAGTTTAGACGGCCGGCTTCCAGCCCCCCTTATGGGAAGTTACGTGTATAGAAAAATGCTAATTACTCGAGTACCTTAAGAGATATCTCGAAGAAACTAACACTGTTCGAACGAGCATTCTTCGGTCAATGTAAAAGTGGAAAAGTGCGATCCAAAATAGGTAAATTAGTATCCGTAATTAAATAATAACTGATTAGGTGACACGAAACATTAGCAAAAATCGGCAAATTCAATAGGCTGTCTCTCGTTGACCCTTAATTCAATCTTAATAAAATCAACATCATTCGATTTCGTTCTTCTTAAACTATAGGAATTACAAAAAGTCCGATCGCGATTATACTGCCTTGAAATAGCAGGCGTAGACAAAGGTCGGCGTGTTATGCAACAGTTTGCATCCTTAATGTGGACGGCCAGGTTCCAGCCCCCCCCCCCCCCTTATTGTTAGTTACGTGTATAGAAAAATGCAAATTACTCCAGTACCCTGAGAGATATCGCATTCTTCGGTCAATCTAAAACTGGAAAATTATGATCTCAAGTATGTAAATTAGTATCCGTAATTAATTAATAATTATACCGATTTAATTAATTTATTTATTATCCCGATTTAATAATTAATTTATCCCGATTTTAGGTAATATTTCGTGTTACTTAATTAGTTAAGTAACACGAAATATTACCTAAAATCGGGATATTCATAGGGAGTCATTACGCGGTTCCTTGATAACCATAGACGACTATTTTCCCTGTTCTGCAAGCAGACGGCTATGGTGTACGTACCTCAAACCTGTTCGTAGTACCTACAAGTAGTAGCAAAAGCACACTTTGTAAAAGGAGGGCACCACGCATATCCGGGTAGGAAAAAGTCGACCACACGTTTTATACTGTACGACGGGACAAATAAATAAAAAAAAACTAATGATGTACCACAGTTATTCGAAAATAACGTCTCTTGTAAGGAAACAGTGTGTGATCCACTGGTCTTCCATTTTGAATTTAGACCGAATGTCGATACTAAAATCAAAGAAATGGCAATAAATACTAAACGTGTTTACCAACGTTGCACATTATTTTGTTGTTGACATTAATAAGAGGCTGTTGCATAATTCTTGAGACTTTACCATCCTTTTGCATCAAAGTCTACCAAAGAATCGCACACTAATTTGATATTTGATCTCCTAAGATAATATTAACACTTAATCCATTGTACACGGTGTAATGTAAGTTTGTATGTATTTATATGTTTATATCCATCAAATAAATCAAATCTGATAAAAAGTCGAAGTTACAGTTTATCGTTAAAATCTTCAATCTTACATTTTCTTTGAGAATTGATTAGCATAAAAAGCCACACTCTTTCCCCCATCATTACCTACACAATACCGCATGCATACACCCCGGAAATGGACAGCCTGTATAAATTAAGCTTGTCAAATGACTTAGTTATTCATCTTTAGACTATATTCTGTAGTTATGAATGTTATAGCACTGAGCACCATACAAATTATTGAATTTATTTTTCATTGCTTATTTAATAGAAGAACTAGATAAAAAATAACCCCAGCACTTTATCCAATATTTGCTTAAGAATTCTCAAAGAACATTGCAATTAGTTCTAAGGTAATATTATAGCAAATACACTAAAATAAACTGTATAGTCCGTCGTGACCTGCATAATTAATTTCAAAAAAAAAATCCTTCTCTGCTATCGCTCTAATTGAATATACAGCTTCACAACAAAGTGATAACAAACAAACTAAAATTATTAGTTACATAATAAACATATACCAAATATATAACATTGGAAAGTTGGAGAAGTAATACATACAAAAACTTGTATACAAAAAATTGCATGTTTGTTTTTTATTGTTTACAATGATAGCAGTTTACGTCTGTGCGCATTGTAATGTTATAATTAGAGCTGTGAATTATATGCACTAAAAACAGGGGTATGTGCGCGTATGTATGCGTATATTTTATCAATTATATGCAGTTAATCTTACTAAATATGCACACATATACTGAAAGGTAAGGTAAAATACAGGCACAAATAATGCATTGCATAAGTCAAAACGGAACAAATCTTCGCCATCATTTTTTGACGTTGAAGCAAACGATTAGTGTAATGTAAGCTGTGGTAAAGATTTGAATTGCGTAGATTTTTTTACGCAAATTAGTGCCATTATTGAATTTCTCGCATTGTATTTAAAATCCATAAGAACTTAACATAAAAATTATAAGAAACGTGCAAAATGAACCTACTACAGTATTTACAGAATACTCTGCCATTATTCAGAATGAGTTCGGGATAATCTTTGATCCACATTGGCACTAAAGAATTTGTCGTCGACATGGCGGTTAACCTCAAATTAATGCAATATGTATGCTGCTTTAGAAAACGTAGGTAAAGAAATGACAAAAATATGCAAATATGACCAAATATGCAATATTCTCCATAATATGCTTGAAAACGAGTAAATATGCTAAATATGCAAATTGAGATTAGGCTAAAATGCTATATTTTTACGTAATTCTTGTAGATACACAAAATAACTTGTTTGCATATCAATATTAAAAAATATGCATTTCGCATGTAATCACACCTTTAGTTATAAATCTATAAAATCATAGAAAAAAGGCAAATCAGACGTAGAAAAAAAAGATAAATGCGCTGCTGAAAATACCGCTTTCACGGAGCCATCACCGTAGCAGGATGTCGACTCGTCTACAGGATTATGGAAACGATGTTGACCCTTTTATACTGAACGTGAAGTGGCGAATCAATAGAGGGCGAAACGGTGGCGGATGGCGGCGGCTATAGCGCTTCCCGATTATCCTCGCCACAGTAAAAGCACACTGACCGCTGAATGTAATTTACATTGATTTTCGGTTTAATGAAACTTTAAGTAACGTGCGCGCTTTGTTTGGCGCTTGATGCTCATCGCATCATCCAATAACTGCGCCGCAGCGCGCGGCGAGAAGACCGCAGCAGACCCTATTTTCTGCCGGAGATCAGTTTGCGTAATACCGAGAGGAGAATAAAATCAAATCGGTTCTTAATTGGACCCGGTTTGGTTTCATATTCTGTAAATAAAGCTCTAGGTTTTGTTTGAACTGGAGTGGACGTGTTTGCGATATTACCAGAGGAAATCTTTTGGTACTAAAACGGCGTTGTCGTAAATAATGATAATGTTAGAAAAAGCAACTCAAAATTCAGTGTTAAACAAAAGTTATTAATTATAAGAGTTTTAGATGCTCTAAAAAGTCTTATTATGATTGTCTATAAACATAAATTTGTTATACTTTTCCAGCCAGTCTTTTGGAAAAGTGTTTGCGAATCTGTAAATTCTAAATAATAAAAACAAATAAATAATAATAAATGATCTCATAGCAGATCTGAAATTTTGTAATCATGAATTAGCAACAAAATAGTAATTTGAAAATACTAGAACAATATATCATAAAAACAATTTCTTAACATGTGATGTCACGAACTCCCAAGGCAGGAAAAAATAGAAAGCACGGAAAAAAATTTAATTCTATCTAGAACAGTGATATCAAACCCACGGCCCGCGGGCCACATGCGGCCCTCATCACCCTCTGGTGGGGCCTTATTAAGTTTGCAAGGAGCTTCGGTGTATGGACACTAGTTATTACTTATTAGGCAGCAGAACAATAACATTTTTATTTGAACATTCTTACATCAGTACATCGTGGGCTTACTATAAATAGAAAGTAAATAATTTAAAGGTTGAATTTCCGTAAAAATATCGTCCAAGTGAAATTTACAAGACATGTATTTCATGAATGTCACAAGACGTTTTCAGAATATTTTATGCGCTAAATGTGAACCCTGTGTCCAAAGTTCCCTATCATGTCATCCACCGAAAATTCAGCCCAGGCGTCCACTTGCCTTGTTCAGAGTAGCAGAAATTTATACCCAAATGTGAAACTAACAGCTTTTTATGAAATATTGCCCATTACTCTGTAATGAATTTTTCCGCGATTATTAGACATACCACTTTTTAGGCAACCCCACCATGAAGAGTTTACCACAATTTAAACATTTTTTGATCGGAAAACTTACTAGTAAGAAACACAAGCCCAGAACCAATATGAACAGAATTATCCGAACTTTGTAAAATCAGAAGGAATATCATAAAATCGAAATATTCTTAAAAATCTGTAGCATTGTTTTTTAGTTAAATGTGAATACTACACATTCACGTTGATAAGCCATTTTGTATCACTTGCAGGTCGTAAGAAATAAAAAAATTAATATTTAGTTATTTTTAATGTTCATAAAACTTTGTACATAGTTAGAGATTCGGGGGCAATTCTAAACTAAACTGGTTGAAAGAATTAGGAGCAAACAAAAAAAATAAAATTTTAAGTTGATTTTCTCTCCAACAATTTATCCGTTGCCTCATTCTTCAAAAGAAGTAGGGGCGAACTTTCAATTCGCGTTTCAGTTTTGAGTATATACTGGATGTAAGAATTATGTTATGTTTTGTTGCCTGAACTTTGAAGTAGTATATGGGGTTTTCCAGCTATAACAAACTGGCAAAACAAGAACATGAAACACAATATTTCCTGAACATTCGCTTCATTATTTTGTTTTTAAAGGAACTAGGAACAAGACCAGTAATAACAAAATGGCACGCTTTTGATTTTGATAATTTTTTATTCAAATTTAGGTTGATTCCTCATTTTTTTAACATATACAGGGAAAGAGAATTAGTTGTTTTTAAACATGAAATGTGAAGGTGTAGTCAAGTTTATAAGGTGTTGGGTATCACTATAAAATTGTAAAAAAAGATTGTATTTTAATTGTCAAGAAACTTTGCAAATAGAGTTTTTGGGTAATTCTGAATTTCAAATAAAAAATGTTTGACAGAAAAATCCTTAAAATGATTTTTAGTTGTTTAGTTTTCACCAAACGTACGCATAGATAAATGCAAAATATTGATGTGAGTCATCAAACATATCAAAATTTAACAGCCTAATTAAATTCATCTAGCACAGTATCAGCAACATGGTATAAAAACCATAATAAAGTTTAAATCCTAGATTTTCATATGTAATTTAAGCAGATGTTACCAAAATGCCTAGTTCCGGCTGGAATTTACACTAAAACTTAATTTAAAACAATATCATTATCGCATTATAATAAAGCGTGTTTTTTTGTATGCGGCTCATCGAAGTTAAGATCAGAGCTTTGTGGTCCAAGCTCATAAAAGCGGTTGACACAAGTGATCTAGAATATAATTCGGTAAATGATTTTAAACATTTAACCAATGTTCTCACCAGCCATGAGACCATTTCCTTCAATAATTTTCTATATAATAAAAAAAAGATTTTTAATTTGAAACCCAATCAAGCAACAATGAACTAAAAACTAGTAAAAGCAAAAAGCGGTATTTAGGTATAGGGAAATCTTAGATTAGGTCGATGTAATTTTATAACCGGAAACAATAAATAAAAAACTTGAAAAACTTGAAAAAATAACATTTAAATTTAAAAGTAATATTGACTTGAAACTTTCAAATATTTAGAAATAGTGGAACATCAAAAACAGAGACACCCTATGTAATTTTAGTGGGTTCCACTGTCACCTCACATTAATAAATATTGATTTGTAATCAGCGACTTCAAAGACCTTCAATACCTAAATTGAAAATGGTTTCTAGTTTTCTACAGTTTCTTTTTGATTTTATCACACAGTGTTTTAATTCAATTGTATTCAACGATACATACAACCTTTATTTTACCATTCGTATTTTAGTTAATCGTAAAAAAATAACACAAATAAAAACGTAAAAAACGTTAAAATGATATTACTGGTCCTTAATATGAAAATGACCCATATAGTTGTAAGCGAGTTTAGTTTGTGCATGGCCGTTATTCCTTAATTGCAGTGTTACGTTGTAGGAAACCGGGGTTAGATGTTTCGCTGAGAGTGGCCCGGTCCGTTAAGGGTACGTTGCACTCCGCGAGGTCGCCCGTTACTACAGGATAATACGAATTATACGGAAACTTTGCCACCACCGACTGAGGCCAGCTCGCCATCGGTTATCTATGGAAATTTATTCCTGTCGTAATTTGTGTTGAATCCTAGATCTGATGGGGAGATTTGTTACTTTAAGTAATGGATTGAGGTAGCCTTTGGTGGACTATCACGAACCGATACACACGATATTATTGAAAATATTGATTGATTTATTCCAGTTTATCTATTTTCACAAAAGGGCGAAGGCGCCGGGATGTTATAATTTCAGTCCACATCTGTAATTATCTAATCATGCGACTTGAGTCTAGAAATATTAGATCAAACCACAGCGTTGTGTACTATTGTCGTCACATTCAAAGGCTGGTAGTTTCACAAATAATGTTTTATTTCTTTTTACCATTAGGTAACTTGAACATGAAATATCAAGTTCTCGAGATAATATTTTAATAAGCTGATCTTGCTATACCTAATGACTATAATATATAGAAAGTGACTAAACGGTAGAAATTTCGTCAAATCAATCGCAAAAAAGCAAATAATAATTGATTTATCTATAGATCATACCTAATGTTGATTAATGAAAAAGCAACATACAGCATGGGTCATTTTTCTACCGTAGACGATTCTTGTGGCAATCTATAACCCAAAAACAAATATTTTCAGTTTTAGTTGAAATACTAAATGTATTGCAAAAAAACTGGGCACTAGAAGTGTGTAATTTAAATTTTGTATATAATATTATTTTTCAGTTTTGAATCTGTATTTGTCATAAAGATGAGGGGAGTTTTTATCACCTATCAGAACATTTGCGGATGAATCAACTTTTGTTTTGGTACTTTATTGGTATAATAATATGCTGCAAACTTTTCAGATCCCAAATTGTTAGAATGATTAAATTTTGGTGTATTAGTAATAATTAAGCGCGTACGCTTTCACGGCCAGAATCATTGGAAAATAAATTGCTGCCGGGTTACGCCGTATACTTACAGTATTCAGTTAGCTCTGAAGAAGCGAGCAACATGGTATGTGAAACGTCAGCATTGACGAATCTTGACCCATGGCATAACCAGGAAGCAAATTATTTTCTAATTATTAGTACCTAATAGTATTGAGACTGTATCTCGAGAAAGAACTTTGTAAGAGTAGAATAAAAAAACTCTTTTTTCAAAATAAAATTTAATTTACTTGAGTCCATCATCAGCGAGTAGAAATAGTCAAAAACATCATATCACATATCATCACTATTTCTACTCGCTGATAACCCGAAACGGGTCCGAAGTCAATTAATTTTTATTTTGCAAAATGAGGTTTTTTATTCTATTGTTTTATTCAATTCTAATTATACTGATTGCAAAATGGACTTACACCCAGGGACTAAGAACGGAACGAAAACGAGAACGAAAGAACTAAATTAACCGAAAAATTTATAAGAACGAAAACGGAAACGAAAACGAAATTTTTATTTTTCGTTTTTGATTGAAAACGAAATAAATAATTTCGGTTACCGGTTTTAACCGGTTTACCGTTGCAAAACAAATTATTGGTTTACCTATGACACAAGTGAGTGTTGAACGAGCATTTTCAGCACTGAAATATATTTTAAATTGTCAAAGGGCGAATTAAAAGAAAATTTATTGGAAGATGTCTTGCTTCTTAGATTAAATAGTTACAATTAATTTTTATATAAATATATTCATATATACTAAAATTAATAATTATCCTGTGATTTAGTTTAGAATATATCTTTAGTTTAATTAACTAAAATTTTTATTTATTTTGGAATGCTGAATTATTTATATATATTTTTACTATAAAATAAATGTTACAATTTTTTTCTTTTATTTTCAATACTTACTAATAATAACTTTATTTATAAATAACCAAAAAATAACCATGACACAAAATTTTTAAATACGTAAAAGTTAATTGAAATAAAGCAAGATCAGAGAGAAAAGAAACAAATATTATTATTTAAAATATGAAGCAAAAAAAAACAAAAAAATATGTCACTGGCATACCACTAAACTGCATAGCAGTTTGTGCGTGGTTTTCAAGTAACTAAATTTAATGGGAATAAATGAAAGAAACTAAAACAGATTCGTGCCTCTCCAATACAGAAACGGTCCCAAACAATTTATTCTAAATTTTATTTTTAATATTTATAAAAAGCAAAAATGCCATCACCACTTAAAATGCAGTTGAAAATTTTTAACATTTAAGTTTTTAAAAGCATAAATTTTATGATAGTAATTTTTGCCAGCTATGATTAAAACTATGTCAAGTGACTTATTTGCCAAATATAAAAAAAAAATTTAAAAAAAACATGTTGGCATACTTTTATTAGAAAAACAGTAAAAAACCGGTTTTAACCGTTATTTCATTTCGGTTCACGACAACGAAAACGATATTTTTTGGGTGTGAACGAAAAGAACGATAACGAAATTTTTCGTTTTCGTTCTGATCGGAAACGAACAAAATACTTTTCGTTTTTAGTCCCTGCTTACACCACAACTTTTTTGTTGTTGTTTTACAACAAAACAGTCTGAATAAAAGTTATTTTGTTAAATACTGCTGTAAATGGTAAATAATGTCAAATTTTATTATCTCTCATCAGAAAATATTTGGGGAAATTGAATACGAATCAGGTATCTAAAGAAAATATATTCGATTTTTGTTTGTTTTGTTTGGAGGCACACAACTGGAAGAAGTCACGAAATTTCACGATTTTGGTTTCCATTTTTATTAGGAAATTTTTGAGTACTGGTTGTTTTCTATCGCAAATTCCTTGGTCGCCAGAGTAATAAATATTATAGAATTTACAAAAATACTTTTCTATTTGAAATAAATCATGTTTAAAATACTTTAATTTAAACAATTTTGTTGTAAAATGGTAATATCAATTATTAGTTTGTATTAATGATAACAACTGTATTAATAACAGGAAACTAGATTAAACGGTTTACTCCCAAGACACAGGTATAATGAATATAAGTTCATTATAAAAATCAATTAAATGTTACGGACTCAGGCCGGAGTCGACCCAGAGTCTTCTGCCTTGCCGCGCCCGTGCTCTGTTCTACTGTCAAAATACAGATGCCAGTGTATCAGTAATATTTGGGATATAAATACTTGAAATTAAAAATGAAAATCAATATTAAAGCTTTTTTTGGTATTGTCCAAACTATAATGAATCAAATTATTGATTACTGTAGTCATCTAGCACTTTTTCTTAAATTCTGGACTTTTTGCGGCGGGCTCTTAAAAGCTGTATAGTCCAGACGCGGTAAAATTTCAACATTTATACTTCCCACAGATATGGCTTCACAATGAAAATCACAAAAATATCAAAATTTTCGACTTTCCATCAGTTTTTTGTCAAAAACTCATAAATATATGCAGTTTTCGACGTAGACCAATATATACAAAAATAAAGTACACTAAATTTCCTATAAAAGGCTTCCACAAGTATATTTTTTGGTTGAATGGTTTGGCCGCTAGAGCCCGCTAAACGAACGCCAAATTTTCCTACTTTATGTAATATGCGTGTAATTACAAGAAATCGTAGATTGTGACAAAACTACATTAAATTCCCTACAAATTACATAACTTAATCAGTCTGCGACGCTTCCTGATCCTGATTTCTTTTCTGAAATATGAAAGGAAAACACAACATTATCAGCAATGAGTGAAGCCATTAAAAACAGCTGATTAAGTTATGCAGTTAGTATGGCAAATTACAGTACTTTTATCATACTCTAAGATTTTTTGCAATTACGCGCACATTACATACACTACGAAAATTTTGCCGTCTTTCAACGCGTTCTAGCGGCCAAACCATTCAACTAAAAATACAGTTGCGGATGCCTTTTATAGGAAATTTAGTGTACTTTATTTTAGTATACAGTGGTCTACGCACCCCAAAAAGCAAATATATAATGAAAGAAAAAATTTCTATATATTTTTACTGGAACAGGAACACTCGGAAATGATTTCACTAGACTAACAGTAGTTACTGTATATTAGTGCGTACCCGACTAGATATTGTGAAGATTCAAAACCAAATACTATATTCGCAATAACTGAATATTTCAATAGTTTTTGCTCCAAAAGAATCGCGGAGGTTTTACAGCAACGATTTCTTTTACGTATACATTATGAAATTTTGATGTTATTATTGTCGACTTACAAGATTAGTGACAAAAACTCGTTTGTGTGAACAGAATAAGGGAAATTGACGACTTGTTATAGATGGTGGAGAAACCATTGCCAACATTTGATTTTGTTATGACCACCATATGTTTGGCATTGACATTTTTGAAGGACTTTCCTCTCATTCCCGTAATTGTTTACTTTATTTGGTATTTTTGGACCTTTATATCATCTAACGAACAATCAAAATAAAAATGTAAAATAAAAATAAAAATATTCTAATCCGGAAAATTAAAAACACAACAAATTTTCAGATACGACATCGACATCTATACTTCCCACGGCAGTATAGCGACTATATTGACCTACCATTTACGTCAGTAACTCGGCAAAGGGTAAATAGTAAGTCTTCGGTCACAAAAATACCATCCATTAAAATTTTAAATCCGGCTGTGGCCTATGTATACTATACCGGTCCGATTGATACGGGACGCTTCCATCTCGAAAGCGTTGCATGGCAGCTTTTATCAGACGGCTGGATGAATCTCGGAGAGGTTAAAACGCGCAAACGCCGTGTGTTGTTCAAAGTTTCGTTTCTCGCAGTACGGACTGCGCTTTACTTATCCGTGTTTCTCTTTTTCCTTCTTCCTTTTCACTTTCTTTTTGCCCGCTGAATAGGTCCGCTTTGAGTTGAGCAAAATGCACGGGATCGGAACGAAGGATCTGCTGCCTGTCCTTTTATCCTTCGCGAAAGGATCGCATGCAATATTAAGTGATCGCGTTTATTTCGAATTTTGTTTGAATATGGATCAAACGGAAATATGTGACGTACAGATGTATAGCCCTAGGATTCTTTTCTATGATACGTGCACTGAATATTGGAGTGCGTATTGCTTTCTATTTGGCTATAGTATGAAGGTGCTTTTAAAACATGCCGGAGATTCTGATATTTCTGCTATATTTTCTGATTTATTACACGTATTCGAGCTGGACTAACTAGATTCAAAATAATCGCAACGTGATCTCGCAATCCTGCGAACAATAGACGGGATATGTATATTGTTGATTATATCATGCTGTAAGGATACGAGGTTTCGATTATCCCTTTGAATGGATTGTACGTACGCATTGTAACGGTAACTTTGTTACATCTCTGTCATAATCTATCACTGAAAAATATGGTTATTGGGATTCGTCCAACAATAGAGAGATCTATTGATGAAATTTTGCAGTCTCGCACTGTAGCTAGTTCATGAAATATTTTCATTTTTCTACATAGTATGATCCCATCTGCTGTCTAGTTTCGAACTATCTGCACAACGGAATAATAAATATTTGTTATAAGAAATGACATAGTCGTCATTCCAATTACAGACTGATTTAATAACTACTGTTAAAAATTTACACGCAGCACGCACAATACGTATGTATAAATGAAAATAAGTATAGGTAACTAAAAATAGTTTAAGAGGATTTTATTTCTTAATTTATTTAAGCTAAATGACGACCAGAACTGATTACTTATTCAATAAAAAAAGCGTTGAATATAAAAATTAGCCATTATTTATAGTAGTACTTAAACATTATGAAAAAAGCGCATATCGTCGTATTTCTGACTTGGATGGATACCACTGGAAATGTCTGTGTATTTTTGACATCATCACCATTAAAAAATCTGTCTGTTAACCTTTCCCTGCTATGGTGCTGTGATATTTTCACCAACAGAAGCAATAAACATATTGTCAGTACACACAGAGAAATGGTTGTCTAATGTTTTAACACAACACATTCTTGTAATGAGAGTATTTTTGCAATTTAATACAACCAAAATATTTGCTTTAAGAAAACAATTGTTTTGATTTAAGAAACTCGTTGTTTTGAAAATAATGTGAACGGTGCCAATAGATGGAGCTTTCGTTTCTCGTCGTAAGAAGGGTCTCCTAGAGGGTACATAACCGCATGTACATGTCTATGTAGCATCAGTGATTGTGCTATTATGCCGTCAATGGACCTGACGTAGAAATATCCAACAGCTCTAGTATTGATAGAAAAGAGTCTAAGAAGAAGTTGGACAATAACAATATTCTTCTTTGGATGTCTTAATTGCATTCCATTTAAAATATTATTGCTTTCATAATAACCAGGGTTCATATTCAAAAAAAGTAGATGAATGTGAACTGATTAATCTGACTAACCAACCTTTTGGTTTAAAAGAACAAATTCTTATGTACAAAGAGTATAGTATCCATTTAAAATTGTACAATCTTAAAGTAAGACAACCGGTCAACACAACGGTTTTCTTCAATTAACGATATATATTCTTGCGTGTGTTCAAAACAGCCGTTGTTTTGGATTAAAAAGGTTGCTTTTAATTGAGACAACGTTTCGTTTTGTGTAATTTAAATACCCCTGTATGTAAACTGAACTTTCCAGTAAATCAATACTGACATATTAGTGATTAGGCCAAACTTGTTTATGTTAACAAAGTGCAGTAATTGTTAAGTAAGTTTTTGCATAATAACGAAATTAGCCGATGAATTAACACAGGATATTTAACAGAACGTCATACAAGTGAAATTTTTATACTAAGGAAGCTGGTAGAATTGACGAAATATATTATTATTCACAACTGCATTGAATAATTAGTAAATAAAAACTGAAAAATGAAACAAAACAAACAGTGTTCAAAATCAAACTATAAAATTCAAAATCTAAACACGAATAAAAAGATCAGCGTAAAATACAAGAATATTAACTAAAAATATTAACTACCAAATAAATCAACTACTTTCTGCATACAATAGTTACTTCTAGTTACCATTTGTTTTTGGTTTAAAACTGAAAAAGAATTCATAATTTTAGTTCTTTGCTGACACATTAAAAACTATAAAAAAACTACATTTCTTTAGAATTCTGATTTAGGCGTTACATTCTATAAAAAATATCCTTCATGTAGGCGGTTCATATTCAGAACCATGTAGATTACGACTATTCTACTTTTTAGTGTTTACCAAGTTAAATTTGTTTATAGTCGTCTTTCAGAAATGAAAAAATTACTTATATGTTAGTAGAATTAATATCCTTGATTTGAGCATCTCTATAAGCGAGCGTTTCTATCTGTCGATGGTGAGATTTGAAAAAGTTATAGGGGTCCTCTAAACAGTACTTGTCAGTAAAATGTCCACATTATTTTATTAAATCAACTAATGTTTCAACCTCAAAAGATCGCATTTGAACAATTTTGTCAACAAAACACATAATTCTTTCACTCAACACAATAACTATTTGAAGTAAATATCGTTCCTTATAGTATACAAACTGTCAATTTGAATTGAAAACTTAAATTGTTTGACACAACAAAATTTTATATGCAAAGAAATATTTCTTTGCCTCTATTCAGTTAATCTCTATTTAATTAAATTTAAAAAATATCTATCTGTGTAGTGAATACAAGGATAATTACTTACTAGACATTACTTGGTTTTCAAGTACTTAATTGCTTACAATGTTACAAATAAAGGACAGAATGTACATATGACGAAATATCTGTTCAAATATTTCTGAATATTTAACAAGTATCCTGTAGGAATGACACGATCACCTTTTGAAAATATGCTTAGAACTGTACCCAACGAAAATCTACTGAGAATCTGAAAATCTTTGCTTTTTGGCTTACGACTTTGCTGTGTCGTTGTCGTCGGCTCGCAACTTTAAACTTTATTAGAGAGGATAATGCAAGCGCTCGGTATTGTGGCGGAGACGCCAGGATCCTAATGGCATAGACACTTCTAATAATTGCGCGGGTACAGCGGGGATTCCCGTAATGAAAGAAGACTTGATATAAAGTACCCGAGCAGCCCGAACAGGACTTCGATGGATAGGGCGAAGGTGGTTTCGTTAATGCAATTACCGCCCTTTAGAAGGACGGAGGGACACCAGTTTTGACGTCGAGTCAAGCCCAAGACGATGACGGCAGTAAAGATGGGGCAATGTTAACACGGCGTCGCTTTTTGCTGCCAGTAACTTTGCTATATTTTTTTGAGGGAAGGAATACTAAAAGTTTTAAGAGGACAATATTCAGGACGCTATACTCGATAGAATTTAAAAAGCTTATATTTGGCTTTCAAAATCATAATAATGCATATGCGTCTCGTTTATTTGGAGAGAATATACAGTTGTAAAATATCAGTGAAAAAATATCTCTTCTATAGATTGACGAATTTTTTCTTTACCTTGTCATGTAATAAAGGATGTAAACAAGATTTTGATGGAAGCGGATATCTCTGTGTCGAATATTAGCATGATACTGGGATATGCACGTAAACAATCTCCATATTTTATTTAATGCGGTTGCAGAAACATAATTGCATAGAAGGTTTAACGTAATTTTTTAAAGCAATTTATTTGTACTTTATACATTTAATGCAGCACGCACTACTTCAATTGTAACGGTAAATGCTAACATAGCTGGGACAGTACCAGCAAGATCAATAACTTAATACGATGAGAACAGTTTCGGAATTTTGATTAATAGTGCGATTAAAATATAGTACAATGAATTTAAATGTAAACTCAGTTCTAAGTAAGAATATTTTACAAAAACGGATTCAGACGGATTCACTGTAAATGTCAAAACATTCAAGACACAAGCGGGGGAAAGCCGATCTGCACAACCTATTATTGTTCCTGTTTATTTCGGTCTTGAAAATTAACAAATAGTCGGAATGCTATAAAATTCAAGGGATTACTATAGCAGTAAATAAGGATTATTTGTATCCTAACAACGTTGTCCTGCTAGCGCTCGTTTCAGAGATATCCGCTGGCATAAAATCCTGTTTACAACTTTTACTATAGAATAACAAAATAAAAGGCTTAGAAATATCGATTTCAGCATATAGAATGCCATCATCAGGTCAGCACTACGGATAACAAATATATATAAATAACAAAGAACAACAACAGACGTTAGATGACTTACTGTCATGCGGAAACAAAGTATAGCGTCATTATGGTAAATGATAGCTGTCAACACGTCACTCGCAGCAATTCGGCAGTTCGCCAACACATGATACGGGAAGGCCACCATTTCCATATCAGCAAAATGAAGCTACTTAAGAATGTTCCAAAATCAATTCTTATGGATTACATGGAGATATATTACATCAATTTGAGAAAAGACCGTGAGAAAGATAGTAATAATACTCTCCTTAACAACATAGATTTTCCCGGACATTATTTATATGAGCAATTCATGTAGTATTGTATTTCTATTCATTTCGTGTCTGCACATTGTTCTCATTTTGTTGCTAGTGTTGGAGCAGTGATTTTGAATTGTTTGAATCCCCCCCCCCCCACTTATACAATTTGGTCCTTTTTATTGTTGGTGCTTTTGAGCGTCGGCGTTGTGGTTAGCCTATTTTAGTTCTATGTTTTTCCGTTTGTGTCGATATGATGTGTCACTTGAACTTGGTAGAGATTATTGGCCTGAGTTGTTGATTCTAGATAATTGTTTAATTGCCTAAATAATTGTTTAATCCAGCCCCATCGATATTTGAAGTTCATTGTGAATAATTTAGAGTAAGACACTATACATGCTTGCAATTTCGTACATTATTGTGATGTTATATTTCTATTTTAGACCTTTAACACGCGCCAATCTCTCATAACCTCGAAAACTTTGATTTGATTTTATTTATTGACCACTGAGTGGGAAGGAAGCAATTGGCGGTTTGATGCCGAGATGTTTATGCTTGTTTTTGTGTTCCATGCTACATTGACGCTAGAAAAATACTGCTATACAGCTACCATTTTCCGTAATGACGCTTTGGTTCCGCATGACAGTAAGTCATCTAACGTCTGTTGTTCTTTGGTATTTATTATATTTGCTATCCGTAGTGCTGACCTGATGATGGCATTCTATATGCTGAAATCGATTGGTACGAAAAATAGTTTCTAAATAAAGAGACTCTACTCTATATTTCTACGTCTTTTGTTTTATTATTCAACCAAAGTATAGAAAAGGTGGACTACTTCGTGAATACCATTTACTATAGAAGATGTAGCCAATCTATAGAAGAGCCTTTATATACAACCTGAACAAAATTTTAAGTTTTTGAGCTAGGCGACAAAGCAGAACAATTCGGAGAGACGAGCGTTAACTTACAAACGTAAAAATCGGGTACACTTTTTCACTTCTCTCGCCTTCATGTTTATACCGAGAGGCAAAAGACGTTAATAGTTAAATAACTTATGTAGAATTGATTAAGAAGTATGACACTTTATTTAATTTTTTCCGTTCAGTAGTTTTAGCCTTATGAGCCTTCAAACATAGGAGTTCACAGTATCGAAACGAGAGATGGCAGTTAGGGCAATTCTCTCGTGCGCGGTCACATATATCTATTTGCAAAGTACCTACAGTTTTGCCAGTTATTGATGTTCTGCTAATAAACCTACAATCGTTTGAACGTCTAATTTTGGTGGGATGGTATTTCAATGGATAGTGTATTCAGTCCTAAGCTGCCGGCTCTTTGTTGCTTGCAATTTCAACAATCAGTGAACAATCGAACCAATAAAAATTAAAATGAATTTTGGATATAACCATTTTCCCTGAATACGATCTCAAGGGGAAGGTGTTGCGAAAAAACGATTATGACAATTTTTACAAATTTCGGCCAGCTGAAATGACTTACAAACCTCAAAATAGTCTCACTACCTTTAAACCCTAAACTCACATTCAACTGAAACTAGTACTTTTAACTGTAATCTTGAATGTTTGTTCATAAAATGTTTTGAAGCATTTACAGCGTTTGTTTAAGTAGAGTGCGGACACTTCTATAAAACAAACAAGAAAAAACGCAATAATCTAAATGGTATAGAAATATCAATACCAATTCTTATTTAGAGCAAGTACATCTACCGAAAACGCTTTCCATTCATAAACAAAATTTATCAAGATTCCATTATTTTTATAATTTGTCCGAGGACATTTGAAATAACAAACCGATTCAGACATTTAGCTATGTTTCCATACTTTGCGCGATCAGTGTGTAATGTTTTTGTTCTAATTGAATTGGAAAAAAAATATGTAAGGAGATACATCTTTTTGATCAGTATGTTAATACTAAGGAATGTTTTCTTGAATTAAAGTTACTTTGTCTCTTAATCGCAGATCTCTCATAAACTGGGTTTGATGGTTTTATTGGTGCATTACTTAATCTTAATTTTCAAAATTCTAGGATTCAACAAATTTAAAACGTGCAAGACCAAAGAGAATTTTATTGCATGCCAAGCCAACCGACGCCGAAATTTTAAAAATTCATTTTTGGCCTAGTTATTATATATAACTTATTTATTGCTGATATGTAAAACAATAGTACAATACTTTTACTTAAGCAACATTTACTGGAAATAATAGACTATATTTGTTTTTCATAATTGCAAATGATACAAATTATAATATGCAGATGTACATTATGTATATGTGGAAAACACATTACATTACAATATTACATTGCATTATAGAAATCACTAAACAAATCTCACATTTACATGCAAGTTAACTTAATTTGAAAATACAAAATAAATTAATATTCTGCCATGACATTCCCGAAATGTAAAATGCAACGAAGCTGCACGTACATACAAACAAACAAAAGTCAACCGAAATCCCGTGTTTCACGTAGTTCGTCGAATATTTGTAATTCCATATAAAAATCATCAGTTGCAATTAGTGTAAAATGCGCACGGGACGATACAAAAACAATTATAGAATTGGCCGAACCGAATACCGGACTTTACGAGTGCCGCGCATTTTGAACAGTACCGGCGCGGCAAACGATTGTATTTGGTGGTGCGACCCGAAAATTAGTTTTTAATTTAATTGCTACGCTAATTCGGACCGCGCGAGCGCCGAAAACGCTGGTAAAACTGGTCAGCGTCAAATTTAAATAATATATTCAATATGTCTCATTATCGGCTTTTCCAACAGTGGGTGGCGCTCCATTCGTCGCCGGATTATCGAATGTCACGTGATTTTGCGAATCGCAAAATTATCGTCGAAATAAACGAATACTGCGTTCGAGCGTGAATCGTAAACGTAAAATTTTAATTATTAAAATAAACAGCTGTATCAGTTGTGATTATTTGATCAAATAGTGTCGATATAATTTAAAGGTTGATCTAATGCATAAATTTCACTATTAAAGTTTTACAAGTTCTTGTCAAATGTTCGATAAAAAGATCATGAAGTTTCCATCGATGATTTGCGACACAGTTATTGAAGTCAATAAAGGTACTTTATGGTAAACACAGAAACAACGACAGATTAACATTGAGAAACAGTTTTTACTTCATCATACATAGTATGATAAAGTATTGTAATCATGCTCATTATTCAAACGGCAAAAATACTTAACCGAGTCATATTTACAATTAGGTATCTTAAACGTATAACATCATTTAGCACATTCGCCCCCTTTCGTACTTTTGTATTATATTTATTACATAGCACTCTTTCCCTTATGGATACTAGGGTGGTTATTTTTATTTAGAAAGCAATGATCCCCTCCAAATGAAAAAAAATGTATAAGTCTTGCAGAATGTTTAGAAACATTTGTCAGTTAATTTCCATTTGTCTAAACAAATTCCATTTGTTTAAATAATTCGCTTGTTTTCAAAAATATGTCCGAATATTGTTTTCTGAGTTCGAAACGGCAGTTTATTAGTTTAGAGGGACATTATTTATTAAGAAAATTCTTCCTATTGTTTAAACAATCAATTATAGATAATTCATTTGCAACTTTTTTTGTAATTGTGGTAGAAAAGTCAGTTATTTGTGAAATTAACTTATAAATTTCATGTTCGAGATATCTAGTCTGTATTATCTGATATCGCCATATTTGTTTAAACAAATGCTATATCTTTAAAAAAATTGTAACTCGCCTAAAATTATTTTTTCAGATCAGTCTTGGCAACTGTTATTCTGAAGTTACATCATTTATATTTTGAGATGATTTCCAGTGTTTGAATAGTAAAATAATATTCGTTTTCAATATTTTATCAAATTAGAGTACAGAGAACAGTTTCCAGACAGCAACAAATGAACATTATCTTGCGACACACAGTGGTAGGAAATCAGAATAAGAAATGGAGAAAGAAATGTGATTAATAAAATTTGTTGACTTTAGGAAATTGAATATTTTAAAAAGAAATATAGCTCCCCAATTTCCCAAAAAAAGGAAATGATTTCCAGTGTTTGAATAGTAAAATAGTATTCGTTTTCAATATTTTATCAAATTAGAGTACAGAGAACAGTTTCCAGACAGCAACAAATAAACATTATCTTGCGACACACAGTGGTAGGAAATCAGAATAAGAAATGGAGAAAGAAATGTGATTAATAAAATTTGTTGACTTTAGGAAATTGAATATTTTAAACAGAAATATAGCTCCCCAATTTCCCAAAAAAAGGATATCAAATCATTTAATTATTTCGAATAAATGATATTGAAAACGAATATTTTATTATTTAAGCAATGGAAATCATCCCAAAATATAAATGCTGTTACTTAAGAATAACTGTTGGCCAGACCGATCTAAAAAAATGAATTTTAAGTGAATTGTAAACAAAAATTGTTTTACCAAATGGAATTTGTTTAATGAAACGTAGGTTTGGTAGATAATATAGATAATAAGTTTGTTAGATATCTCAAACATGAAATTTATAAGTTAATTTCACAAAAAGCTCATTGTTTAAACAATAGGAAGAATTTTTTTAATGAATAATGTCATTGTAAGCTGGTCATTTGCTATTTCGAACCCAGAAAACAGAATTCAGACTGAGTTTCGAGAAAAACGATTTATATAAACAAATAGAATTTAAGAAATTAACTGACCAATGTTTCTAAACATTCCACTAGACTTATAGTAATAATTTCAATTGGAAACAAGAGACTGAAATGATTAGAAAGATCAATTATCTGAAGAATGTAAATTTTGTCATTTAAGGGTAGTTTTCAGTGCACTATAGGGATGGGTTGGGCGGCGTCAAATCCATATATAAAATAGGTCAAATTCTCCCTTGAGAAGTCTTAAGTAATCTTAAGTTTTCCCAAACCCGGAACAATTATGTGAAAAATACCAAAAAATATCTACTTCCCATGAATTTTCGCATGTTAATTTAAGGTCACGACAAGCACGGTTAATAATAAAAAATTCAATCATCAAATCACAAAAAATTTTTCAATGCGTTTTGGAACCACCCATAATGAGCACCCTTCTCCCATAAAACAAGTTAAGTTTAGACTACTGCCCCCCTTCCGATTTGAGCTGGATACGCCCATGTGTCTGACCATTAGTATGCGTTCGATTATTACTGCATTGTGTATGTTGGTTGTATCTTTGTGTTTATTTGTGTGCTTATGATGACCTGCAAAAATATGTAGCATCTGAATATCGCCAATAAAATTATTATTATTATTATTATTAACTACTTTTATTTTAATGGAGACACGATCGATATCGATCAAATAGAATCTCACGCAGCTAAACTATTAATTTTATATATAGTATGATAAAGTCATGTGCCGGTACTGTAATAGTGCCGAAAAAAAAATAATTTTAACGGAAATATGTCCTTTTGGGTCTCCTGAACATTTTTGACCGAGGTACAAAAAAAATGCCTGTGTGTGTGTGTGAAACCACTTTTTTGTGGCGATGATTCCAGAGAAACAGGTATCGGGTCGAAACTTTATTTTTAGAAGTTTTGTGGCCAAACTTAGAGCTGAAATGCATTTTCTTTAATTTTGTTGAAAGGAACTCAAAGCATTTTTCAAGGATTTTGCAAATGAGCCGCCATTGCTACAATTTCGTCAAAATAATTAAAAAATAAATTAAAGTAGAGGAAATTTTGAATAATTTAAGTCTATGACATATTTTTGGTAAAATTAATAGTTTAGCTGCATGACCAAATTGTATTTGATTGAAATCGCTCATACTGCATTATAACTAGTTAGCCACGATTTGACAGATATTTTGAGTCTAATGACAGGTAATGTCAAACGCTGATGTTTTGAAGGTATTGTCAAATAGAATCAAAATATCTGTCAAATCCTGGCTAACTAGTTTTGTTTTTATGCAGACACGACCGACCACGATCAAATAGAAACTGATGCAGCTAAATTATTAATTTTATATATAGTATGATAAAGTCTTGTGCCTGGCCACGTCAGATTTGTTTAATTAGAATTACTATTGTTTAATGCAGGATGTGCCGTTGCTATGGAACACTTGATTTTATGTCTGGAATGACCGTCAAGCTTGGTTATTTAGTCCTAGCTGTCACCTCGTCAACTAGTGCAACTTCGCAAAACTGATGGAAACTTCGTGAACTTTTCATCAAACATTTGACAACTTGTCAAATAAAATGGAAATATAATGTAAATATATAATGTAAATCTGTAAATACGCCAAGATAAACATAAATAAATATTATTTGTTTCACTTATTCGCACCTGAATATGTTAGTGGCTTCTTGAAGTATATGCATAATTAACCGATATCCAAATAAATCCTCTTACCTTCCGCGGCAAGCAGGTTTCCATAAATATTTTAAGCTAAATGGTCGACCGGAGAGGAGTGCATAATGCGGTGGGCTGTTTTCCCGGCGCCGAATTTTGCCTTTCGCGTTCATCCTTTTGTGCCTCCCCCATATTTACATACAACGCCGGCTAGCGGCTTCAGTAGCAACTACGGCTACGGCGAAGAAAGTGGCAAGTTTTAAAATATTCCATAGCCCGGGACCTGATATTTGCATTAATGTTTGCCTATTTGCATAACAGTGCGAAAAAATGACGCTCAGCTCGGTACGTCCGCTGCTTTCAGACAGAAGAAAGCGCAGATTTCTTAGAGCCGTCGCGTGTTTGTCGTAAGGTGGTAGTGAAAATTTGTTATTGAATTCTTATGACGAATTGTTTCGCGTTTGTTTTCATATGTGATCATTTGAAGAGAAAATAATTAAGGATATAAAGCGATAGCATGAAGAAACACGCGAGCTATTTATTGCCATTATATGTGAGGTAAATACGACGCTTATCTACGCCTCATAAATTTCATTTTCTATCATATATTTGAAATGAATTTTTTATTTAGTTATCAACGAACTGTCAGGAAAATGTCAACTACGTAGGTGTTGATAGTAGTTTTGAATAATAGTGACAGTTCCTTTGAATAAAGAAGTCGATATTCAAAAGAACTGAGTATTATTCAAAGCTACTATCATCATAATCGTCAGCGGATAATTCCATGTCAAATCAACACAGGTTTATTCCGCACCATCTTTGATTTTGAAAAAAAAAAATTGCATTTATATTGGTTTAAGACATGAACCCATTTCCGCCCCACTATCAAACTTTGGGAATTAACTGAACACAGTGCAAGGCTATTATCTGATCTCCACCCCAAATTTTCAAAAATGACCATTTTAAAATAATCAAACTTATACTATTAATTTTTAATTATGGAAACAAAAATCCCCTGCAATCCCTATTGTGTTGTATATCAGAAGAAAGACCATGGAAAAAGTTATAAAATAGTACTAATTCCACCTTTATAGATTAATTAATATGTCATGTTAGAACGATTTTAAAAATGTTGCATACCCATAATTCCAAAACAGGATAACACATTATCATAAATTTTGGTATAAACATAATATTTAGAAGGAGAAGTCAACTATAACATCAAATTCTATTGAAAGTCAACAGTTACTTATACTCTAATAGTACCATTTCTATGATTTACAATTAATAACAGTATTAAAATAAACAAACCTTTAAAACTTTAGGATTAACTAAAAACAGTGTGAGCAATTATTTGACTTAATTTAAAAATTTTAAATAAGGAGAATTTTGAATATCAAAGTTAAATTTTTAATTAAGAGAATAGAAAATTCCCCACAAGCCCTATTGTGTTGTATATAAGAATAAAGAGAGGAAAAAATCAGATAATAGCTTATACTGTTTTTAGTTAATTCCCAAAGTTTAAAAGTAGGACGGAAATGGGTACTGTCGTAAAAAAATAAATGTCTACCTATTTGGTATTTTTCTATAACTACATGGAGACAACAATTGTACAAAATTTCGTCAGAATCCTAGGTGGTGATAAATAAAACTATGTTGATTTGACATGGAATTACTCCAGCGCGAACCATAATAGAGACTACTAATAATAGAGAACAGTCATTGATACGTATACAATGAATTTATTATATGAGTCTTAGATAAAATATTTAAAACTCTAACTTTGCCTGGCTAGGTTTTGTTACAAGTAATGAAATCAATTTTTGAGGAAATGAATAGGTGTGTTTGACCACCAGCAAAAAAGCCAATTTCTTCTTCTTTACCTGCGCAATGGAATTTTAGAGGAGCAAACATTCCATTCCATATGCGTAGAAGAACAACTTCGTGAAAAGCACCTATAAACTGCCACAAATATCATAATGATGGAACACCACCAGATGTTCGGAGCGGGTTGAGTCTGTTTATTCCAATAATTCACAAACTGTTTACAATCTCAATAAGAAAATTAAAAAAAAAACATCTAGTACATTTAGATGGCAGATCAACTGTATTTCTGCGTCAAATGAAAAACATCTGTGCCGTAACTAACCTTCTACTACTGCCACTTCTACCTCTTCAGAAGTGTTGGTTCATCGGATGTTTCATCAGCACAAGAAGTTTTCTTTTCCTTTGTTTTGTATAGTGGAATAATTAGATTATGTATCATTTCGTGTTTGCTCTGATATGTTGATTTTAATTTTTCTGTTGTTGGGTTATATTGCCAATTTTACTTACTTTTCTGGTTTAAATCAGACTATAGCAAATAAGAAACTTATGCATTCCTTTGATGTAAACCATGAATACCTCTACGAGTATGAAGTATGTATGTTCCAGCTTTTGTTCGCAACGATGTACTTCCAGTCACGATTGAGAAAATGCTAGCACCGAACAATATGTTGCCACGAAATTATGCGACCCAACTACAATGGTGGAGGCGCCGGAGATGATTAAAAAATTAATTTATCTACGACTCACATATAATGAGCTCATTGCATACGTATCTATGACTATATAATCCCCATCATTATACGCGCCAATGATTAAAATGACACTAGCCTTGTATAATAATGACAGTTCGTTCAAATAATGACCTCATTATTTGAACGAACTGTCATCATTAAACAACGCTAGTGTCAAAGGCTGTCAAAACCTACGTGGATGACAGTTATTTGACAGTTCGCCTCACCATCATTGACAAATACATTTAAAATATTTTGCATAAAATGGAATATATAAGTCGTAGATAAAACGTCGTATTTAACTCGCACATAACGGATATAAATCGCTCGCATGATTACACGCTCACCTACGGCTCGCGTGTAAACTTCATGCTCGCGATTTATATCCTTAATTATGTGCTCGCCAAATAATATACTATTATATACCTAATAACAAACTAAATAAATTTTCTAAGAAATAAAACATATTTTTTCGTTCATTCATCATTTTTGCATGACATTCAGATTTTTTTTATTTTCTTAGGAAGTTTCGCAAAACAGAAATGTTTCATATTCGCGATTTATTATTTATCTCGCATCGTCCGTTTTGGCGCACAAATCTCCGCATCGGGACCAGGCAAAAAGGGCATCAATTCCGGCGAACAAATACGTTAGAAAAATGGACCGCATCACACAAAACATCTTAGCGTCCCGTCCCAGTTCGTCCGCCAACCAACGGTAGCGGGCCTGGGGATCCGGTCGGTTGAGAAATCGCGGCCGATCGCGGCCGGTTTTTTTTATCCGCGCACGTATAACGGCGGGTGTGAGAGGGGCGGGGGGGATGGGCGCGGTAGAATCCGAATTTATCACGTCGCCTTATAAAGGATCGCCCGATTGTCGGCGTAGACCAGGAAAGTGCATTTGGTAAAATGATTCGCCGCACGGCGAGCATTATTATGCCGAAAAGTGAACGCAAATCCGGGATTTATCGCTAAGGAGGGCGGCGAGGGGCGCTAAGTGATATTTCTTAAAATCCGCGGAGTGGCGCGGAATTTAAAATCTTTGGTGGTGCGCTAAAGTATATCTTCGTGTCAGGATATTTGTAGTATGTCAAATATTTTTCAAACTGAATTACCCAGAAAATAATCTGGTAGAATTCGTCCTTTTAGTGACTTTAAAAATCAAAACACAATAATTAATTAGGAAGCTTAATATTTTTAAATTTAGGGAATCGTGAATATGGGTCAAAATAAACAGAAACTACAAAAGGAATAAAATTTTAATTAATATTTAAAAATAAAGATAACGCCAAAATGTTTAAGTATTTTAAAGTAGGTAATTAAATTATTCTTAGTTTGGAAGAAATTAACCATTTCGTGTCTTGAATGTCAACTTATAAAATCTTTTGTGATACATGTTATGGGATATTATGATGAATTTTTTTTGGTTGAATCAAGCATAAAACAGCTGACTTACAATTGTTTGAATCAAATTGGCTGTCAAACTAATTAAAATAAATTAAATTTATATTTACTCCAGTTTGTGAGGAAATAACTAAAGCATGTTCTGTATATTTTTGGCACTGATTTCAGTCTCAAAAACTAGACACAATTTACAACTTCTAACTGACAGGTTCTACTGAAAAATATACCAGAATACACCAGTAGTCACATTGACACTATGTCTCTAAAAAAGAAATAGAATCAATGAATTATTTTTTTATTTGACTTTCAAGAAGTAAAGACTTATCATAACCCGATTGCCATTTGGTCTAAAAAAATCTTGTTAGTTAAAAGCCTTTTTATTCTCACTGGAGACACCCTCTCTCAATTAATAAATACTTTGGTTTCGTTACTCCTGTCAGCTTTCGTTTCTAGAACGTCGAACTTTGAGTACGGCTTTCACTGAAACAAAGACTTTGCAAAGAAAATGATTTCAGAAAGTGGGCGTAATGAAAGGCAGCCGGCGTTCGCGAAACACAAGGATCGTATTGACGTATTTTCTTGG
The DNA here is from genome assembly GCA_964023965.1 of Melinopterus prodromus. NCBI lineage: Eukaryota > Metazoa > Arthropoda > Insecta > Coleoptera > Scarabaeidae > Melinopterus > Melinopterus prodromus. The sequence continues at coordinate 76,654,319 of OZ030391.1, forward strand.
CCCATTGAGCACCCCACTTTTGTCTGTCCCGCTAATTAGTTAATTAACTCAACGCTTAAATTCTAGATAAAAGAGCGAGGGTCCATCAAAATCTACAGCACTTCTTTCGGTGAACAGTAGGAATTTTCACAATCTGGACAGGCATTGCATTATAAAAACAAAAATACGTAATTTCTTTGAAGAATCAAATCAAACTTTAAGGAAAGTAAATTGTTGTTACAATAATTATTACAGGATAACTAATCTTAACGAAATAAGATATATCCACCAAGACCTCAGGCATTTACGGGGGACAATATGAGTATTCTAGGATAATATACACGCAGGGGAAAGGGAAGGACGAGAAGAAAGAGAAACATGCCCTTGAGTATGTGTGTATTCAGTACGACGGAGCGTAGGGTTCATCTCAGCATGAAAAATCTACATTTAAAGTCGCTGAAACAGTGCGAGAAAACGAGGTCGTGAAACATTAACCGTCGTCGTACGCATTCCGCCCGAATGGGCCGTGTTTTCATAAGCGTTGAGGGAACGGCGAACTCTGAATTTCCACATGTGTACATCTAGGGAACAGCGGGTAGGTAGGTATATACTACATACAACCAGCCCGTGAAACGGAATTGTAGAGTAAGTCGCCGAATGCGGCAAGATCTGACGGAATTTCCGCAAGCAATATTCATTCGTCCGTCGTCCGTCACGCTGCCCCATCAGTAATTCATAATTTTGCACAATGAAAACATTTTTCCTTTTCCTTAGAATTATTTGTTACAGTTAGGTACGATGCTTACATTATACAATAGAATAGAAAGATAAAAGGCTCAGTTCTTAAAGATTTATAATCCGTTGCCAAAGTCACAGGGTTAGCAAAAATTACCGGAACATTACCGGAAAATTATCGGAAATTTTCAACAATTTCGTTTCTTTAAATAGAACAGCCTATATATTATTAAATTTTTTAATTCTAGGATTAATTCTAAGAAACTTATACGAATTATTTTTTTATTAAATGCGTTAGTTTTTTAGTTATAAGCTATTAACCAAAAATAGTCAAGATTACCTAAATAATTCTACAATTGCAAAAAAATCAATAGAAGCTTTTTGGGTTTTAACAACCTCTTGTTAAAATATAGTTAAATATTAAAAATATATTTGAAAAAGAGTTTGTTGAAACCCAAAAAACTTTTATTTGATTTTTTTAATTTGTTTGCATTTGGAGAATTATTTAGGTGTTCCGGTAATGTTGACTATTTTTGGTTAACATCTTATAATTCCCAATAATAATTTTTACAAAAAAAATCTCCTATGAAAAATTGTTAATGTTAATCTTAGAATTAAAACACGTAATACTATATAATAATATATTCTATTTAGAAAAAAGGAAAGGTTCCCAAATTTCTATAGTAAACTGGGCACCCTGTATATTGAAAATATGGGTATCTAAACGATAGTTTGTTTAAAGATAAAAAACTTTTGTTTGAAAACTTTTTGAAATTTCTTTGCGGTTGGAGAATTATGTACGTGTTCCGGTAATTTTGGCTAAACCTGTATAAACACTTCCATCAAAATTGTTTAAATGTACACTAAGGAAACATTTACATGTCATGTCATATTTTGAAAGCAATGTTTTTGTTTGTATTTTTTTTTTAATTCTGGCCCCTTCTTTTTAGACCAAATTTGACCAAGGCCCTGAAAAACAATACAATAATAATAAAAATAATTAAGTAAATCTGAAAAATTGACGTATAATACCTTCTATTTAGTGCCCTGAAAAGCATACTAAAAATCCTAAACAATCCTGTGTCTGCGTCATGGTCGTTTGGGGTGAAATAGTGGCGTAGCTTGATATTACTATTAGTTATGCTCTCATATATACTCCTCAAACATGGCGGAAACAAAATGGCGAACCAGAAAATGAAAATTAGGGGAATCTCTGGACAAATTTTTATAAGCAGTTTTCTGGGTTTTTAAGGACACTGAATCCAAAAATATCATAAACATGGCAAAATTCAAAACTGCGGATTTAAAATAGCGGATCAACAAATTATAATTAGTGAAAATGTCTGCACAATTTTAAATTTTCTTGTGATTTAGGCACGCCATTTACAAATTTTGGTTCTTAAATTGCAAAATTTTAAATAGCGGAATTGCTTATTCATATTTTGAATGCCATATTCTGATTCAAAAACCTACATGCCATTGTGAAGGAGGTATGCGCAACTGATAGTATTGCCACTGGATCTGTTTTAAAATAAGGTTATGCCAATATTTAACCTTGACGCAGACAGCATTTTTTAAGTTTTAGTGTTATTTAGGGCACTAAATAGAATGTATATGCCGATTTTCGGATTTAGTTAATTTTTTCCTGATTAAAACATAAATTGCCTGAGCTATAAATTTTCTTCGAGACCTAGGTGCAGCGAAAGAAAAATCACTCTTACTTACATGCTTTTACATTCTATTGCATGAAGACAAAATATTTAGTTCCTAATCCGATAGAAATGTAGTGTTTTGTTTGCTACCCAAAAACAGAACAAGGACACGCATTTTGATCCAATCGGCTCCATTGAAGAACAAATTTGTAAAGACGTCTTTGTCTGCTTAAGCCTATTTATTCGATCAGTGTACACAGGTGAGTACATTGGTAGTATTAATGACACTAAAACTGATTCAAGAGAAGAAACAGATGTGTCGTGGAAATCAGTGATGAAGAACAAGAAACCAGTAGCCCATATTCCACCCATTAAACGACGAGCTGGCACTTGGGCTAAAGATACTAAACAGAAAGCTGGCACTTATGCAGAGATCTAGCAGAAATTTTCCAACCAAACGGTATCCAGTCAGAGCCATTCACGGAGGCAGCTACAAACTTTGAAGAAGAAGCCATCTAGCTAGTAACTCCAAAGGAAGACGCCAAAGAAATCTAATCAAACTTTAATACAAAAAAATAACCTGGATATAACTGACTTCCCACAGCTAGAAAACATGACAGTCGCAACTTTTACAGTTGGGCACTGCGGTTACTCGTCAACTGTAATCTACTCTAGTACTAGTCCAGTAACTCTGTAAAAATCAGAGCACAGTGAGTGTACTATTAACCCAGTTTAGGACATCATCAATCATCCTAGTTAGATCTGAAGATGCCCACATTTGTATGGCAAAAATGCTCACTATTAAAATGCACTAAAACCTATATTTAAGGAGAACAACAACTTTTCCACAGCAAATCATCTGTTTTGGATTTCCACACCCGCGATTAAAACTTCGCTACGATTATTCCAGGTCAAATTATTTTAACTTAAGTTAACTGAGAAGCTATTATGTCTAGTCGAACTTAAAGTGTGTTTTAGATTTCTTTATATAATTGTTGATGCAAGTTAACTAACTGGTTAGTGATTGACATTTCGGGATCGACCTGATCTTTAACTTTTAACAAATGAAGCCAAACAAAACCTATATTTCTGGTAAAATCTGGTAAAAAATAAATCTCCACTTCTCGTTCTTCGCATCTTTCAGCACGTTAATTTTAAAACCACCAAAAATACATTACTGTTTAATCTCGTTCCATGTCAAGCACCCCCGTAAAACACGACCCAGCATCCAGTTACTGTTTTTGTGCCTGGTATCGTAATCGTTTCACACGCGTATAATCGTGAAAATATGCTTATCAAAAAAAAGGACGCACAGGAAAAGTGTTATAAATCCGACAACCGATTAGAAAGCCTGTCCACCTCCACTAACCCCTCTGCATAAATGAGGCGCGCTGCATCATGCATTATGGACGCGCTAAGTAGTTTTCCATTAAAATATAAATGCTCAAAAGGGTGAATTAAGTATTGGAAAGTAAGTACACCGCGCTGCATCCGGATGGACTAGGATAACTTAATTGTTTATTATTAACCAATTATTAGTATATATTACGCAATTTTTAACTAGCTGGCAATATTTAATAATCGAAACATATATATTTTCTCAATTTACGCAAATTACAAATTAATCCAACAAAACATTGATATTGGGAGAGAATACAAAATAATCGGTAAGAACAGAATGGGGTTTATTCCAAATGTATATATCTGGGTATTTTCCGATTTTCCAATTTAAATGGAGCGCGTAGGATTTCGGGCTCCAAATCTATAAAGTATCGTACACGAACCATTTAGTGCTGTTATTCCTTAATCTTCTCTTGACTCGCGGCCAAATTTGGGGGGCGGTAATTTCTTTGCGCTGGGGATTAGCGGGCATTTTCCAATAAACCGAAGTTCTATAAACGAACCCCGAAAGCAATATAAATTAAGGGATACTCTGCGTTTTGCATACCCGGCTTAATAATATTAATACACGTCGCTAAACTGCCGTTTAAACATTTGAAACCGGTGAAATTTTTATTCAAATAAGTTAATTTATATAATATACAATAACAATATTGTTGTTCGTACTATTTAGCTATGAAAAACGTATCTAACGTCAGAAAAATAATACAGGGTTACTACAAAAGAACCATCCGATATTAACGCCCGTAAACTGACGTCAATAGTAGGAGGCACGTATTTAACACCAATAAAAACTAAACTTGACTTAGACTCAGTTAAAATCTTTTGGTTTTGGTTGCTTTAAAGTTTAAACTGACGTTACGTCGACCCTTGGCAACAAACAAACATACTACCCCGTTTGCGTAACTTTGGCACTTTATTGAAACTCTCAATTGTAGGTCAATATTTTAGGTGCCGCCGCGTCGGGTACTTTATGATTCGGTCATCAATATTACCGAAGAACAATGCTATCAAACGTATCAAATAGTTTTTCAATGCACTTTAGATTAAATCAAAAAAGAAAATGTTTTGTATTTTTAATCGTAATAATATTACACTTACTGTTTGTGAGGACATGTTAATTTTTTTAAATGTGGCGGGTGTGACACCATTGTGTGATGAGTGTGGCAAGCTCAAACTAATAAAAAACTAAAATAACAGTTTTAAACAAACTGGTTCAAAAGTGCTGAAAGTTTCGCATTATCCACGTTAGATATTAAATATTAGACAAAAAACGCCCACCATTATTTTGATAAACATTGGTGATTAATGGGGGAGCCTCGTATAGATGGGTAGAAAAATTTAATTTTTTTTATTGTATAAATTGAAAGTATATCATTTTAAGAATATGCTGTTAAAATCTAAAAAGCGAAATTTCTAGCGGTTGCTTAGATATAGGTACTTTCGCTAAGGTCCTTCGGCGCGCTGAGCAGGTTACAGTGGTGGTAGAGGGCCGCTCGGTACGCGTTCGAATACAAACACACCCTGCTGAGGGGGGATTTGACCCCGAAGATGACCTCTTTTATGACTGAATAGCAAAAACATCGAAAATGTAAAGTAAAGTAAAAATACGTTTTTGTCTACCGCATTTTTCAATCGCATTTTGCTCGGAAACAGTTTTTTTACATTTCCTAGTTGGCGCGTGAAGTTATTCAGCGAGGTTTCAACGCATATGAATAAAAAAAATACTATTTGAAAGATAATTTAATCAGCTAGTCTACATACCTATTGGATTTTGCAACAAACAATTATTTAACCACTTTTCTGCAAAAACAATAAAAAAAAACTGATTTTTTTTCAAAAGATCGCCATTTTGTTACTCATTTTTTTATACTTAAAAATTAGGTAAGTGGACGAGATATTGGTATGATAACAACTACAAAATCATGTTGGTATGTTTCAGAAGGATACAGCAAAATCAAGCGCCGATTATGAAGAAAAAAAAGTCATCAACGTCATTAGTTTTTACGACGCCCTTAAGTAAAATTTTACAATAGAAAAATATTATTAATGGTATTCTCAAAATACTCAAGACCGTACAGTAAAAATTTGAAATAAAAATATTCCGTAGTTTTTTCAGGAAAACAATCCCAAAGTTATCCTAATTTTTTTGCCATCTCTGGTATAGATGGCATAGATGGCTCCCCTTTAATAACTTGTAATTAAAATAACTTAATGATCCATAATAATTTTTGAAAATATTGTAAACAAATTTACTCAATACGATACCGGGAAATTAAGCAGTAATTAAGTAACTTGGCCAGGTCCTCAAGAAGTCTCTTACAAAACCGTAGCAATCTTATAAATTTGGATTTTGAATGACCCCAATATCTGATGTTTAGTTTTTTTAACAAAATTATTAACACATTTTTACTTTATCATACGCAGTATGGTAAAGTATTGTAATCATGCCGAAAAACAAAATTGAGATTTTAGCGGAAATAGGTCTTTTTGGGTCCCCTGAACATTTTTGACCAAGGTACAAAAAAATGTCTGTGTGTGTGTGTGTATGTATGTCTGTGTGTGTGTAAACGATTTTTGTGGCGACGATTCCGGAAAAACTACTAAAGGTGTCGGGACGAAAGTTCATATTTAGAAGTTTTATTACCAAACTTAGAGCTGAAAAGCTTTTGGTTCAAAATGGTCCAAAGGAACTGGCTATTTACTCTTAGCATTTTTCAACGATTTTGCAAATGAGCCGCCATTTCTGTAATTTCATCAAAATAAATAAATAATAAATTAAAGTAGAGGAAATTTTGTATAATTTATGTCTATAACATTTTTTGGTAAAATTAATAGTTTAGCAGCAGGAGCAAATTCTATTTGATCGAGATCGGTCGCATCTGCATTGATATGAAATTACATAGTAGCCAGGATTTTGACAAATATGTTTTTGTGCTGTCACACTCGTAAACAGCTGATTTCATGAGAGGTTGGAGAACCGCTATGGCACGTTGCCGCTCTAGTGCGGCAATTACAAATTAAAAAAAATAAAATCACCAATTTGATTGCTTGTTGATAAGAAATATCAACCCGTGTTTATATCTAATTCTAAAAGCGATAAATTGAGAAAATTGTAAATAAAGTATAGCGATGACTGTAGTTTGATTGTAGTATGTTAGTACGGATGTGACATCTATAGTGTCATGAACAAATATAAATCTGCCAGAATTTGGCTTTTTAAACTTGACGTTTCGTCAAAGTGGTACCAACCTAATATTTCCTATACAGAAATATTACCATTTTTTATTTATTTTTTGAATACACATTTCTCAAAAAGCAGCACAGTAAACGTTGGTGTCACTTCTGCCAAAAACTAGATAGCGCGACTCGCTCACAGGCGACGGCGACACTCAGCCTTCGGTGACGCGCCGCATCACCGCTCGTCGCGGTATTCCGTACTTTCGGCACTTGTGACATAAATTATTATTCTAATGACGTAGTGTAGGTAGTGTCAAATGCTGATGCTTTGACAATACCTACGATTTATCTCAATAAAATGGATTCTCACGCAGCTAAACTATTAATTTTATATATTGTATGATAAAGTCATGTGCCTGGCCACATCAGATTTTTTTATTAACACTTAAAAAAGTCATATAGTGACTAAATAAAAAAGTGTAATAAGTTTCCGTAAAACGCGTTCTAACAAGAGACCACACCCACATACCATCTACAATATTTTTCGGAGTGCTAGTTTGGAATACTCATAAAACGTGTATTAGAACATTAAAATGCAACAATTTTTTTCTGAAATGCTAAAAAAATCATAATTTTTTCTTCAGCTATGCACAAATATTCAAATATTGGAACCAATCCAGCAACAAAATGCAGGGAATTAATATGCATTGGCAACATAGTAAAAACAAGTAATGAAGCAGTTGGTTTTTCTACAGGGTATCTCAAAATTGGACTGTAAGACCATGATTTTGGTTTTCCCGGTATAATAAACAGATGAAGCTGATAGATAAAGTAATCAAAATCAGTCAGAATTTACAAAAGCTAAAACTGCAAAGTATTTCTTGTAAAGTCATATCTTTTATAGTCATTCTTAACTTAACCGAGCTTAATTTCTCCATAGGCATTCTTGACTTTGACCACGAAAACATCACGTTCCTTCTCAATGAATATCAGCTGTAGAAAGTTATTTTATCAAAATTTCAAAGGCGGGTGTTACTCTTCATCAATTTATTTACAATATTCTAAAAGAATCAATAACATCGGTCAGAACATAACTAAGGTTATCTAACATAAAATTTAATCGAAATATTTAGTCTCCCTTTTGTGCCACCATATACGTTACGACGTCGTTACATGTCACACTCAAGAATTCCTACATAATTTTATAATTTGCAGCTCAGATTTCGTACGTCTTAGGATCTCGCGTTCCCCGTCCTTTCCAACTCGGCCGTTATTTCAACTTTTAATTAAAGTAAGAGTCGCCTGCTAGATGGTACGCGAACCGGAGGCTTTCGGATCTTCCGTTTTCTTAAATCCAGTGTCAAAGCATCTCGAGGCAATAAACTTCGCACAGAATGAGACCGGCTGTCATTAATTACTCCTCAGGAGTAGGCAAAAGAGGCTCATTACTAGAGGATATTTGCAAGTGAAATTCTCCTTCGGGGGCGGACAAAGTGGAACTAAGAAGAAGAAATGGGGACGGGGCAGGGCCGAGGCGTAAAGAAACGGTCGTTCGCTTTACATACCGAATCGCGTTCCACGGGCAGGCCACTTGATTTATTCGCAGTCCACGGTTCAACCTCTTCTAATACTTATCCTATTCAGATCGATTGAAGTCTATAGCAGGCGACGATTGAACATGGCGGATACTTGCGCTAATGAGCGACAAAACGAGTCAGAGTGGGCGTCAGAAAGACGAGTGGCTGCAGGAAGGAAATACTAATAATAAGGAGGTATCAAGATATTGAAAGAAAAAAACTGGTCACTGGTTCAATAACAGAATAAAGAAAATGATAACGTACTGACAACCTTAGAAAAATATCAAAATGGTGGCGCACCGGCATTCAGTTGTAATTTTAAAATCGTTAAAAACAGTGAGTCGGATATCTCCTACCCAATTCCAATGAATTGAATTGTTTAAAGAATTCAGTCGTAAGCCAGTCCAGTACGAGTGACTTTTTTGATACTCTTATTTTTCGCAATTTGACACGTCATTGAACTCATTCATACATGACTATGAAAATTTCGAAAAATCCTACAGTCATATGTCAGAGAAGTTTCAAATTAATTAGCTGAGATTTACGTTTTTTAACGACACCAGAGCAGAAATGTCGGTGCGCTGTCAATATACTTTTTACTTTATCATACGCAGTATGCTAAAGTATTGTAATCATGCCGAAAAGAAAAATTGAGATTTTAGCGGAAATAGGTCTTTTTGGGTCCCCTGAACATTTTTGACCAAGGTACAAAAAAATGTCTGTGTGTATGTGTGTGTGTGTGCGTGCGTGCGTGTATGAGTAAACGATTTTTGTGGCGACGATTCCGGAGAAACTACTAAAGGTGTCAGGACGAAAGTTCATGTTTAGAAGTTTCATGACCTAACTTAGAGCTGAAAAGCTTTTGGTTCAAAAGGGTACAAAGGAACAGGTAGTTTATTCTAAGCCTTTTTCAAGGATTTTGCAAGTGAGCCGCCATTTCTGCAATTTCGTCAAAATAGTTAAATAATAAATTAAAGTAGAGGAAATTTTGAATAATTTATGTCTATGACATTTTTTGGTAAAATTAATAGTTTAGCTGTAAGAGCAAATTCTATTTGATCGATATCGGTCGCATCTGTATTGATATGAAACTAAGTACATAGTAGCCAGAATGTTGACAAATAGGTTTTTGTGCTGTCACTCGAAAACAGCTGATTTCATCAGAGGTTGGAGTACCGTTATGGAACGTTGCCGCTCTAGCGCGGCAAAGTACAAAATACAAATTTCAAATAAAATGAGATCATCAATTTGATTGTTTGTTGATAAGAAGTATCAACCCGTCTTTATATCTAATTCTAAAAACGATCAATTGAGAAAATTGTAAATAAAGTATAGGGATGAGTGTAGTTTTATTTTAGTATGTTGGTACGGATGTGACATCTACAGTGCCATGAACAAATATAAATCTGTCAGAATTTGAATTAGCTTTTTAAACTTGACGTTTCGTCAAAGTGGTACCAACCTAACATTTCCTATACAGAAATATAAAAAAATGCTGATGCTTTGACAATACCTACGATTTATCCCAATAACATAGATTCAGATGCAGCTAAACTATTAATTTTATATATTGTATGATAAAGTGATGTGCCTGGCCACATCAGATTTTTTTTTAATTACGCGGATATGAAGTTAAACACTTTTATAAAACAGAGATATATTGGATTTTTTAATAAAGCTGTTTTTTTTTTGCTTTGAATACAAGATCAATTTAATGAATTATTTGTCGAAATAAATTATTGGCAGAATCAAAAATACTATAATTATAAATATTCAGGTCCAACTGTACCGCTGACACTTGATGTGAGCTCGGCTTAGGCTAAAGGCAAGATAAGAATTTCGTATCTGCTGCACCGTTCATTTTTAGGGTTAGTTTTGAACCGTTAGTAATTATACATTTATACCAAAAATGAAATGCCTGCGCCTGAAATGCCAGCGCATATACACCTTTTGGAGGTTTACAGGTTAATATTTGTTACATTTACGCACTCGCGAGATATGTTGGTTCCTATTTCGGTTTCCCACATGACATCAAGTGATGATCAATGTCTACGATTGAGCCAATAGAGATATTATTGTTCAATATTTTCGTTTATTACTGCCATCTTAAGATTACAACAATATTTGAGTTAAATTAATAAATATATTCTTGTATTTGCTAATTTACATTGCTATGTTGAATTGTAAATGCGAAAATGATTCATTGTCGATTTGTTGGTGGATATTTTAATTTGAAAATAACAATTTAATTGGATATGAAAGTATATCTTCTATTGAAGGTATAACAAACTCTGCACACTGTTTGGTTAATCTATGTTGTAAATTACCCAGACTTACTACATTATGGATCTCCTATAAACTTTTCTAGATAAAATCGTCCACAACTATTTCAGCTCCATCTATTGTCTATTGTCTATTACATTATCTTTCATCATAATGATGGTAATAAATTTATGCTTTTCCTATGGAATCTTTCTAGATAGACTGAACTGTCAAAACTCATCGCCATTTTTAACGGTGGTTCAAGACATGATAAAAACATTTATAGACCAACAGCTATACAACCAATATTTTCAAAGATTACCGAGCAATTACTCAAATCCAGACTAATCGACTATTTCGAAAAACGAAATCTTTTTAATTTAAATCAATACGTTTACATAAGGAACAGATCAACTATTAAGGCCCTTATAAGTCTGATACAAAACATAAAAAGCGGTTTTGATAAAGCAAAACAATGGTCGTCTACATGCCTCGATCTTTCTAAAGCTTTTGATTGTGTTAGTCACGCGGTTTTGGTTGATAAACTGGAGTATTATGGAATCAGGGGAATACCACTGAAACTCTTTCAATCATATCTTGGGGGGGGGGGGGGGGGAACAGGTGGTTGCGGCGAATGGTGGGGTGTTTTCTCAGCAGTGTGCATCTTATGGGGTTGTTCAGAGGTTTGTACTTGGTGCGATCTTATTTATCATCTACATAAATCATCTTGCTCCCAACATCTGTTCGAATACAATTCTGTATGCTGATGACACGACCATTTTCGACATCGCCGATAACCAGATTAGTTTGGAAGCGACGAGCGAACACTGTTTTAGGCAAGACCAAGGGCACGGACACACATTGAGCGTATTAGAAAGCGTTTTCTGTATGTTCGAACATATAGAAAACGCCTTCCGCTCCGCTATACGTTCAATGTGTGTCCGTGCCCCAAGAATGGTTCATAGCGAACAGCTTAAAACTGAATGTTCAAAAATCTCAAAATTTGTAGTAGAAAGAATTTTATACAAAATGTATGTTAGTTTGAATTGTAAAATTTTGAACTTCAGTTCTTCCACTCATCGATTCAAATAAAAACTACGAAAATAACAAAGGGATGAAAAGGGGATATACTCCTGTATACCATCTTAAAAATAATAAAAAAATAAGGTAAGACTCATAAGTTTAATAGAGTTTTATAATTCAAAAATCAAAATGGATCAAACTAACGTCACTGAGAAAAAGAACTAGCATCGTCTTCGTCCGTTGCATAAATTTTTCCTGATTTTTTCTCCGGGAAGCCCTCTTCGTATTTACAACCCTTTTGCCTTCCATTTTCATTTCAGTAACTTTACATCATTTTTTATGCATTCTTACTTTTTGTGATATGCAACTGATATTAAAGTTCCAAATGTGTTGAAATAGTTTTTAAAAGTATGCATTGGAGGGGGGGGGGGGCTATTATGTATTTCAGTACCCAGAGATATATATTTTTTTTAAATCCTCTTTCAGTTTTAACTGTATCAACGAGCAGTTGTTTATAATCGAGTAGTTTGAATAGAAATCCAATCAATTAGACAAGTTTCCCAGATAATCCTACTGCATAAACCATTTGTGTACATAGCAGAACTACCATCCCGGTCTACGATACCGAACAATTAGCGAAGCGGTAAGACGACACGCGGTTATTAATCATGTACCGGGCGAGTTCCCGTTTTTGCCAGTGGATGGCGTGGCGAACACAGCTATCTCGGGCGGGCATCCGTCGTTATCGGCCGTCGAGCGACGGTTGATTGATGTTTCCCGTCGGCCTTTGTCCGACGACGGACGACGACGCGTCCGCAGACACAATACCGCCAAAGCGACGATAGGTGGCGCGCGCGCGCCGTGCCTCATTGTCGTACGGGCGTTTTACGGGGACATTACCGCAATTGTTATGCTGATTCGGAGCGCGACTGTGACTATTGTGAACTCTCTACATGATTGTGCCTATACGGTAAAGTTTGAGAGAAATTTGGGAGAAAATCTTAGGTTGAAGCATAGTTTTAAACTTGTTTAACTTTAGTTTAATATAAACACGTTTGTAAAATTTTTGATTTGTTTTATTTATTGTAGTAATTGAAGATCCGGAAATTATAATTATACAGGTTCTCTCAAATAACACTTATCACAAATGTAATGGACATTGTTGGAACTCAACTAACCTAGAAGGGGGGTGTCCGGATTTACAAAATTGTGATAAAATGACGTTTGCTAATTAAAACAAACAATCTGACAGCGAAGATACGTAGATTAGAAAACATTAGCATTTGACAAAATTAATGCTTGTTCCTTAATAAAAGAAAAAAAACATGATTTTTGACTTTAATCCGCTACTATTCAGCGAAAAGATTTTGTATACAAGATCGGCTATGATATGTATTAGTATTTAGATTAAACGATTGTTTAGTTAATTTTTTGGTTTTGAACTAGGAGGTCTGAGATATTTCTGTTACCAAAAACGATGCTCCGCTATTTAAAAATTTTTTAGTGGAAATTTTCAAAAAAAATACTAGCGAAATACTATATTTGGGCATTAACACGAAAACGTTCATTTCATTCCATTCTTAATCAAAATATTCATCATTATTGTATAAAATTCGACTTCCGACCAAAATTGTTTCTGATATTTTGACGAAATTATTAATCGAGAGCATATATCAAACTGTTGCTCCAAACAGCCTATTTTTTTCAATTTAACAGTCGAATCATAGATGTTGGAAGATCCGACATAGACCATAGACCTCATCACCGTTAGTCCGAGATAGGACCCACCGTCCCAATCCCGAGACGAGGAAACGGGGAGAAGCCTGTTGCCGAGACACGTGATTAATTAATGTAATTATTATTTTATGCCGTCTATGTAACACGAGTTTTCATTCAAAATGAACCTTATTATTCTTAAAATATAGATAAAATTCAAGAAATATCAATTAGTTTTATTTATTTGATGTATTTTACAGTTATGCATTAAGGGGTGCTTCTTATTTCATCAAAAGTTGTCAATATACTCTAAACTGACTTAAAGAGTCACAGGTCTAAAACCAATGCAAATATTGCGATCAAACTTGCGATAATTATATCAAATTCACATACCAATAAACAATATAATTAACATAGCAATTTTCTGAAACGTCGGAAATGCAGTAAAATAATCACTTACCAAGTTTTTGAGTACGTTGTTTATTTCAAAATCCCCCAGACGTACCTACTCGCTCTAGGTATCTCTACTATCTCCAAGCACCCATATTCTCTCCTTGCTCCATGCATTTCCAACCTGGAATGAAAAAACATTGTAATACTCCTTTTCTAGATAAAAAAATAGCAGTGAATCATTAAACGGTAAGAATCTAGAAACATACCGTGTTTTCCAGTTCATCGTTTTATCTAAATTTATAACCCAAAATTAAAATTCAAGCACATTATTTCAAGTCGTTTGAGATTTCCGATAACCAAATAGAAACAACCCCTATTTCTATACGAAACACCGTAAAATGCAATGTTTCATATTACATCCCTATACTAATAACAATTCCAATCGAAAATACAGCAATATAACCAACAAAATATTAGAACGATTCCCACCAATTCTTCAAACACCATCTCGTTCATACAGCGCTACGCAAGCGGCCAAAATACAAAGCAACATCAAAATCAAAAATAACTGAAGAATATTCAATCACAAATTACAAAGAATTAGTCACCGATTTACGAGCTATATCGCATGAAAAACGTAGCCCGGTAGACAATAAACACACAAGCACATTTTGCGGCATCTCCAGCTGTTTTACGCGCGAAAAACTAACGGAAAAATCAGAAATTGAAAACACGAAGGAACGCCGTACAAAGATTTGTGACACTAGCCGACCGACGCTACGTTAGCGGCCGATGGAAGCCGATGGTAGGTATTACGATCTATACCACACAATTTAAACCATCGCTTGTCAAAATGTTGAGCGTATGAATTGTCTCTTTCTACTATGCATTCACAATGCAAACAATGTAACACTGTTTTCAGTGTTAAAGTTAACAAATTGTAACAGCATTTTTAGTAAGTTTTTTCTAAGGGTGGTTACATTGACATCAAATGCCATATGTCAAACGTGACGTCACATAACCACAAACTGCCTTTTTAGAATAGCTCCCAATCGCATTAACTGCAAACCATTTATATTCTATACAGGTCCACCAACTTAAAGTTGACTCGATGTGTGCGCAGAACGAAAACAAGGACAAAATTCAGCGGAAGCGAGAGGAACTGTACGCTCGACATCAACACACGAATGATCCCCTCCACCACAACTATCCCGTGTCCACTGCGCATCCTAATGTTTACACTTGTCCGAACGAGTTCTAAGTGGTCGGGCTGTACATAGTGTACATACTTAAACATGCGTGTAGCATACTATAGTATAGGGGTGTCCAAGCTCCTTAATAGCCGGAGCCATTTTTCAAAATTTGAAATTTTTTGCTAGCCGCAATTAATTAAACGTATTTAAAAGGTATGCGAAAAAGGTATAAAATTTTTTTACAGAAAATATATTTAAGTATTGAAAACATAAATAAAAGTACAACATTTTTTTTTATTCAAGAAATATGAGATAATGTTTTATTTTTAATATGTTTTTGAAAAAGTTGTAATATAGTTTGAAAAATAAATATACACTGCGAGAGGTCAGATATTATTTTATCTTTCCCCTGCAATTGCAAATTCAATGTTTGCAAATGTTCCATGACGTCAGTCAAAAATATTAAGTTTTGTAACCATCGTAGTCATCGTCTAATTCTGAATAGGTAATTTCCTTTTCTTTTAGAAATGCAGTTATCGGATAAAATAAATCTACAAATCGATTTAATACGTTGTAGCTAGATAACCACCTAACAATGCAAAGTCTTTTGGAAGTTCTTCGTCCTTTAATTCTTCAAGGAAATTTTTTTATTGTCGATGATTTTTTGCATTTGTGCAACATCAGGATATTTTAAATATTTTGTAACGAGATGTTCGCGGTGAATTATGCAGTGAATCGCTACGAAATGTGGAATTCGAGAATCGTCTCCTAAAAGCCCAATAAGACCAATCTTTTTACCCAGCATTGCCGGAGCATCATCAGTTGGAATGCTTACAAGTTTATTAAGAGGCACATCAAACTTGAAGAGCTATTAAATCTAATAATTCTTCTTTAACAACGAACTCAGGTGAAACAAAACATAAAAACTACCAATTGCGGAAGATCTGTAATGTCTGTCGATTCGTCAAGGGCTAAGCTGAATGTAATAGTTCTTCAAATCATTATTCAAATTATATTCAAGAGATGTGTTAATTGCAGTTATACGTCGTTCGGTTGTGTGTCTCGAGATGAGAATTTGTGAAACAAATTTGTGCAATGCTGCAATATTTGGATCTAAAACTCTAACTACATCTTCCAAGATTTTTTAATAAACTCTCCCTCTCCATACGGGCGCTTTTCACGAGCAATATTCCAGGCAATAACAAAACTGGCATTTTGAACATTTTGACACTTTGAAACACATACGGAACAATAATAATTTTTTAAATATAATAACAAAAAAATGAGAGGGAACTCGGGTACATTTATCGTGAGCCACAAATAATGCTTTAAAGAGCCGCATGTGGCTCGCGAGCCGCATGTGGCTCGCGAGCCGCAGGTTGGCCTCCTCTGCTATAGTACAAACAAGTTTGTAAAATATTTAATTGGTGCCTTGCTGGCAGAAGCGCTAAATATGCATAAGCCATAGGTACGCCCGCTTATTTTCGGTTAATTATGGCGCTAGTACAATGAAATTTTGAAAAGTGCTAATAGAAAAAGAAAATGTTGCCTATAGAATAATCAGACACCGTATAAACGCGAAATTCATAAAAAAAAGTGAATAGAACGTTTTAATGTATTCCCATTGTTCTTAAATTAGCTATCTCTGAAAAATTCACTCTTTTAGCGAGCCTTACATCACATTGAAATCCTTGTGATTCGATTTATACGAACAAAGCTCTCAAATTCATGAACTGAACCACCAGCGGTTTGCCATCCTGTCTTTAGATTGAAGTTCAAAACTTCTTGCATATACGGGCAATGTACCGCGCGAACTCACGTCCATACCTCGCTCTGTGTAATAATTATTATTATTGCTTCGAACTTTATCGAAATTCAACGACGTCGATGGGAGACGGTCTTATACGGCTTACTTGTTTGAAAGCTCCCTAATATGGACGGTTCGCGATTAGGTGAGATCCGTGAAGTTTATTAGAGCGAGTCCAGTCGAACTGTGCGGTCCTGCTGTGGCAATAGTTCGGGTAGGACATGGACCTCTTCGGGCCCGATGAACCAGTAAACTACTCGGAAAAGGGAACTACATAGTACGACCGCACCCGAACTTTATCCATAAACACGTTCTGTTAATATACTTGGGTAATATACATACAAATTAACTTTAAAAGATTTATTATAACACAATACTAACACTTAATAAAGTGTTGTACAGAACTTTTCTTTAGAAAAGAATTAATATTACTTAAGGTAAACGCCCCAAATTCCGACAGATTAAGAATTTTTGTTACAAAAATTTTGTTCAAGGTAGGTAACTTAAAGTTAAACTTAAAATTATTGTAAAGTAAACATGAATAATGGTTTTTGTTGGACGTCCAATTGATCATTTAATAAAGTTAGGTTGTGGTTTCTTTTATGTTTTTCTATCTCGAGTTGTTCTAAAAGGTTTAATTTGTAGATTTTTTACATTTGTGAAGAAGCGCAGGTTAATTGTACTTTATACAATGACCTGTTGAAATTTTGTGCAGATAAATGTTAGAAGAAGTTCTGGATTTGTGTTCCGCAATCCGCTTTGCCAACTTCCTTCCGGTTTGACCCACATAAACAGCGTCACAATTAAAGTACTTGACTGAGTAGACTACAGGACTCATCCATAACTGATTTGGCGTTTTTGACATTTGAAAGTAATGTAGATAGTATTATTGCTTTTGAAGGCGGGATAAATGTTTTAAGTTTAAGTTTTAAATTGACGTTATTGTAAGTGAAGGGTTTATATGTTTTGTCAGGAGTTTTGTTAGGTATGTAAAGTGGGAATTTTAAGGAATTGTTAAATAAGATTTATTCATAAGAAATGTTAAACATTTATGTTTTACCATTTTTAATGAAACAGAGTTGAAAACTAGTAACAAAATTAGGTATCTTCAGCAGTGCTAAAGTTAAAATACCCCGAACCGTAAAATATTTAAAAAATTAAAATAAAATGGGAACCGATTTTGCCCATTCACGAACTTGCTTGTCAAGAGATAAGCTTGTATACCAAATTTCAGATCAATTACTTCATAATTACGGCAGTTATCGTGTACACACACGGACAGACAGACGGACATTGTGGCAAACTCAATATACCCCTACCACAGTAAATGTGGGGGGTATAATAAGTCCTTAGTCTTCTTCAGTCTGCCGTCTCTCCCTCATCTCTATTTTAATGTTTCTTGCATCTGAAATTTTTAGTGTTTTTCTTGGCGCAGCTTTTTATTCTTTTGCTTTTTCCGTTCCTTTCTTATTTCGCTAGAATGATTTACTTTTGTGCTTACTTCCCTTTTATTAACAAATATTCTCTCCAAGCATTAGATAATAATGTTGAATGTCAGTAGTTCTGACACTCGTGTCGGAATTTGGACAAAATGCGTACAATTAATTGTAATATAGCAAATGATTTTCTTGCGTAAAAACAGCAATAGAGCCATTATCAAGATCAGCCAAACTTTTAGGTTATATTCTGATATTCGTTAGGACATTGGTAGAAAAAGAATCGATTGTGGGTTGAAGTGCAATGTCAAATCAACACACCGGATGTCAATGAAATAAATTACAATGTTATTGATTTCTTATTTTATACAACTAAATGGCAATATGTGGGAATTTAAGACAAAGTCTTAATTTGGGACGTTTACCTTAAATCGGACACCAGTTCAACAAAAGTGGGCCTAAAATAAACCCTGAGGTACTCCACAACTAACCCGCGAAGTATCCGAATCTGACTCCAGCCAACATCAAGTACCTCTCTCTAACGGTTTTACAAACATTGTGTAGAGTTCAACAAAAGACTTAGTTAACGTATCGTATATTTTTCAGTTTACGGCGTAAGAATTGGGGACGATAAGAATGGCGGTTTGGGTCGTCGAAATTTCCCTTGGCCCAGCAGTTCCGGCTAAATATTTTATGTAAATTCTAAGGCGATTACCGTATTTCATCCGAAAAAAGCGCACTTTACACGGATACTACCCTCCTCCATTGTTAAGGGGGCATACTTCAACAGTTTCGAGCGGATATTTTATATGTTTTACGTCGGTCGGCGGTAAAGTCTTTGGCGAAGGTTATGGAAATTTCAACGTCTCTCGGATAAGTGATACAGATTTTATTACCGCCTAACACAATATTCTTCTGCCATTTTCTTTGTGTGGCGTAACATATTGCATTACAATGATTCAATTGTTTGATATTTGATATAGGTTAAAACATTAATTCCTAAACAATGATTGGTTAACGAACACCATGAAATACAGACGGAAGTATTTGTGCCAACAGACGAATAATTTATTAATTATTAGAAGCCACGTCAAACATTGTTTTCATTCCAAACTCGGACAACACAGAAATTGAATAGCCGCATAAAAAACCTACCCTGGCCCGTTAGTATTATAAAATATATTAGAGGTAAGTTTCTTTTTCTGAATACAACGGAATTGTAATTGTATGGTAAAAGATTAATGTAAGCTTTCCTTAACTTTCAGAATTTACAGTTAGTAGTTATAGCTACGTTTCTATTTCGTGGGAAATAAAGGATTAATAGAGTTCAAGCAAAAGGCTGCCAATTTGCATATGTTTTCAGATGTTTTTAACTGATATAATAATATAGAAATATCAAATAGTTCACTGCACCAAGGAACAATTATTTTTATTTTGTCTGTAAAACCCTCCCATTTAAATCATATCATTTGTCTTACATATTTGAAGCATTGAATTGAAACACTACAAAACTACTCCAAACAAATTATTTTTTGTAATTCACATGTAACGTTACAAGCTGTCAACATTTTTTTAAAATTAAGGTAAAGAAGGTTATAAATAACCGTCATAAAACGGCAAAGTACTTATTACGTCAAAAAGTTGATGCTAAACTATTTTTTCTTGCATTAAAACTCCCTAAGAAATCTTGTGTTTGAAGGCTTGTAACTTTGCAACGGCTGAAAAAGGAAAAACTGAAATAAGTGCGTTATACTATTGAAACATTTCTACATAACAGGAGTGACTATTCAAATTTTCTGCTCATCGGTTTAGACATGAACGCGAGAAAAGTAAAAAAGGTACGCGATTTTTGCGATTTTAAAATAGTGCCAATTTCTTTTTCTCATAAACCACATACCAAAAAAATATATAATTTCTGTTCATGTTACACTTAGAGAGTTTTCCATAGGCGTCATTTATTATTTCCTTTATTTTCTATGTAATAAAGTAAGCGGATATCTCAGAAACGAACGATAGCGGGACAACGCAGTTAGCACGTAATCGTAAATCCTTATTTATTGTGATACTCATCCATTGATGTATAATAACATAAAAGTTATCTGTGAATTTTTAAGATGAAATGAATGTGATCGATTCTGTGCGCAGGATAGTTCCCCTGACCCGTCCGTGAAAGGGGGGGGGGGGTACACGCGTGAAGTAATGTGAGGCTTTGCGCGACGATTTCAAACGATTAATTCTCAGGACCGTATTCAATAGTTTTGTCATTTTCTCGTTCGCTTTTATTTTCGATTTTTTTTTCTTATTTCTGGAATTGGGTACACATTCTGGTTTATGATTTATTATTACATATTTCACATTATTATTTCTGCCTAAAATGAGTAGTTGATGGTGATGCGTAGTTGTTCCTTTAGATTCTGGGGCCAAACAAAACGGTCCGGTAATTTATGCAAATGTTTCAATTGCGACAAGTACCTATTTGTCGGTTTGTGCAGATCTAGAAAAACCATCAATATTATAGCTATCGCCGTAAACTTCTGTGTCACTCAAAAAATAAAGAACTAAGTAAGACATTGCTGTGGTTTTAAATAATTCGTTATCATCTTCATGCAAATTGATAATAATTGGTTCTACAAGGGAGTCAACAATATGATCTTCATCAATATATTGGTTTTGATTTTCTGGCAATGTGCAACTCAATTTTACCATGTCTATCTTGAAAAAGTGTTTACATACATTTAACATATTTTTAATTGTAACTTTATGGTAGCTTTTGCAACTTTATTTTGTACGTAGATTAATTCAATTGCAATGTGTTACAGGTAACTACAATAATTTTAGTTCATAGCGATAAAATCTAACGATATATTTTATTTGTTTACTGCTACCTGATAATATTTGATTGCTGCTGTTGATTCAAAATGATCGATTAAAAATAAAAAAAAAAGATAAAAAGTATAAAAAGTTTCTAAATAACCTTTAGAATCCGGTAAAGTACTTATTCCGTCAAAATTTTGATGTTTAGTATATTTTCTTGTATTAAGTACCCAAGAAATAACTAAACAATTACTCACTCATTCGACATAAATTCTTTTTTAACTTAACTTCTTCTCTTAAGTTATAAAGCATGCCCTTTCTGTGTTAATTTTCAAAGAAAAAATGCAATAGAAACGTCAGCGTCAAAATTTCTTACCTTATTACAAACGTTTTTTCGCTACCTTTTTCCATATTTTGTATAGATTGGAATTCCATTAAAAAATACGTTGAGAACTTAAAGTTTCAATGCCTCATTGAAATTACAAAGATAATTTTAATATCGAAATTTTTTATTAGTTTGGTTCTGAAAATCTACGATTTTCAAGTCCTGAGATATATGTGGTGTTTTTCCCTTGATTCTGTGAACTGTTTATATTCGTATATTCATTTCTATTAATTTATTATTGATTATTATTATTATTCTTAGTATA
The DNA here is from genome assembly GCA_964023965.1 of Melinopterus prodromus. Lineage (NCBI taxonomy): Eukaryota > Metazoa > Arthropoda > Insecta > Coleoptera > Scarabaeidae > Melinopterus > Melinopterus prodromus. The sequence goes on from OZ030391.1 coordinate 76,676,137, forward strand.
AGTTTCCAAATTTGCATAGGTGTGCCCGGAGAAATATTGCAAACCTATTTAATGGATTTGTGGTAAAATATTTACGTGAAAACGACTGCTCGGGCGATATATCCTATTCCTAACAAACATATTTTTAGTTTAGATTATAGTTATTGTTTAAGGTCTTAAACATATTACCAAACTAGAGTCTTTTATGGTGATTGACGTGATAAAGAACTTAGCATTGGCAAACGAGGGTAACATATCACAGAACTGGTAAATCCACCCCTTAACAACGGTTGCGGAAGGGTATATCGCGGTGTCGCATTATAATAACCCCACTACGTCGAAAATGGTGGAGGTGCCCGAGAGAGGCCGGATTCGCACTCCGGGTCATTGTATTCTTCTTATCGCGATACGTCTTAGCGGACTTAGCCCTTGTCACCACCTACCCAGTAATAAATTTACCGGCTGAATGCCTTATTCATTGTGAATCACCGCACAGGTCGACCCTTCAATTGAGGCAGAGGCGCCAGCCACCGTCCGACGCCGTCGTCCTCCAAGTTTACGGCGCCCCCAGCGCCCTTTGTGCTTACCCTCTACCCCAATGGTGAAATTTTCTCTTATATTACGGGCCACCCGCTATACAGTGTTGAAATGGCTTTCCGGTAATATTGTTGCAAACCCGAGGTTGTTGTGTCTTGTCTTCGCCGAAGTTTTCGTATCTTATGTTAATTTTGAATTACGGAACAATGTGGAAGTAATGAACGCTGTTGTGTTTTATGAGAAATATGGTAGTTTTCCAAGACTGTTTGTTTCTAATTTTTCTCAGCTACGGCTTTATTTCTGATAAATTGTGGTGTCATGTCATTGTGGGATCATATATGGTGTCATAAATTCAGACCAGGCAGGCGAAACCTGGATATTACCAGTAAGTGAGGATTTTTGTGAATCTCACTGAATCCGGAGAAGCGTCGGACTACTATGCTTGTCAGAATACTCAACACAAGAGTATCACACACACACTTGAGTGTCACAAAACTGATTGCTTTACATTAGTATAATTGTTCCAAAATACAAAATACAAAATCGATCCAAAACAAATGTTTCGGTCGTTTTCAATAAATGAATAAGAAAGCAATATGTATTTTAGAATTGTAATGGAATGATTACCAACCTTTTGTCAACATCAAGCAATGTGTGAACAATTTTAATATGAAAATTATGACCGGAGAATACCATAGGCTATAAAATTGTAAAACTTGCGAGAATCAAAAAATTGGTTCAGGAGCTTATTTTATTCAACATTTGTAAAATTTTGTTTGAAACTTATTATGTAAGTCGTTAGGTTAGGTCAAAAAGACGGTATCGCTAAAAATTGTTGAAACATGTAACTGACGACAATAATCACCACACATCCACCCTGTATTTCAAACACAGGGTAGACTAAATTTACACTTAGTAAAAGGGAAGAAATAACCTCAAATGGTGGTTGAAAAAAAGTAAACAAGAGCAAATAATATTAATATCAATAGTATACAAAATAATACCATACATGCTATTCATATTAACAACAACAGAAACTAAAACCTGGGTATAACAGTCTCAAATGCAAAAGAAGAATACAAAACAGACAAAATTAAACACAACAAAGTGAGTGAATCTGAGAATTTTTTTTTCTATTTGCGTTGCCTAGGTATAAAACAAAATTTTCGTCTTGTGATCGACGATTACAAAAAGGCACTTACAAATACAAAATTCAATACAAACTAATCACTGCAGAAACTAATACCAAACTATCAATGTTATAAATGGACCTATCATTTAACATTTTTTCAGCAACACTGGTCGCTTCGCTTGGCACTATTTCACCTATTGTTTGAACTTTAGTAGTCAATGTTGTATCATTCGCATAAATAATTGGTTTGCAAGAACTTAAATGTGATCGTTTATGTAAATCAATAATAAATCTGTCTGGGCCTAAAATAGAATTTGTCAAGCTGACAAACGAACAGCTGTTTTTTGCTTTTTTCGTTTTTGAATGACCTTGAAACTTTCAAAAACATGTTTTTTTGATTGATCTTAGCCTGGGAAAAAAAAACCGACAACCAACCAACCAACTAACCCACCAACCAACCGAACATAACCTATTTTACGTAAGTTTCAACGGCTCTTACGAAGCTATTTCCATTTAGAATTATATTCCTAGGTGTTTTTCTTACATATTTCGTCCCTGTACATCATCTAAACCAACCAACCGAAAAATCAGTGTTAACATAACCTATTTTACGTATGTTTCAACGGCTCTTACGAAGCTATTTACATTTAGAATTATGTTCCCAGGTGTTTTTCTTACAATTTCGTCCCTGTACATCATCTAAACACAATAAGTAACAACAATGTCATTGATTAAGTTGTTCCCGTCAGCTTGAATTTACCCTAGACCAAAATTGATACATACAAACATTTTCGGGGCCCGCAAACATTCTTTCCCGAAGCCCGCAAAACCGCCAGCCAAAAAAAAGTACATACGCAAATATTTCAGCGAAAAATAAAAACAACATTCTACTCACCGGCCCCAAAATCGTCTCCAATTCGTCTTCCGGTACATTCATTGACACCATAAACGCACTCGACACGAATCAGACACCAAAACCTTAAAGACAATCTAAACACCGAGAAAAATGGTCTAAAAATTCAAGCAATGCAATCAAAGTACGAGCATCTGTCAAAACATTGCAAGAGGATGAGTAATACCGGCCGCCGGTAATGCCAAGCAGAGCTACAAAAAAAGCGCACTGTTTTTAATTACCGACAATACACTTACAGCTGTTGATACGGTCACAAAATCGCGACGGAGATGTTCTACGTACTTAACTTCACAACCTAAACGCATATTACTATAGCTAATCGATATATTTTTGCCATAAATTAAAACGATTTCTAATTCTCAACCGACTGACGCGCACGTATTGAAATTCTCACAGAACTGAGGTAAGCGTCCCCCCACCACAGATGATGTTTGGTCGGTACCATAGAGTTGATGAGCATATTAGAGTGCTGTTCGTTGTTGGGGGTAATAAAATAAGACTAACTTGTAATAATATATAAAGATTATGCTGGATTTTGCATAAATTTGATCGGATTAATTAATTATTTATTTTTGTATTCTATTTTCAATATGGAGCACGTTTTCTAGTACGAATATAACCACGCTGCGAGTTCTCCAATTCAAAACATTGTACAATTAATCAGTTCACATTGCATTTTTAATTCCATTGTATCCAGTTCCGCGTCACGGCTATTTATTAAGAGCTCTACAAATGTTGGCCGGATAATGTTGTTGAAAGTTGCTATCCATTAACATAAAAAATATAAAAATATGGATTTTTTTTTGTCCATGCGTCCCTCTCGATTTGTTCTAGTCTTCAAAGAAATAAGTTCAGCAAAAAAGAAAGCTCAATTGGGCAACGAAAAGGGGTACCACAGTCAATTTTAAGTTTTAAAGTCGCAGCAATTGTTTTGTTAATTGACGTATACTCTAATTTAACATTCACGACATTGTTTTACGTGTTGTGTTCGAATTGTAAATGCCAATATCAACGGGCTAACCGTTAGATATTTCTATATTAAAGAGAATCAGTCTACATGGGCTACTATTAACAAAAATTATTTCAGCGGAGAAATGATCGACAGTTCCTCTTTCCAATTTTCCTTTCAAATCAAATCCCTTGTATGGTTTACAAGGTATAGCTGCAAAGAGATAATAGAATTAATGATATTTTTCACTGGTGGACTCGAAAGGAGCACTTATTTTATCTTAACAGATAAAGTAAACTTTTATTATTAGAAGTGCGTGTAGTTTTTTGCGATCCGTCATTGCTTTCGAGATATTTGACTATAATATTTGGCGATAAATTGACAAACAAAAGGAAAGGTAGAACGAGGAAAAGAATTTTTTTACCGAAGACGATAATTTTCATTACATCACATTCGAAATATCCGCCACTCTAGTGTGCTTTGAATACGGAACGAATTATTGATTATTCTGTCGTATAAGTGTGGTTTATTGCTTGGTTTATTGATGTCTGATATTTTTACTTAGAATTTACCGCTGAATACTGAAGGGTGGATTCGCACCCAGTTTTTACAATAGCGCCACGAGTGGACTTAAATTTATTAAATAACATTAGGAATATTATTCTTTCATATGCAATAAAGATAAAGATATCAGTGACGTAGGATTTTAATATATCAGATGCAACTACAAAAACTAACAGTATGTAGCAGAGGTATCAAAAATGTACTATATTTTCAGTATCAATACATTTTTTAAAATATTTAATATTAATTCAGATTTGGGCATTTTAAAAGGAATTTTACGACAATTATATTACAACTGTACAATCTTACAACTATATTATATTACGACAATTATACTATTAATGTATATAAATTTGTTTAATAGTTTTTTAATGTTGTAATTTAGTTGTAATTAGTAAGTCTATATGCGTTACTAAATAACTTAAGTAATTAAATGGTTAATAAACAATGTGAGATTATATAATTCGGTATCCAAAACATAAATAATTAGATTTTAGTTTTCTCAGAAATAATTTATTTTGCTATAATAATTAGAATATTGCACTTCAATAATATCTAAAAATGACGTTATGATTTAAACTTTTGTAAGTTTATTTGTTTGCATGTTAAACAAATCACATATGTCCCATAAGTCTTCCCATTGTCCAATCTACTTTAAATTTGGAGGGAAATAGTTTTTCAATACGTAGAATAAGTTGCAGGTGTTGTGTGGACCAAATTTCGCAAAGAATTTTTGTTAAGAGTAACAAATAAAAACATTAATATTTTACTAACATTTTATACAATACTATACCTATATAGTACTATACAACATATACAGAGCTGTTTCCTCATCCATGTCAGAATTGTCCGACCGCTCAAGATTAACGAAGACAATTATCGACACAGATGAAGAACAACCGTACAAAAAGTCGTATTAGCCGTCGAAGGGAGAGGATCATCAGCAGGACTCCCAATGGGAGGGCAAAATCGTGGACCCTACCGCATTTCTACCCTCCTGGAATCCCAGAGCGAGTAAGACGATTCGATAGAATCGGATAGAAAATTAAAGTTCGATTGTAATGAAGGAAAACACTTCGTCTGGTTTTTGTCGATCTTTCCTACCGCCTCTTCGCCCCCTGTGACAGTAGGGCGAAGTCGTTAAGGATAATGCCGACGACTTCGACGCCCAGCACGACTAATTTTGCAAGCAAGAGAAATCGTCTTCTCCGATGTGTCTGCCAAAAATTTACTTTTAACGGAAGAAGGTGATTAAGTTATTTTATTGAGAAATAAACATTAAGAAAAAACATTAATAAAATTATTTAATTTTGGTGTGGATGTGAACTAATTGCCCTGAATTTGGAGTCATTCCAATTGTATTTTTATTACTCATTAATGTTTGATTCCCAAGATTTTTCTTCGTGCGGTAGATGTAGCTTAAAAATTCAAGGTTCCCGTAGGGTCATTCCCAGGGCAGCGACCTCTACCTTTTTTGGACATTACCGCTCGTTTTATAAACTTTGTCTTTATTTGCATTAATTCGGCTTTATATTTACAAACAACATACATAGAGAGCATTACACAAATGCAGTATAACACAAAAAAGACACATGCACTCACATAATATATATTTATATATTTATACACAGATTTGCCCTTCCGGGACCATAATTGGTAGTATATTTTTTGAATAATTGAATTTTTTGAGTAAATGTATACATCAGAAAACAGAATGTGATCCAAATTAATATATTCGTTATTTGAATAATTTTGCGGAGGTATCGTATATTTAAAGCCATTGTCTGAATTATTTCATAATTAACAATTTTGTTTACTTGAATTAAATAATGTCTTATTTCTTTCAAATAAATTTCTTCACTGTTAGTTTGATTTGTAACAGATAATAATATTCAATATATTTTAAGAAACTATTCAGTTTAAAGAGGAGAGTGTTATTATCCAAGTAATTGGTGCGTGCAAAAGCTTGGAAAAGCTTCTAGAAAATTATGTTCACCCACGAAAATTTGTAAAAGTGCCCTTGTACTATAAAACCACTTGTCCTGATGTTAAGTTTATTCATGTTTTCCAATTAATTGACGTAACCACTGAAGACGGGGTGAAACCCGAAATCATGATATGCTAGAACCCAATAATTATAAATTAATCATTAACAAAGAAGTTTCATTGTTACAACTTCACTGCTCAAAAATGGAGTCATTCTTCGCCATACTAAATATATTGTCAATTTTATGCAAAGATGTTTCGATTCTCCGTGGTCAATAGTGAAACTTCATCTACAACCACACATAAAGGCCGCAGACAAGATTTTACGGTAATAATCCCCAACACATTTTAAACTTGTTTCCTGATTGATAACAGAAACCTAATTCAATTATATAGGGAATATGACGTAAATAGAATCCAAGTGAGAAGTAATTTTTAAAATTAATTAAAAGGATACGGTCTCAGCCCGGATTCGAACCGGGGCCTTCTTCCTTGCCGGGGAATTGCTCTACCGCTGAACTACTGAGCCCTGTACAGGATATAGATTTAATTCGTCATTTCAAACGATAGTAACAGTACGGGTTGCTGTCTAACTACTATTATCATGACATCTATTGGACACTGGTGGAAATTGGTTCATGGTATGTCAAGGTTTATCGCAAATCTTGCTAGTGGAAAGTAGGTAACTGGTTTAATCGGTTTAAATATACTATATAGGGAATATGACGTAAATAGAATCCAAGTGAGAAGTAATTGAGACCGTATCCTTTTAATTAATTTTAAAAATTACTTCTCACTTGGATTCTATTTACGTCATATTCCCTATATAGTATATTTAAACCGATTAAACCAGTTACCTACTTTCCACTAGCAAGATTTGCGATAAACCTTGACATACCATGAACCAATTTCCACCAGTGTCCAATAGATGTCATGATAATAGTAGTTAGACAGCAACCCGTACTGTTACTATCGTTTGAAATGACGAATTAAATCTATATCCTGTACAGGGCTCAGTAGTTCAGCGGTAGAGCAATTCCCCGGCAAGGAAGAAGGCCCCGGTTCGAATCCGGGCTGAGACCGTATCCTTTTAATTAATTTTAAAAATTACTTCTCACTTGGATTCTATTTACGTCATATTCCCTATATAGTATATTTAAACCGATTAAACCAGTTACCTACTTTCCACTAGCAAGATTTGCGATAAACCTTGACATACCATGAACCAATTTCCACCAGTGTCCAATAGATGTCATGATAATAGTAGTTAGACAGCAACCCGTACTGTTACTATCGTTTGAAATGACGAATTAAATCTATATCCTGTACAGGGCTCAGTAGTTCAGCGGTAGAGCAATTCCCCGGCAAGGAAGAAGGCCCCGGTTCGAATCCGGGCTGAGACCGTATCCTTTTAATTAATTTTAAAAATTACTTCTCACTTGGATTCTATTTACGTCTTATTCCCTATATAGTATATTTAAACCGATTAAACCAGTTACCTAATTCAATTGTTTCTTATCAGGCATGAATTAATGCAATTAAAATACGCTTTTCATATAAGGATTCGACATTCATCGCGCGTATTGTTGGTTGCCTATATTGCAATTTAGCGATGGAAGTTATTGTCGATTTCAAAATGTAACGTTAGCCGATATGCTACGTACAATAATATTGTATGTTGTACGTTCAAACAGGCTCGGTATTCATAATACAATATACATTATCTGTACCGTTCTTGTAATACATTACATTACTGGTGGGCAAATAAAAACTATTATTATTTTTACATGATCATTGTATTAATTATTAAGTTCCGTACATATACTCGTGGACGTCATAAATTCATCGAAAGCACATGGCTATCAAGACCACTAGCACCTGAAATTTTTATGTCCGGTAATTCATGAGATCATAGACTGCTCTGCTAATCTTTCTCCAGGAAGTCCAGACAAAACTCAGATCAAGCAGGCCATCGCCAACAGCAAGATCTTCAATTCCTACTTGAGATTGCCCTAGTGTTGTCAAATTGGAATAACCGCCTGGCTCTAGTTGGCCAGATTGATGAATGTGGAATGACCATTTCCCAAAATATTGCCCAAGCTGATAATCTTGACCTTGAACCTGAATTACCCATTTTTTTTTCAACGTTGACCGTATAGACGTGTTCAAGCACCCCTTTTAATGTTTTCCTTCAATACTTTTTCCGTAAGTTTTCCCGACCCCCTCTGGCTTCACCTCTGGAATGGGATGGTATATCCCGTGTAGGACTGATACTACTGAGGGTACAAAAAAGTATTGTTGGTCACAGTTCTATCTTTGTTTATAATTTGATTTCACTTTGTATGTTTATGGGGATTCCTAGGTATCACCCCATCTATACACGTAACTTCCCATAAGGGGGGCTGGAAGCCGGCCGTCCAAATTAAGAACGCAAACTATCTCATAACACGCCGACCTTTGTCTACGCCTGCTAGTTCGAAGCTGTATAATCGCAATCGGACTTTTTGACATTCCTATAGTATAAGAAGCTGGGAATCGAATGGTGTTGGTTTTATTACGATTAAGCAAAGGGTCAACGAGATACAGCCTATGGAATATCCCGATTTTTGCTAATATTTCGTGTCACCTAATCAGTTATTAATTAATTACGGATACTAATTTTCAAATTTCGGATCGGACTTTTCCGCTTTTAGATTGGCCGAAGAATGCTCGTTCGAACAGAGTCGATTTTTGCTAAGCGCGTTTAAAATAATCAAGAGTGGTAGCAGCGCACTATGCGCCATTTTAGTGTATTACTGTGACAGACCGCGCTGTGATTGCGCACTTTTATATAGGAAACAGAATTTAACAGAATTCAAAACTTGAAAATTTGTGTTTTGGTTAAGAATCCGGTACTTTTAGACCATACTGCATAGGGTGTACGACCTCAATAAAACCCCAGGTATAGAGTAAGCCGATTTCCTGGTTCACGTAAATCGCGTTCCACGCGATTTAATGAATGGCAATAAGGTAAAGGTTGGAATCGGAATCGCGGGGCGTCCCACTGATCGTAGAAGCTGACAGAACTGGAGGACAGCGCGCGCCTAGCAGAGGTTACGTGATTGCCTCTCCTAAATCTGCTCGGCATGCAAATGCAACGACGCGCGGCGGCATTCCGCTGCCTTGTTTTTTTAACGCCGAGCGCGCCGTCGGCGTCGCTTCATTTCGTGCTCCGATGCGCTCCTTGCTACGCCCTGGGACATCCATAATAATCATTTTTGGCGTACCGTCGATGGATTTTTGATCGCGTCCAAGGGGGGAAGCTTTGATTTGAACTTAAAATGCAATATTGGAATAAGCAGGCTTGCGTAGTACACTTTCCAGTTGTAACAAGTACGGTAACTAATACGCCCGATTAACCATTGTCAAGTTAGCCCCCACTTTTGACTATTAAGTAAATTTTTATGCAAATCGTTTGGGAATCATTAGGGGGAGTTTGGGAGTACAGTTTGTTTTTTTGTACCGTCAAGTTGGCGGCCCAAATTTCAAATTTTGTTAATTTTTGTGCGTTTTGTACATACTTAGGGAGGATTAGGGAGACCGCTTACAAAGTCCACTTTTGATGGAAGGGAGTATATTAGTTTGACCGCAAATCAAAATTGAAGATTACATACATACGCAAGTATTTTATTTATCGGCTTTGCTTTTAACAAATGTGTATTTAAGGGAGCAAGCGAGTAGATAATTTTACCTTAAATCAATAAGGTTGCGGTTATGAAGTAACGTATTTAAGGACTTCACTGTCCATAAATGGCACAAGTTTTGTCCATAGTCTTAATATTTTTAGCAATATTTTTGAGAACAGTTGGGCAGTTTACATTTAAAGTTTGGAAGTACTATGTTTCATCGTAAATGAATTTACAAGATTCGGAGAAAACCTTCAATTTTAGTTTGCACACGGAATATCGTTATATTTTTATCTGTTACATTCGGGTCTTTAGAAAATAAAACTTTGCTCCTTCGGGCGTTCGAAGAAAGTTTCTTTATAATTTATTTTATTAGGTAGAGTACGTCAAAATTAAACAATACAAATAAAACAATGGATATTTATGCAACTATAATCAACTGCATACCCAATTTATTGTGGTTCCCATGGTTTACAGTATGATTACTTTCAGTGTTAATTCGTGGCGTTTGTGACAGTTGAACATAAGCTTAATTTAATAACATAAAAGATAAAATTTACGTAGGTAATTAATAGTTATTAAATAAATTTAAAACAAGGTAATCAATAATATTTTTAATCAGAAATCAGGAGCTATATCAGATATAGAAAATAGGTTCAGAAAAAACAGAAAAGTGCGTTACATATTTCCAAACTAGACACAATACATAATTTCTGCGTTCACATTCAAATTCTATGAATAAGACTAAACATACCAGAATAAGTTTTCAATTGTTTAATATTTTTCATTGATGGCGAGGATAATCATTTAGTTGTGATTATTTCTTGTTAATTATGTGATTGGAAACATGTGAATTTTTCTGATATCCCTAAAAAATTTACTGTTACTTTTTTTAATTCAGCTAATAACTATATTACGTAATGAAAATCTTTAACGCCATACTTAGTCAAAGTAAAATTATAAGTTAATAATATGGTGACATACAAGGGAGTTGTAAATGCTACAGAATAATAATAATAATCTTAGTAGTAATCTTTATTGTCCAACAGCGCACCTTTACAGGACAATTATTAAATAGAAATCGAAAAATACTAAAAATAAAAGAACTACAATAATCAATAATAACAATAATACACATATCATACAGTTAGATTTAACAACAATACAATACTCAATTAACAAAAAGAAAAGAAGCAAAGGTCCCTGGTTCAAATCCAGGTTGTGGCTGTAATTCTTGATTTATTTAAAATTTACATCCCGCCTGTATGTCACCATATTAGTAACCTATATTACGTAAATTTAGTGTTTTTATTTTTTACATATTATTAAATTAAAGTTATTAACAGCTATCATAAACGACAACTGTAAACCCTGGTAAGAATTTTTCTTTAAATTACGGGCACCACAAACAATTGGATATTGTGGGAATGATGCATAGTTTAGTTTTGAAGTACTACTACCTAATAAAATAAATTAGGCACTCTCTTCGAACGACCGAAGAAGCAGTTTCATTTTCTAAAGAACCCAATGTAGCAGACAAACATATGTTTGTCAAACATATGAGCATATATATGCTTAAATTTTGTTGGAGTAGGTATATAAAGATGCTTTTATGCTTAGTAACTATTAGATACATTTCGACTTTATGATTATTTTGTGAACAATTGAAGGACACACAATTGTAACATAGGTAACATTTTGATAATCTAACGGTTTCAAAGGAATGCACAAACCAAAGCCAATATTCCAACATTCCTCTTGCAAACTAAAAATTAAGGTTTTTCCTAATCTTTTATATTCATTTTCGATGAAACTTAGAACTTCTAAACTTTAAAAGTAAACTGCCTAACTGTCCCCAAAAATATTGCTGCAAGATTATGAACAAAGCATATTCCATTTATGGAAACAGATCTCTACATACAGTCTCTAATACAGTCTCTAAATACGTTAATTCAGACGGTAGATAACCGCAACATTAGATATTTATTTACGGTAACACTAACAACTTCCTAACATCAAAAGTGAAGTTTTTAATCCTCCCTAACCATATTCGAACCGTCTCCGCAGGAATGCATCAAATGTATGGCAAAACAAAGCCATTAGCGCAACTTTCCGGCCGGTAAACAGATAAGTTAGGTTATGTACAAAATATTTATATTGTTTTGCAGTCAAACTTATTACTGCCAAACATCGAAAGTGGACTCCTTAATCCCCCCTAACGATTTCCAAAGTAATCTAATAAAAAAATACACAGAATGTGAAATTTGAGGTGCCAAGTTGATGGTCCAAAACAACTTTCATTTCCTCAGAAACTATGTACTCCCAAACGAAAAAATAGTACTCCCAAACCTTCCCTAACGATTTCCAAACGATTGGTATAAAAATTACCTAAAATTTAAAACAGGGGGCTAACGTAACAACGGTGCCCGCTTAAAGGTATAAGTCACTAACTAACATTTTGTCACATTTTATTGTAACACCAATTAATTGTAGTAAACAATAATACGCATAAAATTTAAAAATTAAATAAAAAAGTTTGAAGGCTTATACATTCGTATCTTATATAAGGAGGCGATTAATAAATGTTAATCAATAATAAATATTTGACAGTTTCTTTTTCGAATTTGATGCTAAATCTACCATTTTTCGTCCAATGATATGAATCACTATTTATTATCGCTTAAATATGTGCGATTATGTATGTTTTTTGCCGACGTTCCACGTAAGACCACCTCGAATCTTAAAAAAGCGGTTTTAATTTTTCTGATCCATAAATCCAATCGCTATTTGTTCGGCATGTTACGGTTGTCCTCAAAGAGAGCTTGTACAAGAGAGAATGCAATTTCAGGTCACAGTGGTGAAAAATTTTCATAAAACCGCGGTCGCGTGCCAGATATTAGCCGAACAAAAGCCTGCCGAACGCGAAGTAAGCAACAAAAAAAAGTTTAATATATAAATGAAGCGTTTCGTTCGACAGGCGGCGGCGCAACGCCAACATTTCTGTGGAGCGATTGCTTTCGGCGAAATTTAATATAAAAGCCGCCAGAGTGAGCCAACAGGCGGGACCCGGCCAAAAATATTAATGATGCATTAATCGGCGGGGCATTGATGTTGACACAAAGAAAATAAATGTTTTTTTTTTTTTTTTAGGGAGGGAACTGAAATTCTTGGACGAATAAAGCGAATTTGACAGGAGGCTTATAAAAATTCAACTGATCGTTGGAGAATATTGGATCGACTGGAATGTAATATAATTAAATATCATTTAAGTTTTACGTACAGTAGAGCGTCGATAATCAGAACCTCGGTAATCCGAACATTCGGTAATCCGAACACCCAGAAAGAAAAGCTAATATAATAAATCACAGAGTAACCTAGGGAAAACCCATTTTTATCGGTTCCTATTTAGAGACAATTGTTGCTTTTGTACTCGTATTTTCCACTATTAAACAAATAAATTATAAATAAATAATAAATAAATCCTAAATAAATCATAAATAAATCATAAATAAATCCTAAATCATAATAAATCACAATCAATCATAATTAAATTATTAATAAAACCCTTGGATATCCCTTTGATATCACTTCGAAATCCCTTCGATAACCCGTCGATTTTGACTTTTTGGCATTCTTATAGTTAATGAAGAGCGGAATCGTGTGGTGTTGGTTTTATTAAGATTGAACATTTATCCAATACTCGTATTTTCTACTATTTAGTTGTCATATTTAATAATCCGAACAATTTGATAATCCAAATCACCTTCGGTCCCAAATAGTTCGGATTATCGACGCTCTACTCTATTTACGTATCGTCGGTATAGCTCGTAAAATAAAATCAAGCGATTCAAAAATAACTCATAATAACTTTGCCATTCTAGTTGTAGTTCAGATTATAACAATGTTATCTGAGCGGGTACTTACATGGTCAATTTTAGTATTTAGTGGACTATTTACTTTGCTCATTTAACTGACGTTGATCTCGATAATGAGAGTGCAGCTATATTTTAACAGCTGAAATTTAACGAGACCGCAAGTAGATGGCAAGGCCTTATTTGAAAAGTTGAAGTGCGGACTTTCATTTCAATTAAATTCGGCAAATCGGCGGTACCAAATGAGCCGCTTCAAAAGTTCCTCCGATTAACTTTAGTGGAGATTATTTGCGAACTATTCAATGAAGATCCAATAACGGTTCATGAAAAGGTATAATGTAGCGCTCTTTCACTAATTGGCTAGCATTGCTTACAGAAAGCCGAAGTAAACTCCAAGGATTAATTTGAGATAGAGCTTAAGTTTCCCTTTTTTTTAAAAATGTAGGGGTTTATTTTTTTATTAAATCTTTGAAGGGACAAAGCCCATTTAGCGAAAAATAAAAGACACATTGATAACTAACAGAAAAATGAGGAAACCACTTTTGCGTCTGTAGGAAATATATTTGCAAACCCAAACATCCCACAGTCAATTAATAAATTCTCTATTGTGCTAACAAGACATACACAATTCCATTTTATATACTAATTAATCCCTTTATAATAATTTGGCGACGTGGATAAAGGATAATGGATATTGGATATTATGATATTGGTGGAAGCACGATATTTTTTAAAAAATGGCGTTGATTGGAAGCATCGAGAATTTCATCCCAGGAAATGATTGTTGATACTTAGAGAAGGAAAAGCAACTGTTCATCGTAAATGATATAAATGGTATGAAGAAACTGCCTATATTTATTACCTTATGTGGAGCTGATTGTTATGGCATTTTAAAATCTTTGCTTAGGCCAGCACACCGTGCAACTAACTCATTTGAAGAGCATTTTGCGCCCAGGTGAAAAGTGATTTGGGAAAGGTTCAAATTTTACAAGCGAGACCAAAAACCAGAAGAAAGCATAGCGGAATATATTGTACAACTGCAGGCACTCTCTCAACATTGCGATTGGGGAATCATTAACGCCAAACGCATTAAGAGATAGATTGGTGTGTGGCATGACTAACACCAAAATTCAAGCTAATTTGTGAACCAAATCTGACACAACATTTGACAGTGCATGTCAAATAATGCACTGTAATAATGTCAGGTAATTAGTTGAGATGGTCATATTCATGAACGCAAAATATATTGCTCCCAGGCACCAACCCCTAAATAATAATATTGTACGTACATTGTGTAGCTTCAACTGAACATGGAATATAAAACGGGGTTCAGCCTTAGCAATATATTAGTAACTTTTCTAAAATTCATGGGTAATTCGCCAAGAAAATAATGTAAATGTTTGTAACTTCTACAAATATTGCTGTATAGCTTACTTTTATACATTAAATTGTAGGTAATTAGAAGACGTAGCCTCCATTCAATGCTCTGTGGTGCACAATTGCTATCAATCCATAAATGACCGTAAGAGGTAAATACCAATATTGTAAAAATTCATCGCCTGCCGCACAGAAATGGTCATAGTTTCAATAAATATTGTTGCATGACTTTCTTTCATTCGTCAAAATGTAGCTACAGGTAGCCCTCGGTTACCTGCGAATAATTTTGTTTAATAATACAATATAACACATACATGTTATAAATTTAATTTTTAAAATGTATTCAATGATAAGATAAAGTTAGATGTTTTTATTAATAACTCTTAAGAAAACTAAAGAAATTTCAGTGTTATTTTTTTCGGAGAAAAGGTATCCAGGTTTAATTGTTTAATTGTTAGATTTTAGTTTTCTTGCATTAATCATTTCGGAATATGGTCGAATAGATGTTTCTTTTTACCATTGCACTTCGCTCCCAATTGTTGTCTAACTCACAAAGTTCATCCGTAAAACATTCCATAGTTGAAAGAATACGCTTTAAATCGGCCGTTTTTATAATTCTTTCACTTTCTACAACGTTTTCTTCTTTTTCTGTTGACTGTTCACGATCTCATTCGTTGTAAAATTCTTCTAAGTCTTCATTCGAGAGTGGCTGATCATGGGCTTCTAAAAGTTCTGTCACATCTTCAGCTGTAGCATCTTCAGATCCCACTTGACACGCAGGTCTGGTAATGTCTTCAATTAAATTTCCCTAATGTGGAACTTCGTACAAATAGTGCATCAATGCTGGAAGAAATTTACGCCAAACTACATATAAGCGTTATGCTGTAATAAATCTTTGTTTTAACGAATGCAAGTTATTTGCCCATTAACATTAATATTATATTAGTAAATAGATTATTGGTTTAGGTTTAAGATTATATTTAGAACGATATTCATAGTCCACTTTTGGTAAATAAGTTACTACGTTCCAAAAGTTCATCAGTTATAAAAACTCATCCTAATTGTTTGAGCGACATATTTAATGTAGTTTGATGTAGCTTGTTTGTTTGTTATGGACGATTAGCCAAATAGTATTATAAACTAACTATATTTGGTCTGTCGATTGGCTAATCAATTGTCTCAATCACTGGGATAACAAAATAGGACTGTTTCAACCATATATCGTTATTATAATAAACAGTATCTACATATTGTGCATATCCCTCACGGATAAAAACTGTGGTAAAATAATTTTGTGGGAGTATACTAGTATTGTAGTTAGATGTCAAACGGTTGGTCTGTTCGTGGTAGTGGTCTACTATAGGGAGAATAAACACTTATTTTACGTTTCCATGGTATCTTATAGCTCAAAACGGACCATCACAGCCAGAGGGCGAAAACATTTTTTCCCGACCACTTTCCACGTAGGCGTATCTCAAAATACCTCTGTACAACTCATCCAAGCAGAATCGGGTATAATTTAGCGGATTCCACCCCGACTTGTGGACATTACGCTCCTTTTATGGTGAAAATATGGTAATCCGCGTCTATTAAAGGCAGTTTCAGCGGCTCCTCACTTATAAATCTTTTTGCGGCGTCGCAACAGTGTCAAGTGTAAATAGGCGGGGAGAGTAGACGTCTCAGATCATTGCTGCGAGGGTCCAGGGTGGTATTAAGGCCATTAGCGCCGATACGAGCTAACCGGGATTAGCCCTTAGAGTTCCAACCCCGTACGGTGTTGAGCACCGAAGTGTCGGTCGTCGATGGCCTTTTTGCAGTCATTTCCAGGCTGATTAACATTTATGGCGGAGGGTGCTGGCAATTCTGGCGACGAAAATGAATATGTATATAAAAATATACATACAGGATATATAAAAAGAAAAAAAATGGAACCGCCAAAAAGTTATTATAACGGCAGTATGAACCCAATAGAAGTCAAAACCCTAAACTAAATATACATATACTAGTGGGAGTAATTTCCGACAAAAATATAATTCAAACTAGTGAAATATTCTACCACATTGAAACGCTGGAAAACTCGCACTATACATTATAGATTTTTTTCGGCCGAATTCAGATTGGAAGCATACGCATTTCCTACCACGTAACGTTATCGACGAAGCTGAAGGAAAAACTTCAACCAATGTAATTTTGGTCATTTTTATCAGTCTATAGCGGGTAATTGAATGCCCCAAGCAAAGTTCCATCTTAGACAGTGGGAGCACGTTGTTGTTGCCAAGGCATTAGCAAAGAATTATCGCAAAAATCTATCTCACTGAACTTATCCATTAGAAGCAGGGATGTTAAATTACTGTAATATTTTTGTAAATTACCGTTGAAATTGAAATTATTAATTTCAAATATTCAATTACTACGTAACATTCAACATTCACACTTAACATTGTAACGTAACATTGTAAGTTATGATTCCTACTTAGGTTAATAAAAATATTTGGCAAATAAAATACATTATTTTGTAGATAACTACCTATTGTACAGGGATGCTAAATGTCGGTAATTAATTTTGTATATTAAATTACCACGCAATTAAAAATTCAAAATGATAAATTGCGGATGACAGTATTACTTGCTAGTACTATTTATACCAACAATTTATAAAACGACAGTCCAACAGCACCATTATAGTACAAAATACTTTAATTCATAACCTACTCACAAAACAATTTCACAATCATAATTTTTTTATTCGGATCGCGGTATTGATCTCCAACTTTCCACCATCTAATAACTCGAATACAAAAAATATTAGCTACATGCTCTCAAATAATATTTTTCAGCAGATGATTTAAGGAGTGGAAAATGGCTTTGATAACTAAAAAATTGTCAGTGTTTGTGAATCAGGGCTAAAGTAATAAAATGGAAATAAATAATAAAAAATAACTTAAATACAGTATTGTTCAGGACTTTGAAATTATTATAAACATCGGTAAATTACGCTACTAAAAAATCTATAAATTACCATTCATTACGGTAATTTATTTGGTAATTTACCCATTAAATTACGGTTTTATATCCCTGATTTGACGTTATGTTGCAATTTTCCTATATCCAATGTGCCCACTTTTTATTAGTAATAATTGATCCGTAGAGCTCAAAAACATTAAATGCAAAGCTTCATAAAAATTAAAAACATTGAAATTGTCAAACACGCAAATGCAACCAATTAACTTGCTTAACTTGACTGTGAGTGTATCACAGTTAACGTTTTATTTTAAAGAACGAACGATGTTTATTCTAATTTTCTAATGTCACGTGCCTACTGAACAGAAATTAAATTTTTTGTTGAATTTATATGAATGTGTAAAAGTGTAAAACTATTTGTAGCCTAGAACACTTTCTAGAATAACCCCAGGGCTGTGAGGAACAACATTCTTTTACAGCAAATGTATGTACAGTTGGACATTGATAAATAATAATCCAGATATACTTCATATAAAAGAAATCATTGATATAAAAGTATGATTTTAAGATATTACAAATTGTTATTTATATTTTTGCTTAAATAAATAGAAGAGGGTGCCCTTGCTTTCGATAAACGATTTTTTTTTTTTCAACAGAAAGGGACTCATGTATGTTTATGGCATCGCTTATAGACCAATGGATTGCCTACCAAAGAATCAGGAACGTCACTAGTCCTGACCTAAATGTGGTTGAGAATTTGTAGTCGGAAATAAGGAGCAAGTATCATTATCGCACTAATGACAATAATTGTCATTTGACACCAATTATTGCTGTGATTGTTTAAAAAAATGTATTTGCAACCAAAACTTTTTAATATAAAAAATCAATGCTATTAAAAAAATAACAATATTATTATTTTAATTAACGTATGTAAATACATACGTTAATTATTTTTTGATTACTTTTATATACTTTCAAAGGTGTAATACTACACAAAAAAAAACACTGTAAAAATTTTATATCCAGGAGCAAAAAGGTTAAACATTGCAGTTCAAGATGTGTGGAAGTTTGAATAAAATATTTCATTGCAAAGAGCAATTTTCTCTGTTTACCGTGATATTGTATTAATGGGTACGAATAATTTTGACAATAAAAGGCACACAGTTCCCCCTCGCAGTGCTGAGTCATTACCTAGACATGGATCACGGTCGCGTTAACAACAACCATCATGTTCGTTGCTAGCAGGATTCTCAAAATATGTCATTAAGTTAACTTTTTTTATCACGTGATGCCGAGGATAAAAACAACGTTGTGATTTTACGTTTTTTGGTACGGTGCCTGCGCGGCGTGTACGTCATCTGTATTACATTACTGAAGAAATTTCTTCGAATTTAGTGTGATAGTTGTTATTTTGTTTCTTATCACTTATATTATTATTTATATTGCTTAATTTATCAATACCCTTATACAGCGTGTTCATAATTTGCAACTCCAGGAATTGTAACTATAGCCAAATGTTTTCTACAAATCAGTGTCCTTAAGTGCATTGCTTTGATTTTTCTTAAACTGGTACCGGTCCGAAATTACCACATTTCTGTTGTCTTTAATTCTCTTCTGTGATATTAAATACAAAAGTTGTGTTCCTAAGTACATACGCGCAATACTCATGTTTTCAAAACACAACTGTTGCTGATAATATTGATGACATTCGACTGTTACGTTGATCGGCGTCAGAATAATATAGATTAAACTAATTATAGATTAAAGTGTTTATCAGGAAGTGAAGAAAGTGATTTTACACAGTCGAGTGTCGATATCGCAACAAGAATGTTCGAATACGAAGAAGGTACGAATATCCAAAGAAATAGCTAACACAAATTAACCCTTTGTTTTAATGTAGGTAAGTTTTGTCCGAACAAATTTATTCGCTACGTAAAAGAGGAAGGGAGCAAAATTCCTTGTGATGGTTCCCAGGAATACTTCAACAAGTCACCTGAAGTTCCAGCGTTCTATGACGAGACAAAATTCAAAAGGTTCCAAAGTGTCCATGGTAAAAAACTTCTACTTACGCATGTTTCCTTTTTGACCAGGGCACAAGAATTTTTTCACCAGAACGTAACTGCTATGATGACGGTTAGTATGGCAGGACTTGTCACTCTTCTCTCGGATCCTGACAATGGGGTAAAAATTTTAATATCTACAAATAAATCCAGCGAGCCGGTACCAGCGTATAAACGGTACAAAGACACCATGTTACACATGACGGCCTGGTATGATGGAAACTTTTGTCCTGGATCAGAGTAAGTAAATATTATAGTATATCAACCACATACAATCCTACAAACAATTTCTTTGGCCATAACTATTCGTGACATATTTTTTAGCAAATTTAAAATGCAAATTTTTAACAAACTTCTTTGGTTAATTATTTTTTAACCTTTGACGTAATCATGTAATGTACTTTTTAGTTTATTTTAAACAATCCTCTACAAAAAACAGCAACATTTTCCACCTTACATCAAACAATTTTTGGGTAAAAGGCAATTGAACTATTGAACTCGTGTTGAATACGAATCCGAACTGAAAAGTTACCTACCAGATCATGCTTCTTTCTTATTTCCGCAGGCATACCTTTTCACAAGGCCTTAAGATCTGTGAGAAAATTATATAAAATAAATATCTGAATGTGTTTCTGAGAACAAGAAGTAAAAAGGTCACATTTCGTGCACGATTGTAGTGATTTTATCAATGATTAGAGACACTTCGCAATGTGCCTACTCAGGTTGATGTTGTATGTAAAAAGCATACAAAAATATGTCTAATAAGTGGTCTATTTGGTCTAAACAGTTTATTTATTATTTTGTTTGCAGAAAATCCGGTAAGTTTCACAGCTGTTGACAACGCTTAAAAATAATTATTAAAATATAAAAATGAAATGTTTCAAATAAACGTTAAATTAAAATAAAATGTGTGGATGAAATAGTAAGCACCCTAATGCACGTACACTACTTTCTTAAGTTTAAGCAAAGTTTAAACTTTACTTTTGAGGGATTTTCATGGTTTCTGGAACAACCATCCACCCTCTAAAAAAATGTTAAATTGGCAATATCAGATT
The DNA here is from genome assembly GCA_964023965.1 of Melinopterus prodromus. NCBI lineage: Eukaryota > Metazoa > Arthropoda > Insecta > Coleoptera > Scarabaeidae > Melinopterus > Melinopterus prodromus. The sequence continues at coordinate 76,697,187 of OZ030391.1, forward strand.
TTTTTAAAAAAAAGCTCTCCTCATGAGAACTTTTCAGTCCGGAGTTGTTATCAAATAGCTATTAGGCTAAATATAAATAGAGGCGTTGCCGTTTAAAAAAATGACATGTCATGTTCACATTCGTCATGCGATTTCTTGTAGTAACTAAACATCAATTAGGTTATCTTACAAAAACAAAAGAAAACAATATGTCAAAGGTTGAAAAGGAAAGATAACCAAACAAGTTTTATTTTTAACATTTTTGATAAACTTAATAATATATCCTCCATATGCCATTTAGCTTGCCAAACCTATGTAAACACACACCCGATAATGCTTATTATTTTAGATAGATACATAATATTGTAATAAAATTATTTATCAATCTAATAATAGAACATATTTTATCAAATACTGAGCATTAAAGTCCTCTAATTTTAACAAGTATTGCTGCCAGCTGTCAAAGTTAGAATTATATTCAATTAAATCAAAATTTCCATAAATACTATAATTATTAATAAATATAATACTATAATTATTAATAAAAAGAAATAATAGCTAAACTTTTGAGTTAGTATATCATATTACAGATATCCCATTACTTAATTTGTGAAAATATTTTAAATTAAATGACTGCCCTGGCCAACAGCAATAAAATTCGAACAAGTCACAACCAATCCTCGTGTGTTTTTATTAATAGAGTCTGAAGGCTGAAATTTTGAATAGCGTGCACTCTTCTAACAAATATTCTCAAAGATTGGACCAGAATTCAGATTCTTCAAAAACTGATATTCGCTTGTGCGATGCATGTAGTCGTTAGTTAGGGTAGTCACTTAGTTTCCATTATTGTCTTTTAGACAAATTAAGTAAATGGAAATCTGTTAAATTTACTGATATCTACACAGGTGTGGTGCATAAATTTATGATAAGTGGTAAAAATGGCAAAAAATTATGTTTGCTCAAGGTAATTGATCTTTCTTAACTTAGAGACAGTAGAAATCCCATTATATTTTCTTAAAATATGAAGCATCCTAGGAAGCATCCTAATGAGCAGCAATACAGTAGCGATGGACATTAACCTCAGTAATAGTGAATTTGTTTACATTGTTCCGTTAGAAATCGTTTTCACTCTTCTCGGAAAATTTTCACTTCAATTGAGATTTTTGCGTATTTTCCTCATTGGTAATTTTTTCTAGGTTATGGAAGTCGGTCCTAACTGTGAGAAGGATGCATAACGCCGCTAGTTCAAAAGCCAATAGAATTGGTTTAAGGCGTATAGACCAATACATGATGTCATTCACGGCTTTCGGATTTATGGGCTACGCCCTGGCCAGACAACAAGAAGTTGGTTTGGGTTCAGCGACAGATGAAGAGCTGGACGCTTTGGTGCACTTTTGGAGAGTTATGGGATTTGTTATGGGATTAGACGACAGGTATTTATAAATAAAAAATATAAACGAACTATGACCAGACAATAACCTATACACATTACAGGTTTAGTATATGTAGGGAATCCTTAGACGAAACAAGAGCGATTTGCAAAACCATAGTGGATGTTTTTTTGAGTGAGAAGATTGCTCTAAAACATCCAGATAGCTTGATGTTGCAGTTTGCCGTCCTGGACGGTATGAATATGGTAATGCCTTCGTTAGACTCGGAGACATTCATGAACTTCTTTTATACGTTAATTCATCCCGAGACTGAAGAAAATAAGCATGTATTTTATCATTTGAACCTTAGACAGCAGGTTCATCTTAAATTCTTCAGCAAAATTTTGGAAATGTGCAAATATGCCCCAGTAAGGAAGTACATGGATGGCCAGTTCGTGTATATGCTCGACCTCCTGAAAAAGTATCCTGAAATGCTTGAGTATAGATTGGATGGATCGCCAATTAATATAATGTTTATTTAATCGTCATTTATATGTTTATACTAAAATTTTATTTATGTAATGTAAGTTTATTAATATATTTATTCGGCCGCTCAGTCTGCGTTTTAATTTTAACAATTTTTAATTCATTTTTCATTAAATTTTCATAATTATAATTTTAATGGAATTTATGTGGTTGTGACGTAAAAATGCTTCTGTTCTTCCCTTGCTTAACTTGAAGAACAAGAATTGTGAAGACAGGATTTACCGATTTTTTGTTTGTGTTATTGTAGATGGCGTTAGTGATTATGATGTAATTGTATTTAGAATGTCAGTTTTAGTATCAAAACATATTTGGACTATGTACTGAGTACCTATTTATTGAAAACTAACAATATTTTCTTGTATCTTTACAGTCTGTGGAATCGTGCCAATCATGGAAAACAAATATGTAAATTCAATTGAATCTGTGAGTTCGAAGTCCAAAAGTGAAGTAATGTTAAAACTAACACAATAACCTTGTTTATGAAGTATTATTAAAAGTAGAGCAGTTAGCTAGATTATAATTAGTTTTCGCCAGAAAGTTTTGTCACAAATATGTATGTACAATTTAGATAATATAATAATATAATAATGCCACAGCAGTTAGCTACAAACAAAATATTAAGTAGTTTATGGAGAATAAAAGTGTTCATAAAAAACATCTTTGACATGTAGTGTCCTTGAACTCAATGTGAACTCAATACAGCGTAAGTACATTTTAAATATATCGGGTTGTTGTGGTATTTGATTCCAAAACTGTTGTCAGATTATTAAAAATAGAAATTTCGAATTCAATAGGACAACGAAAAATGTAAAACAATGTTTGGTTCTTATGTAATTTATTTACTGTGACATTTACGTGACGTTCGCTGTTCAAAATTCAAAATGTCGGATCCAATATGGCCACGAAAATATAAAATATGAATAAGCGTGAAACTTATTTCCAGTAACATTTGAAGATTGCAAATTCCAAATATAATCTCCGACTTTCAAAAAACATACAAAATGGCGTATCAAATAGCACGATAATTATTTTTTTGAAACGGTTTTGCGTGCAACATATTTTATGCGATATTTTCTACTCTCCGATTCTAAATCGGGAGGTATATTGTGAACATTTTAAATGGGAGATCCAATATGGCGACGAAACCTGTACAAAACTCGTCTTCGCATAAATTTGAAATTTAAGTGATTGATTTGGAACTCAATAATACCAAATTTGTAAAGCATAATTGTTATAATTTAAAATGGCGTAACTAATATAGCGACCAAAATGTTATTTCAATGCGATATTCTCATTATTTCATGTGACTCGAAGCGCCATGAGTTTAAATCTGAAACTAGCTTTCAAAATTCAAAATGGCGGCATAGTATGGGCAACACTATCGCAACAAGAAAATGTAAATACTCGACTGCATAAATCTCCTGTGATATTTTAGTTTAGGTGAAAAATCTTATGTCGATTATTAAAATTGACAGTGTGGAATCCGCAAGGAACAAAAAAAGTTAACAGTCGCATTCGCCCGGCACTTTAAGAGTAGCTATTCAGCAAATTTAGCGTAAATTTATGAAATGATCACATAGAGGAAAAAAACGTAGACAATTTTATAGAAAATATTACGAACTATAATTTTTACGTTAAGTATGTTTCAGAAACAGTTATTTCCAAGACTGATGTACCTCCTGATTTTGTGTGGCAATCGTCATAAAACATTCGGTTTTTGGTTTTTTTTGGCACACTGTATGTTACATCAAAACAGTGACTATGGCTATTAATTTGTCTCAAGAAATAAAAATAAATCAACAATAAATTAAATTTGGGTTCTTTATAACAAATATGATGTCACCACCGTTCTAGTATACCGTCCGACTAAATATTTCCATGCACACCGAATGACACAGACAATAATATGGGCCGTTTCAGCACCGAATTCTTGGTCCTTCGTACCGGAGTGGGTCTAATTAGGCTTTGTCGCCTTACCGCGTCTAATCCTCAAACGCTCATCAAGCCTCTTTGTTCAGCGCCATCTATAACCCCTCAGTAAATGCGGCACAATACCCCGAATCGTTCAAAATTAATAAATGTTGAGTTAAAATCGCGATTACGACAATAGGGATAGGTGCGAAAGGCGACACCCGCTTCTCCCTTGCCGTCGTCGTCGTCATCAGCTATTCAGGCGCGACACCGGCAAGCACTCCGCGCTTCATTTGTTTGCCACCCACTCCCTTCATTCTCTCGCGAATCTATAACTAGCTTGATAAATTATGGAGTGGATGATAACCGTTTTGTTCGCGCCTAAAGAGCGGAGAAATCGTAGATGCGCTCTTGTTTGTCGGATTTCTGCGATGCCACTTAATAATTCAGGGGCAAACGAGCCCCCGCGTAGCACACCCAACCCTCCTTCGGTTGAATGAAGACTGAAGACGTCAGTACTGAGCGGTATTCATTACCTAACGTTGATTTGGGGGAGAACGAGGTAAGTAAGGGTGAACAATCAACCGCGCTGCTGATTTCGGGAACAATGGTTTTAAGGCGAATGATAATCCCGAGATTTAGTGCTGGATTGTTGTTGGTTAAGTTCGAGAAAACAAGATTTGGGCCGATGCGCGACGACGGAACCGATTAAGATGACGGCCTACGTTTTACTCAAGCTCGTTGCCTTTCATGCAAACCCTAGATTGAAACATCTTATACACTTGCTATGATTCAACACTGCAAATTTAGTTTTTTTCTTTCCCGAAAAAGTCAAATATCAATTATTTTCATATTTCTTTGCTTATTGGCGAAATATGGGCAGAATAAATCAATTGAGCTGCTATTTTGTTATGTTCGTTTAGATATAATTCAATATTGAGGCAAACATGAACCTGTTCAACTTGCTTAAGTATTTTTAGTTACTATACCCTCAACAACAAATACAAGTATTTACAACAGAAAAGAAAACATAAACGTAAATATTTAAAAAAATATATGTGGCGGTTTTCTTTACCTGTATTTAGTGATGTACTTACACAAAATAAAATTGGTATATATATATATATATATATATATATATATATATATATATATATATGTATAATAAAATACAGCAAACAAGTCTTCCAGTTGGAATTTAAATTTAACATTTGACGAGCTTAAATTAAAAAACAAAATATTTAGGTACGAACATTCTCGAGTTTGTGATAAGCTGCGACAGCGGTAATATTATTATTTTTACATTTCTTCATCCCCACAATTATCGCTTTTTCGCTTTTTTAGTAGAAAAGTTCTGTCAGAAAGTCCACGAAAAGTGCACATAAAAAATCAATTTTTATAATGTGAAATGGGCCACTTAAACTGTATTTGAGAGAACCCAAAGACGTAATATTATATTTTTCGTAACAAGAAATTGAATATTTAATATTCTAAGAAGCTGCACTGAATAACAATATTTTTTTGTATTTTGGTTATTTACTTTATTGTAATATGTGTACCTTATAGTTAGAGTGGTAACATGTTAAATTTGCTCAGTCCTCATGTATTGTACTTATTTACTATTTTTATATTGTACAAATTTAATCGAATTTAGGTAAATCTAAAAATCCAAATGTTAGTGATAATTACTAATAATTATCAACAATAAATTTATTCATAATTAATTCATTATCATTACACATGTATTATTAATTATTATAATTTATTATATTTGGCAAGACATACTGCATACCCAGATATTATTCTCTCCACGAAATTGAAATGTAATAAGAAATTTCGTACCGAACTGGCTTAACACGTGAATAATTTCTTACAAGTAGAAAAAAGTATTTTTCTGCAGTACCTCTATACGTACAGTATGTTTTTCTCAAATATTCGAACAGAGTGCGACGTAGGAATTATTTTACGGCCGCAAAATAACACGTTTTTGTCCAGCGTTTCGAGAACTTGAAACGTGTTTGTAAATGCAGATGTGCGACGTGATGTGGTGAATGGTAATGTCTCGAACCGATATCGGATGTGTTTATATTTTACGTATTTTAAAGTAGATATTGGCTTGTATTCAAAATCTTAGTCACACATTCCAGTTTGCTAAGATTAATAGAATAATATTCTGAACATAATATAACTGATCCGAAAATTGTTGAACAAGTTATTTCTGTTTTATTACAAAATTAAAATAAATATTTTAGAACTAGTCTTAATGCCATTATAGTTATTTTTTGTAAACAATAATCGTTTTATTTAAAATGCAAATAGTTAGTCTACTTGCATAATAAAAATTCATGACGTATGAATTCTATAATTATCCAATTTTATCTTAAAGAAGAAAAAAATAATTTGTTAATGTTTTATTGGCATCAAAATGAAAAATTGAAAATTTGTCTCGATCTAGCAATTTCCTTTGCCGTGACTATTCTTGAAACATTTTACAAACATGTTATTTTTTTAGCAAATTTAAGATGCAAGAGCAAGTTATTATCTAATAACGTTTAAACTGTGTTTATTATTTATATAACTACGCACACTTTGACGCCTTTTACCTTTTATACCGTCAATTTTGGTTTTCTTCTTATAAGGTAAAAAGTAAAAACGTTGATGAAGCTTCGGGATAAAAGATATTGTCCAATAAAGTATATTCTAGACGTTTCTAAGTGATGGCGTTTTGATCCGACAATTCTCGCTTTTTTCATGAATCCCGGGATCAACCTCGAGATCCCGGGATTACAAAATTTTTAATCTCGAAATTCGAGGATCAGTATATTGTCCAGGATTGGAAGCCCCAATACATACCTATCTCATGAAATAAATAGCATTCTACGTACTTGTACAATATTTTGCACATTTTGACATTCTTTAGCACGTGGTTTTGACACAAGGCAAAGACTTCACTTGCATTTTTAATGAACCACCCTATATTAACTATTCGTAGGTTGGCACGCGCAATTAAGGGTGTATTATTTCGCAAATTTATTTTAACTCCGAATTTTATCTGATCGTGCAGTACTATAAAAATAAACAAACTTTTTCCTTATTCTGTCCTCCGTTACTCTCTGAACTACATTATCGCTCGCGATTGACGTAGTGCTCGCTGAACGATATTTATATCTAAAACTTCTAAACTTTTATGTGACTCTCTCTCTATCTCTCTATCCGCATTAAACAAAATATGACGTCTACGTCTACGTTATATCCCGTTATCGTGCTAAGATTCGTTTCTTCTTACATAAAACCCTAAAAAACGCCAATCTATAGAAGATATTCTAAATGTAACCTCACTCTTAATATTAATGAAAATTGGTTACCTTTTTTTCTCTTTTCTTGCACTCTTACTCTACAAAACAAATTAATTCGATGACATAAAAAATAAAGTGAATAAACAGGAATATATTCTCTAATCTTCTTTTCTGGTTTCAATAATTATTTATTGATAAATTATAATAAGTAGCAAATGTCCAAAAGTGTTTTTTTATGATGCATTAACTACGATTATATGTAAAAAGTATACGAGGTTTAATACGGAAGAAGTTTTTATTTCAAAAAACTTTTTACATGACTATCGATTTCGACATGTCTAATGCCATCTTCGGGTCACACTACAAAAGAAAAGTAGGTAAAGCCAACATTAAACAAACCAGTGAATAAATAAACCTACAGTCAGGGAATCAAAAGATAAACGTAGGTAATTTCTGCAACGGCAACATCAACGGTGATAAAATGTCAAACGGAGCCAATAACACTAATACGATTATATCATTATATTATGGCTTTTCCATGAGATATACAGACAGCATGATTTGCAACTATGTTAGATATTTAATCTATTTGTTACACCTTTGTTTCTACTTATATACTCTGAATATAAAGTTGACGGGGTTTGTATTATTGCCCTCAGTTATAAATTTACTGCAGAAAATGATCTAAAAAATCTCAAGATCAATCAATAAGTTTAATATAATAGTATTACTTTTTGTCTTGTCACAATAAGTTTACAGATCAAACTCATAATTTTATAAAAAAATCAATTGGCTTTATGTTTTTGGGTAAAGAAATATAATTTTTATCATCGATTTTCCCTTAAACTAGACTCAATATAGTTTACTATTTTATAATTTTGTTATCTTATCACATGTTCTATTGTTTCAGATTTAAATCTACGAAACAATATCATGCTAGTGACACTCTTCATTTGTTCAATAATATATAGTACATTGGTGGACATGATAGATATTGTATTTTTATCAAATTATGTACTTCGGTAGGTACTAAAGAAATGTGTAATTTTTTTGTGTCCATACTGTGGAAGGTCGCAGAGATAATGATAATGAAACGCGGAAAACCTTTACTTGAAACTACGTCTTATAGACCTATCTTCTTGCTGCGTATTATGTCAAATATCTTCCTCAACAGGTTGAATCCATTAATAGGAAGCAAGGCTTGCTTCCGACAGTCAGTTCGAATTTTGGAACATACAAAACTCTACTATTGTCTTTATGTACCTAATGTTTGAATAAGAAAAGGGTGCACTTCTCAAGTATAGCTATTGGTAAGATTAAAAAGACCCATTAGTATAATTTTCATTTGTGTGACCATTATTCTGGGGGTCTTATTAAAGCATCTCGGTACTCATTTTCGTGTTCATTATTATCTATTATAATGCGGCCTCTTAGGTTACTGGCGAAGTAGCTTCCAGGCAACATCACACAGATAACGGAGTTATTAAATTATGGTCAGGACCTTACGAACCAACGAACACAACAGACCGCAACATTCTCAACCCCCTGTCCGCTCATAGTAACCCTGCTCACGTCATAATCGCTAATGACGAACGCAAACAGGCGGTGTATAGAAACCCAACAAGCCCTACTTGGTCCTACATACTAAATTATGACCACTAATAGTTTATCCATTTAGGTAAATACTTAACGTGACCATATTCCAAGGTTATCAATTTGAGTCTTGTTAACTTCAAATCGTACACTTATACCACAGAAATTTTCTAATTAGAGGGCTTTATTGAAAAAGGCTTTAATGCAAATTGTATAAATTTTTACCAGACCTCCGCGTAAACGAAGTTTGGTACGAAGGAAAGGAAGGAAAGGAAGAATAAAAAAATATTCTTAGGAAAACTGTTGATAGTGCATCAAAATCCACAAAATATTCCTTGAGTCTGAAGAAGGAGATATGTTGGCATAACTTGATACTTTTGAAATATTAGTAATACATGTTAAGCCTGCCATTGACACTCCAACGCCTCAGACCGATCTTATTAGATACAACTAAGTTGAAACGATTTATATGAAATTTCATCGAGTTGAATCTTTTCAAAACCCAAAACTGCGACATCGGCAGTATGATTCTGGCCAACTTAACTTATATTACTGTATACGACTACTGAGCCCACTGAAAATTATAATAAATAACAATATTTTCGCAATGATTTTTCTCTATTCAACACATGTATTATATGTTTTTGAGTTTATACTTTTCTTCATTTAATACTTTTCATTTTTAACTTATCTGGTTTAAAGACGGCATTTATATTTTTTAATAAGAACTCAACAATGCAATATATTTTATCTATAACCGTTACCCGGATTCATTTTATCATTCCAAAGGAGCTAAAATAAATGTAATAGTACTGCATGCACTGTGTTCGATAATGATTACGTTCTTACGTCGTTTGGAATTTGTTCTGGTTTTTATACATTAACAGATTTTTAGGAAACATGCAATTTTCATATTTCCTGAAATTTGTTTTCAGTTAAAATTTATTGCATACTTTTGTGGGTTCGTTGGCTGTTTTCATTTCAAAGTATTGTCTTTCCTAAACTAGGGTACTATAGAAAAACCCTATATAAAAAACTTGACCAGCATTAAAAATGCGCTCCGGAATTGAATCGGTGAGTTCGAAATTACCACCAAGTCCAACACTACAAGTCAACACTGCAGTACCCAGAAAATAAAAAATATAACGTTGCCGATGAAATATCTTAAAAAGTATAGTAGTTTGTCTCAACAGGCAAAATATAAAGTACTTTACGGAAAATAAATCAAATCAATCCTTTTATTTTAATTTACATTACAATCGAAGAGCGATGTTAAAAGAAATAATCCTGTACATGTACTGTTTTTGACAAAACATCCTACAATTTCATCATATTGTTTATTTAAAGCATTTAGATAATAATCATACTATGATCATGACTTTTTTGGTATTTAATTACTGGGCGCTTTTAAATTCAAAATGGCGGAAACAATATGGCAACAAGAAATGTAAAAATGTTTGTTCTTGCTTGAAACTTATTTACTTTAATAAGTGAAGATTGCAACCAGCTTGTCAGACATTGAAAATTAAAAATAGCGGTTGCAATATGGCAACAGAAAAACACAAAAAAATGGTTTTGCGCGAAACTTATTATCGTTAAGATGCTTCGAAATATAATTAATAATTAAACATAATTAATACTTAAATATAATTAATAATGGCGGTTAAATAGTGGCTGTGAGATTTAAAATGCCTAGATATCAAATCAGATATCCGTTTTTAAAAAATCTAAATGGCGAATCAAATATAGCGACAACAAATGTTAAATATGTTGAAGTTGCAGTATATAAAGATCACAGATTGTGAAATAAGAGGCAACAAAAATTTTAAAATGGCTTGGGTTTTACATATATCGAAACCAAACACCATGCGATATTTGCTACACACTGATTCGAAATCTGAAGTTATATTGTCAACATTTAAAATGGGCATCCCAACAAAACACGTACAAAAGTCGCCTTAGCATAAATCTATTCTTAGTGATATTTGAAACTCAATGATTCCAAATCTGAGGCTCATCGTCAAAATTTAAAATGGCGGCACCAATATAGCGACAAAATTTTGTATACAACCGATAGATTCGCATGCATCTTATTTCATGTGATATCTGATGCTGTCTGAATCCAAATCTGAGCCAGATATCCAAATTCAATATTACGATCCAATATAGCCAACAGTATGGCGATCAAACATATAAAAGCTCGATTTTACGTTTTCCTGTGCTATTAGAGTGATTGTAAATCTATGACGCATTGTAAAAATTTATAACGGCGGATAGTCAAAACTATAAAAACATTGCCGTATTTGGATAAATGACTATTGAAGCTGCCTAAATACATATCTGCACTCAGATTTTTAAAATACAAACTTGCCAATCAAGAGATGTCGATCAAAAATGTAAAGTGTCTTGTGTAAGAACTTACTTGAGGTACAGAAGTTACAGAAAAAGTTACTTGTTTCAAGATAATCACAAAAAAACTGATTCATCACCTGATTTAATGCGCAGATCTTACGTAGAATATTCGCTGTTTTTGCTGTTTATAGTGGATTTCTTATACGCAACAAATACTTTGACTATGTTAGACAAAAATTGCCACTTTTAAACTGTTTACGAACTCACTGATTCAATTCTTCTATGGCATTAATTTCCGCAGCATACATCAACTCTCTACAGCAACTCAGATCGAAGTACTGTGCCTAACGGCACAGGTTCGAATCAGGTGTTGTTGCATGTTAATTTTTACTTAATTTGATATAATCATGATCGTACAATTATGCCCACGCCACATCAAAGAAACTACAACCCCAATAATTAATAAGGCGACCGAGACGTTGACCACCGCTGGCATTCCTCTTCATTGTGCACGCCGAAACAAGTTCGAAGTGGAATTCCGGTCGAAACAATTAAATTGGACCATTGTGATTGCGCCGTTGTTGGTTGGTTGCTCGGGAACGCGCTTTGATTTACGCGAGGAGAAGCCGGTGGAGGCCGCCTCCAGTTCAGTTCTTGCGGACTAACAAGGACCACGGTCATTCCGACCTCCATTCAATAACTTGCCAAGTTCCCTAGTTAGCAGTTACGATGTTTACGCTGCTCTACTCGCCTCCTGGCTCAGCTCATTCGTTCTCCTCCTGGGCCAGAAGTACACTTATAGACGCTAAGCAGTGATTAACTCGTCGGTTGAAACTCCTGGATCTGCTTCTCTAATACCTTGGGTTATTATGTCACTGGTGGTTCTGGCGATTCGTATAATATGAACCTGATGTTAAATAAATGAGGCACCAATTGATACTAATAATGTATAACAGAGGATTTACAATTTAACAGGGCTCCTGGGGTAGATGATATATGACCAATAGAATAAAGGAAAGCAAGACATTTGTTCCATATGTAACAAATAAGGAACAAACGTGTCATATTCTTTACGGTTGGCGCTGCCAACTCTAACTACAGTATTTCGTCAACCAGAAGCTAAAGTAAAACAGTCACCATAGACATGCAGATGTTTCAATAGCAATAAGACGATCCAAGAGTCCAATTTTCGACAAAAATGAGACCATTAGTTTCCTTTTTGGACCTATGTAGTCACAACGTGACATCTAGTTAGAAATAGTTTTTGATTGACTTCTAAACTTCTTTGAAATCTAATAAACCTGAAGACGTTTCGAAAAATTGTGAGGTAATGTATCTACAATGCCTTGATTTAATCATAGCCATACTGTGCTATAATGTAGTTAATGCTGTTAGTTCATGATTTGCACCCTCAGTAATCTGTATCCATCAGAACAATTATCCCAGAAAATTATTGCGTGGGAAATTATTGCCATCACCAGTCCATAGTATCTACGACTAAATTTCTGCCCCTTGCTGTTTTGTTGTACAGTTTTCAGTGTATAAAATTGTACTTGCCACATGAATTTAATGATAATAATAATGTCTCGTTTTATTGTCTGAGTAATATCGCTGATACGGGTTTAGTCGGTTCCACATGTTACAATACATAAATTATGTTGACTTTGCAAAATGTGTTTCGTAATAAAGATTAATCTGTTTAGTAAGTTCTTCGACTATACAACAAAATATTGTTTAACATTCAGAGTTGTCAAGGCATTACGATAAATGACATATCAGAAACTTGATTTAAATAACCAGAGTAATACCGTTATCTGGATAAAACCAACACATAGTTATTTTCAGCCAGACCAACTGTGATAATGAAGTATGTGCGTTAGTTTTTATTTTTATTCAGACCAGCTGTGGGAATAAATTATGTGATGAGTTAATACGCGATAAAGACAATGTTTATACAATAGGCAAATCTTAAGGTGAAATCTTCTCTTTTGGTTAACCTTTACGTGTCTATCTATGTATTCTGGTTCTATTACAGAAAAATATGCGAAAAATATTCGTGGTCATAAACATTGTCAGAAACAGAGGATGATGGTATGTTAAACCTTTATAGAAGTCGTGGTAATACATTTTATATAAATATATTTCACATTTTTGTATAGTTTTTAATACAAATCCACAAATTATTTAAAATTATTGCATAGTTAGTTTCATGTTATATTGAAATCGATGTCAATTATTCCATATATCGCTTATAACTACTTTAAAATCGATGTAGTATTCCAGCCAATTCCTGTACAATCACAGTGTATATAATCAAAAAGTAAAAACACAATTAGATTGTAAAATTAAATTTATTCTCGCAGAGCAACAATATAACACTATCACTACTGCAAATTCACATCAAAATGTTTGTCAGGGATACTGTATACTGTAGAAATAACATCACAGCTCAGATCCGAAAATGACTCAGGTACTGTATTTTGCTTAAATTAATTCCTTTTCTATCAAACATTTTTCAGAACTACAACAAACACTTGAAGTTCTCAGCCAAACGATTATGGGAAAATATAGAATCTGAAGACGAAAGAAGAACATGCGACGAAATACATCCTAATTTCTGGCAGAGGGATGATTTAACGATTTGATGTAATTCAAGATGTACTAAATTTCATTCCTTCTAACAAATTACTTAATTATGATTTTGTAGGGGTCAAGAATGTTTCCAAGAATATAACGCCTTCATGGTGGGTGTTAGCATGTTCGGATTAATTGCCATTTTGCATGAACCAATTGGCACTAAAATACTACTCAACACTGTAAAATCGAGTGACCCTCACAGTGCCTACAATAGATACATTGATACGCTGAGACATGTCCTGATTTGGTACAGTAGTGATTAGTGGCAGTACTAAGATTTTTATAGAATTATAATACTATAAACACGAGATAAGCGTGTATAGTTGTAAGTAAAACAACATACTCGTGCCATATTTATATTAATTATTTATATCTGGGTCATCGTTATCTGAACTGAAAATAAAAAAGATGCATAATGCAGCTAGTAAAAGCCGTGAAGGCCGTTAACGGATGGATTGCAAAGAATAAAGAAACCCTGTTTGGTTTCATGGGACTGACTTTAACAAAAACAGATCAATTTGGTTTAGGTACAGCTACGCTTGAGGAATTGTCAAGTTTGGTGCATTTCTGGAGGGTTATTGCGTGGATGACGGGAACTAAAGACAGGTATACACAGCGCCGCGTTATGCCATCGTGGGGATGTGGGAAATCTTGAAACGCTGAACGTCATAGGGATATTACGTCTCTTAATTACCTACGATTTGAGGTATGTTCGTTATGTTATGCAAACATTTTTGCAGAAGTTATAAACATTTCTCTATGTAAACTGATTGAACTACGTTAGCTATATGAACGAACATTATCGCGATTTAGGGGGGGGGGGGGGCAAAACTCTGAACGTCATAGGGATATTAGGTCTCTTAATTACCTACAAGTTGAGTTATGTTAGAAATTTATGCAAACATTTTTGCAGAAGTTATAAACATTTCTCTGTGTAAACTGATTGACCTACGTTAGCTATAGGAACGAACATTATCTCGATTTAGGAGGGGCAAAACTCTGGACGTCATAGGGATATTAGGTCTCTTAATTAGCTACAATTTGATGTATGATAGAAATTTATGCAAACATTTTTGCAGAAGTTATAAACATTTTTCTGAGGAAACTGATTGAAATACGATAGCTATACGAACGAACGTTATCTCGATTTACTGACAACAATACACTGACTGACAACTCAACTAGTAATATTGTTATTCTAGTAATTATAAACTTGTTTGCTTATGCATTAAGTAATATATCACAAACAATTTCAGATAGCGGACTTTAGGTCTAAACAGAAAGGTCAAGTCAGGTCATTTTCAAGGCCGCACGAGATTCATTTTTGGAAATCAATGATTAGTATGTATATGTATGTATGTGTTATCTTTGCAACAAAACCACTATATACGCTTTACTTAAATCTTACTTTATTCATAATAATGATTGCAACACTTATGTATAATACTAAAGTATATGCGCTTCAGGCAAAGGAGAATGAATGTTCAATGAATGTGTGTTCCATCATTAAGCTTCTTCTTCTGATCAAGCATCTTTGCATGCCTTCACAATGTCTCATTAGTTAACGTCATCGAAAAATAATCAACGCACCATTAGAGCGATATGTCTGTATTCTCTGATAAGATGGGTGATGAGTCATCACTGATGACCCTATGACGACACGGTCAATCCTAACAAACAGACGCAGCATAGTCGCTATCATCACCCATACCAGGGCTTTGCAAAACGTGGGTCAAGGGGTCGCGGAAACATCTTAAAAAATCTCATAGCTGTCAAGAGAAACGTAGGCAGAGGGGTGCATCATACTGATGAACTTTCTTAACTTTTCTTAATAAGTCGTGAAATTGTCAACAGCTAAAACTTTAAATGATATTGCGGAATATACCTACTTGTATTTCCAAAAAATAATAAGGATAAGCCAGTGTGCGTGGTTTGTAGGAAATGCTTGGCTCCTGAAAGTCTGAAGCCAGTTAACCAAAAAGACATGTTTCCATAAATGTCTCATATGCTAATAAACCTGAACAGTTTTTTGAAAGGCTGTTGCAGTTCTCAAAAAACTACAACAATGTATTTAAACCCATGTTTATGTTGACAAAAACATACTTAAAAGCATCCTATAAAACCGCTTACCTAAAAGGCTATTGGTCAATTTTGTGATGAATGACAACTCAATTCGGTCGTCTTTGGCCGTCAACAACTCTTAACGCAGACACGATGTAGATGGGGAGTTTTTGCACGCGATTTGTAATGTCCAACGAAAGGTGTATACAAACATTCAGCTGGGTTTGATATTTTTGGAAGGAGAGCGTTAGGAGACACTGTTATGATTAGAATATTACAGTAGAATTTAAAAAAAAAACCTAAAATCGTAACAAGGGAGAGATTCACATAAAATGTCAATTTTAGAAAGGTTAAGTTTTACTCAATAGAAGCATCAATTGAGCCAATAGATTTCAGTTTGATAAGGCCATTGTTGTATCTCGAACATCAGATATCTATAATATTTAGATAACCGATGCAGAGTCCAATATTATCTTTGTCATTATTAATCAATCAATATCGGCACTCCATGCATATATCTATACATATGTATATTATATATATAGTGTACCGCATTACAGATCTCAGAAGTAAAAATGACTCAGGTACTGTATTTTGCTTAAAATAATTCCTCCTCTATCAAAAAAAATTTCAGGACTACAATAAACACTTCTTGGATAAAAATGGTAAGTTTGCAGCCGAAAAATTCTGGGAATATATGGATATTGAAGGCATACGAGTAACGTGTGACGAAACACACTCTAGTTTCTGGCAGAGGGATGAAGAAATACCTGAATTCTACGATTCAATGAAATTCAAAAGGTACGGAATATCACGTTTTTTTAAAAAAAAAAACCTATTTTATTTATTTTTTTAGGGGTCAAGAATTTTTCCAGGAATATAAGGCATCTATGGTGGGTGTTAGCATGTTCGGATTAATTGCAATATTATATGATCCAATCGGTACTAAAATATTACTAAACACAGGAAAATCGAGTGATCGTTACAGTGCCTTCAAAAGATACATTGATACGCTTAGACATGTCCTGATTTGGTACAGTAGTGATTTCTCACCAGGTTCAGAGTAAGTTTTTATCGAATTATTATAGTGAAATACCGACGAAATGCGTATGTGACATTTCACAATGATTCAGCAGATCTGGTATGAAAATAGTTCAATCATCATATCAGCATTGCTCTGATAAGGCTTCATCTGTCTATAAACAAAAGATAACTTTGTGTATATTTGTAAATAAACAAACCAACGCGTGGCATATTTATATTAATTATCCTTTAAGGTCATGGCAGTCCGTACTAAAAATAAAGAGGATGCATAATGCAGCTAGTAATAAAGCTGCTAAGGATGGATTGTACAGAATCAATCATAGATGGATGAGTGAAACTCTATTTGGTTTCATGGGGCTGGCATTAACAAGACCAGATCGATTTGGATTAGGTGCAGCAACGAATGAGCAATTGTCCAGTTTAGTTCATTTCTGGAGGGTTATTGGCTGGATGATGGGAATTGAAGACAGGTATATATTATTAACAAACGACTAACATTCTAACATTCTTTATTAATTTCTCAGAAAAAAATTAAAATAAATCGGTTGAAACTTTTCCTTGCATATATTGTAGTAATTTTTGTATACATGAAAATTGTTTTAGATTCAACATATGCAGAGAATCTCTTGAAGAAACCCGAGCCGTATGCAACACGTTTGTTGACAAATATCTACGTCGATGGATCTATATTAGAGATCCAAGCTCTTATAAACTTCAAATGAGTTGGATAGAAGGCATTGCGACAATAATGCCCGTAGATATAGAGCTTACTTATAATTCTGTCTTGGACCTTATTGAGCGACCATCTGAGAAGAATCGACACCTATTTTTCAAGACGGACAGGATTCAAGAGACCTCCAGCAATATGTTTTGGGCTTTTCTCAAACAACTGGAGATAGCAGCGTTTAGAAGATTTATTAACGTGAATACTGGGTATTTATTGCATGGACTTATGGAGGATGAAATGACCGATCGTATATTTGCTGGACAAACAGCCTTTATCATGTTTTCCTAAAGAACTTTTGTAACCCTGAGATATTTATAACTGAACTACCAATATTGTTTTATTATTCTAACAAATATAAACTTGTTTGCGTATACATTAAGTAGCCGTGTTACAATCAAATGCTCACGACTTTTATTTTTAGAATGCAATTCTGTACAGACAGAAAATAAAAACAATTCTTCCTAAAACATATTTTTAATATATGACATATGACCTTACACACAGACAAATGCAAGTTTTCTTACATAAATGGTACTCTGTAAAATATTAAGTGTGAATACTAGTACCATTAAAAGATTGAAACTGAAGTGGAGTACCAAACAATTTCAAGCATCACTCGTACTATTGAGGTTATTAGTTCTAATTTGTTGTTGTTGTTGTCTTAATTGATTGTAGTATCCAGCTTTGAAAATGTATCCTCTAGTTAGTCTAGTTCATCATATCAGTTCCTTTATTTCCTTCTCTAAAAAAATATAGAAAAGAATTCTATCCGTTATCCGTACTATCCATTCTATCCATAAGAGTCAGCAATGGATTTCGTTACACAATAGAGAATAGGGACAACACTTTTGTAATCTGTGCCCTGTGTACCGTAACAATAAGAAAATTGCAAATCTGGCAACCGTCCGAAGGTGGCTTTCGCTTTCCGGATAAATAACAATAATAAAGTTACATTAACATCATCAGTCTATCTTTTCCGATATAAAAGTTCAGAACTTTTCAAGTGAAGAAGAAGATCACCAGACCGGTGCGCGGTGGATTGGTGGAAAGTGGATGCAAGAAGACACTAAAGTAGCGCCCAAAATTACAACGAATGTCGTAATCAGGTGCGCTGACACCGACATTTTGGTGATCATGCTGGGAAATATGGATCATGTCATCAATGATACTATACATGTTTGTATTGCACTCGGACTTGGGAATAATAAAAACATCCTGACCCATCGGTATGCCGGCGTCTGCGTGGATGTGCCACCTGGCTACCAGTGGGTGTGACGATAACCTAACATTCTACAGGAAATGCATACAGAAGCCCTTGAAATTATAGAGGAACTCAACCAAGTACTATGCGTGCCAAAAAATGTGGTATACCACATTCAACTAAATATCACATCAAAATATCACATTCAACTAAATATAATGGAAATATGATTTTTAGCTTTGTAAATGGGGCTTTTTTAATCTACTCTCTGTCATTCTGATATTAATCACAATTCACTAGTTTCACTTACATAATGTAAAAATTAACTGTACCACTTTTTTCTGGCGAGTATGGTACCAACAAGCCTTCACCTGTGTCGGTGATGGTCATCCATAGATTTCTTTGTCCCGTCTGGACAAAGTTAATGACGCAAGATACCAGATATTCAACAAGACGTTTGAAGCCAAAGAAAACAATAAGAAATTCAATGAAAAAAAAAAATAGTAAGAAAACATCTTCCGTCGGGCCGAAGTTAAAACATCAGTAAAAAAACAGTAAAATATCAAAAGACAATAAACAAAAAAACTTACTTTTTAAGAGATAAGCATGTCTACCGAATTTCTGATCAATTACTTCCAAATTAAGGCATTTATCGTGTATACAGACATACGGACGGACATAGCTAAATCGCTTCAGTTGTCAATGCTGATCAAAAATATATATATACAAGCAACGCTTCCTTAAAAGTGTTATAAATGTTGTGACGAAGTCAGTATACCACAATAAATGTCGGGGTGTAATAAAAGATGATGAAGCTACCAATCTGCCATCATGCAAATCAGAGTTCAACCCACATTTATTGAGAGCACTGCACCACACAAATTTGAAGAAATACTCATTAAAATACTCCTGCTGCCTTACTTCCAGGACATTCCGAATGGACGGAAATTTATCAGCATATCATTTATGGGGGTATCATTTGAAAGAGATCAACTCCCATATATATTTCCCAATAATCACGGAAAGGAAAATCCTTGATCACAGACATTTATGCTCATGATGCAGTTATAATTATTTACATTTGTTTTTACAGAGGAATTTGCAGAAAGTGAATAAGACGAAGAGGATTAAGAACAACATGAGCCGGAATAAGGATGAGATCGAGCTTTTAAAAATTATGTTATAAAAATACGATATACAAATTATGTCGATTGAATGTATTGTATTGTATGTGTTGCTTGCAAGCTTTTCTTCACACTTCTCTATGTCATTTATTGTTTGCATTTATCACAATCAATAAATGAAAATCTTATCATGAACAGTTCAATGATTCGCCGTATATACTATAGCATATTTAAGGCGACCAAACGTCCCGTTTTTGGCGGGACTAATCTTAAAAAAATAATATGAGTTGTAGTTATCTTACTTACCGCAATAATTATAATCTTAATATTGATTAATTTGTGAATAGCAAGACCTTCAGATAAATTACTACAAAAGCAGTTCATTTTGTCATTTGCACATTGGTATCATTTCGTTAAAACGGCAGTCGTAGATACAATGAGCATTTGAAGGCGATTTACAGTTACTTCGCACCTTCGAACCACAATAAAAATAGTTTGTTTTAATCTAAATTGCATTAAGGCAAATTAGCAAAAACTATTCAAAACTGTACTAATCTATTAAGCCAGGAGCATGACTTGGTTCGTTGTCGCATTTGGAAGTGATCCAGACTGTCCGAGAATAAGTTTGGTAAATTCGGTTAAAGTTTTCAGGTTCTATTACCTCACTATAATAATCTGCATATCCTGCATGATTTAGTTGACAGGTTACTGCTTTACTTTGATAGTAACTATCTTTTATTTTACGGGAAAACAAATCTTCTGTTACAATAAAGTAGGCACCTGTGAACAAAAACTGAATTATATTGATCTTCTCGTAAATGGTCTTAGCTAATGATAATAGAATGTTTGATTTTTTGTAAGTCTTGGAAAAATCTATAAAGTAGTCAGAAATAATGAACCTACGAATTTTGATGTTTTGCAATTATCTCATTGTTACCCTACAAGGAACAGGTAATCAAGGTCTTGGACTGTAAGTAGTGACGTAAATTTTTGGGCATGTCTTTTCGTGCAATATATAAATTTTATATGCTGGCATTGGATTTATAACATATTGTTTCTTACAGTGGTGATGACAAGATGGAATAATACTAGAATAATAACTTTATTAAACATGCAAGTAATAAAAATTAGTAATTAATTCTCAAAATTAGGACAGGACACATTTTTAAATTTATTCGATTCCTTCTTGCATTGATTTGTATACCAATCTTCAACCATTTCATTCTAGATATTTTTCTAGTTTATCCGAGTTATTCTATTTGTTTAATATATCAGTAGTATTATCACGCCATCATTAACCAAAATAATCCAAAAGTAACTAAAAAGTAACGTTTAACATCGGAATCCCCTGCATAATAAGAATAAGTCATCGCTGAATCTCTCATTTCCCCTTTACCAAATTATAAATGTAAATTTTAATTACGAATAAAAAGAACAATCCAGGTGTTATCTTAACCCTAAGACGCAAAAACCTACAAACGTACCCACCAACGACATAAAAAGAACACGGAGCGCAAAACTTGAGGGTTAAGTATAAGGGGGTGCGTCGAATGGCATAATTAAGAGCATTATTGCCTGCCATCTAGCGCCAGAGAACGAACAATCGCCACCCCTTCTTTCCTTCTTATTTGCGAGAGGCTGCCTCAGTTGCCTGCCATCACAATCCCCTGCATGCAAAATGAGAAAACCGCACCGGCGTTCATTCACTTACTTTCCATTTTAAATTAAAATTTCACTTTGTATTTGATGCGATCAAAGCTAAAGTGAGAACGCGAGCGACTCGGGGATGAGGAACGTTTGTTGGTGCGCTCCTCTTTAGCGATTCCAGTTAGTACTCGCGGTTTTGGTTTCACGTTGGGGGTTTCCATTGTCTGAAAGGGTCTTTCGCAATTCGAACTGATGTGTTTTTGGATGTGGGAGGTACAATGGCTTTTGTTGTGCTTCTTGAACATATTGGTTGTATTGCTTTTATTGCATATTATCATATACTGTCGTGAGATCTAGTTGGCCAACATGTTGGACAACCATGGCCAAGCCAACGAATTATAAATAATAGTTAAATAATTTAGGACTGGTCGTTGACTGAATTTAAGAGTTTTAACTATGTTAAGATCCACAAATTGTTAAAATTATTTGATTTATTTTATATTTGGTAAGCCTCTATATATCATGTTAGAATTGCCAATTAATATCTAACAACTATCAAAAAGTTATTTTTACGACGTTGTATTGTCCAGCGCCGCCGGATTTGTGCATTTTTCCCCATTATGGAAATAGTTTTCAAATCTGGAGATTTTTTATTGCTTACTATCTATTTAATTGGTTACAGAATTGACCGAATATCTAACATACAAATAATATATTAACACATTAAATTAGACCACACGTTACTTGGCAAAGCATATTTATTACGTCCTTTGGAATATGGTCTTTCCAGGTTAACAGTTATTTCTGGAACAACCTGTATATTACAAGTAATACGGTTTCGAGATAATGGAAAAAAGACAATGATTTTTGATACTTTGATATGGGTTTGTTGATATATGTTTAGGTTCCATAAAAAATACAAAAATATAGGAGAAGGAAGGCAGAAACTAGGCATCTGGAATGGCAGCTTTTCCATTTAAAACATTTTTATTAGCCAAAACTGTTTGTTGGCACGGCACGATAACCGGAAAAGCTTTCAATATATTTATATTAGTTCTTATCTTTAGAGATACATTGTGTGTATCCAGAGTGTCCAGGAAAGTCCGCATCATTTGGGACTTTTTTATTATCCATTTCACAGAAAATTCTATTTTTTGTAAAATTTGGCGGCTTGTATGAAACCAATACGGCAATAGTCAAATATGTAAATTTCGGTACCATATACCAAGCAATTCAGAATATATGAATTTGTGATAAGAGTAAAGTACCTTTATTTTCATTATTATCGATAAACTTTATTTGGAAATGTTGTTTAGAAGTAAAAATTATTTTCAAACATGAAGTCACAACCAACTATATTAAAATATTTCTTTTTGTTTTCTTTTAATTCTTACTTTTATGACTAATATTAGTCAATGCCAGTGATACTAAAATGTTTGCTTTAATCTATTTTTTAGAAATTTGAATAAATACATTTTTGATTATTTTCGTATGATAACGAATGTTTACTTAGAACTAGCGCAAAATTACTCATTTTCTTGATGCAAAGTTGATATTTCACCCTGTAGATAATAATAAATCATACAATAACTAATACATGAGCGTGACTTACCTTTAATTCAATTAATATTAATGACTTTGGATATATTTGAAATAGTAGTTATCCATCTACAGAAAAGCAATTCCCTGGATGTTGCTGATATTTTAAATGAAACCACCCGGACAACCAAAATTCAACCATTTCTAGGATAATCAGAAAATTCAAGCAGACTGGGTTAGTTGTAAATCTCTTTAAGAAACACCAAAAAAATATATTACCGAAAATAAGAAAGCAAGTTTACCAGTGTTGCAAACGGTAGTCGTGCATAGAACGACTTTGGTTCGACAAATTGCTTCTCACACCGAATCCAGTATATCAACAGCACATAACATGGCAAAACTGAACAAATATCACCTTTAAAAAACATACGAAATATATAAATACCCTAAAGGAAAGATACTATGGCATCAGTACCATATCTATGGCATCAGACCTGATGCCACAAAAAATATGAGTTCCCTTGTCTTTTTTATTCTGTTGATCAATCACAATCACAAAACTTTAAAAACCAAAACGTTGGTAAAATACCTAAAAAGAAAGTTAATTTCGCATTTTTTATTTTTTATTTAAACACTTAACTATCCATATTTATAATGTTAAATGCATTCAAGCTACTTGCAACTATATTTTATATTTATTGCCTAAACAAATGAATTTGTAAACGCTCAAAAAGGAATTCAATAGCGGTAGGTGAATAGGTTCAGAGAATATGTGCGAAAGTCTAGAGGAAACAAAGAAAAATATGAGCCTCCATAACGGGGAGAAATGTGCTGGAAAGACAAATTTTCCTGATGACATTTCCATCTGCACGGATCCTTTGAAAGCTAACGCAGAGCGATAGCGATTTATATGCATCACGAGCTTCTCTTCAGACCTTTTGGTTTGCGCTTTCACCCCATTCACATTCCAAAATAGAATTAATAGTAATTTTTTTAGTAAGTAGTCAAAATCAGTAATAGA
The DNA here is from genome assembly GCA_964023965.1 of Melinopterus prodromus. Classification (NCBI taxonomy): domain Eukaryota; kingdom Metazoa; phylum Arthropoda; class Insecta; order Coleoptera; family Scarabaeidae; genus Melinopterus; species Melinopterus prodromus. The sequence continues at coordinate 76,721,235 of OZ030391.1, forward strand.
CTCGTATATAATGAGTATAGTACTTATTCCAGTTGCTATATAATATTTATCTCAGTGTCACTTACGTTTTTAATTTAGAAGGTCTCATGGTTCCAATAAATGCTAATATGTGCATTAGGGTGGAAATTGGTTACTGTACAGTAACTAATAATAGTACTAATAATGTATCTGACCATTGAACATTGATATAGGAGAAAAACAAAAAATAAATGTAATTAGTTAGTTTACTACTTAATTACTTTACCAATTACAACTAAATTACAACAATACTTATAATTGTAATTGTATCAATAATACAAAAAACAGTATTAATATTTAATCCTTTAAAAATTGCAGAGATTGTGAAAATTTGGAAAGTATTTGCTTCCTTTGCTACATACTGTTAGGATTTGCAGTTAGCTTCTGATATGTTGAGATATGCTGAATGAGAAATTTCCGATTAAAAAAATGATAGCGCAAAAGAAGATAATCTTAAATCTACGTCGTTTATATATTCATTAATTCTGAAAGTATTATATTCGTAATGTTCTTTTAGCACATTTATGGTCAATTCACGGCGTTATTGCGGCTTCTGAGATGTGAATTAGTGCTTCTAATCCCGGGACTACGGGATCCAGGGATCCCGATAATTAATGAGCTTTTTTGGGATCCCGGGAACATAAATCTAATTTCCGGGACCCTAAAAAAGATAAATTTAAATTATTTTCTTATTTTTATTTGTTAATTGGCGAATAATGGGCACTGACCAACAATAAATCAATTGAACTGCTATGTTTTAAGTATGAACATCAATCTACAGTACCACCCTTTTTGATTAAATTAAATATCAAACATAAAATGAGCCTTTACACTTTACACCAACATGTTGCTATAATAGGAATAAAAGATTTTGCAAGAACTAGATATAATTCAATAAAGAGACAAACATGAACCGTTTCAACTTGCTTAAGTCTTTTTTAGTTTCTATACCCTCAATAAAATACTGGCTGTATTTAAAACAGAAAAAATCATAAACATAAAAATTTTCAAAAAATGTGGTGGATTTCTTTACCTGGATTCAGTGACTACAGAATATAAAATTAGCAAATAGGTAATAAAATACACCGAAAAAGTTTCTTCCAGTTTCAATATTTTACAATAAACTAAAAAATAAAATACTTAAAATACTTAAAATACGAAGCATCTCGAGTTTGCGATGAGCTATCACAGCGGTAAAATGGTCATTTTTACATTTCTTTTTTCGGTTTTTTTAGTGGAAACGTTTTCTCAAAAAGTGCACTTAGATACAAAAATCTATAATGTGGGTTGGGCTATTTGAACTGTAGTTGAGAAAACTGAAAGACGCACAAGTAATATAATTTTTTTTCGTGACAAGAAATTGATTATTTAATATTCTAAGAAGTTGCACTGAATATTTTATCAATTTTGAACTATAAATTACTTCTTCATTTAATTAAACATCCATGACGTATGAATTCTAAAGTTATCCAGTTTTATCTTAAAGAAGAAAACAAAAATTCGTCAAAATGTTTTATTGGCATCGATATGAAAAATTTCACTCGATCAAACAATTTCGTTTGCCGTGACTATTCTTGAAACATTTCACAATAATGCAAAATTTTTGAGTAAATTTAAGACCTAAGAGCAAGTTATTATCTAATAGAGTATCAATTTTGTTTATTATTGATGTCAATACCTATTAACCTTTTACCTTTTAAGCCGTCAATTTTGGTTTTCTACCTGGATGGTAAAATTAGTTGACAAAGTTTCATCAAGTCAACGTTGATCAAGTTTCGGGGTAAAGACTGACTGGATTTGGTAACGTTTGTCATCACAGGCGTTTTGTCCCAGCAATTTTTCCCTTTTTTTCATGAGATTACTAAATCTTTAATCCCGAAATCCCCGGATCAGTATATTGTCCGAAATTGGAAGCCCTAGTGCGTATCCACGCTTGAATATACAGAATGATTGATAACTCTAGGTAAAAACGAAAAAGTTATTATATAGTTGTTATGAACTATGTATATGCATATTTATAATCTTTACTAGTAGGTACTTCTAATAGTAAAATATCATTATTTCTAGTAATTATTTACCACCCCCCCCTTTTATGGTTAATTTAAGACAGTTTATAGAAGCCTCAATTTCCTTTTTGTGTAAGGCGTAATCGTCGATTATGTCTGGGTGTAATGATTTTTGTTAATTCAAACCGATGTTAATTCAACACAGCACCTGAAACAATTTCGTAACTGTGCTGGCGACAAGTTGAATTTAAAAGTGACATGGAAGATAGTTTCTTTTCCCAAAACTATGCCATAATAGGATATTACGGAGTTTATTAATAACATATTTTTAGGAAGAATATGTGTTACTGATGTACTCGTTTTACAAATAAAACGTCAAATTTTACTTCAATAGAGATAGAGGGATGTTTGTTTGATGTGTGTTTGGGAGCAACATGTGTTTAAATGGAATCCAAACAAGTACCAACAGTGACGGCCAGCTTACCGGAAGAAAATACCCTAAAGGAGACATGGTTGCCAAGCCACAATCGGCTGTTATACTTCTGGTATTTCCGACGGTGGTCGACAAATTTAGAAATTTACCACTTAATAGCAATTTCATCATAAGCAAACACACGCTCAGACACAAAAATTTGTCAGGATGACATCTTAGATGGTGTAGTGTGAGGCAAGTTTACCACATGATAATTAGATAATTATATTTCCTTTCCATCCGTTCATATGACAATCTGTAGTCTCTTTATTTCCACAATAAGCCACGTGTCTTTAAAGCCATGGTATCGAAGAAATGTCCAGTATGACAGGTATGGGTAAGCCGGCCTTGGTATATATCAGTATATATCTGACATTCTTTTTTTTCACGTGATATGTCACGTCACATTTTTTTTCAGCTCTCTACCAGAGCTTAAAATTTTAGCCATGGGAGCATCCTGGGACCAACGGAAGATGGAAGTAATCAAGTCTGGACTGGACCCACATCATCTGGAGCATATCTAACAGCGAGATCTTCTTCAAAATCTTAACCTAACCAGCTGGCTTAGCGTTCATGATTGATTTATTCCCGGATCTGTTGCCGGAATATTGATCATCGATGAAGATCTCAACGATGCAGAGGAGGTTGCCCTAATGTTACCAGATGGTGACATTTTTGGCTCGCCTAACATCGCTTACCGTCCGGCTTCTTCAAAATCTTAACCTAACCAGTTAGCTTAGTCGTTGAAGATCTCAACGATACCAAGGAGAATGGCATGGCCCCGGCACTCACTGTCACTGTCACTAACGGTGATTTTTTGTCAAAATTGACAAGCTGTCAGGTCTGCACTTTTTTAATGTTTACCTTTACCTACATTTCCTTTAGCCCATGTAGAGGAAGGTCGTGTTCTTATGGAAGTGGCAGGAAGTTGCTCTTGATGAACACCGAGAGCGCCCCGTACTCTTCTAGAGTACCGACAGATGCATCTGGCAGGCAGTGGTCACAACCACAACCAGTGCCCTTTTGCTGACATACAGACGTCAGTGCCACCTCCGGGCATGCCTAGGCTTCAGTAACACGCATGTAGAAGAGGGCCGTGTTGTTGTGCGTAATAAGCTGCATTCTGACATCTGATCCATGTTGGGCAAGACGACGGACACCAGAGGTGCGTTATTCTATCATTCACCACTTCAAGAAGACCACAAGTGACAGAAAGCTACTCTTGGTGTACACCGAGAGCACCCAGTAAACTTCTAGAGTGCCGCCAGATATATCTATCTGGCAGTGGTCCCAGCCAGTGTACCTTTTGCTGACACCCAGCTGTCGGCGCCTCCTCCCGACATTGGCCAAGCTGTAATTTCAGTAATGCATTACACAATTCAATGATATTTTTGAGATTCAACGCATTTGAATACCAAAAGAATAATAGTCCTCAGTTTTGGGGGAGGAGTATGTGCATCAAAATATTATGGTCTATTTTGCAAAGTTAGTGGATCAAACTGAGGTTCCTCAGTTTATTACTTTGTGTTCAATAATTATGGCGACTTACCGTTAAGTTAGACAAACCTCACAATGAGGTCATCAACAACTCCCCAATCGATTAGTTATTGATTGTTGAAGTTTTGTAATTGTGAATATCGAATTATTCAACAATATGCAGAGACCAAAGGTCAACTTTTTTTGTATCTTGCGAATTCTGACGCAATATCCTGGGACGCTGATGACTGGTCTAAAGTACCCTTTCAAGGCAGACATCCTTATATTTGGTACCAGTATACAATATCCCAACCGTCAGAACCTGGAACATTTCCTATCGGAAGCCAGTATTTAGACCATATTGAAATGCGTACATTGGGCAAAGAATCTGGGTGACCATATTTGGTCGTTATTCAGGGCCGACTAAGATATGTTGTATCAAGGTGGACCAATTCTTCTGATCAGTTTCTGCCCCCAAATTTTCTTAAGAAAGAAGAACCGGGTGGCTCTAATAGTAAATCAAATTTAGTGGAGATTAGAGATTTGTCATCACTTTCCAAAATTGCAAAATTCTGTTCGTGAATTATAGCTCTATTACTCTGTTACTCTAGTAATTATTAAAATCAAACTCTAAATATTCAGAGAGAATATTTCAAAATAATGGAGATTGGCAAAATTTTTAATGTTGCCTTATAATTTGAAATATATTTCGGTCTATACAAGACTATTTTAAAGAAAGTGTCTTGTCTTTTAAGCAACATTCCTTAGCTACCATATTCTTGGCTTGAGTGCTGTCATTAGATGACTCTATATAAGGTGGTTCACTCCGTATAAAGACTGAAATGTTTTCAAATGAAAACTTTTAGATATCCCTATCGCATTGCTTTGTATCAAGAAAATTGCTGTCGAGCATTTGACAGATTAAGCAAACCATCCCAAGGATGTTTAGGACGTAAAATTTGTTTGTTTTCTAAAAATAAGTTAGAGCCGATTTTGCTTCAAGATCATTAAAAATAGACTAATATCTGATAACTGAATTCAGCTAATTAATTTTGCTGCCAAAAGGATTACTCAATGTTTGGATACGCCTTCTATACTTTTATTTGTACCGAAAAGTATTTAATCGGGGCACGCTTGTTTGTTCCTGGTTAAAGAACCTAATTTCATAGCGGCTGAAGTCCCCCATTTTTTTTTGTGGCAAACAACATTCTTTATTCTTTCTTATATTTGCACCTCTAGAATACTCTCCTAGAAGTAATCCTACAACAAATTTCAGTTGTGCGCTTTGGCCGTTACAACCGCAGTTGTCCTATTGTACAAAGCCTTTCCCTGTTGACAGGATAGATGTCAACCAAGCTCTAAACCGGCTAGGGATTAGGTATGGAATCAACAGATGTTGCTCATAATTCTGCTGCAAATTTTTAAATTCACATAAATTAAAGCGACATTTGGGCTGAGATAAAGGGAATTTTCATTTAAATTGCCTATTTGACCAAAATGTTCAACGTTATTAACTTGCGTATCCTCCACAACGAAGTTATTACTTCCTTCGGTCATTACGGCATCGCAACGTTGCATGCGTGTGTGTCATATGTTTTATATGACTATTAGTACCATGACTATTAATACCTTTTGGAGTCTGCCCAATAGGTTTTTACTCTTTCATTAAGAAATGCCTGCTGCACTTTTCAGATATTTGAGCGGTTTGGGTGCGCAAATCAAAGATTCCTGACACTCCTGTATAGGCAGCTGACTGTTAATATAAGCCTTGAAAGATATATTTATCTTTTTTTACACTTGTTTTGTTACAATAACAAACTTAATAATTTGGTCTAAGATGGATCCCAAAAGTTACGCTAACGGGGCAATTACTTTGTTTGTTGCGTTGGATCGACCAAGGGCGTGAACTTGGAGCAGCTAAATGGACCGTTTATATCTGCGGTCCTTCTCCCGCTCACGGGCAGTCCCATAAGTCTGCTCCAGTCCTGGGGGTACGCGGACCCCTAAGTTGGCGATCGCTGGTTTATATTAACCATTTGGATACGGAGGTCGGCTCATTGTTGATACGTTCCTGTGAACCGTTACCAATAATTTGTGTTTTTACTTCTGGACAATAATAACCGCGCAGCCGCTGCTGGGTTAGTTCTTTAAGTGACAGTTCACCATGACTACAGTCAAAACAGTCTAGAGTTGTCTTTATAGTCAATCATATGTAAATTAGATGCTGAGCCATCAAAACACTAAGGAATTTATTGGATACCCTTTCTTTATTATTTGTGGATAAAGTTTAGACCGCTCATGTTATCTGAAACTACCGGTAAACGGTGTTGTCAAGTCCCGTCCAACTAAGCTTAAGTTTTTACTTGGTACTCAGCAATTGTATTGAATTATATTACTTTTCGAGGCAGTAAGAAACAATATGCATATCAAATATGGGACACCATTAGGCTTATTGAAATAAAAAAAAGCCTAATTAAAAGATCTAATTAATTATACCTTTGCCTTTGTCCGCTGCTCATCGCGTTCAAAGATTTTCCCAATGGTTATTAAACGTCTAATTTTATTCATAACCATATGCAATTAATTCCAGTCTTTATTTATATACATCTAGGTGTGTTATCTGTTGCTGTAGGTACGATTGTTTATCTATAATATTAATCTTTTTTACAAAGTACATTTACCGATTATTTACAAAGGTCTACATCATGATATATACCTTCTTATTGTTTATAGCCTTAAAAGGGCCACATAGACAGGTATATTAAAGTATTTATACTAATTAGTACATTGGAATTATTAAAAGTTGATTCATATGTATTCCGTACTGATGACGACTAATAGTCCGAAACACGTGCCTATGGTTGCTTTCTTCGATGACGGAATTACCCGATAATTACCTTTCTCCATATGTATTTCATGCACTTGTCACAAGTCATGCAAGCATTGGCATCTAGTCTTGTGTTGGCAGTTTGCCTAAATTGGTTGAAATACCCACAATTTTGCAATTGTTCTTCAATTTTACAACTGCATGCATGAAAAGAAGTTTGATGAAAGTTTTTACATTTGACTCTTTAACTTTGAATAACATGATAACGATATATTGTTGCAATAACATGTTAACAAAATGTTAACATGTTCTCTCAAGTGCATTTTGTTGTTTCTTATTCATAAACAGACGATAATGCTGTTTTGGCTCTAAATTGCTCTGTGCTTTAAACATCTACAGATTGTCATATGAACGGATGGAAAGGAAATATAATTAAATGATTAAACGAACTTACCTTAGTGAAGTTCTATCATAATTATATGATCTTTCCATCCGGAATATGACATAACCCACCCTTCCTTTGTTTAGACTTTCCCGAACCCTGACCAATTTAGAGACCCTATGCTTTCAAGAGAATGTCAGATATATACTGATATATACCAAGGCCGGCTTACCCATACCTGTCATACTGGACATTTCTTCGATACCATGGCTTTAAAGACACGTGGCTTATTGTGGAAATAAAGAGACTACAGATTGTCATATTCCGGATGGAAAGATCATATAATTATGATAGAACTTCACTAAGGTAAGTTCGTTTAATCATTTAATTATAGCGAGTATTCTACTTAGATTGTATTCAAGAGGAACCGCTATAAGCTTCGAAATCTTCTTCATAAAAACCAGCGGTACCACCCGTATATACATCGCTGCAAGTAAAAACGTAAATCTGACAATTTGTACTCGAAAGCGTAATAATTAAAAGCTATTCAGTATCCCAACTGAGATGGAGAACGGAAATCTAATAAATTTTCCTTTAGAAGGACCTAATGGACAAGTCGAATCTTTAAGGAGCCGTGAGAGTCAGCTGTCGATTGTGTTAAACAACTGGTTGACAAGTAGGTCTACGGGGGATATCCGAACCCCTCCGTTCTCGTTCATCCAAAACTTACCGCCTACCGCTTGTCAAGTTTTAGGGGATGCAACGCTCGCCTGATTTAATTTTGACTTAATCTGACAACTTACGAATTGAATTCCGTGCAGTCTTTCGAAGATTATAGCGCTCTAAAGTTGGACAGCCTTAATTGTTGAATTCTTGCTGTTTGAGGAAACTGATTTAAATTCAAATTTATATCAATTTTATAGGAGCGTTCTGAAACATTGTCGTTGGTAAGTCACATAGTTTAGTAATCTGCAATAAAATATTACATGTGTCTAATAGGAGATTTCAAATCCTTATGATTTTCAGTTTCTGTAAATATGTTGTTTATCTGGTAAAAGTTTGCCAGAAGAAGTGCCTTCAGAATCGCTTTACTAAGCATATACGTATACGGTTGCTTTGTTCGATGACGGAGTTGCCTGATAAATACCTTTCTCCTTTGACTAAGCATAAACTGTTTTTTTAAAGTAATATGTAGTAAGTTAAAAAAAACCGCTTGCTATCGGTGGCAAAAGTATTGAACCCTGTATTCGAAGGTTCATAACTCTGAAACGACTGAACAAAATAGAAATGAAATTAAGTACTTTATACTCCCAAATCATTTCCACATATCACGAATGAGTACCTATCATATATGTATAAAGTACCTATCTATATGTAGAAATGTAAAAAAAGTTAGCACGTAAACAATCCTTAACTGTGATTCGCATCCATTAAATACGATAACATTTGGGCAATTCGTTAATTCTTAATATGGAAATGAAAATGGACAATCGTTTGCGCCGAGTACGTTGTCTCGGGGAACGAGGATTATTCGGGGGTTTCTTATTAGGATATCACTACATGGGCAACACGGTCTACATCCATAAGTCCAGGGCCGTAGTAAGCCTTTCACTCTGTATTCGATATGCATTTTTTTTGGATTTATAAATAGGCTAACACGTCGTGTTAAAAATAATGAGTTGGCACTGTGATTGACAGTGGCGTAACTAGGAGTGAGTAGGCCCGTGTATGAGCTGAGGCTCTGAATAGTCTGAATAACACAACAAAATTCGGTTATGAGATTTAAAAAAAAAATATGAAATAGTGATTTTTATTGGTGGAATTTTGTACATATTTTGTATAAAGGAAGTGACTTCTAGAACAATTCTATTTTGTCCTGTGTTTTTCGGAAGAAAACGCCAAAATGCGTACGTTCTTTACTTCTGACAGTTCTTTATACATGGCAGATTTTCAGAAACCTAAAAATATCATATATCCACAAGCATCCAAATTCATGCTGTTGTTACTAGTACAGTTTTAGATGTATATTAGTTAATTTGGTTTGTATTAAATTTGAAATTTAAATTAAGACAAATTCGAACCATTTTTACTATAATTGAAAATAATTGAACCAGCTGCTGGTAGAAAATTGATGTGGCTGTGATTTTTGATTTATTTAAAATTTACATCCCGCTTTTGTGTCACCATATTCTATAGTTACATCATTTTTACTATGATAACGAATTTTCATCGTTTATGCGACTAGCTTTTCAACCAAATCATATCAATGTACAAATGACTGAATAACCTGCCTTTGTAGTCATTTATCAGAAAGTCTTGTCGTTTTAGACGAAAAAAAAAATTATATTAAATTTATTTATTACTATTTAATGAATTTAAATAATATTTAATTTACTTTTATTTTTTTTTATTAATGTTATATTTATTATTTTTGTATTAAATTTATTATAATTATTATTATACTAAGTATATCCCAAACTGTCGAAGGTAACAGAGTTGATCATCATGAGCTGCCCATCATGTCAAATATCTTAAAAAAATTACTACTCAATAGATTGAAGCCAATAATTGAGAGCAAAAGGCTTGTTCCAGACCATCAGTTCGGATTTCGGGATAAGCACTACTATTGATCAGATACACCAAATAACCAACATAATTGAAAAATCGTTAGAGGAAAAAAAGATTTGTTCTGCAGTCTTCCTAGATGTGGCACAGGCTTTTGATAAAGTCTGGCATGAAGGACTGAACAATAAATTAGTATTCTCCCAAAGTATTCTCCCAAAACAGTTTGCGCAACTATTAAAATCTTACCTGACTGAGAGATACTTTAAACGCAAACAAGGTGATACTGTCACAACTTTTGCAGACGACACGGCTATCCTAGCTGTTGGGAACAGCAATGAAGAAACGACGAGAAAACTCCAAACAGCTATTGGTCCCTTTCAGGTCTGGACAAAGAAAAAAAGAATCAAACTGAACGAACTCAAGTCAGTACATGTTGACTTCACGAACAAGAAAATACAACTCATCCCTGTTACTATTAATAACCAAATAGTACAGTACGCAAACAGCCAAATATCTTGGTATGACATTAGACGCCAGGCTCCGCTGGAAAGCCCATGTCAAAAAGAAAAGAGAACTAGGAATCCGTTACAGAGAGATGTACTGGCTGCTAGGAAGAAACTCCACGCTGTCTGTACATAATAAGCTTCTCTTGTACCAGCAAATTCAAAAACCTGTGTGGACGTATGGTGCTCAACTCTGGGGTTGTACCAAAAAGAGTAACATTGAAATTGTCCAGACCTTTCAAAATAAAGAATTGAGATGCATTGTCAATGTGCCTTGGTACATTAGGAATGATGATCTCCACAAGGACCTCAAAATGGAGTCTGTGTGCAAAGAAATCCAAAAACTAGCAAGAAGTCACGAGGAAAGGCTTCACCATCACGTAAACGTTGAGGCCATCTAGCTCCTCGACAACACCGAATTAATCCGAAGACTCAAGAGAAAGAAGCCTTTTAAGTTAGTGTGAATGTGAGGTAGTGGAAGAGCAGAGTAAGTGCTAGTTGTAGGTGTTAGTTCTAAAAGCAGAGACAGTGCTACGTAGTGCGCAAGAAACACGTGCCCATTATACCAAGACTAACTAAGAGACATCGATGGGTGCCAATTAGGCTAAGTTATTCTAGTAAAATAAGTTAGAATTAAAATACTCATTAGTCATTTATGACTAGATTGTAATGAACTTATTGGATATAAAAAAATTATTATTACAATTATAATGATATACTGCTACTGCTTTTCAGCGAACAATTTGAAGAAGAATGAATAAGAATTACCTTAACATGTAGAGTAAAAATGTCCAAAAAAAAAAACGGGCGTTCTTAAAACGCCGCGGGACAAAGCATAAAAAGTCCGGGTGTCCCGCCGACTGCGGGAAGGTGCTAGTCTTATATTTTTTCTGTTCACATAACCTAAAGGAAACATTTAGAAGTTTTTAGGTAGTACAACAGGACATATACGTACGTGTCCTTAAGAGTTGACTGTATATCATGTAGCGGAAGCGGATCATTTCCTGTGAACACAACATTCTCTCAAACCCGGATCTAGCAGTGACGGGCGGGGGAATTTTCTATTGTTACAAGACCGGCGCCCGCCGTCAGTTTTCCCGAATAACCGTTTCGCGTATGTTTGCGCGCTGTCAATACAATTTTCCAGGGGACCCTGAGCAGCGGAGCGCGCACCACCTCTCCCGACGAAATGTAAACTTTTATTACAATTTGATGTCCTGATGCCGCTACTATGCACACATACGTCTATGTATACTCCAAGAGGGAAGTGGAGAAGGAAGAGTAAATGTATAAATCGATAGGCGGGTTTAAAGGACGTTGTAGGAATATTTGTTAATAGACAATTACTTTATTTGTTAAGAGATGTACTGGCTATAGGCACTATATGTGCAGTACAATATGTCATTAACGTCCAATATGTCATTAATGAAGGCCAATAATGAGTAATAATAATAATAATGTTTAATAATGTTTATTAATCGAATAGGTATTACATGACACATATTCTTGTCAAGGAAGTTCAAAGAAAAAATATGAAATAAAAAACTCTGGTGAGTTAGATAAGGATAATTCACAATATAATAGCTAATAAATATTCAAAAAGGTGGTGTCATGTATTTTTTTTATACAGCAACAATATTAGTAATGTTGAATTAAAATGAGAAATGTTGCTAAAATGATGCAATTTATAGTTATTTAACCAACAAGTATATTAGAAAGAGCGATAACTAATCGAGACTGTTTAGCGCACGAGCGATTGGCTAGTGCGTTAATTGTCGAGATTATTAGCCGCTGTTTAATCTTCGATTTGGCTACAACATTTTTTCGTCGATCGTATTCGCCTGGCAGCGTCTACAGAGATTTTAATTGTCGACGTTTGAGGTTATATGACCTTTTATGTAATTTGACACTGACAGTTCTCGGCTGTGTGCCTGGATAGCAGAATGTTTTGATTGCATGGCTTTATTTTACGTATTTTCGATTTGCTATAATGAAGTCGTATAACAAATCATGCATTAATAGAAATCGTGCATTTGTAGAGCTTTTTAATAAATGATTTTCAATTCAATACACATGCTCATAAATAAACGATCGACAGAAAAAATGTTTTCGACGATTGATATTCTGATGCCCATCAGTTTGGAATAGAACGAGTAAATTAACACATATTAGTATATCTTTTAACTTATTTAGAATTTTAGATTGATGATAACGTCAGTTTATTATATTTATACCTAACGTGTTTCAGTGGTAATTTGAAGAAATGACTGATAACTATATTTAGTATTTTGTATTTAGTTTATACAAAACCTGGATTATGAAGAACGTGCTTTCGAGTTCCAATTTAAAAAAATAAAATAAAACGTTTATCATTTTTCAGTCAATAGTATATGCTATAAAATTTACATTATATTATTAATACAGTACAAGTGAAGAAACCACATGTTTTCACTCACGCTTGTCGAAAAGACATACAAGTAAGTGAAGTGGTTTCTCACGTGTGTTGTATAGCGTTTTGTTCAATCCTGCTACTAAATTTAAAGATATAATGTTATTAATAGTATATTACTTGACTAGTGACCATATAGATCGCTGGGACGTGTAGATCGCTGGGTATGTAGATCGCTGGGATGTGTAGACCGCCGAAATAGATAGGTTGATCGCCAAAGTAGGTAGAATGCTGTAATAAGCGTTCATGTGGGCAGTTCTGGCCCTCGTCGTGCGCCAATTGAAGTTTTATACAACGCATATAATAATGTATTACTATCTAATTTGGTTTCATAATAGACTTAAATGACAGTACTTTTTTCAGTTTCATAATGAAAATTGGAAAACTATCACTAAGAACGTACTGACAAATAGACAATTTCGAATGTGGAATGTGTTGTTTATTTGTCACTACGTTCGTAGTGATAGTCCCATTTACAATTTTTACTATTTATTACTAATTTATTGTTTTATATTTACACCAATTTTATAGTGTTTGTCAGCACTAACATATGTGTGAGTGTACCTACAGTTTTATTTTATCTTTTTGACACGAGAGTCTGATGATGCGTAAGCGAAACTAGTGACTCTTAAGTTTAAATAAAAACCTTACACGAAAAACAGTGTCTATTGAGTACTTATTACAATGTTACACGTGACATTGTAATAAGTACTCAATAGACTCAATAATGGAAATCCAAGCTGTTTTACTTATATTCATCGTTAGTGCAAAGTTTTATATCAGTAAATACGCCCCTTAAAAGCGTTTTTTTTTTTTTTAAGGGACAAATATATCTACATATAGTTGACACGAGTTGTGGTATTTTGGTATACGGAAAAACGTCAAAAGCCCGCAAGCGTAACAAGGTACTTGTCTGCAGCATTAACCATTCTGCTACTCCAGTCTTTAATAACATGATACAACTATAGCTTGCAGATGAAACTTGACCATTTTCTGGATATATCCTTCAGAATGTTAATTAGTCTTATGTAATAAATGTGTTTCCATACATTTATTTCGGTGCTATTTTTATAATAACTATAGCAAATAATTTATAAACCTTTACCACCTCGCACTCTCTGAAATTAATTTTTAGTGAGAGCCCTTCAGTGTCTATACGGCGAACTTTTTAAATGGAGATATATCGGGTACGCTAACTAGACGTACGGTCCGCTATTGTAAAAGTTTTAGTTCTCGTCCGGGCATGGCGCCGACGCAAAATACAGATTGATGAAGCAAAGTGCATTTAGGTAGGCGGGTCGGGTCGGTTAGGTCCCACACACACTTTATGAGAATAAATCGGCGACCGCCGGAGACCAATTTATTGTTATTATGCGATCAAGGTCTTAATGTGAAGTAACCGTTCTTGAGGTTTTCGTTTTTTTCCCCTCTCTCAGCTGGACGAAAACTTCACGCGCCGCTATAACTAACGTGAATCTGGAGAAAGCGATTTGCAGGAAACCACCACATAAAAAGAAATGCTTAGGTCCGGAAAAATTTACCTTCCCATAAACTGTTGGATAACTATCTATGTTAAAAATGTAAAAATATTGAAATATTGAACAAATAATCCATAGATTTCTCTCCATAGAGTAACTAGGCGTGTTGGCAAGTTTACTTGACATGTGCAAACAATAACCGTCAGGGAAGTTTAGTGGCGGACAGCACTTTTCGCTACTAAAGCTGGCCTGCTTAACGCTGCTTAATGGAGGATCTAGTCACCTGTCCTGATTCTTTATATGACAACTCCTGCCATTTTCATTCGTAGTATGACAAGGAAATGTAATCGTACCGAAAAAAATGACATTTTAGCGGAAATATGTCATTCTTGGCCTAGGTACAAAAAAATGTCTGTGTGTGTGGTTGTGTGTCTGTTTGTACCCCTTTTTTGTGTCGACAATTCCGAAAAACTACTAATGATTTTGGGACGAAACTTAGATTGTTTGCTCCACCTGCCCATCGCGCTGAGCTGTATGAACGGTCATTCTCTTACCAGGTCAGTCACATATACAATGGTCTCAGGGAAGATATGAAATAATTATCGTTAAACAGTTTTGGGGGAAACGTGAAATGTTGTCAGTTTGCTCAACTTTAGGCATTGAGCGCACATCGGAGGCTGTTTTAATTTTAATTTTTTATGGGCATGTGCGATGTTTTGTTGAGTTGGATTTGCTGCAATTACGTGTAATTAGACTCTAGACTCTATTTTAATTTTTGTTTTGTTTTGATAAGTTCTCGGAATTATTGTTATATTATTGGTACAATTATGTCGTAGTTCTAGTTTACGTAAGGGGTTGAGTGGAAGAGCAAGGCAATTTGGAAACAAGTATGCTGATCTCCGCCCTAAATATAAATATTATTTTGTTGCATTTAATATTGTTTTATGTTAATAAAGGAATTATTTATTTATTTAATTATTTATTTATCTGTCAACGCAGCCACGATTTGATCTCATGCAAATAGATTCTCATGCAGCTAAACTATTAATTTTATATATGTAAGATAAAGTCATGCGCCTGGCCACATCAGATTTTTATTATTTGTTATATATAAAAGTTTTGGTCGGTTGAAGAGTGGCTACTGGTACCAGGTACGTCACCTTGTTGCAGCAACACTGGAACGCAACAAATGCAAGTGAGAACGCGAACGGTTTGGCAATGTGGACAAGTGCTGTCGTCATAAACACGTGTAGCGGACATACGGGGCTACCTGTTAATTGTCGTTGCTGGAACCTATTAGAGCGGTGCGCGTAATTGAATTCATGACCCTGTTATGCATTGTTCACATACAGTTCGCTCCGGTATAATAGACACTAACAGAAAATCGATGCCTGGATACTTAAGCCTCTCCATGCTTTGGTATACGATTATTGCATCAGTTAATAATATGATAATCACGTAATAACTCCTCCAGTCTACAAGATCAGATGGATTATCAATGATTGAGGGAGATATTTGCCGCAATCGGACCTTTTCAGCTGGAATACAGATGGATTATGGTAAGCAGGAAGAATTGGGAACATTATTGTAAAGTAACACATAATTTGCCACGCCGGTTTTTGTTTGTCATCCATATTTTCGTGCACTACGAAATGGGAATAATTACCCCATAGACATTCTTTTTCGAGTACGATGTCTTACTGACAGTTTTGACGACGTTATCTGGTTTCCTTTCCTCTATGAGAACGAAGGGTTTATAATTATAATCAAATTATAATGGATCATCTTAATTTGTCGATTTAAGGCCTTGTGGCCAACATATAGAGAATTTTGTAATTTACACTACCACTATGATTAACGAACTGACATTTTGCGGCATACACACCTGTTTATCATATTTTATGATGCCATCATTTCCCTCAACAAGAAAGGAGAGATTTCTAATTTAAACTTCCGCCAACAAGATAAAAATAACTTCCTTACTTTTTCATTCATTTTTTAATTAATTTTTCATTATAAGTAGGTTAAAGATACTCCGAAGTGAATAATTTTCTACCGTTTTGGATCGTTTCCAATTCAATGAAGTATAAATGTGGGATCGCAACCTGTTGTTGGAGAATGCGAAAACTTTCAGGGCGAACTTACTTAAAGCTCCATTTAAAAAATTAAGGCGGAACTTCTACCGATACCGCCCCTCCCTTCTTTATGCGACCGGCGAACTTTTACCGTGAGTAACCCAGACCAAAAAAAAAACTTTTCCGCGTTTCTTTTTACGATACGACCGGGGACCGGCCATAATGGCCGTAAATCTTTAATCTTTCGATATTTTAAACTTCGGCTATAATTTCCGTTATACCTCTGGGGTAATGGGTTATTCACGTATGAATTTAAAACTAAAGGGAAACACCAACTCCTTTGGCGATTTTATGTCGATTGCGGATTCAAGAAAAAACGTTGTTTTGTCGGTTATTAATATGGGATATGATTTTTACTTTATCATACGCAGTATGTAAAGTATTGTAATCGTGCCGAAAAAAAAATTTGAGATTTTAGCGGAAATAGGTCTGTATGGGTCCCCTGAACATTTTTGACCAAGGTCCAAAAAAATGTCTGTGTGTGTGTGTGTGTGTGTGTGTGTGTGTATGTCTGTGTGTGTGTAAACGATTTTTGTGGCGACGATTCCGGAGAAACTACTAAAGGTATCGCGACGAAAGTTCATATTTAGAAGTTTTATGACCAAACTTAGAGCTGAAAAGCTTTTGGTTCAAAAGGGTCCAAAGAAACCGGCTATTTACTCTTAGCATTTTTCAACGATTTTGCAAATGAGCCGTCATTTCTGTAATTTCATCAAAATAGATAAATAATAAATTAAAGTAGAGGAAATTTTGTATAATTTATGTCTATAACATTTAATGGTAAAATTAATAGTTTAGCTGCAGGAGCAAATTCTATTTGATCGAAATCGTGTCTACATTAATACTAGGTGCCCAGGATATTTTGAAGTTTTTGACAGTATTTGGAACGTCAGCGTTTGCAAAACGTCAATTCAACACGCAAATGCATGGAGAATTGCCATGAGGAGCTAGGTGAAACAATTTTGAAACAATATTGAAACACAATATTTCGAGTGCGGATAGCAATGTTATGTTTTCGCGAATAAATATACAAGAAAGATTGTAAGACGGTATGTTAACCTTAAAACTTATTTGGAATATTGAGCATAATTCTTTATGAACTTTTGTAGTTAGCACTGAAGACGGGGTAAAACTCGAAAATATAGTCTGCTAGAAGCCAATATAATATATTAATCATCAGAACCAGAACCTTTTTACTTTATCATCCGTAGTATGACAACACTCCATATTTAGAAGCTTTGTGTTGAACCAAGGGTCCAAAGGAACTGGCGTTTTAGTCTTAGCATTTTTGAAAGATATTGCAAATAAGCCGCTATATCTGGAATTTCGTCGAAATAGTTAAATAATAAATTAAAGTAGAGGAAATCTGAATAATTTATGACTATGACATTTTTTGGTAAAATTAATAGTTTAGCTACATGAGCAAATTCTATTTCATCGAGATCGCTCGTACTGCATATAAACTAGTTAGCCAGAATTTGTCAGATAGTGTGATTCTAATGACAGTAGGTAGTGTCAAATGCTGATGTTTTCACATTACCTACTGTAAATATAATCAAAATGTCTCTAGTCTAGTACTAGTAGTTTTATTTTAATGCAGACATGGCCGATCTCGATCAAATAGAATCTCATCCAGCTACGCCATTAATTTTATATATGGTATGATAAAGTCATGTGCCTGGCCACATCAGATTTTTTTAAATCTTTTAGTGGATGAATGGAAGTCCCTTAAAGAAATATAGAAGAATCCGTACTTCAGGTTTGGCCGCAATTTTTAATAGATTTATCAAATTAGCTTTTTTCCCAGTGTCTCTACCGTCATAAGTTTATTTATACAGGATCATTCACGACGAGTTGGCATTAAAGTATATGGAGAACAAAAGGAAATCAGGGATCAAAGTTTGTAGACTAAAGTTGTTGGACACGATCTTTTTAACTAAGATATTTTCAGGTTTTGATTACTTCCTGTTACAAAGGAAATGGTGCCAACTTTAATATTTCAAATGAAAACCCCTGTATTTTATAGCACTTTTGACGTCTTCGGTAAATTTTAGGTGAATTGTATGTTACATATCATATACCTAACAAGTGTCATTTTTGAGTTATTCAAGTTTTTCATTAAATAATGACAGGTTCAATTATTCGTAAATTATCCGCTGTGATCGTTGGAAAAAACTTTTCTGGCAAAATTGTTGTGAAGGTAACATATTATCGACACATCGGCAGAGTTGTTGGAAAAGTTTCTCAAATTATAAGATGAAAGTTTAATTCTAGGAAAGTAACAAAAATCATTTTTTTAAATCGCAATTCTATCATATGAATGCATTGTGGAATTTTAATAAGTTTGTGCAAAAGTTCCTATACTTAAAACGCACTTCTACCCACTTAACCTGATTTTTAAACATCACAATAGAAATTGTAAACATTGTTAAATCTAAACTGCGTTGGAAAACAACTGAGTAACTAGAAAAGAATAAAAAATCATTGAACACGGTGTTTAAGTCCTTATTAAAGTCTTCAGTTATTCTAATTAAGTTAGTTAATTATTCTAATTAGATTAGTCTTCCTAAAATCTAAGTATAGCAACAATGAAACTGACAAAATTAAAAAGAAAAAAACACGGATTAAGTGAATTCCAACAACTATTTATTTCTGTTTCATTTACGTAAATAGAAATAAATAGTTCAAAAAGAGAAACAGGCTTTTCTCTTAAGCCTGTTTCGATTCATTGTGATATTTCATTATTGATGCGGCAGTCATGATAGAGTTAGGACATAACCCAATGAACACAGCATCAACTATAAAAATCTAAAGACCATTGAATTTATGTTTATTTATAATTTGTTCAGTTGTTTTCCAACGCAATCTAGATTTGACCATGATTTAAATTTCTATTGTAATCTAGATTGTAGACTTCCGCCGTCAGAGTCAATGATATATTGATTTCCGGGTGGAAACCGTGTTGAGGACTTTGAAGCAGTCGACGTTTCGCGCTCTGTTGCAAGAGGCATCTTCAGGACTAAGTTATCAAACCAAGCGCTAAGAAGATGATCTTCTTTCTGATTTCACTTTCTGATTAACTTTTCCCAGCTTTGATTTTAGGTATACGACATTTTTCAAGTTGATCTAAAAATTTCCATAGAATTCCAAAATGCATTCACATGATAGCTTTACCATTTGAAAAAAAAAATACTTTTAGTACTTTTATCAAGTTCAGGTCGAGCTATTATAATTTGCACATCCTGTTTAACTTTTGGAATATACTGCCAATGTATCGATAATACACTGGTAGTTACTGTGAAGTTACCTTCACAATATCTTTAATTTTTTCCATGGCAACGGCGAAAAATTTTCAATTAATTTGAAGTGATCTTACAGCTATCATTTTTTATTGAAAACATTGTATGTCTCTAAAGCGGCACATGATAGGTATAGGGTACGTAACATAGAATTGACCTAAAAAGATTTTTAAAATGCTACAATATACAGGGTGTTTCATTTGTAATATGAAAATTGACACCATTTCCTGTGAAAGCGGAAGTAATAAAAAACTGAAAATATTTTAGTTATAAAGATCGTATCTAACAGCACATGTCCACAGATTTTCAACCCCTCATTTTATTTGGCTTTCCATATACTTCTAAAGACAGCTAGTCGTGAAATTATTAATTAATTAATGCAAGATTGTGTTCTTTTTTGATACCTTAGTTTGCAATTGACGTACTTTTACGTGTGTCTCATCAAGTGTCTCAAGCTCGACCACCATTTTTATTCCTCTGGTACAATAACCTGCCTTTCATATCACAAATTATAAATACGGTACAAGGTAAATTGTTAATCATCACACTTTGGTAAAATAGATCGTTAGCTCTTCATTGTTGTTTGATGAGTTTCTGTCAATATCAATTCAAAACAAAACAATATAAAGAAATTGCGAAATTTTACGATTCAACGCACACAACGGATTATGAAACGCGGAACCCAACAAACCTGTAAAACGAAATTATGCGCTTCTATTACAGTTTAATGCTCCGCCAGCGAATGGAAAACCTACTTTCTGCCGGTACACGCATTCGTTCACCGGTGCAGCAATAATCAAGTTATTCGGAAAGTTTTCAGGGCCGGAGTTTCAGCCCCAGTCGGGCTTTTTATTGCGCAGCGATAATACTGCGATTGGGGGGTAGCGCGAAAGCTCGGCAGTAGATATTTCCGATTCGACGGTTTTGTTTGCGTCAAAAACTTTGAACGATTTGTTTTGAATTGTATTGAACCCGTTGGGTGGAGGATAGCTGGTGCTACCGGGAAAGTTTACAAACTTATATATTGAAGTCGCGGACGGACGATACTTCTTATATATCTGTGTATGGGTGTGTAAGGGAGAGCCTATTCGCGGTGTTTCTACCTTTTCGATTGATAGTCGATATAGAAAGTTCGGCATAAAAGGAAGAGTATTGCTAAAATATAAAGAATCCTTGTCTGGTAACTAAAGTATTTGCACACTATTCATGTTATGTTTAATTGTTTGTTCTGGTTCTATTGGCTAAAGCCTTTTTTAATTGATTTGTGTCGGGGTTTGCTATGTATATTAATAGTCCAGTAAAATTAGGACGTAAAACAGCGCCATTAGCAAATCTCCAAATCATTTAATTAACTACAAGAAAATAGTTTTATATTGTGAAACCATTTAAAATGCGCAATAAAATGTGCATTTTAGGCCTAGAAAAACATTAAAAGCACGTAAGTGAAACAACGAATGTATGTGCTGGATACACATTTCCGCTACGCAAGCTATTGTAATTTCTGTAACTATATATTCACCACGTGTAGGCTTGTTAATAATATTAAGTTTTCCTATAAAAAATCTGCTGTGGCCAGGCACATGACTTTATCATACTATACATAGTGTTCCTTTCATAAGTATCCACCCTTAATAACTCTTGACCTGATGCTGTCATTGCTTTGAATGGAAACACGTCGATTTAGACATCGCGGGGAAAGTTCAAAAATGGTACCTAGAGAATTTTAGGTTTCATCCCTTTACCCCTAAGCCTCCCACTTTGAAATTTCAAATAGCACCCCCTACCTGGTGATTTATCATTTGAAAGGGCACAAAATTCTCTACTCAGCCATTATAAAAAGAATGAAACCGATCGATTGGTTCTTAAGATAGACGACACAGAAAATAGAAGCTATGAAATAAATTAATATAGCCAAACATTGGGGATTGAATACAGAGTTGAATTAAATTACAGTCATAAGAAATAAAAACATAACATAAATAATAAAATAAGAAATTATGTTATGACATGTCGAAATGGACACCATTATTTGCTAGACAAAAATACGTTCAGTTTTCGCTCTATTCGCGAATTTTGACGATGTTGCATGCGTCGCATCATGGAAATAACACAGCTCGAGCCATTAGATCCGGTTTTGTCATTTTCCAAGGCAGCCATTGCGCAATAAATGCGACAAGTTCAGTCAAGCGTCAGTTCGGTTTACGGTTTTAGTACGCATTAGTATTTGTAGCGGAAAAGTCTTTTGAATAAAGAATAAAGAATTGTGATTAAAAAAAAATTAGTTTTGGAAGTTCGGTTTGCAACAAAAAGAATACTATGCCAACGATTTTGGATGAAGCGACACAAGTTGAAGTTCTCGGTCACTTCGTCGCTGATCCTACAAGAAAATTCGTCGCTAATCTAACAAAAAATTCTCCAATGTCACCAATATTTCCATTGGTTCCATGCTTAAAGTGTTGAGAAAGATCTAGTTCTTTCCTTACATAATTCAAATTCATCAGCAACTCGGTGACGATGATTACGATGGAAGAATTGAATTTTGCGAACAAATGTCCGAAGAAATCGTTGGAAATCCGAGTTTTATTTTTAATGTATGTTTCAGCGACGAGTGCACCTTGTTCCTTAACGGGCTTATTAACAGGAATAACTGGTGATACTGGGATAATGAAAACCCACACCTGTTCCGCGAAGAGTATACCCAGTTTCCACAAAAAAATAATGTATTGGCTGGTACCTATTCTTGGGAATAAAATCATTGGTCCTATATTAATTGATCTGTTGGAAAATGTAATAGAAGCACGTGAATAAGGTTGGAAACATGCGACTGAGTGAAGAAAACTCGCATTTCCAACAAGATGGAGCTCCTCCACATTAGGCTGCACCTGTTCGAAATTGGCTGAACCAAAGGTTTGCTGGGAAATGGATTGCGGCTGGAGGGGTGCTAGGGAATGGCCAGCAAGATCCCCAGATCTAACACCACTCGACTTTTTTCGCTGGGGTCACTTGAAGACTAAAATTTGCAAGACTCCTCTCGCCAGTATCTAAGAGCACAAACACAGAATTACGCAAGAATGTAGACAAATCACCCGTGAAACATTCGTGAAAGTTCACGAATGGTTCGAAAGCAGGATGTATTTGTCTATCAAATAATGGTGGCCATTTCGAACATAAAATAGTGTAATTTAATTCAACAGTGTATCTAGTCCTAATCCGCAATGTTTCGCTAATAATAAATTGATTTCATAGCTTCCATCTTCTGTGTAGTCTATCTTAAGAACCAATCGATCAATTTTATTTTTTTATCATGGTTGAGTAGAGAATTCTGTACCCTTTCAAATGATGTATCACAAGGTACGGGGTGCCATTTGATATTTCAAAGTGGGGTGGCTGGGGGGTCAAGGGATGCAACCTAAAATTCTCTAGTTGCCACTTTTTAACATCCCCCTCGATATCTAAATCGACGTGTTTCTACTCAAAGCAATAATCGCATCAGAGCAAGAGTTATTAAGGGTGGATACATTTGAAATACACACACTGTATATGGATATTTGGTTAAACATTTTAATGACACAACAGTGTCCATGATTTTTTTGCATTTGGTGGAAATTGAATGGGAAAGCGCAATTGAGCATCAGCGAAATATCAGTGGATAGATATTGAAGGGGAGAGGGGACTATTTTGCATCTATAACGATCGGCGATCCATCAATTTTCCCGTCGGCATTTTAACGACTTTCCCGTTTCCCATCGATTTTATCCATTATATATAACATTAATCATCGGACTGTCGCCGTGACGCGTCCATTTAACACCTGTTAATTTACTCAGATAAAAATGTAAGATAATATCGTAATCAATCACTTTAATTTTGTTGATTTTGTCGGTGAGTTGCTGCTCGATAAATTCTATGAGAGGAGAATTGGGAAAAAATTAAATTTAAATACGACTGGTTATAAAGTATTGTATTTTAGAGCGTGGAACAAATATTCTATTATTCCGTTTCATAAATATTGTCGATTTTTTGTGCTATATTGAAGGTATATTTTATTTCAAATGAACGCAGATTGATTGAAATTGTTTGACGATCCGACGTCAGCTGTCAGTGTTTTGAAAATATGAAAATATAGGTAAATAATTAAATAACTACAATTTTAGAACTGTATTTAATCGGTATACTTTTCTGGAATTGATATAAAATAACTGATAAACCTGAATCTGAAGATTAAAAAGTACGGATTACAGTACTTGAAAAGTGCCGCTTGAAAAAATACAATTTTCTCCAAACAAAGGAAACATGTAAAGTAACCGTCAGTTTCTTATTAATATTTTAAAAACTAAGACACAAAGTTAAATTTAAACTTTCAAATTTGTCCTGTTTCCGTATACATAATTTCAAGTACAGTTATAAAATTTTGCAAGAAAATACGTCTACGTGGCCTATAGTGTGACGCTGAGGACACAAAACGAACCAGCACATACAAGAAAAGTTTTTTATTCTTTGATCAGTTTGCATTTGCATATGGGCCGTTCCTCTACAAATCGTACGGATTTCACAAAAAAATCACTTTTTTAAATTATACCAAACTTTTTTTATGGCATTTTCTTGAAAATTTAGTCGATACCTGTATCGGAAACTCATTAAAAAATATTTTCAGAGATATGAAGGCTTAAAGTTTGGATGTTTTAGGATTATTTGCCAAACATTGCCATATTGAAAATTCAATACCTTTGGAGTGGAAGGCTTATTTATTAGTTGCTAAAACTATTTATTTATTAAACGCCTTTAAAATGCCAGACTTCGAACCGTAACAAACGTTCTAAATTTCGAACCGATAGTTGTTTCAATCCATTCAATTTGCCTCCGCATCCAAATATAAAGAATAAAGCATATTTTTCAGAACAATCACGGATAACAATGCACTAGTCTTCTTGAAAGGACTGTTTTTTTGCTATTCATAAAATCATGTTGGCTGTACACTAAGTATGAAAGGAAAGCAATAGTAGGTTTTCTAAACCGGTCTTAAATTTTTGTAAATATTCATCAACTGGGGATATCAGCAGATACAAAGTGGTTATGTCGAGGTTCATCCATTGTCTACAAGTGATTCGTCGATCAAATGGACATTCAGGACATCCAGGACATTCAGAACATTTTCCAAAATAACAATTTGTTGAATCTTGAACGAAAATCATATGTTTTAAACAGTCCTGATAGCTTTTACCTAGATTTAATGCCAATAATTGGCATTTGATTACTTTTCTGATAGCTCTTTATTCTTTATATTTGGATACGGAGGCAAATTGAATGGATTGAAATGTCTATCGGTTCGAAATTTAGAATGTTTGATACTCTTAGAAGACTGGCATTTTTAAAGGCGTTTAATAAATAAATATGTTTAGCACCTAATAAATAAGCACATCCACTCACTCTGTTCTTAAAAAACAAACTGCACTACCATGTTGAACCAGCCTGCTGTCTGCGAGATGTTCAAGAAAGTCGTTGCGCACACGCCTGAAGAAGTCGCTTGCTGCGTTTTTCATTGTGTTTCGACATGCCAGGCGTGACTCACGTCAGTTGAAATTTAATCTTTTGAGACTATAAGATCTTTTGAGAACTATAAGAGACTCCATGCTAGAAAAAAATGGAGTTTGTACGTAAAAGTGTAGCGGATATTATATATATTTTTTCGATTATATCTAGAGACGACTATGTAATAATTATTTAAAAAATTCAATTGTTTTTCCTTACATATATAAATTAAAATAATGATTGTAAAGATATTGAATTTTGAATATGACAAGGTTTGGCATATACGCGTAAATAATCCAAACTTAAAACTTTCATTTCTCTGAAAATAAACTTTTTTCGACTAAATCCTGATACAGTTATAACCTTACTTAGTGTATACAACTTATAAAAAAAGTTTCAGCTAAATCTAAAATGTGACGTCATAAAAGGTGTCCGGTTTGTAAAAGAACGACCCATATATGGGTATGTGGACGTATGTGAAATACCAACGAATTTCTAACACAATCTTCCTATTTACAGCGACTAATTCTCAGCAACCACAGAACAACTATAAACCTATTAAATTCCCCCAAATCTGACGCAACGGGATGATGCGTCGTCCACTGGAGGCCGCCACTAAAAATGAAGTATGCAAATGGCCCTCGCGGCATTTGAAATCGTAAAAATTCACGGCAGCGCGATTTTATAGACGCGCCCTGAAGCGTCCGTTTCGCAAATAAGCCACCAGAGGGCGGAAGCGTCGGGTCGTCCGATTGAAATTAAACCGGGTCCGACTGTCAATTAGCTGTACGCAGCGGCAGCTAACGAAACGTGAATGAAAAAGAGGTGTAAATGCGACAAACGACGACCGAGGACGATATATAGGTGCTTTCTCGCCTTTGCTAGCGAGAGTTGACGTAATTAAAACCTTTCGGATCCAACTGGTGTTTTTTTTATGCGAAAGGTTGTAGCTTGGTGCTATGAGTGCACGAAAGGGTATCAAATTTCATTCGCTGGATCCGTAAAATTTGTTAAAATTAATTCAAATATCAACAGTAAACTATAAAGGCATGGATATAAGTATCTAGGCATGTTATATGTTACAATAATTACCTTTGGAGTAGGGAAACTTGGCCCTTAAAAATCGTTTCTCTAACTAAAGGAAACTTGTGCTATTATTATATTATATAACTGTTTTATTATAGAAGGCGAATCTTAATCTTATCGTTAGATACGTAATCAGCAAAAAATACACACATTTTTCCTTATAATACGATTTGTAGAAAAACAAAATGAACCTACAATTTTTTTTTTTTGACTTGTTTATTTTAATTTGAATTTGCTGCTCATAATGGTCTTTAAGATAAGATGAGAATTGTGGGTTGTAGATTTCAATATGATCTGAAATTCCAGATAAGATTACTAATCTATTGCTACACAAGTTCTGAGCTTCTGTGATAGAAATTGTGGCATTCATAGGACAGTTGATAGGAAATCAATAAATATACAAAGTGATTTAGAATTCTAGGCGAAAATTTATTTTGCTAATAATTTGAATTGAATATGAAGTGAGTGTTTTTCCATTGAGTGTCCATCTTGCTCCTTGGCTATACCGTACTGACGAGGACTAATAGTCCGAAACACGTGTCTACGGTTGCTTTCTTCGATGACGGAAAATACAGCATTTTCACAGTAATTTTACAGAATATTTATGGAATTTCATTGAAAAATTGCTGGAATTGCACCGTAGAAGTAATTTTCAACCATTGAAGAGAGTTTCATTACACATCATTTTGCTGATTATTTGATACAGCAAAATTACTGTACACATTTGCTCTGTGTGTTTTTCCTCGGAATGATATTCGCAAGGAGTGACCGATACTGCCTAATATTTCTTGCGTTGTGGTTCCGGCGGGCCCCAAACCAATTTCAAGGGTTCCGGAAGACTAAAAAGGTTGAAAACCGCTGCTCTAGACGAAGCCAACATTTAAAAATCTGATGTGGCCTGGCATATGTCTTTATCATACAATATGTAAAATTAATAGTTTAACTGCATGAAATTCTATTTGATCGAGATCTATCGTGCTTGCATTAAAATAAAACGAATTAGCCAGGATTTGACAGATATTGACAGTAGGCATTGACAAAAAATCAGCCGTTGACACTACCTACTGTCATTAGAATAAAAATATCTGACAAATCCTATAATAATATAATAATAATAACGATCTCGAACAAATAGAATTTGCTCCTACAGCTAAACTATTAATTTTACCAAAACATGTCATAGACATAAATTATACAATATTTCCTCTACTTTAATTTATTATTTAACTGTTTTGACGAAATTATAGAAATGGTGGCTCATTTGCAAAATCCTTGAAAAATGCATAACAACATTGCTATCCGCACTCGAAAGACACCTTGACTTTGTAAACACCTTGGAAACACCAAGCTCCTCATCGCATTCTCCATGCATTTGCGTGTTGAATTGACGTTTCGCAACCGCTGACGTTCTGAAAATTGTCAAAACATTCAAAATGTACTGGCTCCCTACTATTAATGCAGACACGATTTCGATCAAATAGAATTTAGTCCTGCTGATAAACTATTAATTTTACCAACAAAAAAAAAATTATAGACATAAATTATACAAAATTTCCTCTACTTTCATTGATTATTTATCTATTTTGACGAAATTACAGAAATGGCGGCACATTTGCAAAATCGTTGAAAAATGTTAAGAGTAAATAGCCAGTTCCTTTGGACCCTTTTGAACCAAAAGCTTTTCAGCTCTAAGTCATGAAACTTTTAAATATTAACTTTCGTCCTGATACCTTTAGTAGTTTCTCCGGAATCGTCTCCACAAAAATCGGATACACACAAATGTTCAGGGGACCCAAAAAGACCTATTTCCGCTAATATGTAAATTTTTTTTCGGCACGATTACAATACTTTATTTAACTGCGTATGATAAAGTAAAAAACGTGTGGTGAGCAATAACATATCACGGTGTAATTGGGCCATATTTTGTCGATGAAAATGTTCATCGACAGAAATATTTGGGTGTTACACAAGTTATTTTATTGAACAACTTGAGGAATTACCCTTCACTTTTAAACTACCAATGTACTTTCAGCAAGATAGTTGCCTAGTTCTCCATTTAAACCTGGTTACAAATGGTTAAACTTACAATTTCTTCAAAAATGCATTAGACGAAATATACCCATTTTTATGTCCAACACGTAGTCATAATCTGACAATTATGGATTTTTACTGTTAGGGACGATTAAATCAAATTGTTTATAGTGAATCATTACAAAATTATAAAATTAAAATATCTTCAAATATGTGCCGAATTAGGAAGTGATTTGTAAGAACACGTAAAAAACACGTAAGTGTGGAACTTTGGATTCTGACGTGTCAAGAACTGTTCTTCTCGCTTTCTTTCTGTGTAGGTACTTTAAAATGATTCTTTCTCTGATTGCAAATTTTTCTGCCTTGCAAAACGTTTTAACGATATTATAGCGATTAAAAAATCACATAAATTTTTTTTTGTTGTTGTGCCTATATTGTACTATTACAAAATACCACAATATGTACCCAGCAAAAAATTACCTCAACGCAATTTCTTTCTACAGAATTGGCGGAGGTGCTGGTGTATATCGTCAAAACTGTATTAATTTTCGATATTTTCCGCAGTAAGATATACGAAATCGTTCACCGTTTGTCAGTTAACGTATGCATGTTTACCCAGTTTTCTGCTGGTCGCGAATCAGGCAGCTGCTGTTGACGTTTCAATTACAACGCGGAGAGCGATTGATACGTTCTGTGCGGTCGACTCCGATAATAAAGTCATTCGTCATTGACATTGGGCCGTGTTACACCACCTCCCGTACCCTTCTGTAGCCCGCACGTACCTACAGCCACTCTTAAATCTGCAGGCCGCCGCACGCGTTCGGAGATTTAATTATACCTACTCTTTGTTGTCGCTGGCGATTGTGCCGCCATCTGTACATATGCCAGTTAACTTTTGTCGGTTCACAAAGGGGGATGTTGTTTTTAGTATCGTTCCGTTTTTGTTTCCCTGTTTTCAGGTATCCGTGATGATAATTTTTAATGTGGACTAGCGGAAAATGCGGGGCCTCTGCGAGCGTGCAAAATTGATAAACAAACGCTGTAGCGAGATGTAGTAATACACAGAAACGGAATTGCTTAATATTGCTATATTGTGCGTTATCGTACTTTAATGTTGTTTTATGGTGCGTTTAATATGTACTGGCCGATGCCATGTTGACAAGAAGTATCATTACTCAATAGTTTTGATCTTGCACAAGCTTTTGATAAAGTCATAAATTAAATTAGGAAGTGTCCTCCCTAAACAGTCCGCAAAGATTAAAATGTTACCTGACTGAGATATACTTTAGAATCTAATATGATGCAGGCTCTATCATTAAATATATAGAAGCATCAGTAGCACAGGGTATTGTTTTTAGGCCGGTTCTATAGCTACTCTACATCAGCGACCGGACAGGATTAGAAAATAATAGAGTAGTAAGTCTGCCAACGACACGGCAATCCAAGCTATTGAGAACAACAATGAAGAAACAACAAGGAAATAGTGGTTAGTCATATTCAAGTCTGGGCAAAGTAAAAAAGGATTTACTTTTTTTGGTACATTAAGACATCTATAAGAACCTCAAACTATGTATTGCGAAATACAAAAAAATGCGAAGAGTCACAAAACCCAAGTTATCACGTAAACGTCTTGTTCCTAGACAACACGGGATTGATTAGAAAACTCAATACAAAGAAGCGAGTGAGTGTAAATGTTACAGTGACCAAACCAGACTAAGTTCTAGGTATCCGTGTTAGTTCTAAAAGCAGAGAGAGCTGCGTAATGTACCAGAAAAATGTCCTTTACATCAGGACTAACTGACATCAATAGATGCTTGTTATATAAAATTATACCAGTAAAATAAGTTAGAACTAGGTTACTCATTAGTAATAATAATTTACCAGATTGCAATGCACTTATTGAAAACAAAATGATAAACCATCGATGACGATCATCAAATCTTTTCAAAAATAAAATCCTTGTTAGACAGTTTAGCTTGGCTATCTTTTAGAACCTAGACCATATTCTGTAAGTCGTATGGTCATTGTTAAGTATGAATAGTTCTTTATACGAGTCCCATACAACCCTCCCCCACCTTATATATGAGTCGTTTATTTCCTCCGTCACCCCACACGTCTGAGAAAAAGTTTCAGAAAATGCGAAAAAAAGTTAAAAATCCTCCTTATAGGTGGACAACTTTTTACAACTTGCAATTACCTTTAAATACAAAAAAAAGTTTTAAGTTTTAATTAGGCGCCTTTTGCGCGTTTTCTGAAGCGTGTGTTGTCTTCAGCGCTTTGGCGCATTTCCTAAAACGCTACTTAATTACTTTTTAATTATCATTCTTTTTCGGTGAGTATTAAGTATTTTACTCAGCACTTAAAATTAAAAAAAATGTGTAATGAGTAATATATTCAACACTCATACTAATGAGTAGAATTTGCACCAATCTGCATGGATGTGTGTATCTTTACCTCTTCACGTTTTGAGATCGTTTTCTTCCATTTATCCGGGTCAGATGTTTATTGTTTTCTACCCTTGATTCGACTATTTTAGTATTTCTTACATCTCTTTCCGACATAATTAGTTTTTTTTAGCTTTTATTAAATTTAAATCACATAAAATTTCACGAGGACAATATTGAACGACAGAATGTCAGGCTAGTGTATGAATAGAATAGAATAAGTTTGATTTGCAATCTGTACAGAAATATGTCCAAAGAAGATGTATAAGATAAATATTGTAATAACAGATGTTCATTGATTGCGTTGTTGGAGATCGGCCATAAATTCTTCGCCATCATATGGAGGCATCTTTAGGAGGTGTTGCTTGAGGCTACGTTTAAATTTCAGGGACGTCATGGCCCTTCAATGTGATGGCAGGGTGTTGTAAATCTTAAGCGGCTTTGAGTATTGTGCAGTTGTTGTCAATATTTATGATGGTCGCTCTGTGTTAGTCGTTGCTTGGCAGATTTATGTATGTCATACAAACACTGGAGGAGGGAAGCAGCATATACTGTTAATATTCTGTGCTGTACGAATAGTGGTTTACCATGTACCAGAGGATGTTCATTTGCCAGACATCGTATACCTCTCTTTTGTAGAAAAAGGATGAATTTTGTGTCACACATTTGAGCCCCACAGCGCTTTCGACTCTCCAAAGCACTGCACACTTTGCGGGTTAACATTTATAGCGCATCATTGGTGCCTTTATTTGGTTGATAAGCAAATTCGCATTCGTTGAAAAGCGGGGTCTTTACAAAGTGGCTCTGTACTCGTGTTAGTATTATTTTCTCTAATACTTTAGAGATAGCTGTGAGGACTGCGATTGAGCGATAGTTATTGCATTCTTGCTGATTCCCTTTTTCGTATATCGGTGTGATTCGGGCAATTTTCAGCTTGTCGGGAAATATTCCTTCTTTGAGTGCTGAATTAAATATCTCAGTCAGCGGCTTTGAGATGATTCCACTCTTATACTCTCATACTCTAGGATGTTGGTGCTTAGACCATATATGTCTTCGCCTTTTTTTGACTTGAGTCTTAGCAGGATGTCTTCGACTTCTTTCTTGTCTGTCGGATACATGAAAAGTGATTGTCGGCACATATCGGGTAGGGGCGGTTTGTTCTGTATAGCATGTAGTTGATGTGAGGTGCTTGCAAAATATTCACTGAGCTGCTCGCTTGTTCGTGCATGTGGTTGGTATGTAGGTGTTGTTTTGCCTAATTCATGGTTTATTGTTTGCCATATCGATTTGTAACTGCCTGCAGGATCCTGTTGGAATTTCTTGTTTTATATTCCATCTCGCCGAATTGGACGTAGAATTTTTCGTACCTCTTCAAGCTGTTGTGGGTGTCGCCATTTCCTCTGGAGTCGCCTCATTAGCTTCAAAGTTTCACAGATAGCGGCTAATTCTTTGCAGAGTCCAGGTTTTCTTTGTGCTGGCGTTTTTCTGATCCGCGGAGTTGGAGTCAACCACCGTCGTTTTCAATGTGGCGAGA
Source organism: Melinopterus prodromus (assembly GCA_964023965.1). Taxonomy (NCBI): domain Eukaryota; kingdom Metazoa; phylum Arthropoda; class Insecta; order Coleoptera; family Scarabaeidae; genus Melinopterus; species Melinopterus prodromus. Next base: position 76,753,469 of record OZ030391.1, read on the forward strand.
TCTATGAAGATATTTAGCGTACAAGTGTTCGCAGCCCGTAGGAATCCACCAAGTTTGTTAGTTGTTTGTGTTGCACGGTGCCAATGAGGAAGTCGATGTTGAAATCTCCAGCAACAATGACTCTGGTGTTGGTGTCAAATTTGCTGGACACTTGTGTTAGTGTTATCTCTAAGTTCTGAATAAATGTCTCAAAATTTCCCCTGGGTGATCGGTATACGCATATTGCCACGATGTTGATCGGGTATGGATATAATTTTCTAAAAAAGTTAACAAAAAGTTAAGACGGCTTACAAATTTATGGCTAGTTTTGAAATACAAGTAAAGTATGGTGTTTAGGTTATAATAGAAATAAGGCGGGTTTTGCTTAAATCAGGGCTGAATGTGGAACGAAATGAACGTTGTTAGGTTTGATTCTGGAAAGAAATGTACTTTTCTATAAATGGTTTTGAGGCATTTAAAGCAATTTTAGGAAAGAGTGGAATTCACCATTAGGTTCCTTGGGTGGTATTCCATAGGAATACATAGGTACTTTTCTCTTTTCTCAGTAGGCAGACTCAAAATAAACGACTCATATTTACTAAATGCATCACGATACCGCGACGGTCATTTGTTAACTGGTTCAGATATCATAATCCGCATATGGCGACACACAATTGTCATGTTGTTAATTGCCACTCTCTACGTCTCGTTAGAGATACAGACAGGAAGATGTCAAGGGGTTTCGTCAAAGCTAGACACAAATGAAAACTCAAGATTAACTTCGTTGATCGTTGATCCGTTAACGAAAATGTTAACTTTCTGATTAACTTTGCCCAACTTTATTTATACCTATGCGAGTGCCGAAGTTGTCATGATCTTTTAGCTTTATTCTGGCAATGTGTGGGATATTCAGAATAATAATTTTCACAAATATAATTTTCCGAAGATTGCACTTCTTATATTTTTACTAAACGTTTTAGTTTCCTACGATATATAAACCATCTCACTATAAAAAGCAAATTAACTAGTTCGTCCTGCCGAAGTCCACTCATGTGCCGTTCGAGGACGCTACGTGCGACGATAAGAGAAAAATATAAGCTTGTCAGCGGTCCCACGATGCATTTATTGTCATTCGGATGGGATGAGCGGAGTCAGTGCTCCTGCGGGAAATCAATTCAGCAGATGGCAGCGCCAACGTCGGCACTGAGGCCGCCACCGCGAAGTGAGTAGACCGAACGCCACCCCCACTTATAGTTCGCTCTTCTCATTAAACCGCATCGCTGTTTTCAATTGTACACCATTACCGGCTAGCATCCGGTCCAGAATCTATACCACGTTTCGGATAAGAACACACAGCGGCCGATCTCAGAACGTAGATGTGCTATCGTACCCATATATTATGTCCCTTCTTTTCACGCCGATTTTCTAGCAGAACTAGGGACGAAAAAATTTGGAAAAATTCTGATGCTGTCCTTGATTAATATGCTACAACTCCTAAAAATTAGAAAGCTGTATATGTTGGCGTTTTCCCGATTTTTCCAAATTAAGAAGAATTGGCGCTGTTTTTCACCCGTAAATTTCATTCGTTTAACTTTAGCTATTAATTACTCCGAAAATAATCCATGGATTTCAACGAATTAAAAAGTACTCACCTGCGGGATGCTAGTTTTCAATGTGCCGTTTTGTAAAATCATTGTATTAGTGGTTATATTAGCTATATTATGCAATGCCAGCAATTCCGTTATTAGAAGCGCTAGAATAATGAAATATAGACTATAGGCTACCCAACAATTCATAGGTTTAAAGTTTATTACATAATCATTGTTTGTCTTACATTTTTCATACAAAAGATCGTGCTGAAACTCCGCGTGAATTCCGACGCTCTACGGTCTTTGGTGTGCTGCGGGGAAGGGAGGCGTTAGCGGTGCTGTCATGTCGGAGAGAACCGATACAGCTGAGAGAACCGGAGCAGCTTATTATCAATACACAAAAGGAACGATAACTTGTCAAGGTAGTAATTTTAACTAACAATTAAATTATTAATTTTCGCATAATTTTGATTATAATATGTGACCCGGTACCAGAGAAATCTCTTCTATCGATTGGCGTTTATGTTTTATACAATAAGGTTGTAAACAAGATTTTGATGGAAGCGGATAGATCTAATAATATGGAGTTAGCAGAATACTAAATTAAGTTTGCTTGATAAACCCATTTTGTTATATAAATATTCAAACTATTATAACAGTTTCAACAATTTATTTATCAATAATATTGAAATACATGCACAAACAATATAAAATAAATACAACTCTTCATATATTACATATATTACAAACAAAAAAATTGTAGACACATAAAATATTTTGCAGATCCCTCATTAATTTGAAATGATAATCCTTAAACCCGATTTAAGTTGCCAAGAATTCCCATGGGACTTCCATGTGCCTGTCCGTGGTTCTGTTATCTTATTGACTCATTTTGCCAATATTTTTTAATTCTGTAATCTGTCGCCGGATATCCAAATTTATTTGGCGAGGCATAATCGCCGTTTCGTTATATGTATTGTGTCCGTAAACACTGTTTTTCTAGTAACTAATGCACGTGCGATCCGCTACTACTGGCAGCGTCGCTGTCGATCCTTTCCCCCATTCGCCCCAACGACCGAAGAGCGCCGCGTCAATTGCAGCAACCATGAGATGCTTCAACTCGATCTTTTATCGGCAAAATGCAAGATAAACAATGATTATGTAATAAACTTTAAACCTATGAATTAGTAGGTAGCCTATAGTCTATACTTTATTATTCTAGCTCTTCTAATAACGGAATTGCTGGCATTGCATAATATAGCTTTTTTTGGATAAAGCACTAATCCAATAATTTTACACATTGCACATTGAAAGCTAGCATTCCGCAGGTGATTTTACTTTTTAATTCATGGAAATGTATGGATTATTTTCGGAGTAATTAATTGCTAAAGTTAAACGAATGAAATTTACGGGGCAAAAACAGCGCCAATTCTTCTTAATTTGGAAAAATCGGGAAAACGCCAACATATACATCTTTCTAATTTTTATGAGTTGTAGCATATTAATCAAGGACAGTATCAGATTTTTTAAATTTTTTTTTGCCTCTGTTTATGCGAGAAAATCGACGTCAAAAGAAGGAACATAATATATGGCCACGATAGTACAGGGTGTTATTGGTATCCCAGCAATCGATAGTTACTGAATCGTTTGAGAAAGAAACCAATGTTTATACACATGTTATTTGACTCAGCAGTTTCTATAACGCAAAATTATTTTTGTTAAGCAGAGCGTAGCATTTCGTGGTGATCGAAAGTATGAACTTTTTTTTTAATGGAACGCCCTATATATAATACCATATCATGTATACCAAGGAAGTAGTCTTTCAATCAGTGACAAAAAAAAACAAAAATAATAACTGGCAATTGCAAGCCTTTTTGTAAAACTACGTAAATACTACCTTTTTGCAGATATTGTCCTAAAAGTGTTGCTACATACTAACTAAAACCATAGCTAGATGCTGATGTCATTTAAATTAAATAAATACACTATATTGTACAGGGTCGTTAGAGTAGAACATTTATTTGTTATTTTTTATCTTAAGATTTGTCTTATTAACAATAAGATTATAATTCATTTTCTTAGTCTTTTTACTATAGTTATTAGTTGATAAAAAAGTATAACGAAATAAACTTTTTCTTGTACCAAACAGAATTTATTTATTTTAAATAAATATGGCAAAACACTTAATCACTAATAATGTCGAGCGTTCACAAGCACAACAATTTAAAGGAATATGTGATGATGTTTCTTAAAAGAACAAAATCTGTGTACTAAACAAAACTAGAAGAAACTTGTTATAATAATGTTTGTGTTATCGTATAATATATTTTGTTATCGAACACACTAAACCCTTATTTTACACAGTACTCTTCAACGACCAACGTAGTTGTATACTGTGTAGTTGTGTTTGGATTCCCCCCACCCCCCTATCACGCAGTTATGTCCAATTATTGTCGCCAACGCAGCGACACCGAACTGATTGTATGAATAAAAACGATGCGTCCGTTATTGGATTCTGCGAGAACGGGAATAGTATTGTCGCGGCCAGCATAATTTATTTTTCCACACGATAAATTTCCGATACTTTGTTGTTGGGGTGAAGAAACAGAATACTTATCGGTGTTTTGCTGCGAAGGTCCTGATTTTATTGATCATTTGATTGGTGCTTGGGTGAGGAGCAGGACGCATTTCTATTCATAATTTTTGCGTACAAAGAAAAAAAGACAAGATCAACACATATATGAGCCCACACGAGAGAATCGCCCCAACTAACATCTGACGTTTCGTTAGTATTGACTAGTGTTTGAAGGCACTAAAAGTTCTGAACAGAAAAAATAAATAAATTATGTCGTATTCCTGAATCATTTCTATACTTTTGTGCCTATCAACACTTTTTGAATATCGGTGTAAAGTTAATTTTTTTAATTTTGTTCAGGATACATTTAGAGCCCCTCCTATAGATTGGAGTTTTTTCTTTCTTCAATTTACCTACGACAGTATGTATAAATATCCCTTACGGCACAGACTGCTTCACTCGTATACTTAACCTAATACATCTACTTCTGTCGCAATATTTCTCAATACATTTGTCATTTTTGATACAATATATCGGTCGTAGGTAAAATTATGTACAATACTCGAGCTGTAACGCATATTACGTGCTCGTGAAAAATAACAAAACCGCCCGCTTCGCGGCTCGTATGTTAACTTTCCACTCGTACGTCATATGGCAGTTACAGGCTAGTTGTAATGTAATACACTGTAATGCGGTTGTAGAAAATAATCGCATAGAAGTTGTTCGGTAATTTTTAAAGCGATTGATATGCATGTTATAAATTTCGTGCAGCGCGAAGTTCATCGATCGTAACGATGAATGGTAACGTAGCTGAGACAATACCACTATAGTAGGATCATTTACTAATTATGATCAGAACAATTTCAGAGTTTTGAACAGTAGTGCGTTTTGAATATAGTACAATAAAGTTAGATGTAGAATTAGTTCTAAGTAATGATGCTTTACAAAAACGGCTTCAGACAGACTCACTGAAAACATCAAAACATTCAAATTCATGAAAATTTGTCTTACAAATTAACAAATAGTCGGAATGCTATTAAATTCAAGAGAGTGTTGGTTTACTTTAAATCAAATAATTAACAAATATGGTTTGTTCCCTTGATAATGGATGCAGCATGTAAAGCAGATAAGTCTCGATGTTGCTATAGGAAACCACCAGATGGGTCGACAGTCTGACCCAATTTCGTTCTGTAGAACACAATAAAATTGTCTAAAAACTTTTTATTATCTCTCAATAGTTTTGATACATTAGTTTTATTTTTTAATGAAATCCATGGTTGGTTGTGGCTTAATAAAATAGAGATCTTTCGCTCTTTATGATATGAGACTTGTACATCTAACCTTTTCTAACACTACTTTTATTGTAGTTTTGGTCCAAGGTAGCCGTGGCCATTTAGGATACTATAAATCTGCCTGCGATTACCCAGTCATATCGCTATCATCATTTATAATAACATTAAGTATCGCGAAAAGCTATGAATTTGCAATAATGGAATGCATTATTCAAAGTCATAACAATAAAAAGGTAATTACCTAATTAATTCATGCAATGAATAACAAAGGGCCTATTAAACCTACGGGCAATCCAGTATGGGCTAAAATGCACGTGATTATCTGTCGTTTTAGCATGTGCTCTAATATGCAATAATATTACCAAATAATTTAACAACTAATCGTGGCAATCATTCGGATGAACTTGACGTAAGCGAAGTTTGCCCAAAGTGCGTCGACCAAAATAAGTCTATTTTTGGAGTATTTTTGGATATCCAATGCATATGTAAAAATCCGACAAACATATTCACAGATATTGCTAATTTTAAGTAATTGTGCTCGAGTATGTTGATTTTCAAGTATTTTATATTCGTTTCCATGTACAATTTCATACTGAATAAGCTTCGATATCTAAAGTAGATCAATGGTGGCTTATCAGAAAACGGATTAACTTCAATAACGCAACTCCCTAAGGGCTTGAAAGCAGCTAAATCGACATCCAGCGATCTCATATCAAATACAATCCGGTGGATGCAAGAAGGAACAATCCAATTCACCCCGGCACAATGCAAAACGTAAAAAGAATATAGTCAATTTTGAGATGAGAAAAATAAACACCGCCGAAAAATACGATGGGATCGAAACAGTATACGGTAGTGCATATTAATGAAAAAAGTATACTTGCTAAAATCAGCATTAGAATTATTTAATTATGACTGCTAAATACGAGAATTTGAGTTTGGTAATAATCCCTGCACTAAAAAAAGCAATAAAAACGATTTAGTAAGGGTTTTTGTTGTGAGAGAAGGCGGTGGGAACCAAGGGGTGGATATGCAAGGTTTGCAATTAGGAATGAAGCTAATTATAGGACAATCCCCGACTACTAAATGAAACGCTCGTCTACCGTGCTGGAATCTTTGCAGCATTAGCGAATTTTGCGGTAAAACTCGTTTGTGCGGGTTTCCCTCGAGTATCTGGGGAATTATGCCGGTAACGTTTCAGTAATAGCGATTATAATACATTGTAGCCACTCTTAAATTGCTTAATGGGTACCTAGTTCGTAAAATTGTTATCGGTCATTGTATGTTTGCTGTTATAAAGGATGACAAAAATATCACAGGTAAATTACGCCTATTTTCTATCTGTTTGTGTTCTATTGTAATTCGAAATAATATATTGTTTTGATTCGCTAAAATATACAGTGTACTCTATGATGTATAATGTGTTTTTATCCATTTCTCAGAAAACAGTTTATATAGCAAATTGTCATTATTTTTCATGCAGAATCACCTCCTGAAGTTTATCGCACTTATTTGCTAAGACCCTGTATATAAAAAACACTAACAACTAAAAGATTAGAACGAGAAGCATGGTAAAACCACTTTAACAGTTCGGGTAGTTATTGATGAGCTTAGCATTCATACTGTTGAAATGGTTGAAAAGGTGACAACAATACGTAATATCGATGCACTGCTTTCATTTTGTATCTATTCGTCTTATCATGGACACCATAGCATTATCGGAAACTTTGAGACATTTGAATTCTCAAACTTTTAATTGATTTCTTCTTTATGTGCATTCTAAACTAACTTTTCAAGCCATCAAGAGGTTTCCACACAGCTTCGTTATTCTTCTCCTTGTTGATAACTTCTGGTAACGTTGCGCAAATCGGTAAACGTAACGCCAGTAAAATGTCTTGACATCCTCTGATCTCAATGTTTGCTTCCGGATAATATTTGGATCTTTTGGACTCATGTGCATGGGCACGCCTTTGCCCATCAAAGGGCAAACCAAGCCAAACATAAAGAATGTGCTGAGAAGCAACAGGTTCTAACATAAATATCAAAATTAAATGCTGATGTCAACGTCTGACAGTGGCGTCATCAGTTAACTCGCGGACAGAGCCGGTAAAGTAGATCGTGATTTACGCAATCAGCGCTACAGGTGCCAAGAGGGACAACTAAACTTACCCTCAACGCACCGGGCGGCCACATTGATGATTTGGTTAGCGAAGATTTTTTGTTGTACCAACTTTGAACAAGAGAAGACCGGACGGTGATCAGGGATAAAATTGATCGGAGGCTGGACCCCGGTTTGCCGTTGAGCAGATCTGTTCAGACCTGGTGCGCAGGCGTTGGCGGTATAACCTATAATGCTGAAGTATATAAACAACCGACTTTGTACTTTTTCTAGTTGATAATTAACAGATTTAACTTTTTTATTGCATTAAATAATTATTAACAACCCTCGTTATTGCGTAGAACAACCTTCATAACACGTATCATTTCCAATAATATTGATGTAGAACAGAAATTATAAACAACGAACGTTTTGTAGAAAGCTTTATCCATATTTTTTAAAGCCTTATTTAATTTTATTTAATTTTCCCACATATATAAGGTGTTTGACTATTCTACACCATTTTTTTACACGTTTTACAAGACACACTGGTTTTGATAGTTTATACTTTAAAATTAGAGATAGTGTCACTACTTTGGTGAACTATCTACAGTGTACAATATTCAAATGCATTATAAATGTGTCATTTCAACAATTAAGATAATAAAAGTGTAGAAAGTCGCTGGAAAACTAAATTAGTAACAAATTGGTGTTAATACGCTTCAGCTATTACTTAAAAATACCGAACATCTTTAAGTAACATTACCCAACACATTTACAGTAATGCATAAATACAGGTAGGTAACAATGGCGCCCGCAGAGAAGGGAAAGGGGGTGCACTTGCACCCCCGCTTTTGATGTAACAGGAGGAACAACAAGAAATAAATCATGAAATATATGCTGATATATAACTACTGTTAAAAACTTTTAACATATAAGAGGATGGCAAATAATGGAACTAAATGAAAATTGTTAATAAACTTCTGAATTTATACATAAAAATTCACAATTTTTCAATTACTAAAAAAAGAAAACAGAAACAAACTAGTGACAACTGATCCTGTTATCAATTTTTGCAAACGTTGACTGATTGAAATACGTTTTGCTATTCGAACGGCCATTAAGGCCATTTGAGGGTTGTTGCCCATGGGGCAAAAGTCAGAGCGTCGAATGGCTACTAGATCTTTTAATTACCTTCTATTTGGGGTATGATGGAAATGTATGCAACAATTTTTGCAAAACTTGTAAATACTTTTCTGGAGCAACTAAAATAATGTTGCTTGTCGAACTGACATTAGCGCCATTTAGGGCTAGTTGTCCATGGGGCAAAACTCAGTTCTACGTCTTTTAATTACATACAACTTGGTTTAGCGTATTTTTTGGAGTTGGCAACTCTTAACCCAACCCATGGCCGGTTTTCGTTTTGCACCCCCTGGAAATATTCCTGCGGCCGCCCATGGTAGGTAATGTATTGGAAAGATTCTTTAAAGAAAATAAAACTAACTCCTTTATAAGTGTAATTGTAACTTAAATTTATATTTAGGTACGTTGGACAATGCTAATTGTTGTAATAGAAATAGGCAATTTGGAAACTAGTTGATTAAAAAGTTTTGTCTGGTTTCAATATAGTATGCACTATGGTTTTAGTAACACAACACAAAATATTTTTTAATAAACTAAATTCTCAAATTGCATATTATTTTGCACAGCAACATTTTTAAGGATGAAAACACATGGTAATTTATCTACAAGGGTAAAGTATGCAACATGAAACTAATTTTGAAGCTAAAGATAAAGCCATCATTTCTACGAGTTTGGGTATAGGATATGTTTCTTCGTCGGCGTTTCTATTAAATGTGCACATAATGTACGTCATTTAGACGTTTGTACGTGAATGTGGATCATTGGTTAGCCCTGATCATCCTGTCGGTTGATCATACGGTTAGGAAGCTTTTAGTACAACCGGTAACGTATTTCAAAATAAAATTTCTGATATACGATTCGCAACAGCAATCTACATGTTACAGGAAATAAGTTGCAGACGAACCGGACATTTTCTACAGTGTCAGTCGCCATATTAGGTTCCCTCGTTTTTGTTTCCATAAATTTTTATATTATACTATAGGAAATAAATTTCAAACGAATCGGAAAAGTTTACACTTTTTCGTCGTTATTTCGAGTTTTAAAAACCTACTACCTGTTTGGCTTTAGAACTTCAAAGCACAAATAAAAATACCTCTACTTCATACATAAATTTGGTGGAGTCGCCGGAGAGAAAGAATCTTCGAAATTATGGAACTAATCATGACGCATTTACTCGATTCGAGCTACAAGGACGATAATTCAATTCTCGGCAGAATTTCAATATTTGTCCGCACAACGGCGACAAATCGAACGTTCGAGCGACACTCGATCGCGCATACGGAGACGAGATGAGAATGTTACTACGCGGGCTAGGTAAAACGATCCGTTTTAAGGGGTTGGTGGGGATTGAGGGTGTTGTCGATGGCAGTCCGAAGTAAAGTTTCGGCAGAAACGCGGTCCACGACCTGCCGGGATAACGACCTTAGGCGCCACGTTGCTGTAAACAAAGTGATCAATAACAACTACCTACCTACCTACAGACCTACCTGACTCCACCACCGCCTAGATCCATAATTCATCCCGGGCACGTACAAAGCACAGTTTCCGTATCAGTGTTTTCATCCCCCTATCCTGCGCTCCCCCCCACAGGGCCCGCCCCACTCTCACATTAACATATTAGAACCTATTTGACAACAGATAAAATATTGAACCCGATTCGGGAATTATTTGGGAATTAGTGAATTGTTGTTTGTTGAGTTTGCGGACGGTAAATTCCGGGGGATTAATCCGGTGGTAATTCATAATTAATATTTATGTGAGAAGGTTACGGGGAAATGTTTACTGCGGATGGACCTGATACCTGTTCAATATATTATGGTTTGGTTACTGAAAATTTTAACACCGTTACAATTGCTACGTTAAGGTGACAAACAAAACTGGAATGCCTAGAACTTGACTAAAATAGTTTTTTTGTCCTTTACACTTTTCCAATCCATTTTTATCTATCTGTCTTTTTCATTTTTTTCTCATTCCTCTCCATGGCGTCGTTTTTGTTCTGTTTGTCGTAAATGTATTGTTTTTGATCAATTTTGCCCTGTTATTCTTTTCATCTTTTCGTCCTACATTTTGTTTTGTTCTGTTCCCGAGACATGACGTTATGAAGATTGAACTGCCATATGATTTTTTTCTTATGATTGTCATTATACTGTATTCATGGCTTGCATCACAGATATACATTTCCATTACGTGATAAAGTCCTTAGTCCTTAGTTGGGTAGCATTTCCTCAAATGCTACCCACATGGTGTGAGAGCGCCTTCAGGCGACAATTATTTTCAATTTTATTTGTCTAGTTTTGCAGAATTGCGCAACACAAGAGGTAGGTATTTTATAAAAAATTATTAATATTCTGAATATAATAACTTTTTGCCTTAATAGTTTTTGGGTTTTTGGACCTGAAATGTGGTAATTTGTCGCCTTCATAAACATTCGGGACGTGGAATGACACACCCTGTGTGACGTAAATTATGCATATAATATGATATCATTTTTTCGTCATGTTTAAATGTTTCCAATGTTCTACATTTGAAAATTCCGTTTATTACAAGCCAAAATTTGATCCATCTAATAACTGCTTACGCATAGACTTAATCCAAAGCTCCCCTTGCGGAAACAATCTCCCAACTTTATGCCTTGGATCAAGTGTTAATCAAAAATATAACAGGAGCTTCAATCCTAGTTCCAGTGAAAGGTTTATCCATTGGTAGGTTTTTGGTAATGTTTGTAGAGATTAATAAATCACAGGAAGAATGTTTTGTGCAAATCCTAATTTTTTTTCGTCATCCGAAATTTTGAATATCTGACATAAGATTTGAAATCAGGGGGCGTTAAATATCACAGGAAATAAGTTACTGTGACTTTGTTCTTTTTACATTGATTGACGCCATATTGGATAATAATAAACAACACGTCTTCAATTACCACTAGAAATTAATTTCACAAAAATTTTTAAATTTTTATCTCTATATTGAATTTCCCATTTTTAATTTTAAAAGAATGATTTGTGCACCGTTTGTTTCAAGTGTAAAGAAGATCGCGAGTGTTATGATTATAGACTTCATTAATCATACTTTATTATTATATTATATTATATATTACTTAACTGTTAAACGACAATATGTGGTGGTATAGCACCCCACCACTTACTTAATAACCAGTTTTTCTTTTTACTTAATAACCCTCTTTTCTTAGCGCTTGTTTAAAATATTATATTTAGTGTTTTAGGGTTAAAACTAGTATTCGAGTCAATCCTTTAGTCAGAACATTGAAACATATAGATATTAATATACCTGTTGTTTCAAAAAACAAATGTTTCTTCAAAATTGTTTTCTCATACTGTGCGTTTTGTGACAATTTATTCTTTTTCCACAGTACCTTTCCAGTGCAATATTTTTTCCTCAATTTGTCGTTCGCTTCTCATTTTGTTACCCATTCCCTTTCCGGGGATTTTACCGCACAAAATAATTACTTAATCATCATTAGTTCATAGGCACTTATATTTAACAAAACCCCCAAAAATATCCAGTTAATTAGATCAACCGAAGAGTATTCGACCCGCGGGACCTGTCCGCCCATTCAAGGGGGTCGTTTCTGCGCGTTTCCACCCGATAGTACATAGTTGGAAAGGTAGGCAGGCAGGCGGTGTGAAATTGCGTTCCAGTCCGTAAACAGGATATCAACGGAGTGATAGAGAGAGACGCAGCGAATCGGGAACAGAGAGATGGCGAGTGAGAGATCCGGATGTAAGAACTGTGCGCCGCGTCGCTGCTAAACTGTTGAATGGGGGGCGCCTGAGGCATTGTTTGGGGCCGTGTCGAAGTCATTTCGCTAAGTGCCGACCCATCCGCGCAAACAACGCGAGCATTCGGCGTCGTCGACAGTCGAGGGTCCATTGTGTCGCCCCAGTCTTGTGACGAAGAAATGGCACGCGGCACTGGGATTTCCCGCTTGTATGATCTGCCTACATACGGAATTGTGATATGCCAGAGCGATTATGAGAGGTTGCGTGACATAAGTTGAAAAAATCTGATGTGGCCAGGCACATGACTTTATCATACAATATATAAATTCATTAGTTTAGCTACATGCGATTATAATTGATTGAGAGTGATCGTGTCTGCATTAAAATAAAACAAGTTAGCCAGGATTTGACAGATATTTTGATAATATATAAATACAAAATGATACAAATAATGTTGGTAACAGCCTCCTACACTACCGTTGCGACATATATCTCTATCTCATCCGACGTAGTGCCACTGGACACACTACGCATGCGTCTAGTTCGTAGATTTGATTGGCTGGATTTGATCCATAGGCTGTCACAGTGCTGCTACCAGCTGCCACATGTATAAGGTTATCTATGTGCTGTCAGTGGTTTGGCGTTAGTGTACCAGCCACCCTTATGGGAAGTTACGTGTACATAAAAGGAAAAGTAAACATTCCTAAGCTAAAAATCTTTTAGTGGCGTAAAATCCATATGAAATAGTATCTGTGCACGCATGAGTATTGGCAGTTGTCACATCAAATATTCCATTCAATTCAATACATTCCTTTCCCAGAAATAACAATACAGTGTTATTACAGAAAGTCAAAAACCAAAACCCACAAGAAAAAGCAATATAATTAAACAAAAGAGTCTGGGGTGTGTTTCAGGCCTTCTGTGTTTTGCTTTTATTCAGCTTGAGGCTATTACATTAAATTAATTCTGAGCTTCCTCCAGACTACTGGGTTCCTTGACAAGTAACCCACACAAATCCCCTGCTGTGTGGCACTCTGACTTACAGGCAGGTAATTCAAATAAATTAAGAAAATCAGGGTCCTAACTTTGGTCCTTGCGGAACACCATAATCCAAAGACATTATATTGACTTGGAGTCATTGCTAACCACGATTTGCTTTCTACAATGTAAATGAGATATGAACATGTCCAACAAATTACCTCTGATGCCGTAGTGTTCGCCAAAAGCGTTGCGTGAGTTACAGAGTCAAAGGCTTTGCTCAAATCCATGAGAAAAGCTGATGATTTCTCTCCATTTTCAAAAGAATGAACAGTTTGTTTTACAATACTTATTAGTGCTTTTATTGTTGAGCAATTTTTTCGGTACCCAAATAGCGCGCTTCTAAACAGAAAATTTGTCTCGAAAAAGGAAGGTACATAGCAATTGGCCGAAAATTGCCTGCATCTTCTGTTGAACCTTTTTTATGCAATGGAAACACTTTTGCCATCTTCAGTTGTTCAGAGACATAACCATCTTGGAGACATCTATTGAGAAAGAGCGCAACTGGCTCAACTATGACAGGGGAAACATGTTTTAAAACCTTAGCCGTTAAGCAGTAAATATCGCCTGCTTTGCTGTCCTTTAACTTTCAGATGGTATGAAATATCTCCACCTCATTATTAGGGACCTTGAAGAAAGATGAGCTACTTGAAATTTTCAACTTTCTAATATAATCTTCGAAAGAAGTGAATTTAGTAGAAGAAGAATCTACTGTAGGGATAGAGTCTATCAATAGCTTCGGTGAGTTTACAAAATATTTATTAAACTCTCTTCAGCAGAAATGTTTGTGTGTGTTTGACTTTTTGGTTTTAGATTGATATTGGAATTTATCAGTCTCCAAACAGCCTTAGACTTGTTCGATGCAGTATTTAGGAAATTTATACCACTTTATTTCTTAGCTATTTTAATATTATTTGCATATTCTTTCTTATATTTCTTGCAAATTTTTACAACAACTAAATTTTAATTAAGATCTTTTTGAAAACTAACATGCGCATAACCTCAACACATTTTATAACAAACGCGATTGAAATCTAAATACTATTTGCCTAACAACAGTTTTAATTATATTTGTCTGGATATATTGTAGCCGAGCCTTCGGATTTATTTACTTTAACTGTTTATTTTATTATATTTATTCTCATAAGAAAAACAAACTCTGCTAGCTTGTGCATCTGCAAATAAGTCTCCTACACCGCCACCGGTCCGCTGGAATAATCAGCATCGACCGTGGGAAATGTTCGCTTATTTCCCGATCGTCCGAACGTGGAAAATATGACTGGTCGTTTCGTTTAGCATTCGGTTTTCTGCGAATTGCTGACGAGGACCACTCGCCATAGAGTTATTGTTTTGTTGGCGGCGGGCGGGACGATGCCCGCAGGGCGCAGGGGTTAAATTTTCAACTTCCGCCGCCGCCCGCTTCACATCGCCGCCGACTAGAAATTACAAAATTTGTGCAAACTGCATACGCGAAGTACTGCCTGCCTGCATAAATAACATATGCCGAATGTGCAAATCCGCAATTGTAAATCATGTTTTAGAATTGCAAACCGCGCTCATTCATTGCGTCCACACGTACGCACGCAAACACATGCAACCGCTGCTATCGCTCGATCTCGTATTCACACATACACGTGCGCATACGTTGCCGTTGTGTGGGTATTTGTCAATCACGCAAATCTATCAATCCGAATTGTTGGACCTAATTTCGGTATATAGATATGTGCAGTGGCTCGCTTCAGTTACCCAAAATTTGCGCGTCAATTTTATGTTTATTGTGCCTATAAACGTAGAATTAGAACTAATTATTTGTTATATCGCTTATATAATTTGTACAGTATCAAATAATTGTGTATACTATTACCAGCGCCAACCGATATATGTCATCATTTCAGACGGGTAACGGACAATTGGGCGTTGACCGTTATCGTTGTATGTAATTACAGAATAATATCAGAATAGAAAAACTCAATTATAATAAAGTTTTTTTTTTTTAATTTAGTACCCAAATTCTGACAAAATTGTAGAAGTAGAAATTATAATAAAAATCCATGCAAATATAAATCTTTAGTCCGATTTTTATTAGATTCAAAAGCCATTTGAACCAAAAAAAAAAGTTACAGTTGGAGTGGAAACTTTATACCTACTCGATTACAATTAAATATTTTTTATTGGGTAAAAGAAATATATCAAAATTATATAATTCAAAGTGATGCCCCAACAGCACAATTTGTTATAGCATTGTACTAGAAACTGCAAAGGTCCCATTTTCTATACATTTTATACAATTGTATAACTAGAAATTTCATCATAATAAGCAAAGTGAGTAAACTAGTTAATAATAATTAGTTATGTTATGTTATGTACGTTATTAACCATGATGTTTGAGTTCGAACAACATAACTGAAAAAAATACTTATATATGCCTAACCACCTAAACTAATTGAATTTTTTTTTGCACACAGTTGTCAACATTATTATAATAATGGGATTTATTTATTATACTCGTTATTTTTATATATTATTATTATTTTTATTAGATATTTGAAATACTATTTGTCATGCAAAAGCTTACCCTTGAAAAACGTATTTCACCATAAAATTGTGCCAGTTATTAAATTTATAAAATAGTGCTATTTTTAAGATATGAAAAAATATAGTTTTAATGATTTTTGTTTTAATATTTTGTAGCATAGTATCGTATTATATGCAATTGTATGCACAATGTGTCTCCAAGAAAGTTGGCGTCGTGTGGAAAATGTGTTCATTATCAAATTTGCAGAAAATATTGTTCTTCATAAAGATGCAACACCAAAAACGCAACTATACCAAAAGTTTTTTATAGTAAATGAGTTCGGAAAATATGAATTTGTGAAGTACCTACATATTTTATTTTGGATATTGTCAATCATATTATTTGGAAACATTGTTTAGAAACAAAAATAATATTTAAATTTGGACCGCAGCTACTTTACTGTTTATTTTGTATGTATGGAACCTCATAGATAACCGAATAAAAGACACAAAAGCCATACTATCTAAAAGTAGGAGATATTAAAAAAATAAAATTCTATCTGTTGTAAATGATAACAGCCACTAATATTTATTACAAGAGTGAGAATAAAACAAAAATAAATAATACTAATAATACGCTAATTATTACATTTCTAAATATCAAAATAAGGTAATAAGGATAATATATTTTATATGTCGAAATAACTGACTAACTTACTGTCCATGAAGTAACAGGTACTCATATTTATACAAGGAACATATTTAATAACTTATCTGCATGGCTATTTTCTTACAATTATTCACATTTCGGTATAAACGTATTGTATACATTTTTTTGTAGTTGATAACCGTAATTGTGAGTATAGAAAACGATAACGATATTTGTAAAGCGTGGTCTATCATCCAGTCGCCCTGTTGACCGTCGCTCAACTGTCTATTTCAATTATCTGTAAGCTGTTTTTGTCATTCATGGCAACTGACAAGTCACCGCAAACTAATACTGCAAACAAGCAATATAACTTAACTTTTTTGTTGTTGTAATCAGGGTTGTAACGAAAATGCATTCTTATATAAATTAAAATTATCAGGCACCATGC
Organism: Melinopterus prodromus; assembly: GCA_964023965.1. NCBI lineage: Eukaryota > Metazoa > Arthropoda > Insecta > Coleoptera > Scarabaeidae > Melinopterus > Melinopterus prodromus. Next base: position 76,770,534 of record OZ030391.1, read on the forward strand.
GCCTCCAACAAATATATAGAAATACCGGAAATACCAAATAAGCGATTATTTTTAAATTAAAATAAACTAGAATTGTATACTACTGCACTTGTTATGATGTAAAATCAACAGTACAGTAACGTAATCGCCGATGAAAAGACGAATAACAGCGCCGTTTTATTCGATACGGCGTAAAATGTCGCGATCGTATATCCAATCCCCCATAGATATCCGGTATACGGGCGCGATTTGCACCACAAATGCCGGAAATTGAAACGTTGTGTGCTCTCATACGCCAACAATCTGTCGGTACTTTCGCGAGCGACACGCGAAGTATTTTCAGTGGAACTCCATCCCACTAGCAAAGATGAAATGTGTCGCACACATTTCGTTCATGTTCTGTATACACTAAATGTTGCTTACAAATAAATTATATTTTCATTTGAAACCCAAGCGTTTTTTATACATTACACGTTGGCATTTGCTATTTATGCATTATGCATTTTAGCATTAATTCTTTGTGCAATGAGGTATCATATCAACAGGCAAAGATATATGGTGATGTATGTAATGGTGTAGCAATAAAAGATGTGGCCATAGCTGAACTAATCATGTCTACTTTTGTTAGAGCAATAACTGCATTCGAAGAGAGCTAAATTTACAAGTTTACCACTATGTGTTTGGTAAAGCAAAATTAATGACAACCAATAAAAACAAACTAATAAATACATACGCATCTTCCACTGTTAGTGAGGACGGAGATGTAGGTATGTATAGCATAAATTAATTTAATTGTGTTAATTTAAAACAGTTAAACCTGCAAAAACTAGGTACCTTTTTACACTTACCTCGCCCTTGTGTCTAAACCAAAACGCAGAAAATATTGATAGTGATTGCCTCATGATTAAGGGGTGTATCACACTTTATTTCATTTGCTTTTGATAAGTAGTTTCAGAGTTACAAGTCTTCAAACACAGGGCTCAATCACAAATGTTTTTGTGATTAGGAGCAAAAATGAGTTTCTATCTAAACAAACTGTGGATAACAAAGTTACCAGAAAGTACATATTGAATTGATTCTGTAGTTTAGTGACAAAATCAAGTTATTAAATTTTAAATGCTTAGAACGCTCTTTTGGTTCAACATAAAATGTGCAGTAGCATCCTTCAATAGGATGACTTATTGTGCGTTTTTATATGATTAGTCATGCCGGCGTTTCAGCTGAAATAAACAAATTATTACACGTATTTAGGGTTGTTTTGTGATCAACTAGAAATAGATAATGAACACATATGAGGAGTTTTGTGCATACCTTACACCAATGTCAAACGTGCGCGCCGCGAGCCCTCGCTAAAGATTGGATTACAATACAGGGTGTCCCAGTCTAGGAACAAAATGGCCTGAAGCAATCGAAATCCACTTTTTTTCCATATATAAAAGTTGTAGATAATAATCATTGGCTCTACAGCCAGAAAATATTTTCATGCTTACAGGCTGTCCCACAACAACGTACTAACACAAACTTATGTTTTTTAAATGGAACACTAGGTATATTATTGCAGTTTTGGATGAAGACCAAATATTACAAATGTTCAAATATCTGGCCTCTTTGTTGAATCCATTTTTGAAGTATTGTTTCAAAGTCCCTCTGAACATTTTCTAGTGTTTCCACTGAAATATTGTGAAAACTTCGCCTGATCCTGGTCTTCATCTCTGGTTTAGTGGTGGAAATATCCCTATAAACTGGTTCCTTAACATGCCCCCAGAGAAAAAAAAACACAAGTCTGGTGATCTGGCTGGCCAACGTGTTGGACCACCACGACCAATCCAATGACGTTCACACATATTATTTAAATAGTTTTGAACTACTCTAGAGTAGTGTGATGGAGCCCCGTCTAACTGCAGTATCATTTCTTGTCTTGTCCTTAAATCAACTTCTTCCAACAATATCGGCAAATTATGTTCCAAAAATGTTTTGAAATCTTGTCCGTTGAGAATTCTATAAAAAATGGCCCGGCTATGTTAAGATTAATAATACCTCCCCAGACAATCAGTGACAACGCATTTTGATTGTTAATTTGTCCTACCCATAATAATGCATAATATGCAATAATAATGGATATTATGCCGATTTACCAATCCGTTACTTTTAAAAGTAGCTTCATCCGAAAAAAGGACTTTTGAAACATAATTTGGGTGTTCATCAATTTTTTGTAACATGCTTTCACAGAAAGCTATTCTGTTTCCAAAATCATTCCCATGTAGCTCTTGGTGTAACCGTAAGTGGTATGGGTGAAATTATGGTATGGGTGAACTTCTTTGCTGATCTGGACGTGCGGATTTTCCTGTACGCTCAATAAAACATTAAACTGGGTATTTTCATCTCCAACTACATAACTGTTATATCGACGTTCCAAGGTAGCAGTACTTCCAGTATTTTGAAACCTAACCAATAAATTTTCAAGGAATCGCCTACTCGGGATTCGGATATTTGGGTACCTTTAGCGATAGAACTCTTTGAACGAGTAGAGTATTCCTTTGACATTCTCCTAATATGAAAATCATGATTACAAGTTCTGCATTATTATAATCCATTATAGCGAGTAAAAGTTGTTACAAGTTGTTACGAATAGACGAATAGCCAAAACGCTAACTTTTGACATCTGTGCGTTTGTCGAATTTTATCACGGCAACTAGATATTTTGTATTAATTTAAGAATTCTTGCGTCTAGGTAATAAATTTTAAATTAGATACTTATTAACTTTTTATCTGTTGATGATAGGCCTACTAAATTTGTCATTTTTAGAAAGTTTAGCTATCGAACTTTATAATGTGTTGTAATATACAGGTATTCCATTTAAAATTCTTAACGTATTTGACATTTAACATATCATTATTTATTTTATATAATTCGTATTATAATCTGAAATAAACCACATCTCCCAAAACAAGTGACATTTTTACTGTCTAGAATGACTTTTCTCATTTCTTCATCTTAATTAGTTGTCTCAGAATGATTTTTAGAAAAATGCACGATTTTGATATTGATTTCACGATATCTCGGAAACAGTTGACAATAGCCTAATATAGGGAGATTATAAATGATTGTAGTCAAAGTATGCCATGAAATCAAATGTAAATATTTCTGGTTGCCGCTCTATTTGAATGGAATACTACTGTTCTACACACAAAACTTAAATTGGTTACATAACCTATTTCATGTTTGACAGTTGTTTGGATATAGCGGCACAAAATTATTAACGTTGACACGGCCTACTTCGACTACAATCATTTATAATGGCCCTGTATAAGTTGACGTTAAAATGATTACCATAAAAATCTTCATCCAAAACTGCAATAATATACCTAGTGTTCCATTAAAAAAAAAAAACATAACTTTGTGTTGGTATCTACAACGGTATCACAATGATTATCTATAACTTTTATATATGAAAAAACCCTGTATTTTGATTTCGTCAAGCCATTAATGTACATTGTTCCTAGCCTGGGTCAAAATAACACATAATTTACGTCCAAGTGAACTTTATTACACATGTTTCGATTTTTTAAAAGACTGCATTTTTAAAAATATAATCGCATTATAAAAAAGTGATGCAAAATTATCAGTAAAGATCTAAAAACAATGTACTTATTTTATCTTAAAATTAAAAATTCAAATGAGATCAAAAAACTGTATTGCCAATTACTTAATCACTTTTTTGGATGTTTTTTTGTATGCTGCACGGCAAAATTCAGAACAGAATTTTGTGGCCCGCCTCGGTACATGAGTTTGACACGACTGCGGCGTCTTACACTCATCCAATCTTCATCATTCGATATATATTGCACCCAACTTTGTTTTCGACTAATACAAACTATAATTAAGGCACATTGCAAACTACAATACACAGGATTCGCTTCGTTCGTGAGTGATTAAAGCGGCATGTCATGGATGGGCGTAGGACGCTCGCCAGACAGGATCGTAATTAGGCCGGACCCGGCGGCTGCTCACGTCCTCCTGTCCCCAAAGACAAACTATTATTTCGGAAGTTGGCACTTTCTCCACGCTCCAAGCGCAGATATACCTGGCTGACGCGACCGGGGTGACGTCTTAATGGTGCCAGGACCCTCTGAGGACTTAATATTAGTTTAAGGATCCCCGGGGTCCCTTCTAGGTACTACTAAGGTGCCTACTTTGCAGTTTGCCTGCACGTATCAGTGATAAATTGTTCTGCGCATCTGTCCGGTGTAATAATATGAATAATAATCGAAAATTTTTGTGTCACATGCCAATCTAGGCTTCTGGACCAGAAGCCTGCTGAAAATAGCGATTTTGAGGAGAATTTATCACCAGTAATACAAATCAGTGATTGAATAGATGTTATTCTGAGACCTCTACACAAATAATCCATATATCCTAAAATGTTAATAGTTTATCTTCCGGTTTTCTGTACTAATTTATTTAAATTTTTTATTGAGATACCTAACGATATCCTTTTCTCTCATTGCTCAACCTATGAAACTAAACACTGGAGGGTAATCGTAAAGACAGGGGGGTGTTTTAGACCTTTAGTTCTTTATGAAATTATCATTATAATAAACTATTTATTTCATGTAGAGCTGGTGCTAATAACAGAAGATGAAAGTGATAATGATAACAGCAAACTATTAAAAATAGAAACAAATTTTTACAAAATAAAACCAACAACGTTAAAGTATGCAAAATTTGTCCACATGATATTGGAAACCAGAGAAGTCAAAATATAAATAATAACGACAATTCCAAATTAAAAATTATTAAGTTTCAATAAACCAATATTAACAACACTCCAGACGATACTTCACAGATTTGGATGAATAATGTCTGCATTTTGCAAAGAAAATCATCGAGATAGTCACACGGTAATATAATTTAGAAAAAAGAAAAAACGTACGGCGCCAGACACATGACTTTATCATACTATATATAATAGTAATAGTTTAGCTGCATGAGGTTCTATTTATTTGAAATCGGCCATGTCTCCATTAAAATAGTAGAACTAGACTATGTTTTGATTATATTGACAGTAGGTATTGTCAAAACATTAGCGTTTGACACTACGTACTGTCATTAGAATCGAAATAACTGTTTGGCCAAAAAACTTCTAAATATGAAGTTTCGTCCCGATACCTTTAGCAGTTCCTCAGGAATCATCGTCTTTTGTGGTGAACAATTTCCAGGTGACTACAAAAGACATATTTCCGCTTACTATTTCCACAATACTTTGTCATACTACGAATGATAAAGTAAAGAAGTTGTACGTTGTATTATGGAAGATGAATAAAAACCTAAATAATGAGAATAGTTAAGGCCTTATAGCAGACTACTAGTAATGGTAATAGTAACGGTACTATAGTGTATTATAGTGGTTCACACTTAGGACACAAAACACTGTTTTGATTCTCCCTGCATAACGCATGTATATTATTTCTTCCAACTGGTAATAGCTTGTGATAATCTTGAGGATTTTTCGGCAGTATGGAAATCATCACATGCTATTACCAATTCCAAGAAAATACACAAAATTCATACTATGAGACCGAAATGCTTAGTCCAATTTCTCTGATATTTTAGAGTTTCTCAAATTCTACTTAAATTATCGGGTCTCGTAAGGTATGGGAAAATAAAGATTCGGTTTCTAAATATATAGCAAAAGTACGGTCTATTTTAAAAATTAAATTGAATCCAATTTTGGTTTTTTGATCTTAGGCACCTTCGAAACCAGAAAAGTAGGTTACATATATTTTGAATACCAATGTAACATGTTTAATAAAACACTCGATATAACCAGTTCATTATCACACTCGTTAACCGTTTATGAAAAAAAAAATTACGCAATGTAGATAGACACTTGCTCTTCAGGGAAAACTAAATTAGTTTCAGAAACAGAAAAGTATTTCTTCTGTATAAGCAAATATTTCTTATATATAATATTCTAGATGTAAAACAAACAAGCATTTCTATCTACCCGTCAGTCCGGATTCAATGAGATTTATAAAAGCCCACATGGGCCGAATCCGACCCGCGGGCTACTGGTTGCAAAAAGCTCATGTAGAGGGCGTTTGTATATCCAAAGCCGTATCTCAAAAACCCTATGTATTACAGCCGCAAACGTTGGTATTTCCATTTTCCTTTAAAAAATCTGATGTGGCCAGGCACATGACTTTATCATACAATATATAAAATTAATAGTTCAGCTGCACGAGAATCTATTTTATTGAGATAAATCGTAGGTATTGTGAAAGCATCAGCATTTGACACTACCTACACTACGTGATTAGAATAATAGTTATTTATGTCACAAGTGCCGAAAGTATGGAATAGCGCGACGAGCGGTGATGCGGCGAGTCACCGAAGGCGGCGCGTCGCCGTCACAAGTCAGCGAGTCGCTCTATCTAGTTTTCGGCAGGAGCGACATCAACGTTTATTGTGTTGCTTTTTGAGAAATATGTACTTAAAAAATAATTAAAAAATAGTTATTTTATTGAAATTTGTATTTTGTACTTTGCCGCACTAGAGCGGCAACGTTCCATAGCGGTTGTCCAACCTCTGATGAAATCAGCTGTTTTCGAGTGTGACAGCACAAAAAAATATTTATCAAAATTCCGGCTACTATGTAGTTTCATATCAATGCAGATGCGACCGATCTCGATCAAATAGAATTTGCTCTTGCAGCTAAACTATTAATTTTACCAAAAAATGTCATAGGCAGAAAATATTCAAAATTTCCTCTACTTTAATTTATTATTTGACTATTTTGACGAAATTACAGAAATGGCGGCTCATTTGCAAAATCCTTGAAAAAGGCTTAGAATAAACTACCAGTTTCTTTGGACCCTCTTGAACCAAAAGCTTTTCAGCTCTAAGTTAGGTCATGAAACTTCTAAATATGAACTTTCGTCCCGATACCTTTAGTAGTTTCTCCGGAATCGTCTCCACAAAAATCGTTTACACACACACGCACACACACACACACACACACACACACACACAGACATTTTTTTGTACCTTGGTCAAAAATGTTCAGGGGACCCAAAAAGACCTATTTCCGCTAAAATCTCAATTTTTTTTTTCGGCATGATTACAATACTTTATCTTACTGCGTATGATAAAGTAAAAAAGAAACATATTATTTTATCATTTATCAAAGTTAATGATCATGATCATGAAAAATATGGGGAACCGGTTTTAAGAGAGCACCTAAATTGGTGAAAATTGGTTGGACTTTTTTTATAGAAAACAAAACCAAAAGGTTCAAGACTGAAGTGAATATTTTTATAATTAATAAACATCAACAAAATTGTCAACGCATATGACTGGAACTGACTAGCATATGTAATTAATAGTCCTTACTTGTTAAGGTAAGATATCCACCTATACATTATGTTTTGCGGAATTTTTAGCAAAAACGTATCTTTTATAATATAAATTATAGTATTCTGGCAGTAAAGTTGATAAAGTTGAAGTTGGTAAAGTAAAGTTGATTTGCGATAAACTTGACATACCATGAACCAATTTCCACCAGTGTCTAATAGATGTCATGATGATATTAGTTAGACAGCAATCCTTGCTGTTACTGTCATTTGAAATGACGAATTTATCTAATCCTTGTCACAGGCCTCGGTGGCCTAACGGTAGAGCAATACCCCGGCAAGGCAGAAGACCCCGGTTCGAATACGGGCTGAGACCATATCTTTTAATTAATTTTAAAAATTACTTCTCACCTGGGTTCTCTTTCGTCATTATTCCATATATACCTTATATTTAAACCGACTAAACTAGTTTCCGATATTTGTATAGGCCATCCCAAATTAATCGAACAGAACAATATCGTTATTGAGAAAAAAGTAGCTAAGCTAACACTTCGGGCGGATTATACCTTGGCGCCGTTAAAATTCGTTCGCCTCATACATACTAATGTTTGCTCTCGGGCCGGAAATAGCCGCAGAACGACTCTCTGCGGTCTTCTTAATTCCCCTAATTTAATATTTGACGCCGTGGCGCGGCAACTCCACAGGTCTCGCCGTCCGATCCCAACCGGCGCCTCCGCCTTTTCGCCACCAATGCTTGCGCCCCATCACCCACCTAATCGCCGCAATTTACCCCGACGAGGAAAACAAAAATGGTTAAAGCGGGATCGGCATCACTTCGGGGATTTCTTTTCACTTTTGCGGCTTCTTACCTTATCTCAAGTTCAAGTTTACGAAAAAAACGCCGTAATGTGCCTTTTTTTATAATATTGAGTTTAGGCAAAATTTATTAGCTTTCATGTATTAAAACTATATTATGAAGTGAACACACCAAGAATACAAATATGACAACATCTATATGTCAACAATGTTGTTTAAATTTTCTTATAGATTAGCTATATTTTATTATCTTATATTTCAGCGACTTCACAGATCTTAGTCAAAGTTTCGAGTTTGAGAACACGATTAGGCATTTGTCTGAAATAGGGTTACCAGAGTGGTAATTTCCGAACACACTGTTAATTGTCCAATATTTCATTGGAGTTTTTGATACTTATTTGATTAGACATCTTTACCGCTCTTTATTGACTTGATCAAGTTTTGTAATCAATGTTTGTTCTTTTCTGTTCCTTTCCTCACGTTGTGACAGAAGATATTACGAAAATGCCACAAATTTATTTGAACTTTGAATTTAAGCGCTTGAAGATAGCCCTGTGGCGCCATCTGTTGCTTGAATGGAGAACTCGAATGCAAACTGTCAATTGCCTTTTCTTAATTTCTTGCTAATTAGCTTAAGCGTGCCGTTGATGATAACCTCTATAGCTCTGTAGGTGTGGGACCCTGTGGGAAGTATTTTGTCCAAATTTCAGCCTTGTTGGTGCTTTTGTTGCGGTCTTGTCATTCTAAGTTTGCAGGCACTTTTCTGATTTATTTGACTGTACCGAAGGTTCCATGTGCTCGGCGTTAGAATTACCCACAGATTCGATTCGTGTTGGTGTCGTTTGGCTAATTAGTATGGTTTGTGTTTTTCCAGGCAATTACGTGTTGTTATTTGTGACATCACTCGGTGTGATGTATTTCTTATTTGCTTTTATTGATTCATTTTTAGTGGCTGTTTATTATAAACGTATTATCGCTATTTTATTGATTCCTGATTATATCAGACAGCCAATGACTGTAAGGACTGTGTTTACCTATGAAGAATAATTTAAATTTGCTAAACGTCAATTACTGGTACTACTGGTAGGTTTTAATAGGTGATGATTTGTATGGTTTGGTGCTTTACTGCTTTTGGTTTTACTACTTCTTAGATATTTTTACAGCTGGAGCTGTGCCTGAAATTTTCTGTTCAAGATGAGCGTCGAACTAAGAACCATTTCAGGTGTTGTTTGCTGTCTAGTGATCTGTTCACTAGATCATACCACCCTCCTAAGTAAGCAAATGTAACAGGTGATAAATCCTCACTAGATTTCAATATTTGGTAAGCTTTTCGTACTTAATTTTCCCTTTTTAATTTATTAGCATACCTAGTATCTTTAAAAAATACTGCTGTTGTAATCCAAGCGCATCTCTTCCGACGTAGTGCCACTGGACACACTACGCATGCGTCAAGATCGTGGATTCGATTGGCTGGATTGGATTCATAGGCTGCCACAGTGCTGCCACCAGCTGCCACATGTATAAGGTTTTCTATGGGCTGTCAGTGGTTTGGCGTTAGTGAGCTGCCACATGTATAAGGTTATGTATAGGCTGTCAGTGGTTTGGCGTTAGCGAGCTGCCACATGTATAAGGTTATCTATGGGCTGTCACTGGTTTGGCGTTAGTGATGCCGAATATTACCGGCTGACGGCCGCGGTGATACCGACCACGCATATTAAGCTACAATATCGCCATCTGTCGACGGTCCTAGTAACTACTGGCCTAACTAACTACTGGTAAAGTAAAGAAAAACAATAACGTTATTTTTTTATAAATAACACTGGTACATACTTATTACTTGTTTACTTGTTGTTGTAGTTGGATACATACATATATAAATATTGTGTCAAGGGAGCATCTTTGTCCAAACCGAAACCTTCGCGACCCAAAGATAAAGTTCTCAACGTGCAAAGTCTAGCCAGTTTGGGCATTACACGGTCCGCAGATTCTTTGTCCCTAATTGCGTCCCGGTGCAAGGGGACAAACGGTCCGAGATACGGCCGGAGTTCGCCCGGAGTTACTGCGGTGGCTGCAGCGGCTTGTACGACGACGAGCGCCGGCTCGTAGGGGCCAGTACGACGTCGGCGTCGTCAGGCGTCGGCAGAGAAACCGCCGGCCGAGGAAAACCGCAGGGGCGGCAAACTTTGCGAAACCCCCGGCGAACGTAAATAAAACTGATGTAATTAGCCCCGGACCCGGGGATAGGATAGTTTACTTTACTTTCTACGGTAGGGTTACGGCGGCGGCAGCCGCTAGAGGCACTACCGGCGCTGCCAATAAGGCAAAAACAAGCGCGGGCGTGACTAGTCTCAGATTAGAATTGAGATGATAATCGTCTCGATCTTACCGAGTATGTAAGAAGCTTAAATAACCATTATAACAATAATACACGTCCAAAATTATGTGTTGTTGTTTTATAAGAGAAAGTTGAACATTACTCTATTATATTTTATGGCTATACACACACTAGTTGACATTTCGACCGGATAGATAGGGAAGAAAGCGAAATCGGTAGGCTAGCTAATTTGGTAGATAAATAAAACCAGTGGATTAATAAAACTGGTAGCTTAGTATGAGCATTGTTTTCGCAATTTGGTTACCCCTCTCAGAGAGAGGTGCAAACTCGAGTTTGCGATAGAGTAGAGTGCTTATCTAGTAGATATCTTTTTGAGTAAATCATCTCGCTATATAGACGCCCATGAATAAATAGCGTTTGAAATATATTTGCCTTACAGGTGCATTGTTGAGTGATTACTAAATTCACTCCTCGGTTTCAAAATCACTCCTCGGTCCGCTTGTATGTTCTGACATACATTACACATACATTATGATCATTATATCATTCTTTATAGTTGATTTGGTGCATTGATCTTAATTCTATAAATAAATGCCTGAGGTAAACCCTCAGAACTTGTACATGTTTTAAGAAGAAAACAAATTCGGGTTATGCTTGCGTTTAGAAAGGGGATAGGCACCCAAAAAATACTTGATTAATTTTAATTAGATTACTGTATGTTAGAGCTACCTCTGAATCTGTACTAACAATAAAAAAGTATACCTGCCAGGTTAAATTCTGTCGAGGTGACGAATTTTTACATCTGTCACAACACTCGCCAGATGTTTGGACATGTTTCTCTTAATCATACTATAATCAAACCAAAATCATGAAATTTCTATAATCAGAAGGAATTTTGCAATTTTACTACGAGCGGGGTAATAAACATGATTAATTCCCAAAGCAAAAGCATAGATTTGTAATCTAGATAATATGCAGATATACCTTCATGTTTAATTAATATTAATATATTTATTTAGCTGCACGAAGAGCCGCACTAGTACTGCACTAACTTGTTAAGTTTTTGGTCAGTTATATTCGCTTAATAAAACATGCAATTGAAAATCATAAACGTCAGTAAACCAACTGAAAACATCGTGATGAAGAATTCCCACGACAAAATGGGCCAAGAGACTAACTTTCGCCCCTCTTGTTCGGCTATGAATAGGAGATGCCGCGAGCCCGAAGCAACGAGGATGAGATACGAGGCGGAGCTTTGTTATTTAAGTTTTCCAGTGTTCCCCGGTTAGTCGTGGTCGTCGTCTTGCTCGCTGCCTGTCTTGCCCTTTTCCCTGTTAGTAGTGGTACGTGTAGCAGCTAACCTAGGAGCCGAGGCGGTCGGTCCGGGCCACGGTATAAATTTCAGAAATTAGAGTCCGTATCTTGTTAAACAGCCTTTGTTTGGCCAAAATTAGCATCCGGAGGTCTTAAATCCGCCCGGCGAAGACATTTTATTAAAAATTCAAATTAGAGGAACGGTTAATAAAATTTTTCCCAGGCTGCTGCTGTACTATTACAGCCGTTACGCCGTTCTAAAATATTCCACGGTGGACTGTGCAGGTAACCGTGCTCAAAATAGTACATAAATTAATAAAACATTCCATTAGCGTTTAAGGTTTTGTATTCATTAATCTCTTCTTCAACACTTACATGTAATACTACTTGAACAAAGGTCTATAAAACTACACACAATTTATTTCTACAGTATTCGGTAATGTATCATTTTACTGCATTTGTTTTTTATCCACGATACTGGTCGTCTATTTATATGATACAGTTTATGGAATAGTTATGGCAAGTTGTTTTAAGGATAGTTTACTAAATAAACCGAGTTTAGGTCTCAAGGATTTAGTATATCAACAAATATCTTCAATAATTTTTTGTATGCCGGTCTTTTTACCCCATCTTACCATCTACACCAGTTAGCCAATACCAACTCGAGGAAACTATTCAACACTAGTGAATCACACTATTCGCTCTGGAAGGCAAACGGGAAGCTCAAAAGGCCAAAAGTACCAGGCACAAAAAAATACTGATATGTTCACAAAATTCCGGAGATTGCGAAAATGCAATGTTGTTTTTTGCAACATTACAGTGTACTTAATTATCAAAGTTTTTTCAACGCTAATAACGTTAAAACGCTAAAACGATCAGATGTATAGTCCACTAGCCCAGCGTTTCCCAAACTTTTCTTTTCCGTTGCCCGGAAAAAAAAAACAATTTGAGTTTTTCTTCTAAAAATTTAAACTAAAATTAAAATAAAATAATATTGTAGTGGGTCACGAACAAAAAGGGTAAAATAATCAGGATACGAAACAAATGTTTGGGAAACGTTTGTCTAGTTGACAAGCTGTCAGTGGACTAGACAGCTGATCCTTTGGCCTTATTGCCGTTCATAATTTGATAATTAATTATAGAAAAACTATAAACTATAGAGTATATGAGTATATATTTCCTATAACGTTGGAAAAACTACACTGCATTTTTGGATTCTGCGAAATTGTCTTTTTTTATCCGGTATGAAATTATTTCCCTACAGGTTTCATTGACTGCTCTATTCTGATCACTTAGAAAACATATTTAAACCTCCTGACGAAAAAGATGAAGAAACGCACACTATGGAGGAGAATGGTCAAGATCGCAAGGAAGGCAAGTAATCAATCATACTTACCACACCAACAGAACTTCAGAACTTAATTAAAAGCTACGTTAATGCCAAAAAATCTCCAGGCTATAACTTGATAACTGGAGAGGCGCTGGAGAGGAACAGATTCTAAGAAAAAGTAAAGCTGAAGAATCTCATAAGTGCTGCCTTCAGACTAAGGTATGTGCCTAAACTGTGGAAGGTAGCAGATATGAGGTACTAACAATGATGACCTCCATAAGGACCTCAAATTGCAGCTTGTGTACAGCAAAATTCAAATAACATGCAAGAACTCACGAAGAAATAATTCATCATTACGTGAACGTTGAAGCCATCCAGCTGCCCAATAACACCGGATTGACTAGAAGATGAAAAGAAGGAAGACGTTTGAGTCAGTGTAAATGTGATAATGACCAAAGCAGAGACAGTGGTGCTGCGTAGTGCGCAAGAAATATGTGATCAGCATATTAATGTGCTATACTAGTAAAATAAATCAGAACTCATTAGTGTAAAGATTTGTACCTAGTGGATTTATTGAATCAAATTTAAAAAATCATTGGTCTAACGCTGTGTCACTAATCAGCCAGTTTAATTGAAGATATGGTTATATTTCTTAATTATGCCACAGGATGGAAAAAATGTGATATGGCCAGGCACATGACTTTATCATACTATATCTAAAATTAATAGATTAGCTGCTTGAGCAAACTCTATTTGATCGAGGTCGGTCATGCCTGCATTAAAATAAAACTAGTTAGCCACGATTTGACAGATATTTCGATTCTATTGACAGTAGGTATTGTCAAAACCTCAGCGATTGACACTACCTCCTGTCATTAAAACACAAATATCTGCCAAATCCTGTCTAACTAGTTTCTGGTTGAAACTAGTTTCTGGTTGGAAACCTTCTGGTTGATTGTTTGCCACCGGTTACGCTTAATGTTTGTTTAACAGTTTTGTTTTACCAAACTTTTATTTAGATTTATTTTTGTTTACATTTTTGGAAATAGTTTTGTTATGTGCCCACTTGAATTTTTGTTGTTGTTTATCTTGTTTTTGCGGAAGCGATGCGGGCCTAGCTTGGCTTAAAATAGTTAGTGGTAGAAGCTTTTTCAGTAGTAATCTTTTTCAGCAATCAACTTCATTTCTTTTAGCACGTTATACCAAAGTCTTTTGTTTATTTTTTATATTTTTGTTTTATTGAAGTATAGCATAATCTTTGGGTTTTTTTTTCTCTGCATTGATTTTTGTTGTAGGTATATATAAATTTTTTTTGTGACTACTTGTGACTACTGTTTGCTTCGTAGAGTACTAGATTTCGATGGTAGCAAATAGTGACTATGTTTTTAGTTGTTAGTTTTCTTTAGTTAGTTTTCTTATCCGAGCTGGTCCGGTCTTATGTCTGATAAATATTTTAGGTTAGCGCATATTAATATCAGATCCATCCGGTCCGTAGAGCTTGAGCGCCTCGGAGCGATAATGCACTTGCATGCCATTGATATTCTAATTGTAACGGAGACTTGCCTTGATCCTGACCGGGATTGTGGAATAAGTATTCCTAACTACTCCTTTATCCATTATGATCGGATGTCTCGGGGAGGTGGCGTAGGTATGTTTATTAAGACTGGTTTAAATTATGAGATTATTTTGGAGGGGGGTGGTATTGAGCAGTTGTGGATTAGAGCTGTTGTGATGGGAAGTAATTTTTACTTTGGAGGGGTTTATAAACCACCAAATCAGAATTATATGGGATTCCTTGATAAGCTGGAGAATTCTTTTGGCTGCTGTCTGTCTGAATCTGACAATGTATTCTGTAGTGGTGATTTTAATATTAATTTATTTAATTGTGATAGCCCTTCAACGGTGGCGTTTAACGGTTTTGTTGAAGCCATAGGCGCGGTCCAACTTATTGCGCAGCCTACCAGGATTGCTTTGGATTCGTCCACTTTGATTGACTTGCTCATCACTACGAACCAAGCATTGGTTCTGGATAGTGGAGTAATTGAATGTGATTTATCGGATCACGACCTCATTTTCTGTGATATCCGATGCAAATCGGTGAGATCTCCAACTATTTTCCGCACTTAT
Organism: Melinopterus prodromus; assembly: GCA_964023965.1. Taxonomy (NCBI): domain Eukaryota; kingdom Metazoa; phylum Arthropoda; class Insecta; order Coleoptera; family Scarabaeidae; genus Melinopterus; species Melinopterus prodromus. The sequence goes on from OZ030391.1 coordinate 76,785,788, forward strand.
AGAAACTTTAAGAACATAAATTATGATACTTTTCTGTATGAATTATATAGACTTCCTTTTGACGACATTTTCAGAATTCGGAATATTGACGATAAGGTGGATTACTTTAACATCTTGCTTATCGACCTTTTCGATGGTCATGCCCCCTTGCTGACTCGGAGATTTACCAAACCTTATTTGCCGTGGGTCACAGTGGAGATTAAGCAGTTAATGCGGGATAGAGATAATGCCAAAACTTCCTATAAACAAACTAAGTCTCCTGTCGATTGGCAAAATTACAAGAACCTCAGAAATCGTACAACATCAAGCATACGGATTGAAAAAAAAATTATTTTAGAAACGTGTCGCGGCTGCCTGGAAGCGGACGAGAGCTCTGGCAGCAAATAAAAAATATAGGTATTTGCGGTAAAAAAACGGTAGACCTTCCTAGGCACCTTTCGGACCCTGATATGATCAACACGTTTCTACTGTCTGTCCTCAATGGATCTCTCGGTGAGAATATTCATCAGGATGTTCTTTTTGGAGGTCTACATAGTACATTTGGGTTTTTGCCTGTTGAGAATGATTGTGTGTTGGATATGCTTGCCGCTGTGTCCAGAAATTCCTTGACATCGATGGGAGCCGATGACGTAAGTGCGGGTATGCTTGGATTGTGTTCGCCTTATATTGTGCCATTCATTGCTCACATAATAAATGTATGTATCACGGAGGGTGTATATCCCAGCGCCTGGAAGGCGGCTGTAGTTCGGCCATTGCCGAAAATCTCGAAACCGCTGGAATTTAATGATCTACGTCCTATTAGCCTCCTGCCTGTTGTATCAAAAATCTTGGAGAAGGTATTATACAAACAGTTGACGGATTACCTCACCAAGCATAACCTCCTTCCTTCTTGCCAGTCCGGCTTTAGGCGTGGCTATAGTTGTTCGTCGGCGCTGCTGAAGGTTACCGACGATGTTTTGTCGGCTGTTGATGAGGGATGTGTCACTGCTCTTGTGCTGCTTGATTTTAGCAAGGCCTTTGACACTGTGGACCACCGCCAGCTGATTTCAATACTACGCAGTGCTGGCGTTGATTGCACTTCCATCAACTTGTTGATTAACTATCTTAGTGATAGGTTTCAGGTAGTTAAGGTTGGAAGTATTTGTTCAGCAAAGCGTCGTGTAGTGTGCGGTGTCCCACAGGGGTCTATTCTTGGTCCATTATTGTTTTCTGTGTATACATCGCAACTCCTGAAAAATCTGAAGTATTGCACTGGTCACATGTATGCTGATGATACTCAGATTTATATCTCATTTAGGCCTGATCAGTGTGTTGTTGCGGTAGAGAACCTTAATGCGGATTTGGAACGAATATCTCATCTATCAAGGGGCTTGGGTTTGAATCTAAATCCCTCAAAGTCGCAACTAATACTTTTTGGGAGTGCGCGGCGTTTGGGATCGTTGTCTGAGTATATGCAGGTTACTATTGATGGAGTTCGGTTGCCCATTCTTGAGGAAGTGAAAAACTTGGGTGTAATAATAGATAACTCTTTCCGGTATCGACCACAGATTGCTATCTACATCAGACGTGCTTATGTAGCATTGCGCGCTCTTTACCCCCATAGACATAGTCTACCGATTCATGTGAAGAAAATGTTGTGCGATTCTCTTGTCCTCTCTCATTTCTCATACTGTTCCCCTTTGTATCACAGTGCCTTAGATGTTGTCGATGTTGGTCGGGTTCAGAGGGTTCAGAACAGCTGCTTGCGATACATTTATGGCATTAGAAAGTTTGAGCGAATATCGCATAAATTGAAGGACGCGGGTTGGTTGTGCATGTATGATCGGAGGCGGTTACAATGCCTGACCTTCTACCACCAAGTTATTACTACTGAGACACCTCAATACCTCTACAACAAAATTCGATTCCGGTCCGACGTACATAACTTGAATACGCGATTTCGCGGCCGTATCTCGCCTCCTCCCCATAGGCTATCGCTGTATCAACGATCCTTTAGTTGGCAGATATACACTATTTACGGGGGCGTCCCGGATTCTTATAGAAACCTTTCTGTTCCAACGTTTAAATGTAAAATGTTTGCATCGTTGAGGTGTTGCGACTGATGATGGTGATGATGTTCAATGTGTGCGACCATTGTTTTTTTTTTGCCAGACCAGTTATTGGTGTGAAGCTGACTTTTGCTGTGTTACCCTTACTTTTTTTTCTGTTTAATTGTTTTGTTGTGTGCTATGATGCAAATTTAGAGATTATATTTACTTAGTTTTGGCCATTTATGTGGAAACCATACGTGTTTGTGTGCTATTTACTTTTGATGGGAGGTATGAGCAGAGCCACGCATATGTGTGGATGTCTGGACCTCGCCCAAAATAGTTTATTTTTTTATTAATTTCTGTAGTGCTATTTTTTCTGTTTAATAAAGACATTATTATTATCCCCGACTGCCGCACAGACAAGCCACTGGCTTTGTGCACATGGCAACATCCCCAAAAAAAAAAAAAAAAAAAAAAAAAAAATTATTATTATTATTATTATATTAATACTTTGTCATAATATTTAGCGAAATATGGTAAATACTCGAATCTAAAACTAAATCGGTTAGGTGTGTTTCACTTTGCAGTTGTAATCTGGTCCCGGTTGCAAGTATTCGGGGTGGGGTTAGGCATACTGTAAGTGGCCTCTCGACACCCTTAAATTTTCACAATCCGTGTTCCACGGCCGCCTGCTACGACCAGGTGTTCGCGGCCGACCAACAGATTAAAACCCCAGAGCCCATAATTTGCCCCGAATTTGTTCGCATTATAGCATACAACTGAAATCTCAAACGGTTTGACTAAAAACTGAATTATTTGACATAACTAGGAATTTGTTTATCGGTTAATAGTATGGTGATATACAGGCGGGGTGTAAATTTTAAATTAATCAATAATTACAGCCACAACCTGGATTTGAACCAGGGAACTTTGCGTTTCTAGCACAATGCCTTCCCATCTGAGCTACTGAGGCCTATGCTAGAAACGTAAGGTCCCTGGTGCAAATCCAGGTTGTGGCTGTAATTTTTGATTTATCTAAAATTTACATCCCGCCTGTATATTACCATATTATCAACCTATAATATTAATTTGACAAAATATATCGTTAAACATTTTCATTAGGAATTTTTTCTTTGCACTAAAATGGCCATACTCTGTTTTATAGGATGTTGCAGCAGGTCGTGACACATTTTGATAGGATTAAATATTGGAAGCATAGAAAATAACTATATTTTACAAAAAGGATTTGCGTTTAGTTTTTATTTGGATTACTTTTAATTTTGATATGCATTTTGGAATTTTGTTTGTTATTTTTTTTTTAAATAATATTTGTTGTTTTTGCCGGCTTTTGTGGCTAATAATTATTATAGCTATCGGACATCATTCTACTTATGGTGCTAATAAGACGGCATCGCTGACAGAACAACAAACAATTGAGCTTTTTAGCTGCTGAACTCTATACAACTTAGTTTTCGCAAAAAACTTATTGCACGCACCCTATAGACGTAAATTGCCGCATAATACGGAACGTCATTATTTCTATCTCTCTACTAGTATTGGCTCGACTATAGTAGCGTAAAGGCCAAATGTACATAGAATAGCTAAGATTGAAAGTTCACTTGAGGTGAAGCAGGTCTTTGATTCTAGCGGTTTTTAGTTTATTTACAGCCTATGGTATATTCTGGTCAAAATTTTCTGTCTAAAGGCGGCGAAAATATTTGAAATTTTTCGATTTTTGGTAGCGATGTGAAATTTGAATAGTGTCGAAAACGACTAAATCTAGGTGCTTATGTTGAACAGTCAGCATTTGTAAACATATTATATGTTTAAATAGTGCATTGTGTACTTCTATATTAACTAACAAACTCTATGTCGATTACCAATAATTATATTTGCTTGTATTTGAGTGAGCCATTTTGCTTGTCCTTGTGCTAAAGCTATACCAATTCTGGTTTTCTTGGTCGTAGTAAAAACAATCGTTCTAATACACAACATTCATTACCAATTTTGCTGGAAGCGTTAGTACTTAGTAGTACTTGTTTCCGTTCTAGAACCTTGTCAACGGTGCGGAATCTCCTATGTACTTCCGTCCAACAAATATCCTTTTTATTCTTGCAGATTATTATTATGATACGTGCATACCTGCTGTATTTATAAGCGAATTACGTAGCTCTGGTCTGTGTAGAGTGCAGGCCGGGATTGTGATAACGGTTGCGTTTAATCTCTTGCATTGCCGGTCCCGCACATTACTAATTTAATTAGAGGGGCATTCGGAGAATAACAACGTAAAAACTGCAGGGGAATTTTATTATGGAAATCGGAGTGGAACAGTAGAACTGCTAGCGCTGCTATTTCAGCTACAGTAGCAGTAACAGTAAAAAGAATAAAAGCCGTTATCCCGGAATTATAGGAAGTGGGTGCGGATTTTTTAATTGTCGTTATTGTATCCGATATAAAACCGGTTCAACATTTAATTAGTTATTAATAATAAAATGATAATAACAACGTCATTATTATTACAGAGTATAGTACATGTGGTGTGTCGACGTGTTCGGGTGCCCGCTGCGGTTTATTGCATTGTGCACCGGTTTTGGCGAGCATTTTGGCCGTAAGTTTTTGTTTGGTATCTAAGGTATTAGACGTGCGTTGATTCTGATAACTTTTATCTAGTTACACATACGGTATCCTTTGCTATTTGATATTTTACTGCGAGGATATATGTGTGGATTTTAAGGCATAAGCTCGGATCGCGCTGGAAGACCAGTTTTTGTCCTCTGTTATCTGTTGCTGAGTTTCCTTACCGTGGTCCGGTTATCCCTGTTTGTTTATTTTGAGTCTCCACGACGGGCCCCGTTGGAGTGAATTTTGTGTCCCCGTTTGTAGCCTTATCCCTCATCCCTTTTTTTATTGTTCATGATGCCAACTCAAATGCAATGCAAGTGTTGCAAAGCTAATGTCAAGGATGCCGAATGCACTCGCTGCTTTGTCTGTGACGCATGCTTCTCGAATACATGCATAGGTCTTCCGGCGGCCGAGTCGCGTTTGTTGCGCTCAAAAGTCAATCTGAAGTGGACTTGTAACTCCTGCGCTAATTCGGATAGTCCATTGTCCGCTCTTAGGGCACTGATAGCTGATCTTAGTAAACAAGTAAAATCGCTATCTGATTCACTGATGAAAATGGATGAAACTAGGCGGGATGGTGATAGTAACGGTTTAATCGAGGAGGTGATCCATGAGTTGCATGAACGCGAGCATAGGTCCCGTAATGTTTTGGTTTCAAATTTGGATGAGACTGATGATGAAAACTTAAGCGGTCATATAACTGCAATCTTTCAAGAGATTGTCCCCGCACGTATTTCAATTGAAAAGGCGTTTAGATTGGGCAAACCTTCTGATACGTCATCTCGGCCTAGGCCGATTAAGATTATCTTGCAAAGACGTGAAGACGCTCAGTTGCTTGTCGGCAAAGCGAAGAATTTGCGTAACTCAGCAAACTTTGCTAAAGTCTATGTAAATAGAGATAGAACACCTCGCCAACAGCAACATTTGCGGGAGATTCGTGCAGAGATAGATCGGCGCACCAGGGACGGAGAGAGAGATCTATTCTTAAGATTCCTTAGGGATGGAGTTCCTGTGGTTGGTAAAAGAGACAGGGACAGAGAGGACGCTGAAAAAAAAAACTAAACTGTTCCCAACGGCATACTTACAACATCTATTACCAAAATGTTAGAGGTCTAAGGACCAAGCTCAATACGTTTTTGTCTTCTGTTTATTCTTCGAACTTCGGTGTAATTGCTATTAGTGAGTCCTGGTTGAATGATACCGTGTTCAGTGGCGAACTTCTGCCTGTAAAGTATGAGGTCTTTAGGTGTGATCGTGTGGGACGTAGAGGCGGCGGTGTGTTACTTGCTATTGATTCCCATGTTGCGGTTTCGTCACCGTTGGCAACTGTATCTCCCGTAAGGGAAATAGACTTGGTTGCTGCATCTGTTCTGTTCACTGAGTCAAACCGTAGATTAAAGATATTTGTTTGCTATGTTCCCCCTGAAGCCCCTGCGAGATTGCGCACGCACCTTGCCATGTTGTTCACCTACCTTGAGACTAGCTTCGATATCGCTACTGGTACTATCATTCTTGGAGATTTCAACATAGGGCGGTTGGATGATGAGCTCAATGATTGTACTGTACTCCTGAATAACTTTTTAAGTTTTAATGGATTATTGCAACTTAACTCTGTTTGCAATTTTATGAACAGAACACTTGATCTGGTACTCGCGTCTACTGATGTTGCTCTTGAGTTTGATCGATCGGATACTTCCCTGGTCCCTGAGGATAACTATCATCCGGCACTCGAAGGAACAGTCGAGGCCAAATCTTCGAACCTACCACCGACCACAACAATATATCGTGATGCTCACTATAGCTTTAAGCAGGCAAACTTACCAGCTTTGTACGCTGCTCTTCTGGAAGCCGATTGGGGTGAGACGATGGTTGCTACTTCCGCGGAAGAATCTTGCAATGCTTTTTATGAAAAACTTTATACCTTGTTGGATGAACATGTGCCCAGGATTGCCAGCAGGAGATTTACATCTAGATATCCGGTCTGGTTTAGCCCGGCCCTTAGAAATATGCTCAGAAGGAAGCAGCATTATCATAAGATGCTGAGAACACGCCGACTTAATTTTTATCGAATCAAGTATAGCAATCTTAGGCGTGATTGTCGGAACCGCATACGGTTAGATCGCCACAGTTATGTGCAATCTGTAGAGAATAATGTTCGCCGTGATCCAAAAAAATTTTGGTCATACGTCAATAGCTCAAAAGATAATAAGGCTTTGCCAACAATGTTGAAAGACGGCGATCATTGTATTACCGATACCTACGAAATGGCTAATCACTTTGCTTCTCATTTTGGCAATGTATATACACCAGTTGTCTCGCCTAGTGGTGTGTCAGACGTGGAACTCTATAACAACATCTTACCATTCGGAATATCGGAGGTAACTCTGGAGGAGGTCTCCTTGGCGCTCAGTAAGTTTAAGGCGAAGTCAACACTTGGTCCTGACGGCATACCCGCTTTTCTTGTCGCTGATTGTGCACCAGCTTTCGAGGCTCCTTTGCGACATATATTTAACTTGATCGTCAAGCAGTCTACTTTTCCGTCAGCGTTTAAGCTTAGCAGAATTCACCCAGTTTATAAAAAGAATGATAAATCATGCGTTAGCAATTATAGGCCTGTTGCTATAATTAACAACTTTGCAAAGCTAGCTGAACAGATTTTGGCAGGGAAGTTGAAATTTCATGTGAGTGCCCGCGTCTCAGACGAGCAACACGGTTTTTGTGGAGGAAAGTCAACGGCAACGAACCTGCTAACGTTCGCGCAGTGTGTCTCCGGTGTCTTGGATCGTGGAGGGCAGCTGGACGTCATCTACACGGACTTTTCCCGTGCCTTCGATGTGTTGCACCACCCGACTCTGCTGGATAGGATCGCTGCGTTTGGTTGCGATGGGCCCCTCACTGCGCTGCTTGCATCTTACCTTTCTCAGCGCTCGCAGTATGTAGAGATTGGTGGCATAAAATCTCATCTTGTGGAGGCTACTAGTGGGGTACCACAGGGGTCCGTCCTTGGACCAATCCTTTTCAACATCTTTGTGAACGGTATCCCTAGCCTGTTTTCGAGTTCTTCGTTGTTGTATGCGGATGACCTGAAGATTTTCCGCGAGGTGACGGATGCTGACGACTGCTTGGCTCTCCAGCGGGATTTGAACGAACTATGCGAATGGTGCTCATGCAGCGGACTCCCTCTTAATGCACCAAAGTGTCAAGTAATGACGTACACCAGGAAACGCAGTCCTGTCTTGTACGATTACCAAATTAATGACGTCCTCTTGACACGGGTGCAGGAGATCAGGGACTTGGGTGTGTGGTTTGATGGGAGTTTGACATTCAATAAGCACATATTAAGAACCACAACAGCTGCTATCAGGATGCTAGGATTTATTACCAGGAACTCGTGTGAATTTTCCACAGTGGAAACCTTAAGAACGCTCTACCAAGCCTACGTGAGATCAAGGTTGGAGTACTGTGTTGTTGTATGGTCGCCATATTATCTACGTCATATAGCATTGATAGAGAGGGTGCAGAGAAGGTTCATCAAGTTTCTACATTTTTTGGAGTATGGTTTCTACCCTCCTCGTGGCAATTGGAACTATGGTATCATGCTGCAGCGTTACAACTTTGACTCCCTCGAGAAGCGTCGACAACTTGTAGCTGCGAAGTTTGTGCGTAGTGTTTTGTGCGGGGGTGTAGATTGTCCATCAATTCTGCAACAACTTAATTTTCGGGTGCCGAGACTTGCGTCGAGAAGAGGTATCACAGTGTTTTTGCCCCAGCGCGCCCTCACGAACATCGGTTTAAACTGTCCGCTAAATAAATTGATGAGAGCGTTTGACGCTGTTGTGGACACCTAATTAAACGCGCACCATGCCATGGCTCATGTATTTTTGCAACTTTTTTGTATTATTTAGTATTCTGTCGTAGTCGTAGTGTATTTTTCAATGTATTTTTTTAAAATTATCTCTCATGTTGGATTGTATGTCCGTTGGGATAATAAATATTTCTATTCTATTCTATTCTATTCTATCTTAAAGTTCATATATGTTCACAATTAGTAATTTCGCGAAAAGAATAGTTCCTAAAGGTGGCTTTGTTTGATACATTTTATTTCCTTTCTCTTTTGCATCAATTCTGTACATTGCGCAATTTTCCTCGGTTGCGTAGTTTTCCTCCTTACGTCATTTACTTCTTTTATTATTAAATAACAAAATAAATTATATATAAATTATATATAACATTATATATTATATATAAGAAACACCCTACTGAACATAAAAGACAACGAGAAGGGTAATTTGTCGGGCAATTCCATCATACGAAGAAAGCAACCGTAGACACGTGGTTCGGACTGTTAGTCCTCATTAGTACGGTATAGCCAAGGTGCAAGATCGACACTCAATGGAAAAACGCTCAAATGGAGACCATAAAATACAACACATTCCTAGAATAGTCAATCAAAAAGGAACAATATGTAAAACCGAGGATGTGATTTATTTTATAGGTTCTATTGTAAATTATGGATTATTCCTGCTAAATCCATAATCAGTAAAATTTATCTAAACTTCTCTATTACTACAGCAATTATAATGGAAATTAACCTAATAATCGACTGATATAAAATAGAAACAATACCTTGGATACATATTAAGTATGACGGAAACGTAGATATCTCGCAAGGCCGTACTTACCCTTAAGTACACCAACAATAAACGTTGAGTAATTACTTACAGTTTTAATTGCCAAAAGCAGGCAAGACGAACATAAAAACGTTAATTATAACGGCCGGAGGAAGTCTGCGGTGCTGTGCGAATAATACAACTGGCACACACATCTTGCAACCCTTCCTCTTTGCCGCTGCTCGTGTATTCGGGCTGCCGCATTATCTTGCTTTATTAAGAACATTTCGCCAGCGGTAATAACTTAACGTCCTAATTGTTATTCTAGCTATTCAGTGGGAATTATCTCGAACTTCTTTGTTTCGCCTTGTTGTATACGATGAGTGGGGACTACGACGAATAAGTCATATCTGCTTAAGTGGTAAGCAAGTATATTCGTATACTTGTAGGGGAAATTTTAATTTTAAGGGAAATAAACTTGAAGCCTAATTCGCAATATACATATTGGCGAATAAAAACTACAACATTTCGGTTCTCATTCAAGCTATTCAAAGACATTAAGTAAGTTTCACAAGAAAGTGAATAGGTTTGAGAAGAGCCATCCTATGATACCTAGCACGACCTATTTCCTTATGCTGTTCCTAAAGTTGGGTATGAGTACCTTATCAAAAATTCGTTTCGGTTAAAATTTTAGATTTCGTAGAATTTTCTCATCAATTAAGTAGATTTTAAAAGAATATTATTCTCTCTATACTGTTTATTAATTTGTTTTTAAGAATTTTTATCGCATGATTGATGATAAATATTATAGAATTTTCAATGTTTGTGTCTGTATAAGCAGCTATAGACATTCGCACTGGATAATTTAGTTCATAATCTTCTATTGTTAATAACTTTATAATTAGGATTTTTTTTCGGTGGTCCCATAAGATGGTATCCCACTTTTAGCACTGAGCGGTGGGAACAAAATTACAACCATAAGATGACCATAAACGGCATAAGTATAAGCTGCTCGTTCCAGATACAAAAGGAACAAAAGTGTCGTTTATGTTAGATATTCTAAAGTTTAAACTATTGGAATTGCACAATCTTATGTTCCAATGATTCTAGTATACATTTCACATTAAATCCCGTTCTTGTATATATCGTAGGCAAATGGTTATTTTAGGCAAAGCTATTTGCCTGGGCAAATAGATATGAAACCTTTATTTATACTTTTAAAGCTATTTGTCTAGCCAAATGTATTTGCCAAGCCCATTATTTGGCAAATAGCATTTTGTTTTGAAACGCGTTTGTTATAAAATTATGTGAGGTTATGTGCAATCCATGAATGTTTGTTCTCAAATCCGTAATAATTAGTTTTTACTGGTTGATTACTTCAGAGTAATATCGTCTTCTAATCCTCATGGTTGAAATGAAGTTACACCTGATTTGTTGTGACAAGCGTCAACACTCATGAGTGAAGAGATACGATTTAATATGGACCAATATGGATTCTATTCCACTAAAACAAGACTTTTAGGTTAGGAATGTTCACCGATGTGCTGCGGACGTTACTGCGATATACGTATTGTTGTGATAAGGAACGGAGATGAAGTTAATAACGCTGTCAACCACACTTAACCTCACATAATTTGAAAATCTAACACTATGCTGACTATGCGTACTGCCGTCTCCAGTTCGTATAACCGTGCACATTTCACCAGTCTTCACCAAACCAGTCACTTACGTCATCATTTATTCCCCGTATTAATGAAATTGGCACAGAAGAAAACAAACTTATTGCTGCCATTTGTATGGAAAGGCTTCTCATCAAAGAGTTTGTGTTATACAAATGAGGATTACCGACAGAGAGGAAGGAAGAGAGACCCCATTAATTGATGATGCTACGGACTTCTCTACCCGTACCGAATGTACTTTGGCGTAGCGCAACGTGACCATTCGATTTCTAAACAAAATTCAAGTTGCGTAACAACGGCTTTGGCAAATGCATTTGCCTAGGCAAATAGCTTTAAACATATAAATGAAGACTCAGTATTCATTTGCCATGGAAAATAGAAATATGAAAAGAAATAACAATTTGCCTTCGACCACGTCAACGTTTTCCAACAATATTGCTAAAAAGCTGTAGTGATAGTTCACGACTTGTCGATGCTATGCGGGGTGTATGGAGCTGGGAAGGGTACCGGAGCAGTGGAAGCTATCAATTGTTCCTCCACTCTTCAAGAAAGGTAACAGACATCAGCCAGAGAACTACCGTCCGATCAGTCTTACCTGCAATCCATTGAAATGTATGGAGAGGATAACGGTGAAAGAGCTAACAGAGTTCTTCTTTGAAAACGAACTAATACCATTGTCTCAACATGGGTTTCTCTCAAAACGGTCAACAACAACAAACCTATTGGAGTGTTTGAATGATTGGACGAAAACTCCTAGCCAACAGATGTAATTTACTATGACTATGAGAAGGCCTTTGACAAAGTCCCACATGACCTCTTGCTTGGAAAGTTAGAACATTATGGAGTACGAGGACAACTTTTGACTCTTATAGCTGATCTGCTGGAGGACCGATACTATCAAGTAAGAGTAAATGGTGAAATGTCTAGCAAACACTTGGTCAATAGCGGAGTTATACAGGGGTCTGTGCTTGGACCGCTGCTCTTTACTTCCCATCTCTTTGACCTTGTTGACCACATAGAAATTCAACTGAGAAGGTTTGCGGACGATGGCAAGCTCTATACAAACCCTTTACTCAATGCTATGCAGCTCCAAGAAGATCTAAGGAATGTTGAAGTATGGTCGAGAATATGGGGAATGAAGCTGAATGCGACTTAATGCATAGTACTGAGAATTGGCCCAAACAACCTAAGTCGAGAATATTCTCTGATCGATACAATCCTATCAACTGTGGCAGACCAAAACGATCTTGGAGTCGTTGTCACATCAGACCTCAAATCGGAAAGACACATTACGAAAGTAGCCAAGAAAGCAAACTCCTTTGTCTATCTTAATAAACATGCATTTAGAGATCATTCAGTCAAAATGATAGCAAAACTGTACAAAAGTTACATCACGCCAAAACTGGAGTATGCATTCACAGTGTGGAACCCGTATTACATCAAGGACACCGAAATAATCGAAAGAATTCAGAGGAGAGTAACTAAAATACCACCAGAGTTACAAAACCTACCATACACTGAAAGCTATCCTTCAGAGGGGCACAGAGGGGACTTGATAGAAGCTTATAAGATGATCAGTGGGAATTATAACTGTGCTATTGCGGATATCTTCCAACTGAACCACAATCACAAACTACGAGGGCATTCAAAAAAATTAGATAAGGATAAGGCTTCAAGACTGCAAAGAAAAAATTTCCTCACTAATGGGATTGTTTATTCGTGGAATGCTTTATCCGAAAGCACAGTAACGGCGCCGACCATAAACGCGTTTAAAAACCGATTGGACATAGAACTAAAGAATAGTGCAGCTAGAATGATACATTACAGTGCATAATCAGAGTGAAAAATGAGAAAAAAGTGAAAAAAAGAAAACCTACAAAGTTAGCAACGGCTTCATCGGTTGTGCCGTCTGCCGTTGGAACGTTACCAGATTACAAGATTACAAGATTACAAGATATACATTTCACATTAAAGATGCACCTTGGATAAATCTAATGCCGGCATAAAAATAAACGTAACAATAAGAATAACATTATTATACTGATTAAGTTCAACCAAAAGTCGTTTAGTATTTTTCAAGAGCTTTCCTTTTTGCTACTAATCATTACAGGCAATGGAAGACGCATCTTCTTAGTTTGAAACAACTCTACCATTACACATATACCGGTATGCTTAGGCGCATCAACCCGCCCACGTATGACGTCATGTTAATGTACTACACAAGCTGTTTTAACAATTGAACTGCGTTGGCATGGTAGTCAACTTGTTAATCTAAGTCCAATTACAAAACTTCAAAACTGAATTGCTGAGTAGTCGCTGTCTAATCAACAATAGTTGTTTTCAAAAAGTCTGTTTTCAAATTTTGTTATCATGTTGCCCGGCCACACTGGTGTTCGTGCACCACATGCATCTCGCACGAATTTTTGACAGCATGTAAGAATACCGGCCTCATTAGCTTCGCTGAATACGACACCAGCACCATCTACGATTTCTCCCGATCGTCTCGTTACCGACTGAGCCGACAACACCGGCGATACACACAACGGTATCACGATGAGAGAGCGATGTATCGCGCCCTCCAAGCGGGTCACAGCCCTATAACCCACATGGATAAATAACACCAGCAGCAGTCGATACCTACCCCTGAAATAATTGACATCGAAAAAATAACTTCCGCGCGCTTATAAATCGTCCGCGATAACCGGGTAGCGACCGGAGCAGAGAGTAGCGACAAATTTATAAACGTCATAAATTGATCCAGATACGATCATTATGCCCGGCCATTCTCGATTTATTTCTATCTTGAATTCCGTTGTTATTTATGAATTTGTTTATCGCGCTTGGGGCAACACTCGGCGGCCCCTACGTTAGCATTCCGGTCGGTTGTTCTTCCGTTGTTATTGTCGGCGCGTAGATAAAAAGTTTTCTTTATTGCCAACTGTGTTTTCGACGCCCGAAACTGAGGTTATATCTATATACGTTGATGCTGCGCGATGATAAGTTGGCTCTGAGTTGTGATTCATGATTATGTTGATAGTCGCAGATTTGGGGTAGTTGATGAGACTTTAATGGATGAAGGTGTATTATGACTGTTACGGAACAATTTTGAAACAATTTGAAAACTGAACATATTGGTAAACTTTACATGCTAAAAAGTGCAAAACAATAGTTTAAATCAAAGAAACCAGAATATTTCGTAACTACTGCGTAATGAAGTGATCAGCCTTGTAGAAGCTGAACAATGGTTCTCTGCCAACAAATAATGTGTAGGTCCAACAAAACCAAAAAAAAAAACTATTGTCTTACTCACTATCAGACCAACTGGTTTGCAGTGTGTTTGTAATTGTTTGGAGTACACATCGATTCCGGTTTCAATTGGGGCCCACACGTGAATGATCTATGAGAGAAAACTTAGTATGTAATTTAAATCTATGTAATTACTCAGTAGTTCCGAAAGGTTACAAATATTAGTAGGTAGAAGACGGCATTGGTTTTGTACTTCGCAAACTTCCACAGCACGATAAATAGCAGTATAATCTTTTGGGGAAGTTTATGTCATGCTCGAAGGGTGTTTTTAATTCAGAACAAAATAAAGAGAATTTTAGCGCAAATTAGCAGTAGGAGTTCCTGCAGGGAGAATCTCTTCAGACAGATGCGGATGTTGATAATAACTTCAATTTGTATTTTGAACTGTATACTACATGCTAATATTTAAGGAGGTTCATCTTGGGCCCATTTTCAGGAAAAAAATTGATATGAAGGTCTCAACTGTTCAACTACAGGGTGCTAAAGTTTTAAGTATGGTTATGACTTAAATACGTGACAACTAGACTAGGTAGATAACTGTCAAAAATTTGTTTTGTTTACAAAACGAAATCTACTTCTTATGTACTAGATTCGTTTTTAATCCTCGATATTACTCAATTTCATAACAACGTGCAAATGAATGCATTTTATTTTTTATGCGAAAACCGTACGTTAAACACAAAAAATCCAGAGACCAGATTTGGTAAGAAAGTAATAAGGATTTTAAAAATTATTTATACTTTAAGAGAATGCAGTGGCGTATCACTTTTCTCTTTAAAATGATTCAGTACAAACCCCGCACGAACGCCACTGGCAAGAATAAAAAAATATCTTGTACAGCAGAAAATGCCTTTGATTCATAGCAAATGCGTACTACGTTTCACAAAAATATCTAGAGTCGTACCAAAGTAATGATAAAAAAGACATTTTTTTCTTAAAACTTTAGCACCGTGTAGTTCGAAAGTTAAGTAAAACCTTTAGGACATATGTTCATATGAATTTTGTTCCTCATAATAAACCCAAAAATTACCTTAACTACTAGCATGTTATTGAGAAACGAAAAAAAAAAAACTATCGCCGTTAACAGTTGTGCCACCAATCTGCAATTTACTAGAAAATATAACTTTATAATTTGTTAAGTGACAATGTAAAACAACTACCCTTGGGTAAGGCCTTAAGGCTTGTATAAAAGCATTGTTAAACCTTTTGTACTACTATAGAGTTTGTTACGTCCGATATTGTTGTGTACTCGCTTTACTGGTTCACCGTAATTGTTTGATGTTTTATGTGATTTTCTGTATAACCCTGTATGGAGTTGTAGTGGGAAATAAACATGTATTCATTTTATTTATTTTTTTGCAGATGGGTGGTAGTATTGAGAAGATAAAAAGCACACAAAAACATACAAAAAAACTATTCAACTAGGGCATGGAGTCGAAGTTTAAGGGAAATTCACTGAGTGGAATCGTTTAGATCTACATCTATCAGGAGTCGGAGTCGATGGTATTTTATAACTTGTGACATAAGATTTATTTTAGTATTGTAATCGTACCGAAAAAAAAATTGGGTTTTTAGCAGAAATAGGTCTTTTTGATTCTCCTGAACATTTTTGACTAAGGTACAAAAAAAATTCGTGTGTGTGTATGTGTCCCGATTTTTGTGGCGACGATTCCGGAGAAACTACTAAAGGTATCGGGACAAAACTTCATATTTAGAAGTTTGATGACCAAACTTAGAGCTTAAAAGCTTTTGGTTCAAAAGGGTCCAAAGGAACTGGATGTTTCCTCTAAGCATTTTTCAAGGATTTGGAAATGAGCCGCCATTTCTGAAATTTCGTCAAAATAGTTAAATAATAAATTAAAGTACAGGAAATATTGAATAATTTATGTCTATGACATTTTTTGGTAAAATTAATAGTTTAGCTGCATGAGCAATTTCTATTTGATCGAGATCGGTCGTGTCTGCATTAATATAAACCAAGTTAGCCAGGATTTGTCAGTGTCAAACGTTGATGTTTTGACAATATCTACTGTCAATAGTATAAACATATCTGTCAAATCCTGGCTGACAGTTTTATTTTAATGCAGACACGACCTAAATTATTAATTTTATATATAGTATGATAAAGTTATCAGATTTTTTTGGTTATCATGTAACATTCTTAATAAATAGATTATTTTGTTTGTAGATTTTCTTTCAAATGTTCATACTTATTACAACTTAATAAACCTGTTATTTAAGTGTGTTACTATAAAAAAGTATTGATAACAAGAAATAATTCTGTCAAATATACGGAAAGAAGGAAAATGATTAACTCAATAACATCACCAATTCTTTTCAAGCATGTCATAGTTAACATCAAACACATGTAAATATTTGCGCATGGACCATGCATTTCGACTTTATTATTTAAAAGAAACATTTAATTGGTCTAAAAAAAATATGCATTACGCACTTTATTACTGATTTTTCTCTGCATACTATAAAAGCAGTTTCTTTCAAAGGTTATAAAAGCCGTTATGTTTATTTTGGTTTCCTTTTACACTTTATTACCACCCTTGTAGTAAACGTATCGCTTGCATGCTGCTGGCTATCCAGCATCCCTGACCGAATTCGGTTATGGTGGCAAATCAGGACCACGAAGTTTATTTAACGAATTCGTTTGATTAAATTCGACGAAATTCGACGGCCCCAATCGCCCCTCTGGAAGGGCCAAATTTAGGTCACGAGCAATACACTGAGAGCCGTCCGGCCACTTCCTCACGTAAAGTTGAGCCGCCCGCCAACTCACAGCACACACGCCGGCCACACTAACGCCATTATTAAGTCCCACGGTAATGGATTATTCCGATAAAACTTCAAAATTACACATTCCTGCGGACGAGTTATCCGAGCCGACCGGTCGGGCGGGCCCTTTGTTTCCCCCGGGGTTGATTGAACCACGCCACATAGGGTGGTTTTACGTTGTTTATTTCGTACCGGTTGTGCAAGCTAGTTCGTAACGGTTTTGTTTTGCGCGTTTTCGTTACGTATGTATATGATTGTAACGTTATCTAAACTGTTTTAGTTTACCAGCTATTTTATGGCCGGCAACTACACGTTTCTTTCTGATATATTTTCATAATTGCAAGTGATATAATAATTGAATAGTTGAAGATATTATTGGAAAGAAGAAAGAAAAGGCATCTTTATCTTTTTGACCTAGCGGTCATCTTCCAAAGTACTACATGACACCAGAATCACTCTAGATCCTTGTTTTCCCGAGATACTCTCTTCCCCACCACTACTTATTGATCATTCACTTACAATTCCACTAGCTATAAACTGCTTAAACTATTAAAACCCTACAACATTACACCCGCGTTTAAAACAACACCCCAATTGATCAAAATCTTGGCAAATCAGCGGCATTCCTCTAAAACCATATTGCAAGACAGTGGTGTTTATTCCGTTTTATGCTGTAATTGTGACGCCATATATGTTGGTCAAACTCGCAGGAAGCTGGCTGCTCGCTTGAGTAAACACAGTAACCAACCCACGTCAAATTTATACAAACATAAGAGCGAGACAGGTCATAAGATTGATTTCAAGAATGTTAAATTACTCCACAGATGTCCCACTACTGGCAGCGTCGCTGTCGATCCGTTGCCCCGCTCGCCCCCTCGGACCGTAGAGCGCCGCGTCAACTGCAGCAATCATGAGATGCTTCAACTCGATCTTTTGTAGGGAAAATTCAAGATAAACCATGATTATGTAATAAACTTTAAACCTATGAATTTGTGGGTAGTCTATATTTCATTATTCTAGCTCTTCTAATAAAGGAATTGCTGGCATTGCATAATATAGCTTTTTGTGGGTCAAGCACTAATCCAATGATTGTACAAAAATGCACATTGAAAGCTAGCATTCCGCAGGTGATTTTACTTTTTAATTCGTTCAAATATATGTATTATTTTCGGAGTAATTAATTGCAAAAGTTAAACGAATAAAATTTACGTGGCAAAAACAGCGCCAATTCTTCTTAATTTGGAAAAATCGGGAAAACACCAACACATACAGCTTTCTAATTTTTATAAGTTGTAGCATATTAAACAAGGACAGCACCAGAATTTTTTCAAACTTTTTCGCCCCTAGGTTTCGGAGAAAATGGACGTGAAAAGAAGGGACATAATATATGGCCACGATAGTACGTAATATCTTTGTAAATATGAGTAAATAAAAATTTGTACCCGTTTTTTTCCTAATGTGAATAAACGTAATGTTATTTTGTTTCTGGTCATTAGGCAACAATTTTCACTTTTTAACTCCTTCTACTGCATAGTGTCTGTTGCATAGGTTGCGAGGATTTATTGTAGGTATTAAAAGAGGTATCTACCCGATGATGCTTCAAGACCACAATATCTGCGCAATTTCTAAAGTATTACTATATTCAGCCCACTTTAATGCTGAATTGAAATAAACTTTTGGCGAAGTAGGTATATAGGTTGAGTCTGTTCGACCGATAAAATTTTACATGATCTGAGTGTAAACCGGTGCTGCTCCTATTTTAGTTAGAAACGCTGTATTTATAATTACTATTGTGAAAGTAGGCCTCTAAAACTTGCGTCTCCGGGCATGACGTCAAAAACTTGTCTGTGACCCTTTGAGGGATGACGTCCGTTTTTGTTGGAGAACAATTTATAACAACAGTTTTTGAGATATTCTCTCATGAGAGTTTTTATATAATAATATTTCTTCGTGACGTCAACTGGATACTATTTCAGTAGAATAATTTCATCACTCTCTTTATGTCATCCCAACACAGTAATTTCTATCGATACAAAATTGCACATGTTTCAAACTATACATCATCAAATGTAACTACAAGGTGATTATTCCAACTGTGAAGTAATTTTTCAGGGTTGCACCGGTTTGGCGGTTGTGTACTTCGGTTGTACGCAGTAATGCACTGTGGCTCCCTCTGCCGTGAACCGTTTACAAGTCGCTTAGCGTTGCGATTACGCCGGCTTAGCGTACGCGAGCACGGCGGCGTCCGTGAATCATGGGGGCCCGCCGGTCGGCCTCACGGCTCACTTGTTCTTCGGGTTTTGGCGATTTACCAAGTTTTATTACGGGAAGCCGACCGCCACCATATTACGAATTAGTGGCCGCCGCTGCGCTGGTAGCGGTAACTGAGAATTTACAGTTATGTGTACGGAAGGAGCCAACTGGTAAATGGCGAGGCCAACACTTTGCCATCCAGGAGTGGGGAGGGGGCGGCATATCCACAGTATACAATATTGAATTTCACTTCTGGAAGAAGAAGACAATGGTTTTACATATATGTAAATTATGTTTCACTTACTGTGGACTAATATTACAATACATAAAGTCCCTAAACTCCAACAAAAAATGCTCTTAATTTAACTTATATGCTGTTTGTGCACTCTGCAAAAGCTTTCGATACTGTCATCCACGATGAGACAACCACGAGCATGCATAACATCGGAATTGGTAGCCTATACGTCTAGATAAATACAAATATATGTACCTATGCTGAAACTTCTGCCTCTGTTAGAACTGAGAGAGTGCGAAGGAAGTTCCATATATAACGAGGGGTGAGACAGGGCAACCCATTGTATCCATACATGTTCAACACCTTATTAGAAGACGTATTTCGAAAATCTGAGAGGTGGAATACAGGAATGGACATTTATGGCAAACGGCTCAAGGATTCAAGGATTCGGCTCAAGGGTCATTTTGGCGAGGTTACAAGAAGATCTAAAGTATGTGGGAGGTGGCCAACCAGCCAAAACTGGAACTGGTAATAGAGTAATATAATATAGTAATACAATATAGACTGTACAAGAGATAAATTATCTGGGCAACATCATCTCCTTTGAAAACAAAGCCTACAAAGACATACATAGACGAATAACAGTTGCATGGTGCAAATCTGGCCACTAAAAGATATTTTCAAATCAAAGCTACCAAAGTGAAAGTGAAGGCAAGGGTGTATGGATGTCAAACGTGGGCCATAACACATCAAATCTCACAAAACTGCGCGCTTGTCAAAGAGCTAAGGAAAGGAGTATGACCAACATATCAAAGACGCAAAAAACACGTTCCAACACGATAAGAACATTAACCCAGGTGCAGGATGTGGTGACAATTGGTCAACGAATGGGAGTGAGGTGGTCACGTAGCAATAATGAAAGATGATAGGTGGTCAAAATTAACAACAGAATGGTCACCAATGGAACAAAAAAGGAAAAGGTTAGAAGACAAAAAGGAGATAGCAGGATAGCATTGCTGCGTCAGACATGGATGAGGATGGCCACGGAATAATAACAAGGAAAAAGGAAATAAAAATTGTTTCACTGTAAGGGGGAGGCGATACCCTTACAAGGGGTGCTTTATTTACAAAATATTATATGAGTTTATTTATGTATTATCACTAAGTATTATACCTAGAATTGAATATACGGAAATACCGTATCCCTAACAAATGTCATAGGCCTCAGTAGCTCAGATGGCAGAGCATTGTGCTAGAAAGACAAAGGTCCCTGGTTCAAATCCAGGTTGTGGCTGTAATTTTTGCTTTACTTAAAAATTTGTATCCCGCCTGGATATCACCATCTTCAGTACTTTGATTAAGTATTATGTTTTGACGTACCTATTTGTGATCTGTATTTTGTTTTTTTTATCGAAAGTAAATAAAGGTGCTATTAATAATAATAATATATCCATCTTGGATGATGAGTGAAGCCAAGGATCTTTCGAAAGACTCTCTTTAATGTAGATTTGCAAAATTCGTATTTCAATTTATGTTACACATGGACAATTTAGTACCTACTATATCATTACACTAGGCCATCCTCGTCTGTATACTGTGCTTGATACACCTGGACATTACTACAAAATAGTATCTGCAACAAAAAAAAATGCACAACAGCAAGACAACTGGCATCAACCAATCCCTACCAGTTTACAAAAGAGAACTAACTCTTTTTCAATTCTCAATTTTCCTTTAACATAACGATCAAAAGGTTTCACTGGATTCACTTTTGCTCTTCTTTATTATTTAACGACGAATCGATGCAACAACAGGCAAATCAGCACTCTTTCAATGTTTCAAGATTAATGATTAGTTCCACATCAGCGATTTCTTATATTCGCCTTTTTTTGCGTCATATGCAGATGTTTCAATCACAGTTTTGTTATCGCCATCCGACTCTGGAATACTCCGTATGGATAACTTTCAGAGGGTTTCTTCCCTCTAAACTTAAGGTTTATGCATTTCAGCGCTGATTTTGTCCTGCTCGGCCATTCCTAACTTCCATTGGCATAGGGTAAACCATGCAGTCGCTGGCACCCTCAAATTTGCATTAGCACCCAAGGGCTCCAATGCATATTCAATTCTTCCAAATATCCATTTACATTTCATAAGATCGTAATAAAATAATT
The DNA here is from genome assembly GCA_964023965.1 of Melinopterus prodromus. Taxonomy (NCBI): domain Eukaryota; kingdom Metazoa; phylum Arthropoda; class Insecta; order Coleoptera; family Scarabaeidae; genus Melinopterus; species Melinopterus prodromus. The sequence continues at coordinate 76,807,481 of OZ030391.1, forward strand.
AACTAGTAGTGTCACTTGATCACTGATGACTCCAAATGACTAAAATTCGACTCCATCATCAATCCATAGTTTTAAAGAATATGTATTCTTCATGTTAGCAGTTCTTTCGTTTTTGGTCTAAATAAATTGTCTCCTAGTCAGATGTCAGTAAAAACGTCAGTCAAAATAAAAAGTATTCTTTTGAAGGCTCTGGTGGTTTAGATGTCCCACTTATGATGTAACATTCAGGATGAAGAACACAAATGATCGCTTGAAGGACTGTTTAATGTAGCTTTGCAATATTCGTACTACAACTTGTTCCATAACATTTGCATAGACTATTTCTGATTGTACCAATGGTTCTCATAACAACTAACTCATGAACACGGTCATCTCCTAATAAATATACATTATAAATGTAAAACATATACTATAAGTTAAAGATTAAATTTGCACCAAAAATTCTCTTCGTTGGTACTTAACTTATAATTACAAGCAACAGGAGCGGGTTATGTCACCACAGTGGTTCAGTTCCACTTAAGTATAGAAATACAAAACGTTTTTTAAACAAATTTCATACACATTATTTGTATAAAAATGTATAAGATAGATGCATGCCGTATATAACATTTATAAACAATGTACAACAACAGAAAGGATAAATAATAGCAAAGATATTAACTTCGTTACAAGAAAATTTAATATAAGTACCTACACAATATTTTAATGCAACAAGTAAATATCCTTAAGCAATACAAAATAACAAATAAATAGCTTAACAATTAAAAATCAATATTCGTAAAAATAAAATTTATATCTTAACAAATAAAAATACCAACTATTTACATTAGATAATGTAGATACTAGTTCCGCTTATATCGCTTCATACATAGACAAGATTGGTCAAGCAATTTTCATAGTCTTTCTAACTGCTACAACGTCCTCCGCTCTCTTTGGGGCTCTAATCTTACTACGGAAATTAACTAACTAGTTAGATAATTTATAGATTATTGAAGATTAGTTTTGGGGATCAACTGACAGAAGCGCTAAATATAAAGCAAATTCTCATTTGGCCAGTAGGGTAATGCGGCAGTGATAAGCAATATCAAAAAATATTACTTGTCTTGCTTAAACATTGATTCCAGTTCCAAAATCTAAAGGGATACAGCATCGGTATCAGAAAATGATGCCAGTAAGTAGGTATATCAAAATCCACGATGGTGTTAATAAAGAAAACAAAACCTTACCACCGCTCAACTACAAGACTTTCACATTCCAATTATTTTCCATTCCATTGCTGTGCTCGATTAGTTAAAACGTAATTTTTTAAGTAAACGTAATAAAATTTAAAACTAGTATTTGTTAATGATTTATAAACTAAAGCTGGCTGCATTTGTCCCGTCAATCTATTTCTAACGACCACTGTACAATTAAAGTTGATTTTGATTTTTTTAAATCTCTCGAGTTTTATTTATAACAATAAGGTTATTTTTAACAAATATTTCTTCTGTGAGGTACTCCTGAAATTGTCCTGAAACGCTTTCTCCATGGCAGACATGCCAGACAGCGTATGAATGAACCCCTTGAAAGTCTCTGTTCACTTCACATCCCTATATTCCACTTCCCGCAACCATTTGAATTCATTCAATTAGGTGAGGGGTTAGGTTACGAATCGAGCTGGCGCGGCGCATGTGTACAAATCGTTAAATCTGTTCCCCGTGTTTGCACTGACTAACATGGAGATTAACCCCATTAAAGGTACGTCTGCACACTCAGACTCACACATAGGTATAGAGGCTGGGAAGCATCATGGAGCCCCATACAAGTGGACCAGACCGTGCCCTAACGAGTAACTGAAACTGTATCGGAGTCGCCCGAAGCGACCACGTCGCCCTCTAACGTGTGCAGCGCGAACTTGGTGCTCGTACTGCTTTGCATATCCTATTGGGTGAATACAACGGCTACGACTTAATTATATTAATTGGATCCGGTTTGCATACTAGGCTGCGACGCGAGAAATAACTTTGGGGATGATCGCGATTACTGCATATCGTCTAAGAGGCAAGATTAACAATTGTGAGGATTTGTTATCGATTTCAGAAATATTTGCCTAGTGTATTTCATATGAAATAATTAAGTCTATTTAGTAAGCAATTCGACCATTATATGAAACAAAACGAAACAACAGCACAGACATTAATTGCGATTTCCTATGAGAGATCTGTTACGTTACCAAACTGTCGAAATACTTTTTGATATATCCAAAAACTTTAATGCGTCGTTGTTCAGGGTGAGTCACTGGCGGCACAGTGGTTGATATTGCATTTATTTTAAAATATAGCTATTATTATTTTCTACAAAACATGTATTTTTATTTATTGTGGATGTTGCGTATAGGCGTGGCAGAAAAACTATATAGTTTTCTAAATGGAATGTAAAGTATGAAGTAAATAGTTTCTAAGAAATTCAATTGTTTCTCAAAAAATGGCAACTGACTATTTAAAAACTACGTCAAAACTACATATTTAGAGATATGAACAAAAACAATAGGGAGACGTAGATGTTGAAAAAAATAATGCGCTATACAGAATGATTATTGTGTACTTTAATATATCATAAAAGTACATTATATGTTGCGTATAACAATGGTAGCTATTTTTTAGCGAAAGTAACTAGAAAAATATTCTGGGGGTTTTAGTCTGTTGGTATTGCAAAATAGTCCAACGGTCCGTGGATAGATGGCGGTGTTTCTAATTGAAAATGTAAATACAACATAGATAATTTATTTAGATATGACCTAAAGTACATTAAAAATCGATAAAACTGAAAACAACACGTTATATATAGAATGCCCCTTCGAAGTTTTTGCGTTTGTGTTAAAAAATATAAATCGTAGCTGTCCTATTTGTTTTGAAGGAAAAGACAATATGTACAATAACGTACATAACCTCTTCTTTGTATTTTCCATTGTTGTCATGGTAACAAGAAATTGTATACGGTTAGATATTTATGGTGGGGTGGATTCTTGCCGCAAATAAAAATATACGGGATAATTCGAGATTTGGTAGTTGTGTCGCCATCAACATCTAGTAAGACTTTGCTTGGAAGATCTGGAGAGAAGAGCAAACCTAGAACTTTGAAGGGACAATGGGAAATATATGAATACCACTAAACAGAGATGTTATCTAGATATCTAGTTCAAAGTTTAAGTTTCTACTTCAAATGAATGGGTGCTCTTTAAAACCGTTTTCGAATTTATTAAATGTAACAATATAATTAATGGATATTACAACTTGATATTTAATGCCATTTTTACCAAAGAAGAAGGTACTGGTAATACATCAGCATTGGTGTGCAAAGCCTCTTGATGACGATGCTAACCAACAAAATAAACTGTTGAAAACGCGGTGTCCAATTACATGACTTCCGAGTTCGGATCTCAGAAGGTTATATTTCCTTTCTTCTCGAATAGTAATATCAAAATTGTGTTGCTTTACTATTTCTTCACTACTACTATCAAAATTTCGTATTTTTACAAATGTGTAGGTAGTACTCCTATTGTTCAAATCTTAACATTTCGGAAAGATTCTATCCTATAGAGATACATTAGGTTGAAATTGATTCAGTACAGCCCACTGCAACCGCAACATATCTACCGCAGAAATACATTTTAATGGTACCACGAGTAATTCGAGTTTTAATAATTAATTGTCAGATTGTGTTCGAGTATGTGATGTATGGTTTGGTGGTTCTGGAGGAACGTCGCTACCATTATAATATAAATAGGATTGACTAGCGTCGGTGCGACAAAGTAAGTGACCAGCCATCCATCATGGCCGACCATGATGAAGTGAACTACCTACGACGTGACAGTTATATGAACTACCCCGGACGGACGGCACGGCTTACCCTGATGCCGTAGATGGTTTTTCTTGTTTGGCCGGTAGTGCAGTTATCTCCGTTCTTTCGCGTTGCCCACACCTCAACGGCGCTAACCTTTTTTTATCTATTCTTCTTTTACGAAGGCTGGATTGTTTTTTCTAGTGTCATTCGTTCTGGAATCACTCCAATGGCGAAAATAGTCATTATTTTATAGAAGGGCGATTAATCATGAAGAAACAATACAGATTTTGTTATCTTCAGGTGTACTTTTGAAACTTTGAGTACCTATGTATTGTTTGTTGTTTCAGTTCCTATTAAATTTTAAAGATAAATTTGATTAGATAGTAATTATTTTTGTGCTGGTTTGCAAAGTTTTGCATTTTGGGTTTTAATCTTTTACTCAAAAACCAGTTAAAATAGACATGCTAATTTCTAATCCTAACACTGCACGGGAGAAAATGGGATATCCGAATTGTAAATGCACATTTCTCATCTTTAAAATTAAGTATTATTTTCGTTGCTAAGCTTAATAATTTTAGAGATATCGAGAACAATATGAGTAAACAATATTAAAAAAAGGTACACGTCTAACAAATATACGTGTATCATTATTATTACATTATTATTATAATATAACGTATATCACTGATCCCCAGAGTTACTAATACGTTCGAAGGAACTAGATTCTACGTCTATTTCTCCTCGGTAAATTAGAATAACCAGGATGGGAATAAACATTAATCGAAGAGGGAATACATTTGATTTTTGACAAAATATGCTTGGCCTAAATTGAAACCAGGAATCTTCGCAATTTCCAGCTGAAGCTCAAGCCAATTGAGCTACCGAGGACGGTGGAAATTGATAGGCAAATTTATCACTTCAACAAAAGAATACCGATATTCAAACATAAAAAATAATAGTTAAATAAAATAAAATACAACTGCAATTGATAGGCTTCTTAAAGAATTAAGATCGGATGATTGCTTTGACAACGTTATCTTATAAACTGAAAAGTTAGCTAACGAAATAAAAAAAAATCATATAGAAAGTTTAGACGAACCCATACAAAAATCATAACGACTATTTTGATTTATTATACTATATCCACAAACCTAAAGAAAGTATTATAAGGTAACATAAATTACTGGCACATTGCAAAGATATGGAAGACGTCTTAACAGATGGTGATTCCTCCTATAGTCCTATCTTAGAAATCGCAAAATCGACGAAATAGTAGTCTAGTCATTTTAGATTTTTGTAGGCATAATTCGCCCGCCTGTGAAAATAATATCAAAATGTTTGCTGAATTTTTGATGATATTATTATTCAAATTAATTCAAAACTATCAATGATTAAAAAATTCGCCATAAAATGCATGCATATCCGAAAATATTCTGTCAAATAATACAGACCTTGATGACAGCATAGATATTGAGATAATATTTCGCTCCTGAAAACCTGTTTTTTAACCTTCTTCAAACCCACATCTTTCAATATTTGAGATTAAATCAATTTCCAGTCTCCTTTCGTCGGTCATTGGTACGGTGTGCATTCTATGCAAGTATGGTCTCAATGCCGATGTTTTTGAGTTCATTGGGTGTGCTAAATCTCTTGGTATAATACAATCGCTAGCTGTTGGTTTTCTATGTATATCATATTCCAATGTGTTGTTTGGGCTTCTGGTGATTTTGAGGTTTAGAAAGGTAATGCTTCAGGAGTTTTCTAATTCCATGGCAAACTCCGAATTGGAAAGGTTCTTCAGGGCGAATTTCAGGGCAATAAGGTCTGCTTTGCTGCCTTCCCATATGCATAATAAGTCATCGACATATCTATGCCATGAATTGATGTGTTTATTAACCATGTCTACTCAAAATCATCTTAATTGGTTAGCAATGATGGTCAATTGAACATGAATTGAGTAATAGATTAGATCAGAAAAAAGTTATTTGCGATTTTACAGAAAAACGGGTTCGACAGAGATAATTTTATTCTTATAGTATTATTATTTATTCTTTGTTGTTTTAAAAGTATTGTTTGTACTAGTTTTAGTTCCAAAGTTTGAAATTTTTGATTTTTTAATGAAGAATGTCACTCTAAGATGCTAAACTGCCATTTCGACCTCAGAAAACAGAATTCAGACGGATTTTCGTGAAACACGAACAATTTAAACAAATAGAATTTGTATAAATAAATGGTTATTAACTGACAAATGTTTATAACCATTCCACTAGACATTATTTTTATGAGAAAAAAAGAGAATGAAATGATTAGAACGGTCAATTTTCTGAAGAATGTAATTTTTTTATTTTTAGTGTAGTTTTCATGGCACTGTGAGGGCGGGTTGGGGCGTCAAATCCATATGTATAATAGGTCAAATTCTTCCTTGAAAAGTCCTCTACAAGTCGCACAACTTTAGTCTTGCGTTTTCCCAAACCCCGAATAATTATTCGAAAAATACCAAAAAAAGTCTTTTTCCCATGCATTTTCTTATGTAAATTCGATGCATCGATAGGCACCACTGAAAATCAAAATTTCAAAGAAAAAAAGTGTCCACTTTTTTCGGTTTTAGAAAGGATTTGGGGAGATCGTTGCGTTCTAAATAAAAATAGTCAATTTGAACCAACCTGTAGACCGTATTTTTTCTTATAGATGAGATTTTTTTTAATTTTAAAGTTTTTGAAGTTTGGGGGGCGCGCACTTTTGAGGCTTGTCTACGGCGGAAAAAGGCCGCTTACGAAGGTAGCTAACGAACTCACATTAATTACATAAATAATTCTCATAATTTCAACCTGGCCCAATTCAACTAATATTTTCTGCGCAATCTCAATGCAAATCTAGAGTAATTTTACGGGTATAATAGTTGCTGCTTGTGTCGCAAGAAGGCGCGCGTGACGCCGGCAGCCACTTGTGACGCCCGCTGAAAAAAGTTGGAACGGGCACTGTAAAGGGTTTGAGTTGGGGTTGGTTATGGAGATGGGTGTCGGAACGCGCGGAGTCAGCGGTCCTCGAATGAGTCCATTACGAAGATGTATGTGGATGATACATCACGCGTCGACGTGCCGCCGGGCGAACGGTGCGCCCTCTTCCGGTGCACTTGTAAATTCAGATGTTCCGCAGGCCGAACGCGCTCCCCGTCTTCCTCCCACACTCTTGTTTATCTGTAGGCGAGCGGTCGGCCCTGCCGGATGCATTTCAGCACGTACCGGTGAAATCTGGACACGTCGCCGACGCAACGTCTCAAAAGGAACAAAGCGGAGTAGAACGGGTAGTCTAATTTCTTGTTGTTGTTGTTTTGTGACGTGTCCATAAAATTCGATGCATATGTAAAGCATAAAACAGATTTATTTATTAATCACTAAACAAACAAAAAGTATTTTTCATAAAAAATCTTCAGTAATTCTGTATTCAAGCACCATCTCGACTACATCCACAAAAATGAATACAGGTATCCCCTATGTAAGTACATTAGAGGTGTTAAGGCGCTTCTTATTTACTCCTTTTTACAAATGTTGGGAGTTGCTACCGGCTGTCGAAGTAAAGAAAAATAAATGAAATGTCCTAAAAAATATATACCTATATTTTTTGAGTAGGTAAATAAATATTCATACCACAATTATTATCTGAAATAAAAAATGGATAAATTGTTGAGTAGTCAAAACATTTCTTCTTAATTTGTCGCACATACAATCATCGAAACTAAATGACTAGCTCTAGCCCTAGCCAAAACCGAAAAGTATTCAACTGATGCTCGTATGCTTTGATTCCGTCGAATCTAAATTGGGCGGAAGAAAAGACTCAATTCACAGTTTTCAGAGCACGATTCTCCGGAATAAGTTGTCTGATAGGGTAATTGTTGAGTTTCAAATATCGCATGTTTGTCAAATTAGCAGTTGGAAAACAATCAAAAAAATCAGTAAGTTTTATGGTAGATAAAAGTGATTTTTGCCATGTATTAAGAAGACAATAATATGCAAATGACTCTGCAAAATATTTTCTTCTTTTCTTATTTGTTTTTACTAATCAAGAATATTATCAGAGTTCAAGAACTTGCAGTGTCGAAGCATCGTTTGTGCTTTTTATACAGTATGTTCAATTCAAAAGTATCCACCTTAATAACTCTTGACCTAATGCGATTACTGCTTTGAGTGGAAACACGTCCATTTAGATATTGACGAGGAGTTCAAAAATGGTACCTAGAAAATTTTAGGTTTCATCCCTTTCACCCAACCACCCCACTTTGAAATTTCAAATGGCACCCCCTACCTTGTGATACATCATTTGATAGGGCACAAATTCTCCACTCAACCATGATGAAAAAAATGAAATGGATCGATTGTTTCTAAGAGATAGACTACTAAGATACTACTAAGATAGACTACACAGAAGATGGGACGGTACGAAATAGTGAAATGAGTGGAAACACGTAGATTAAGATATCGACTGAAATGCTCAAAAATGGTACCCCACTTCGAAATTTCAAATGGCACCCCCTACATTGTGATATCATCATTTGAAAGTGCATAAAATTTTCAACTCAACCATGACAAAAAAAAAGTAAATCGGGCAGTTGGTTCTTAAGATAGACTAGAATAACGGCCACCATTATTTGCGTTCACGAAGAGTTAGAACTCAGATTGTATTTTTGTCTAGTGAATAATGGTGGCCATTTCGAACATGCCATAAGATAATTACTTATTTCTTATTTTATTATTTATTTTAATTTTTAATTTTTTATGACTGTAATTTAATTCAACAGTGTATCCATACCGCAATGTTTCGCTAATATATGTAATTGATTTCATACCTTCCATCTTCTGTGTAGTCTATCTTAAGAACCAATCGATTAATTTAAATTTTTGTATCATAGTTGAGTAGAGAATTTTAGGCTCTTTCAAATAATGTAGGGGGTGCCGTTTGAAATTTCAAAGTGGGGTCGCTGGGGGGTGAAGAGATGAAGCCTAAAATTCTATAGGTATCATTTTTAAACTTCACCCTCAGTATCTAAATCGACGTGTTTCCACTCGAAGCAATAATCGCATCAGCTCAAGAGTTATTAAGGGTGGTACTTTTGTAATTAACACACATCACTGTATACAATGGATTAGTTTTATTTTTGAAACAAACAATTCGAAATCAAAATCGTGTATCACGGTAAGGTACAGAGCACCAACAAAGGTAAAGGATATTTTGCCTAACCCAAAGGATATCACACCACTCCTGAAGAACGAAGGGGTATACAAGATAACACGTGAGTGTGGAACATGCTATGTAAGACAGACAGGAAGTATCGAATGTCGAGTCAAGGAGCATAGTAGAGACACCAGGCTACGCAAGATTCAACAGTCCGCTGTTGGTCAACACTGCCACGAGTCGGGACACACAATGAATTTCGATGACGTGCAGATGTTGGCAAGGGTGTGTAATTATCATCGAAGGCTTATTAGAGAAGCCATCGAAATTTCCAAACATCCTGACATTAATCGCGAGGACGGTACTGACATTAGTAGGGTCTTAAAATCAATCCTAACGCGGTCAGGTGGAAAAGCACATGGGAGTGGTAGCTCCAGATGTGCACATTGAGGTGTAAATTTAGATATATAAGGGAGATTTTCTTGGTTGGTCTTCAGTATTCAATTAGCTTTGAAGAAGCATGCAACATGGTTTGCGAAACGTCAGCATTTACAAATCTTGACACACGAAATAAGCACTTTATTTTCTAAATGATTCTGGCCGTGAAAGCCTACGTGTTTACTTATAAGAATTACTGTGTGCGTGGAGGAGTAGCGGCGTGCGGAGGGGTATGACTCCGCACATGATTGGGAGTTAAATAGTATAGAAGGCATAAGAAGAAAGTCATAAGAATTATACTCACAGAAGAAATATTACATAAAATGATAAGTAGATCTACTAAAGCGTAGTTTACACCAGGCATACGGATGGGGAGCACGTTTATTTGAATTGGGCACAGTCCGACCAAATCTAACGTCGTCCAAGAAAACTAAGGCTCTATTAAGCAACGATTTATCTCTCTTTTGGTTCTACATTTTGCATGAGTAGATAGGATGCTGTAGCGTCACCTACTTGCATATCTTACTTTCCATACTAATTAATGCATTTGTATACCTATTATGGAAACATTCCGCTGTCCTTCGTAATCAGTAAAAGAATGAAGTCAGACACATCGTTTCCACTCATGCAAAATATATCACCGTATGTGTGAGTTGATGTATAAGGATGTCATTCAAATTATCACACTTGTGGTCGGTGTAAACTCCGCTTAAAGCCTGTGCAAGCAGCAACGCCGAACGAATTATAGGTCATATACATTCAACGCACGCGAAATTTATTTGGATAATGCCCGTTTGAGTGGGGCATTTGCATTTTTTATCGCTACATCGCGGTTTGGTAGTCAGGTAGGTGGGGACACACGAACGCCGGACAAATGAATCGGACCGAGGGCCTGTTATTTATAAGGACGACGCGACTGGCCCAGCTCTGTACGCCTCTGTAAATCCCCTACCGGACGCGTGTCTTTGGGCCGCAGGACCCTTTGTCAACGTATTTATTAATGACCAGTTTTGTACACCAAACCCGAAATCCATCGGATTACGTACTGATGTAAAGCCCGGCGGACTGGATTACAGTACATTTCACTAATTGCTATTATGATCAGTTTGTGTGTTGAAAATAAATATATAATATGTTTTGAAAAAGTAAGAAAAACAAAATACATTTTCACTATTAGAAACCTGTGGATGATTCCATTAAACGTTCGGCGAAATAACAGTTTGATATACTATAATTATTTACTTTGTTTAAGCTAAGGCTATATAAGATGTTATCACTCTTGCCCAGTGTTTCCCAAAATTTGATTGTCAAGGAAGGCAATTTCAAAATGGATTCGGACTTGTCCAGATATTTAATATAAAAGGAGCGATGGCATGACTTTGTGAGGAAACACAAATCATATATCCAATTTCAACAAAATGTCCATGTAAGCTATTGTTACCATTTACATCTTCATATTTAGCTGGATGAACAAAATGTACCCTTTGGAAACCGTGGACCACCACAACCTCTCGCTATGATTCCCCTACCTGTTTTACACTGATACATCTTCTCCATGGTAACCATCGATCTTCAAACGGTAATTTTAGTTACCTTAAACAAAGCTATAAATGACTTTTTGCAAAAAAAAAAAACAAGAAATCGGCTGCATATAACACAATGTGGAGATATTTATGATAATTCATTAAAATTTCTAATAATGTCGTGTCACGTTAATGTGAAATGAGACGTGTATTAAAATTTTAGGTAATGACAGTTAATTGGTCATTGGTCAAACTAGATATTTTAGCATCATATACAGGGTAATTTTTTGGTATATTTTTGTTATTGTTTTTCTTGCAGATACAAATGCGTACTTGAGATATCTTTAAAGATGATGAGAAACTATGGCCAACTTTTAGTTTACTTCTTGGCAGCAAGTTTGATTTTGAAAATTGGTACGGATTTTTCTTGTGTTTGGTTCTCATATAGTACCACACTTGGGCTGTAGATTTTTTATGGAGTTTTTTATCAAACTAAAATTGTAATTGCCTACCTGATGATGGCTTTTAGCCGAAACATGTTACAGCATGTAGAAAATAAACAGAAATTACAAGAAGGAACAGAATGTCTTATTCTACCTAAAATTATAACAGTTTGCTGTCATTTCTCTGACGGTCAGGTCTTTCTTGGCTGTTCTTTTTTCACGTAAAAATTGCCTTTTTAATCAAAGCAGGACAAGTGTCATTACCTATTGATTTGAATACACCAACATAAAGTAACATAATATTGAACGTTATCGCAAATATGGTAGTCAATCTTCATAATATAAGGCATGCAATTCGTTTTTTGAAAAATATATTTGAATTAACTAAATATAATTGGAAATATGAGTAATTAGAAATTTGTACAGGTTTGTTTTTTACCACAGTTTATAATATATTCTCTATTATAAGGTTTGAAAATTTACTTCTTCACCACTTTGGTAGTGATTTTGTCCTAAAACCAAACATTTAACTTTCTTCATTATTCAATATTAAAGATTAGGTATATGATACAGGTGGGGCATATGAATTTTACAAACGCTTAGGTGGGACATGGCACAAAGAAGGTTGGGAAACACTGCTTTACCCCATGACTAATGCTGCTAATCAAAAACAAATTGCTAAACAGAAAGTTAAACCCAAAAACAAATTAAACCTTAGATATTATGAACAAATTTAAATATTTTCTTAAATTATCATAACAGACAAAAAACACGTTTTGAAAGAAAACATTAAAGAAAAACAAATTTGGTTCTACAATTGTTTTAATTGTTTTAATAATTATTAAACAAGTAAAAGTAAAGAGACTTGTAGGCTAAAGTAGAGTACAATTATTCACAATTAGATTTGGTCATGATTTTATCCCAATCTTACGAAGTTGACAGTACAGTACTGCCACGTGGTACCCGCAAAATACCCTAGATTCTAATTTAGCGCAATATAGTAACCACAATTTCTTTATTTGTATAAAATTAATGACGCAAAGTAGAAAAAATAGTATTTTACGCTCGTTTTATAAAACGTATTGGCGCACTCGTTTCATTTGTTTCCAAAACAACTTGAGCGCCAATTTGATGTCTTATAAAACTTGTATAATAATATGTTATTTTAACACTAAACAACCTTTTCAAATAAGAATTCTCGGTAATGATTGAAATATGGGTATACGCAAAACCGGGAGAGCTGAAGATTACTCATAGATTTCAGCTGTTATTTTCGACATACGTTACAGATTATTTCTAAATATTGACGCGTGTTAAAACGAAATAGCATACTTTTCATACGTCTGCTGTATAATTTAAATGGGCAAGACAAAAAAGTACGTCTGTTCTTAGAACCATAAGAACGAATCACAGCGGTAGCAACCTCCAAATTCGAGCGCGAACGTGTGATGTGAACATGATGTTTTCGTTGGTATGTTTTCACTTTGCTTCTGTTAAACATGGTAATGATGGATATATAATTTAGATAGGATATTATCACAAATAAATGACAGTATTTTTAATAATTAAATATTAATCTTTAACGAACTACCTAGTAGACAACCAATATAACCAATCAACGCGGTACGGTCATATCTTGGTTCATACGATTTTAAGCGATGAGTCAACTTCAGCTCTCCCTGTTTTGCCTATACCTTTACTACTTATGTTAAATACACATATCATGAACTGCCCAGTATATGGTACATAAATTTTAAGGTCGGACTTTTCTATTTTTTGTGTTGGTTTCTTGCTCACTTTTATGAAGAACAAAATTTGCTAAGAAATGGATAATTACGAAATTTCCTATATGCTGACTTTCCTGGACACACTAAAAATAGTCGGACAACATTGTATATAATATAGCAATTAAAAGAATCTACGATAAGTATATGAGGGTATTATAAAACAATTTGTGCCTTTATTTAGAATATCTATTGTTACAACATATTATTATGAGAATACAGATGGATGAAGACACGATACAATAAAGAGTGCCGTACCTAGTTAAGACCGAAATAGTTGTTTTATTCTGTCAGAAGCTTTTAAAAATACACAATTCACGTAAAGGAACATTTCCGAACTGATTAATTAACGCTAAACTTAACGCTACCGTCGCGTCAGTTCAAAAATAAACAATCCTTGACATTTTTTAAGGTCCAACGGCTACGAATCGACCATTTCACCTAAAAATCGAACGTGTCATAATGATATACGCGCATGCTAAATAAAACGGCCATAGAGCGTATTGTAAACAAGAATCATCATATTTAAAAACCATCTGAAATCGACTATAATATCTAATTAGCACTTCCTAATCTGAATCGTAAATCCTTTATGTGCAAATGAGCGCTAAATAGTAGACAAGTTTATTGCTTCATGAATATGGAATACGACCAGTGATGCAATACTTCACGTACATGGATAAAATTGTCTTTTTATATTTAGGTATATTTTGCCATATATGGAAATTTAAAACATTCGGAAGCGCTTTTGACATTTGGCTACTAAATAATTAATGTATAGTGACATAGTCCAGCGGTCACTAAGCGTTTTTTTTGTCTTATTCTCTAAATATTCCAGCAAAAAAAAACAAATCTCGGGGTATAAATATTGAAGAGGATTTGTGGCAGGCATACAACGTTCTGTTCGGTCTGATCTTGTGTTCACTATAGTGTTCCATACAATAATAATTAACAATATGAAGTCCTTTGTAAGTACATTTCCAGTCTTAAATTTTAAATAGTAAATTCTTATTATTATTGTATTTTAGTTGGTAGTTTGCGCTTTGCTCGCCGTTGCCTTCGCTCGCCCAGCGGAAACTGAAGAACCAATCGAAATCCTCAGCCAAGAAAACGAAAACGGCTTCGATGGTTCATTCACCAATAACTTCGAAACTGGCAATGGAATCTCTTTTGCACAACAAGGAACATTGAAGGCAGTTCCAGATGTTGAAGCACCAGTCCAGGAAATCTCTGGTTCTTACAGTTACACTGCTCCAGATGGTTCCGAGGTGAAAGTAGACTACATCGCCAATGAAAACGGTTTCCAACCGCAAGGAGATGTCCTCCCAGTTGCTCCTGAATTACCACCAATCCCAGAATATATCGCTCGTGCCATCAAGTACATCGAAGACCATCCACCAAAGGAGGAAGACGAAGAATAAATTAGTTTGAATATATGATACCTGACAACAGAACCTGATCTTGATATGTACAGTTACTATTGATTTAAATAAGAATGCCTATTTTTTAGTTTGAAATATTTGTTTACTTTCGTGAACGTCAGTCACCAATGGTGCCAATGGTGTAGTAATTAACAATTGGCAAATGTTTAAGTTAGTATAAGTAATACACAGCGACTGTTTATAATCAAGCTCTTGACAAAGAGCTTGGGTCTCCCTTAACTCTTCGTTAGTACTTCAGCTCTATTTGATCTGACTGGATATCTGAACTTATGAAGTGGCACCTGATTGTTTTGCGGTTCTTAGCAACCAATTTAAATATGTACGGAAATATAGGATGCTCCATTGAAAAAAAGACATAATCTTGAGTTGTTGCAGTGTTATGGAACATCCTGTACATGCGAAGGTAATTTTAAAATATTTCGTATATCTATGAAAACCGGATTAAAGATTTCCGTACTAAAGGTTGTGCCATGAAAAGTGCGGATGACTCAGCGCCTAAAATCGTAACTGCAGACGCATGTAAAAGCATGCTGTCTCGTTCTCTCATAGGTATGGTTTCGCTAAATACAACATGGGAATTGAGTTCTAAGATTTGAAAATATAATCAGCTTTTCATTACTTTTTGTTTATCTTTCCAAGGTTGAGTTAAACTTGCTGATTCTCTCATTTACAGTGCCAAGATAGAGTTTACTGGTCCCATGTTTATCATCTCAAATTTTGACATCAGGTACGGCTGTACGATACCTCACCAATACCGTAACAAAGAACTAAAGAAACCCTTTGCTTTAAAGTCAACATAATTTCAATCAAAGCTTCTATCAACAAGTGCTTAGATACGCTGATACTACTGTCAACTGATCAATCATAATTGTGGTCGCATAATTTTTTGTTCATCTAATATAATGTATGTTCACTGGTCCGAGATGTAAAATTTGAAATGGAAACATTTGAGCATAAAATTAATTCAAACTAACTTTTACCTATAACATTTTTGATCTAATTCCGAAAAACCGATAGTTCACTCTCCGGCCAATTAGCGCTAGTATAATAATTAGGAATTATCGATGTCCGTAATTCCGAAACTCGTCTCGGAATTTGGACAAAATGCGTACAATTAATTGTAATGTAGCAATTTTCTTGTGTAAAGACAGCAATAGAGCCATGTGTATTACTTATAACCATGTACACAATTCCGATACACATGTCTGGTTTAAGGACGTGCTATATTTACATGTACCTAACTCCGACACCCCCAAATTTGTAAATAATAGTGGTTAAAAGTGTAGTACATCGTACTATTATGAAGATATAGAACATTTTTAGTCAGCCGAAATATATATTATTAGAATTTTCTTAATTACTGTTATTCTGTAGCGATGTAACAAGAAGTCGAATTGCAGTTACCTTATAAGGAAAAGATCTACTTTTAGCATAACACTCAATTATCAAGATCAGCCAAACTTTTAGGTTATATTCTGAACGTTGGTAGAATAAGAAGCGATTGTGGGTTGATAAGTGTAACGTCAAATCAACGAACTGGATATCTATAAATTAAAGTTCAATGTTGTAGATTTCGTATTTTATCTAAGTAAACAGAAATATGTCGAAATTTAGGAATTTAGGATTGAATTTGAGACGTTTACCTTAGTTTGAGTTAAGGATAGTCTTGTTAACAGCGACATCGGATGCAAACTTTCATGTGCGTTGCGAATTTGTTGACGTTGATGTACATGATGATTGTGATATAAATGGAAGGAGTACTTTGCAATTGTTTATATAGACGCCAGCGCTCTTTTAATTAAATGGCATTTTAGGCAAAACTGTTTGATAAAGTGTTGGTTTACAACTCTGACAAGTTTTACGAAGAAATTTGAATCTGACATTAACGATTTTGATGTTTTAACTAAACTCTCTAAAATCTTAATAGCTTTTTGTAAATACTGACATCTTCGTAAATAAATACAGGGTCATTATAAATGATTGTGTCGAAGTAGGCGGTGTCAATGTTAATAATTTTGTGCCGCTATACCAAAACAACTATCAAACATAAAAAAGGTGATGTAACCAATGTAACTTTTGTGTGTAGAACAATGGTATTCCATTCAAATAAAGCGGCAACCAGAAATATTTACATTTTATTTCATGGTATACTTCTACCACAATAATTTATAATGGCCCTATATTGTAACTAATTGATATGTCACATTAAACATTACAATCAAACAGTTAGTGTAGGAAACTTTGTGCCCTTTATTATTAATATAACGGAAAACCGTGTTATATTGTATATTTCATCCGTTTTAGATTGTATTGCTGTCATGTTCAGGTATTGTGTAATTTTGTTTTTAGTTCCCAGAAGAAACCAGAATTTACTCCCGAAATATTGGAATAAATAAAAATGTCTAACTAGTTGGCACCTTTATTTGAAGCTCTATTAACCCAATAAAAACACGGTTTTCCGTTATATTACAATTAAACTACACAATTATACTAGTAGACCTTGAAAAGTAGTGTGCAGCATTAGGGCTTCGCTGAATCTTAGGGTACTTCCTTTGCGGAGTATCACTGCTTACGAATTTAAAATTAGTACGTATGGACCAATAAATGGACCAATACATTTCACCACTGGGTACCGAATGAGACCTACTCCAAGATGTATCATCACCTTAATTCTCTCGGTATGACTACGCATTCGAACTATTGTGGACCGTCTTGGTGCTACTTCGGATCTGGGTGGGGATGTACCATTATACAGTAGCAAGGATCCATCAATAACAGCAATAACCTACCGCAGTCCGTAAACCTGTGCATCATTTGACATTTGGATAATATCTAATCAATGTGTAGTGACATAGTCAAACGGTTACCAAGAGCATTAACTCGCATTCGAGGGCATATTGTCTGCATCTTCCTGTAAATTTGGTATAAATATGTAAGTGGATTTGAGGAAGGCACACAACGTTCAAGTCTGACCTAGTGTTCACTTCAGTGTATAATACAATAATTGGCAATATGAAGATTTATGTAAGTATTTTGTCTCAAGTCCTAGTCTTAAATTTTGAACAATTATATCATTGCTTGTAGTGGTACAGAAAGACATATAATATTATTCATAATTCATCAGTTTTTCATTGAATGGCAATGTCCGCGCCCATACTGATGTTTTACTTCTAGTAGATATTTTATTATAAACACTTCTAATACCAATGAAATATTCATTAATATCTTAATGTATATACAAAGATGTTTCCGGTATTTCCTGTAGTATCTGGTTGCTAGACTTAGCCGAGTGACATTTACGGTGCATTTTCATTATTCTGAGTTACTCTTTTGTTACTTTCTTGCCATTTTCGCCACTTTAGAGGTTCACAGACAAAAGAGTTTCATGATGGTCATCTGACAGCGTAATACACTGTAATACACATGGTGGTTGATACACTTGATATTTTATTTGAAATGAATCCCAATGCAGTATGGATTTAATTTTGAATTTTTACCAGTCTCTACAAGATTGTCCGATGCAGTGTGTCTAATATTACTTAATATTGTATTCATTTCAGTTGGTAGTTTTCGCTTTGTTTGCTGTTGCCTGCGCTCGCCCAGCGGAAGAAGAAACCAGTTCTGTAGAACCAATTCCAATCCTCAGCCAAGAGAACGAAAACGGTTTCGATGGTTCGTTCACCAATAACTTTGAAACTGGCAATGGAATCTCCGTTCAGCAACAAGGTGTCTTGAAGGAGGTTCCGGATGTCGAAGAACCAATCCAGGAAATCTCTGGTTCTTACAGTTACACCGCTCCTGATGGCACCCCAGTGAAGGTAGACTACATAGCCAATGAAAATGGTTTCCAACCGCAAGGAGATATCCTCCCAGTTGCTCCTGCATTGCCACCAATCCCAGAATCCATCGCTCGTGCCATCAAGTTCATCGAAGACCATCCACCAAAACCAGAGGAAGAAGAAGACGATGACGAATAATCTAGTTTGAATTTATAATTTTTGTATCCTACGGATATAACATACCCTGGACGCACCCTGATATTGACATGTACAGTACATTAGTGGTTTAAATAAAAATGTTTATTTTTGTGTTTAAAATATTTGTTTACATTTTCCATCAAGAATGGGAACGGGAACAACTCATAGGTATTACACACAGACATTTTTGTTTAACTCAAATAAATATTTGTTTGGCGAGAGGCAACAACATAATTTATTTGCTACAGAGAATGTTTAAATGATTCAAAACAATATTACTTTACTCGAAACAAATGGTATTTGACTCAAATAAACATTCTTTATAGCAAATAAATATATTTTTGTCCCTCTCAAACACGTATTTTGTATATAGTTGAAGAACTCAGAGTGCTAAAAACATCCAATGGTAGCGATTATTTCACGATTGGTGTAATAATTATGACGTGGGTTACTTTCGCGTTTTCAAGGTCGGAGAGGGGAGCCTTAATTACTATTGTTATGTTTTATGGTTTTGATATATAATTGTGGTTGCTGTTTATCTCCCCAAGGCATATTATTGTGTGTGCTCGGACCAATTTTAAATGAACATAGAGATATGGTAAATAGTTACTAAAAAATTGCAGAACACAAAAATATCCTCGGCCGCTGCCTCGGTAGCTTAGCGGTAGTGCATTGCCCCGGCATGGCACAAGACCCCGGTTCGCCACCACGCGTCTGTAATTTTAAACTGATTTTTGAATTTACTTCTCACCTGTCTTCAGTTTTGCTATTATTAAAAATAAATATACCTCTTAAAAAAATAAAGGTACATATATTCCACCATTTCCCGTAAAATGTACACAGGAAAGTGGAAATGAGTAGTGATAGGCCTTTGTAATCGTTTTTATTTATGCTAGCTAACATTTGGTCGTACTAAAGACGTCGCTATCTAGGTAGAAAAAATAATTTTAGCTTGTGAGTATTACGTATATAACTTCATTAACAGAAGGACAAATTACCCAGAACGCAATATTTCCAAGCCTGAATAAAAAATATTAATGCACAACGACGTAGAGTAGTAGAAATAACTCTATGTTTAAGTATAGATATATCTTGCCGTATACGTACATAAACTTCAGCTGCACATTTGGCATTTGCATAATTTTTAGTTAATGCGGTTATTAAGCAGCATCAACTAGTTTTTTTATACTTTTTGTCTGCATCTGTCCGCGACTTTTGTATAAATATTGAAGACCATTTGCAGAAAGCCATATGGATTAGAAAAAAAAAAGAAACAAAAGTTGCTTCCCTTCAAAATATCTATACAATGGTACCAAACTCGAGGGTTCTCACTTGAAATTCTTAACCTGAGTGCCCGTACAAGTTACGTTTTATTCCACAAATTGAAACTGGAATCATTATGTTCTTCAGGTGATTCAAAAGAAAGTTTCCAACAGAAGTTGTTATAATAATAATAATAAAATGTATATCCAATGACTTTTTGAAAGTAGTTTCCCTAAAAAGAATTTGATAAGTAGCTTGTACTCGTTGCGCAAATTTGATAATATCGTAGATAATCTTTAAAAACGACGAATGTCGATTCCGAATCACAAATGATTATCACTTCTTTATGACGATGACGGTGTAATACATATCGGGTGACCCACGGCATAGGTACTCCCACTTTCTTTTTGTTTATAGATCTGGACGAATGAAATTTGGGAATGTGTTAATAGACAAAAAATGACATTCTTTGGGATACTCTTGAGGTTAATATGACTTCCAGTTTTCCGGAAATCACGTTATCATTGAAATTTTAAATGGCACCCTATATTCTTCGTGTGATATTTTCAATCAGGATGACATTCTGAACACAAAAACATATCGAACGTCAATTTTTATCACCAAGGCAACGCAAAAATAACTTTTCTTATGTATTAATCTAGGTGGCTAGGAATTGGTGAAAATTGTCGAAAATTGTCAAATAAACACTAACTAAATTAATTTGGCCCACATTGCATTAGTGGTGCTCTCTAGCGTGATGCAATTGGTTTTTGGCCAGTGAGTAATTTTTTTCACAGGCACTTAATGGCCACACCCTGATTATTCGATAGAAAACAAGAGTATCCTCAAACCTCAAGAGTATCCCAAAGAATGGCATTTTTTGTCATTAACACATTCCCAAATTTCATTCGTCTAGCTTTATAGACTTCAAAAATAAACGGGAGTACCTCTGGCGTAGGTCACCCGGTATGTATGTACCTGCTTTATTAACAAAAGGACAATTTACCCAGAACGTAATATTTCGAAGCCCGTATAAAAAATAATAACGCAAAACTGCACGTCTAGTAATATACATTTCTTTATGTTTAGGTAGATATATTTTGTCGTATACGTGTCTAAATTTAAGCTGCACATTTGACATTTGCATATTTTTTTTGTTAATGTGTTGCGGTTACTATGCAGCATCGACTAGTTTTTTTTTTTTTACTTTTTGTCTGCATCTTTCCGCGACTTTTGTATAAATATTGAAGACGATTTGCAGAAAGCACACAACGTTCAAATCAAATCTAGTGTTCACTTCAGTGCGCAATACAATATTTATCAATATGAAGACTTTCGTAAGTACTTGTGACAATTATATAACTTGTGTTACTTGATATAGCAATGTGGTCGTCCATGAATACTTTTGACTTGGGACAAGGTGTTCTTCTTTTCTTTGTGCCGTCTATTAGCACCACAGAATAAGTAAATAAATAAACTCCTCTAATAATCAAATTAATTGCAAAATCAGTAACTAACAAAAATAAATAATGACCAAATTTGTTATTATCATATTGTTCGCATCTTAAATCTATTTTACATTTCAGTTCTTAGTTTGCGCTTTGTTCGCCGTTGCCTTCGCTCGTCCAGCGGAAACTGAAGAACCAGTTGAAATCCTCAGTCAAGAAAACGAAAACGGTTTCGATGGTTCATTCACCAATAATTTTGAATCTGACGATGGCATCTCCGTTCAGCAAAAAGGAGTCTCGAAACTAGTTGATGAGAAGCCAGTCCAGGAAATTACCGGCTCTTACAGTTACACGGCTCCAGATGGCACCGAGGTCAAAGTAGACTACATCGCTAACGAAAATGGTTTCCAACCCACAGGAAATGTTCTTCCAGTAATTCCAGAAGCTATCGCTCGCGCCATCAAGTTCATCAAAGAGAATCCACCAAAAGCTGAAGTTGCGTAAACCAATTTGAACTATCCTACGGATATAGCATACCTGAACACATACACTGATCTTGACATGTACAATTACTTTTGATTTAAATAAAAAATGTTTATTATTGAATTTGAAATATTTGTGGTTTACTTCTTGCCTCAAGACTTGGCGCAGAACGAACATCTACTATTTATTCCTGGCGTATCTTACGGGCTAAATTGTATGCAAAATTCATAATATCAATTAATCAATTAATGCTATCCAGGTATGATTTGGCCTACAAATCAGTCTGTAATCATTGCAATTTTAATAAATATAAATAAACTGATGCAAAAGAAATAGGTGAAAAGATGAAGTGGGATTTGAGATGATGTTCAGTGTACTCACACAAACGACATAAGAAGAGAAATAAGAACCTATTAGAAATTATATGATCAAAAGACTGACATAGCACAATTAACATGAACAATTTATTGTCCGATTGAACTTATTCTTTTTACGCACACTTTGACACGTCTTATGCTTTAATCCGACAATTTAGGTTTTCTACTTTCACGGTAAAGTTCAAAAACTTTAAGTGTAGTAGGGCCAATTTCAGTCAAGTGAAAATTTGCCAATAAATGGTAGGGTTGAAACTGTAGCGTTTAAACTTCAAACTTTAATACTTATCCTCGAAGGCATGACAATGCGTACTTTCTCACAGACTTTGAAAATGTACCTGAATATACGTTGCCTCTAAAAGAATTTTAACTTATAAATCACAAAAAAAACGGCTAATAAAAGCCAGGGTTGAGCAATCAAATGCAAGGCAAACATTAATAAAGATATATGTACAATTTTTATACACACAAAAAAGCAAAGACAAAAACTTACAACCCAAAACTTACTTCAATACGACTTGGAGGAAGGAAGATCTGGAACGTAAAAACTTTAGAGAAGGTGACCCCTACCGGGGCCCACAGGACTCAGCTCTCTATGATGAGAGCCCCACTATGTCTGCTTTTTGCTTCATTTTAGCTGTATTTATACTGCCAATATTACTCATTACTTTATGCACTTTTGAAGTACCAGTATACCAAAGGTAAAAGTTTGGAAATCCAGAACCATTAAAAAAATCGACGAAAATCGAATAGATCCTCTACATGTGTCACTAAGCAATTAATATAATAAATTGTCACTCTCGCATATAAGCACCTATTTAAGAAACAATGCTAAAAAAATATCTAAAATTAACCAGCAGTTGTCGATAAACAAATTTCGGTGAAGAAAAACATTGCTCAGGTTACCAGGATACTATTTTAGGCATTTCTTATTGATGTTATTAGAGATCCCCAGATGTTTTTGTCTGATAATTTTCATTTGGATAACTAAACCCCACTGTACATTTACAAATAAAAAGTTTTCAGCAACCGTTCTGATGTTATTCGGTGTAATAATTATGACGTTGGTTATTTTCGCGTTTTCAAGGTCGGAGAGGGGAGCCTTAATTACTGTTGTTATGTTTTATAGTTTTGGTATCTAATTGTGGCTGATGTTTATCTCCCCAAGGCATATTATTATGTGTGCTCGGACCAATTTTAAATGAACACCGAGATATGACAAATAGTTACTAAAAAATAGCAGAATAAAAAGATATCCTCGGCCGCTGCCTCGGTAGCTTAGCGGTAGTGCATTGCCCCGGCATGGCACAAGACCCCGGTTCGCCACCACGCGTCCGTAATTTTAAATTGATTTTTAAATTTACCTCTCACCTATCTTAAGTTTTGCTATTATTAAAATAATTATACTTGTTAAAAAAAGTAAAGGTACATATATTCCACCATTTCCCGTAAAATGTACACAGGAAAGTGGAAATGAGTAGTGATAGGCCTTTGTACTCGTTTCTATGCTAGCTAACATTCGGTCGTACTAAAGACGTCGCTATCTAGGTAGAAAAAATAATTTTAGCTTGTGTGTATTACATATATAACTTCATTAACAGAAGGACAAATTACCCAGAACGCAATATTTCCAAGTCTGAATAAAAACTATTAATGCACAACTGCATGTAGAGTAGTAGAAATAACTCTCTTTAAGTTTAGGTATAGATATATCTTGCCGTATACGTATATAAATTTCAGCTGCACATTTGGCATTTGCATAATTTTTAATTAATGTGTTGCGGTTATTAAGCAGCATCAACTAGTTTTTTTATACTTTTTGTCTGCATCTGTCCGCGACTTTTGTATAAATATTGAAGACTATTTGCAGAAAGTCATGTGGATTAGAAAAAAAAAGAAACATAAAAGTTGCTTCTCTTTAAAATATCTATACAATGGTAGCAAACTCGACCTGGGTTCTCACTTGAAATTCCTAACCTTAGTGCCCGTACAAGCTACGTTTTATTCCACAAATTGAAACTAGAATCATTATATTCTTCAGGGCGGAGGTGGCCGAGTGGATAAGGCGAATGCCTTCCACTCAGAAGTCCAGGGTTCAAGCCCAGGTTAGGCAGGGGATTTTTCTAATACTCCGTCTCCCCGACTGCCGCACAGACAAGCCACTGGCTTTGTGCACATGGCAACATCCCCAAAAAAAAAAAAAAAAAAAAAAAAGGTGATTCAAAAGAAAGTTTCCAACAGAAGTTGTTATGTGTAAAATGTATATCCAATGGCTTTTTGAAAGTAGTTTGTTCAAAAAGAATTTGATAAGATGACTACTCGTTGCGCAAATTTGAAAATATCGTAGATAATCTTTAAAAACCACGAATGTCGATTCCAAAACACAAATGATTATCACTTCTTTATGACGATGACGGTGTAACACATATCGGGTGACCCACGGCATAGGTACTCCCGTTTATTTCTTTTGTTTATAAAGCTAGACGAATGAAATTTGGGAATGAGTTAATAGACAAAAAATGCCATTCTTTGGGATACTCTTGAGGTTAATATGACTTCCAGTTTTTCCGGAAATTACGTCATCATTTCAATTTTAAATGGCACCCTATATTCTTCGTGTGATATTTTCAATCAGCATGACATTGTGAACACAAAAACATATCGATCGTCAATTTTTATCATCAAGACAATGCAATTTTTTTATGTATTAATCTAGGTGGCTAGGAATTGGTGAAAATTGTCGAAAATTGTCAAATAAACACTAACTAAATCGATTTTGGCCCACATTGCATTAGTGGTGACCTCTAGCGTGATGCAATTGGTTTTTGGCCAGTGAGTCATGTTTTTCACCGGCACTTAATGGCCACAGCCTGATTATTCGATAGAAAACATCTTTCCGATTACAATTATACCAAATACTTGATATTTTATTGAAATTCTTAGCGTAGCAACGGTGTTAGCAAAGAAATCGAAAAAATATTGACCTAATGATCTAAGTCAGCGCACAAGTCAAAGTCACTCAATAGACTAATCGAAGGAAGTACCCTGATTATGCGAGGAAAACAATTTTTCCGACACACTGCCACCACATCCTTGATATTTTGCTGATAATCGTAACGTGAAATTGACGTTTAGGGGAATTTCCTTCGAGTAGTCCATTAAGTAACTTTGACTTGCACACTGACTTAGATCATTACTTCAATATTTTTTCGATTTCCTTGCTACTAACAACATTTTTACGCTAAGAATTTCAATAATATATCAAGTATTTGGTATCATTGAAAACAAAGATGCTTTCTATCGAATAATCAGGGTGTCGCCATTGGGTACCCGTGAAAAAATGACTCACTGGTCAAAAACCAATTAAATCACGCTAGAGGGCGCCAGTCATGCAATATCGGCCTAAATCGAGTTAGTGTTTATTTGACAATTTTCGACTATTTTCAGCAATTCCTAGGCACCTAGATTAATACACAAAAAGTTATTTTTGCGTTGCCTTGGTGATAAAAATTGACGGTCGATTTCCGGGAAAACCGGAAGTCACATCAACCTCAAGAGTATCCCAAACAATGGCATTTTTTGTCTATTACCACATTCCCAAATTTCATTCGTCCAGCTTTATGAGACAACGAAAATAAACGGGAGCACTTATGGCGTTGGTTACCCGGTATGTACCTAACTTTATTAACAAAAGGACAATTTACCCAGAACGCAATATTTCCAAGCCCGTATAAAAAATAATAACGCAAAACTGCACGTCGAGTAATATACATATCTTTATGTTTAGGTAGATATATTTTGCGTATACGTGTCTAAATTTAAGCTGCACATTTGACATTTACCTATATTTTTTTGTTAATGTGTTGCGGTTACTAAGCAGCATCGATTAGCTTTTTTAACTTTTGGTCTGCATCTTTCCGCAACTTTTGTATAAATATTGAAGACGTTTTGCAGAAAGCACACAACGTTCAAATCCGATCTAGTGTTCACTTCAGTGCGCAATACAATATTTATCAATATGAAGACCTTCGTAAGTACTGTAACAACTTGTGTTACTTGATATAGCAATGTGGTCGTCCATGAATACTTTTGACTTGGGACAAGGTGTTCTCATTTTCTTTGTGCCGTCTATTAGCACCGCAGAATAAGTAGATAAATAAACTCCTCTACTAATCAAATTAATTGCAAAATTAGTAACTAACAAAAATAAATAATGACCAAATTTGTTATTATCATATTGTTCGCATCTTAAATCTATTTTACATTTCAGTTGTTCGTTTGCGCTTTGTTCGCCGTTGCCTTCGCTCGTCCAGCGGAAACTGAAGAACCAATTGAGATCCTTAGCCAAGAAAACGAAAACGGTTTCGATGGTTCATTCACCAATAATTTTGAATCTGCCGATGGCATCTCCGTTCAGCAACAAGGAGTCTCGAAACTAGTTGATGAAACGCCAGTCCAGGAAATCTCCGGCTCTTACAGTTACACGGCTCCAGATGGCACCGAGGTCAAAGTAGACTACATCGCTAACGAAAATGGTTTCCAACCCACAGGAAATGTTCTTCCAGTAATTCCAGAAGCTATCGCTCGCGCCATCAAGTTCATCAAAGAGAATCCACCAAAAGCTGAAGTTGCGTAAACCAATTTGAACTATCCTACGGATATAGCATACCTGAACACATACACTGATCTTGACATGTACAATTACTTTTGATTTAAATAAAAAATGTTTATTATTGAATTTGTAATATTTGTGGTTTACTTCTTCCCTCAAGACTTGGCGCAGAACTAACATCTACTATTTATTCTTGGCGTATCTTACGGGCCATCTTGTGTGAAAAATTCATAATATCGAGGTATGATTTGGCCTACAAATCAGTGTGTAATCATTGCAATTTTAATAAATATAAATAAACTGATGCAAAGGAAATAGGTGAAAAGGCGAAGTGGGATTTGAGATGATGTTCAGTGTACTCACACGAACGACATAAGAAGAGAAATAAGAACCTATTAGAGATTATATGATCAAAAGACTGACCTAGCACAATTAACATGAACAATTTATTGTCCGGTTGAACTTATTCTTTTTACGCACACTTTGGCACGTGTTATGCTTTAATCCGACAATTTAGGTTTTCTACTTTCACGGTAAAGTTAAAAACTTTAAGTGTGGTAGGGCCAATTTCAGTCAAGTGAAAATTTGCCAATAAATAGTAGGGTTAAAACTGTTAGCGTTTTTTTTTAATTTTAATTTTAAATTTAATCTTAATTTATAAATCATAAAAAAACGGCTTATAAAAGCTAGGATTGAGCAATCAAATGCAAGGCAAACATTAATAAAGGTATATGTACAATCTTTATATACAAAAAAAGCAAAGACAAATACTTACAATCCAAAACTTACTTCAATGCGACTTGGAGCAACGAAGATCTGGAATGTAAAAACTTTAGAGAAGCTGACCCCTACCTGGGCCCACAGGACTCAGCTCTCGATGATGAGAGCCCCACTATGTCTGCTTTTTGCTTCATTTTAGCTGTATTTATACTGCCAATATTACTCATTACGTTATGCACTTTTGAAGTACCAGTATACCAAAGGTAAAAGATTGGAAATCCAGAACCATTAAAAAAATCGACGAAAATCGAATAGATCCTCTACATGTGTCACTAAGCAATTAATATAATAAATTGTCACTCTCGCATATAAGCACCTATTAAATTAACCAGCAGTTGTTCATATTACATAAACAAATTTCGGTGGAGAAAAACATTGCTCAGGTTACCAGGATACTATTTTAGGCATTTCTTATTGATGTTATTAGGCAAATTTTGGATCCCCAGATGTATTGGTCCGACAATTTTCATTTGCTTAGCTAAACCCCACTGTATATTTACAAATAAAAAGTTTTCAGCAACAGTTCTGATGTTATTCGGAGCTAAGGTCAGATTGCAGGTTCCGGTTTTTTTGTATAACTGGTACCTTACAACGTTATTAGCATACACAAACTGGACACATAAGTGTTAATCGTTAATAACAAAATTAAATTCTTCTTTACCTAATTAACATTTAAGATGAATTTTAAAACCAATAACGGACTGAGTTATTTTCGCACCAATCGCCATCCGTAAATTAAATTCCGTTAAATCGAAAATATTATAATTAAACATTTAAATTGCTACTCTGTGTGAATTCACACTTGAGTTTTTATACATGTATGACTTACTACTTTGTGCGACGCGGCTCAGTATATATTCCCACTCAGTATATTCCCCACCACAATGTTGCCGAAAATTACGGTCCCAAATTACCAACTTCCGGTCCCATTAACGGCCGATTTCGGTGCAAGATGACCCGACTTGAGTTGTATGACATTTTGATTTCCGGTCTTGGGCTCGGGTATGTTCGTTAGGTTGGGTTCGGAGGTCGTTCAAGGTCGTCCAAGCTGGTCCCATACCTATTCATTCGTTCGAACTAGATATAAAAATATAAAATAGCTTGATATAAAAATTATTATTGTTGTTCTCAGTAGTTTCCACAACTTCATGTTCCAATATCCTCTAGTAGTAGTAGTAGTTGGTACTCAAGTTTACTAGAGAGTTTAAATAATTAGTTTAAACAGTTTTTTTTTGACAAGGCAGCAATTGCAACATTGGTCTGCGGGTAAACCCTGGCATAACATAACCATACCTAAAGAATTTAATGACAGTACATATGATATGAGCATATTATGTAGGTACCTAACTTTAGCTAAAAAAAATTATATTGAATTTTAAATATTTGCGATTTACTTCTTGCTTCAAGACTTGGCGCAGAACTGACGTAACTTACGGGACATCTTGTATGCAAAATTCATAAAATAAATTAATCAATTAATGCTATCCCGATATGATTTGGCCATATATTAGTCTGCAATCATTGATATTTTAACCAACAGTGTTGATTTTATACGGAGCTAAGCTCGTTAATAAGCGTTAATCGTTAATGAACGAATTTTTCGTTTACTAATTAACTTTTAAGTTAACTTTCAAAACCATTAACGGGCTCATTCACTTCACCAACATTCGCCATCGGTGGATTCAATTCCGTTAAATCGAAAATATCTTAATGAAACAATTAAAATTGCTTAAACATGAAAGACATAGTACTTTCTGCGACGCGGCAGCAGCTTATTTTGGTTTTGGTTACTTCCCAGTTAGGGTTGCCAACATTCCGCGGACGCTGATCAGGGGTAAAAAAATTGGTCGGGGACAAGAGGGTTAAATTAACATCATATTGCCGCCGCAAATATGTGGATTAATTTAACACAAAGTTTTCAGTAATGCTATGATATGAAAATTTAATATTTGCATATTTGGATAATTCTAAGTAAATTAATCACTTTCAATTAATTGGTATAGAAAATGATGTTAAAAATCTAATTGTTCTAACTCATAATGTGGAATTTACTACAACGACATATAACCAAATTTAGACAAAGGCCTAATATTAGCACTTCTGGCAAACCTATTTCTAGTGATGACAATGACAGCCTATAGTTAGCATGTAGTAAGAGAGCTTTTCTTAAAGAAACATGTGTTTTTTTGCAATTTTCAATTTTTTGCAATCTTTCAACTTGGAAGTCTGAGATCCTTAGTCAAACAACATGGTATTTTTTTCTAATACAATTTGAGATTTTCAAAACTAAAAACGTTATGTAAAAACCGAAACGTCTGATATATTAATTTGTTACTATGTATATAAAAAGGACGTCTTGTTTATGTTTATTGTTTCCCTAGAAATCATCACATTTGATTAGTAAAAATTCCTGAATTCAGATGTATTTTACTCTAAACTTGTCAACTTGCTACTGCTGGGCAAAGGCCTCCCCATCTGTTACGTATATATGTTTTATCTAATAGTCTTTAATTTAAATTAAACTATTTGAATTTTATATGTGCATGTATAGTATAACTTTTAAAGTGAGAACTTTTTCTGTTTAATATATGTATTTTAAATAGCATCAAGTTGACCAATAAACAAACAAAAAATATTTTACTGATTTAATTATGAACTATTAAATTTGCTCATGCAATAAAACGTCAATACTACACATTGTAACCCACATATCATTTCATTCTTAATATAGATACCTCAATAATTTGTAATTAACAGGTCCAAAATTGAGTCGTAACTAGTTAGTGATTTAACAAAGCTAAACAGAAGATTCGTTAATTGCTTCATGAATATGGAACACTGTGATGCAATACGGCAGGTACAAAAATAACTCTCTTCATTTTAGGTACATTTTGGCGTCCACAATTAAATGTGCAGCTCATTTGACATTTCGGTAATTCTTTAATGTGTAGAACCACTATCTAGCGGCTACTAACATTATTCACTCCTTTTTTTGGTACTTATTTTCGGCAAGATTCAGTATATTTGGTATAAATATTGCAGAGGATTTGAGGAAGGCACACAACATTCAAGTCTGATCTAGTGTTCACTTGAGAGTACAGTACAATAATTAGCAATATGAAGACCTTTGTAAGTATTCTTTGCACTACTAGTATTTTTGCGCTAGTTTAGAATTTCGTGTAATTTTTTGTTAATAATGGCTTACCTCTTTATAGCAGCACAACCATTGTTAACATTAGCATGGGCGATTTTGTGTTGGACCATATCTGGACAATGTTATTTTTCTTTGAGTTGCCATTATTATATAAACTAGTGGAGTGAACTAGTTCTTACATTTCAGTTTATTTCATATTGTTTGCAACATATTCTTACGTTTAATAATATTACAGTTCCAAAATTAGTAACTTACAGTAATGATTACATATTTGTCTATACCATATCGTTCGCATCTAAAAGCTATTTTACATTTCAGTTGGTAGTTTGCGCCTTGTTCGCTATTGCGTTCGCTCTTCCAGCGGAACCTGAAGAACCAATTCCAATTCTCAGCCAAGAAAACGAAAGCGGGTTCGATGGTACATTCACGAATAACTATAAAACTGGCGACGGTATTGCTGTTCAGCAACAGGGCGTCACGAAAGAAGTTGATGAAAAGCCAGTCCAGGAAATTTCTGGCTCATACAGTTATACCGCTCCAGATGGATCCGAGGTCAAAGTAGACTACATCGCTAATGAAAAGGGTTTCCAACCACAAGGAGCTGTTCTTCCAGTTGCTCCTGAATTGCCACCATATCCAGCAGCCATCGCCCGCGCCATCAAGTACATCGAGGAACATCCACCAAAAGAAGAGGACGACGAATAGATAAATTTGAGCTGATGATTCTTCTTTCCTGATCTTGAAATGTATATGGCTAATTGAATTAATAAATTTTGTAGTTTGAAATGTTGGGTTTCGATGATATTAATTTCATGTGTTATTTATTCTATGGAAACTTCTGAAATGTTTGTGTCATCATGATAGCACACGGGACCACCTGATTTACTTTGTCATCCGATGGAAGACGAAATGCCTAAAAACCAGTACAGCCTTTTTAATAACTGATGCCCTAAAAGAACTAACATAATTATATATTTATGATTAATTTTTATTATTTTCGTGCTCTAATTATTAGTTAGGGTACAATGTATATTATGCAATGTTGCACTATGCAACATTTTGTATTTAACATATGTATATACCTCTGATTTAGAAGTCATTAATTTTATATTCACTTTTCTACTTTTAAAAATCAATATAGCGGCGACACTATGAGTCGGATACCACATCCAATTCCAACCCAAGTAGTATCAAATTTTTGGATCATCTTCTATGATACATAAATCAGTTCTGTATACAATACTTTATCCAAAATTTCTTCTTTTGCAGTTTGGCCACGTTAACATGAATAAAACCCCTTTAATCGACAATTTTGTAAACATATTTGCAGCCAAAAAATAATTTCGAAAATATCCTACGTACTGGACTGAGGTTTGTTATCGGAGATTTTCTTAAAATTTTAAAGTAATCCGTTGTGGATTAGCTGATATATCCGACTTCGTATGTGATAATTTTAAAACGATATCTGAGGAGTAACCAAAGTAGCGGTAACTCGCAAAGCGGTGTTTCTGCTGTAGTACATAATTAGATATATGGCTGATGGTCCGTGCCTCAACATTCTCAACAAGTGTGAAGACAAAACAAGAAAAAGTCATTTACACAACAGATTGAACTCCACTGAAGACTGAGGTATGAAAAGACGCCAATCAAAATGTTTAGAAATAAAACAATTGCGTGATTTAAAACATGTCTAAGACAATTTTATTCCTTATTTAAAACATGCTTTTTGGGTGATTTAAAATATGTGTTTTTTTCATGTTTAAAACATGTTTTCTTTTAGTGTTTAAAAACATTGTTTCAATTAAACGAACACCACTTTATAAAAAAAAAATTGTTTCGTTTAAAATAAAACATAACTTTAGTAACAACCCTGGCGGCATTTGAGGCTAATCTGGGATCTCCGGCAGGCATTCAATCAAATAAGAAAGAAGAAGAAAAACAAATACAGTATTCTTTTAATTGTTAAAAAATATTTGTTATATTAAATTTTTATTTATTAAAAAAAACTAATATTTAGTTTTATTTACTTTGACTACAATATAAAAGGTCATTATAAATCATTGTAGTCGAAGTAGGCCATGCCTTTTTAAATGAAGAGATTTCGGGTTACCGCTTCTTTGAATTGTTTGAATAGTATACCACTATTCTACGCGCAAAAGTTAAATTGGTTGCATTACCTATTTCAAGTTTGACATTCTTTGTGGATAACGGCAAAAATTTATCAACATGGGCATCTTCTTCGACTACAATCATTTATAATGACCCTTGCATGCGACGATTTATTATCTTAAAGAAACAATCGCTAATCTTTTTAGTTTGGTTGTCCAGAGCGTTGCACAGATTTCCAATTACTTTATTTGTCAAAATACTCAAAACTACACTGGCCAACAGCAAAAAAAATAACATGCAACAACCGATTCTAGTATCGTTTCTACTGTAGAGTCTAAAGTCAAACATTTTTAATTATGTCTACATTTTACGAAAAAACAAACAACTATATTACTTTTTCGATTTCCGTAATTGTTGACCAGGTCAATCATTTTGTTTCAATAGGATATTTGACTATTATTGGAAAACCATCTTAGTGTGTTTATTCGTTCACTCTACTTTATAAATGCACTATTTTTCGTAATTACATTCTCTATATTTTATAAAAATCAGCGTTAAAAATTGAATCACAAAAAGTCCCGCCAAAACGATAGTTTCTGTCTTGTGACGTCACTCGATACTATATGTCCAATCGGCCCATATGGTCTGTAAGCATCGGCTTCGTCGCCGTTTGGTAATTGTGTTGTATGATGTGTAGTTTTCACAATTTCTACATAAAAATGTGTTATAAATAGCGTATAAATCCATAATGCAGAAATACGTCAATAAAAGCGTCGGATAAACTATTTGTAGCTGTTCCGCAAGATTTGAAGCTGCGAAGAAAGTGGTTGAGACTGGGCTCTTAGAAATCCAAAAGAAATAAATAGCGGCCAGTACAAGTGTTTTTTGTTGTGAAGATTACTTCGACATAAGTAAAACTGACTAGAATAAATTTCCTATCGTATTTTCGATCCAGGTATTATCTGACAGTTTACGGTTAGGACTAACCTAACTTACAAAGTTATGCTTACATTGCACTTCTTACACGTTGCGTAATTCCGGAGCGTGAAAATAAGGATTATGTTTAAAGTAGAATCCCACCATCAAAGCGTTAACCTTCGGCAGATTACCACTAACCGCGTTAACAAAGTTGTTTCCTATTGTTTGTAAATTAACGTAGTAAATTCAAACGGGAGATTCATAAGCGTACTGACGAATGACGTCACTGGAGACTGAGCCAATTACAGAGCGTTTTCGATCACGTGGTAGGACGTGAATAAAATTCAACATTTAATTTTGGTTTTTTATAGAAATAAAGCAAATTTTTTTAAAAAAGTAATAACAAATAGTTTCCTTAAACTGTAATCTATTAGGATGACTATAATACAAGCCATATTTTTAATACAGTCGAATACCCTATTAGTGTATTTTTGACAATTCGAGTAATTGAAAATATATGTAATGTTTTGCAACCCATTCTCAAAAGTTATTAAGATAATAATCACGGTAAGCAAATGGACAACAATTAATAATAAATAAATAAAGAACAGCATGTGTTTTGTTTTTTTACTGTTTCTCAGATCGTTTAATTATGCGTCTGCTTAGTGAATAGAAAATTGTTTATTAAACAGCTCTTCTATAAATGCACGATCTCTATTCAATGCCCGATGTACTATAGGCAATCAAACGACTTCATTATGGCCAATCGAACATATGTAAAATGAAACTATATCCAATCAAAACATGCTATATTCTAGAACTAGAACGAGTCAGTGTCCAATTAAATAAATTATCACGACGAAACAATTTTGTAACCAACTCGGATATTAAATGGAGCTTAATATACTTGCTATCGATATTATCAAATTGTCATAAAAATACTGCCCTTGATAAAAGTGATTTTTGATAACATAAGAACCATCCTAGCCTACAACATTTTGTGTCTATTTTTATTTCTAAAGTGAATGAAGACTTTTTAAAAATTAATTTTTTTACAATATAATGCGTCATCTTAATAAAAAATAATAATAAAAATACCTCGTCCTGGATTTGAATTAGTAACCTCCCAATTTTTGGTCGGGACCTTGTTCGCTACTATATCTAAATTCTTCCTTTGCATACATTTTATGTCTCATTTCATGTCATTTGTAAATAAGAATTATTCCGCAATGTGAAGATAAATCGTCAAAATGGGGATATTATTACAAATGTTATTGATCGTCAAAGTGGTCCACAGTGCATTATTTCTTTAACTAACTATCTTTTCATATATAAATCTGCATACTTTTGCTAACGTTTGTCACTGATAAACATTGTATTTTAATTGTAACTGTAATTGTAATTACTATTTATCGTTTCACCACTTCCGAAGCTTTAAAATAATACAGGATATAAGTATCAAACAAACCAAACATTTAAAACTCAAATTAAACAATTTTTATTTAACTCAACTACTCATTATATGTACATCTCATTATCAGGTGTGTGTTCAGGTGTGTTATATCCGTTGGAAAGAAAAATCACCAACTCAAAATTATCTATTCCTCGTCTTCTTCTTTTGGTGGATGATCCTCGATGTACTTAATAGCGCGGGCGATGGCTGCTGGGAGTGGTGGCAATTCAGGAGCAACTGGAAGGACATCTCCTTGTGGTTGGAAACCCTTCTCATTGGCAACGTAGTCTACTTTGACTTCGGAACCATCTGGAGCGGTATAACTATAAGAGCCGGAGATTTCCTGGACTGGCTTTTCATCAACTTCTTTCGTGATGCCTTTTTGCAGAATAGCAATACCGTTTCCAGTTTCATAGTTATTTGTGAATGTACCATCGAAGCCGCTTTCGTTTTCTTGGCTGAGAATCGGAATTGGTTCTTCAGGTTCCGCTGGACGAGCGAAGGCAACGGCAAACAAGGCAACAACTACCAACTGAAAATTATACATAATAATAAATGTGTACCATTTTTTGTAGTATACCGAGAGAGACAATCATTCACAAAGACAACTCAAAATTCTGAAGTAGTGCTAAGAATACTTACAAAGGTCTTCATATTGCTAATTGTTGAGTACTAGATTGAGTACTGAAGTGAGTACTAGATCGGACTTGAACGTTGTGTGCCTTCCTCAAATCTTCCGCAATATTTATACCAAATGTGCTGATAGTTGCCGAGAATAAGTACCAAAAAACGAGTTAATAATCTTAATAACCACCAGACAGTGGCTCTATACGCTAATTAATTATACATTAATAAAAAGTTATCCAAATGCCAGATGTGCTACACGAAAATTCTTGTTGTCGGTAAAATATACCTAAAATTAAGTGAGTTATTTTTTGTACGTACAGTATATTGCATCACAGACAGTGTTACATATTCATGAAGCAATAAAAGAATCTTGTTCTTGGCTTTATTAGATCGTTAAGAATTTACGACAAAATTTTGGCCCTGTCAATTAGATATTTTTGAGGAATTAACTAATGAAGTATGAACATGTGTTTACAATGTGTACCTACGTGTTGCCGTTTTATTGCATGAGCATACATATTACATTATTAAATAAAGAAAATAATTTAGTTGTAGTACTCATTAAGTAGCAGTAAAGTAAAAACAATTGAAAATTGCGATACTATTGGTAACCAACTGAAATATGGAGTGTGTCAATTGAAAGTGACCAGTGCATTTCTCTCAAAGCTACTTTGTTCAAAATCCTCAGTGCGAACCGGCGGCTGTTCTGCGACATTTTCAAGGCTATAAATCTAGTAAACTAGAAATCTAGTCCCATAAACTAGAGCGTACAGAAATTTGTAAAAACCGTAAATCGTAAGTGATGATGAACTTTTATCGCAATCAAAATGCCTAAACAAAAACGTTATAATTTAGCAATTTGTTATATTTGTTTTTCTTTTATTAAAAAATTGACAAGAAACAAATTTAACTATTATCATCCTAGTGAGTTTGAGGAAGGAGTATCACATGGTATGATCCGAACCTGAATAAAAAAAATTGACGAGAAAATTAACTTATGTTTACTATACAGGGAGAACGTAAATGATGTTCTGATGGTGCAATTTTGAGACACCCTATGGTGAAATTATGGAGTTTGCTAAGTTCTGAAGAATTTTAAACGATTCTATATAAATTGATTTGTCCCTATATCTGAACATTATTTGTAAAGTTAAAGGTAAGACTTTAATTTAGCATTTCTTCAAAATTGTTAAAACTTTTTTATTTAAATATAATTTGGAATAATTATTTATCGGATGAACGCATAAACAATCCCAAACAAGTAAAATTTGTTAAGTGTGTGAAATGTTGATGTAAAATTAGTTTTGACCAAAATCATACATACCTACTTGAATATTTTTCGTACTAATGGCTTTGATGCAGAGCACCTAGTTGAGAAACTGTCCAACTACCTTAATCTCTCCATATAATTATTTAGCTTCTAGATTATGGTTTTAATTGCCAAGGGCCATTGATACCCTTGATACGTTTTTCGAAAATGAGCTAAATCTGTCTCTGGTACTACACAAATACACCCACAAGAAGATTCCACAATCCAATTGATTTTCATTGTTGATAAACCAACTAACAGCAGAACGTGACCACGCTTGTGTACGTTCATATCAACCTGGCGAATATAGGTCATTGTCACGCTAAGCGAGAAAGGCCGGAGTGGAAGGGGCCCCATCTGTTCCCGGCGGAGTTGATTTGTCACCAGTTGTAACACAACTGTAATGGAGTGTTGTCGATTTTCTTCCGCTGGGTAGGGACGGATTCCGTCTCTCTTTATTAATTTTCTCAACAATGCTACTTCAAGCGTAGCAGTTCTTTCCGAAACACTCTGTATTTTGCAGACGTTTAGATATTAAAAATGAACCTAAACATTTGGAATTGATACGTATTTGTAATAGGCTACTTGTGAGCCTAACCAAGTTGCTTTCCTCAGTATAGCAGCTGCAGGGATTATGTTTTTCAAAATTGCAAAAGGTGGGTAATAGTCTTGATAAATTTATTTACAATGTCCAGAAAGAATCATTAAATTCGGTCAAAGATTACAAAAGCTTCTTAACATCAAATTTTATTAAAATATTATAATCGAGCAATGTATTTAATTAATAATTCTTGATTTGTCATTATCTTGACATCTTTGAGTGAACACTATATTAAATCTTCTACACTACTTTAGACTGGTGTAAAATTTCGAATTAGGTGGTGAATAAATTTTCCCTCCGGTCGACAATTAGGCGCGGATTCAATTTGGCTCGGTATAAATATTTACGTGTAACGTTACAGAAAAGTTGCGAACAAACAAACAGAGGGGCGCACTGTGACACAATATTTTCGTTCCCGAAGTGCGCAAACTTTCGCGAACTTACGTGAAAACTGGAACTTGGTCGGCATAATTTGCCCCCACCCTATCCCCTCCCCGTCCTCCGAAATGAAACTTTTTGAATGCGAGAACTCCCCCGGTCGCCGTTTTAAATCTTCGCGGGACAATATTGGCTAAAACTACCTCCGAGGCTAATTCCATTTACCGGGCGAAAAGTTTCCTTCCTACCGAGCAACGTTAATGCCATACGTATGAGGGTCATTCTTTTGTTTCTTACTTACTTACTTCTTACGTACCTACCTACCATCTTAACTGCTAACTAACTAACATTTATTTGAAAAGTTAACCCGACGACACAAAATACCGAAACTTAACAGAAACCCGATACACCTATCACCAATTGAGTCCATTTCGCTAATATGTGACTATTTAGTTCTGAAGAACTTTTGTTGGACTATCCACTAGGCACACTAAATTGTATTCATAATAGGTTTCTTATTTATTATGAATATCTGAATACCAATATGTCATAATTTTAAATTAATATTTAAGGTTTGCTACCGGCTTTCACACTCTATAACATTCATTTTTTTATTTAAGCCAATATTAACATTTCTATTCATGCAAATAAATTTGCGTACTAAAAATTATTAACGTAAAAAATAATAAATTAAAGGAGAATGGTTCTTACTCGTATATAGTCGACAGTGATATGGAAATTAAATTAGAGAACCGAATGATAATAATTCTAGTTGAGGATAATTCTCGGAAAAAATACTTGGATTTTAACCATGAATCAATTCAGGTCGAGGTATTTTTTCCAGAAAATAGGTTAATTATCATTCGCGTTCCCAATTTAGTGAAAAATTATAAACATTTGAGTACATACATAAAAATAATGGCATTTTTCCGTTTGTAAAAATGAATAGAAGACAATGTTTACACAGTCCAATAACGACAAATATCGATTAATTGACAACTAATGTTGATGATTATGCGACGTACCTATTGTATATCTCTGGCTATTTGTGTTTGATGGCAGACAATTGAAAAATAATATTACATCAAAATTTTGAGAAAGATTCAGTAATAGCAAAAATATCTTCACTATTTCTCAAAAATCGACAGAAATATCAAAAATTTGATAAGAATTGAAAATTGTATATTATTTAGATACCTATAATTTAATATATTGCTTTTATGATTTTGTGGCAAAATGTATTATTTTGTACAAAAAATAAAAAATTACTATTTATGTAATAATAACTATTTTAGAGTATTTTTTATGAAATAAGTACTGTGCACTTTGTTATCTAGCAAAAACTCTCACAGCCTTCAATTGATTCTGATCAATTGATCAAAAATATCAGTCGCGTAGAAATATATTCGCTGATTGTAGATAACACAAGGCAAAACACATAAAAATCAATTTTAAATTGCGAGACAAATGATAACTGGTTTGAAGGGGGTTTTGTTTTGCCTGTGAAATACTTGTTATGTTTAGGTTGAAATGAGTAGTCGCTTATCAGTCTCTTTGTTTATATTTCTCTCAAAAAATATGACTTAACCCCTATGTTTCGCCAATTTTTCATCAGCTTCATCAGGACAAATGTGTTATTGAGATAAATTCGCTAATGGCGTACATTACCATCAACAATCTTAATTTATTTTATAAAAATTAACAACAAACCTCATTACTACATGACCATGTTTAATTTTCAATAACACATTTGCCGTGATGAAACCGAAGAAAAATCGGCGAAACGTAGGCTTAGGCAAGAGTTTTTGAGAAAAATATAAACACTGATAAGCAACTATTCATTGCATTGAGTGCAAAAATGTCGCTTGAGCTTAGTTTTTGAGGAAAGCAGTACTAAAAAAACTGCAAAACAACACATTTTGGAATTTTTGCTTTCAGATTCAGGTTGTACGGAAAGAAGCATACAAAAAACAGTTTTCACTTGTCCGATTTTGTTCGTTGTTGGCCAAGGTGGTAATCTCTAATTTCACAGGAAGTAATTATGGATAAAAAAGAAGTAGTGAATTAATATTTGGTATATGTTTCGTAATATTTGGTATATGTTTCGTCATTTTTAACACATACAAAACAATATCGTGATAAAATCTTTAAACCTTGTGATTTTAGTCTATTCAGCGAGAAATCATGTGGTGTAAACATGCAAGGCTTTTAACTATGTACGTATTACGTGTCTCTTTTTAAACTAATTAGATTTTAAAACAAAAGTATCATAGTATTTATTGCCCTAAAATAAAGCAAATATTCCAAATATATTCAGAGTTTTGCTTAAAAAAACAAAAAATTTAGATTCACAATCTTATGAAATATCCTGTATATGCGAATATAATATTTTAAAATGTAGCCCAGACATTCCGTATAACTGAGAAAAATTAGATTTAAATGTGTTATTAGCAGAGGCACAATCTTCCGAGGATCGTATTTGTATTCAAATGTCAAGGCTAATTGCTTACAAATGTGTTACAACATAATTTTGTTAAATTTCTGTAAAAATCGTGTGAATACATGGGTTCGACAGCCGGAATATTTCTGATGTCAAGTAGGTATACAGCGTTCGGGACTTTTGATTCCGCTCGCAGTGGCGTAGTTGAAATTAACTTGGCGCTTTACTAGACTACTTATACGTTACCGGACGCTAATGAAATAATGAGCCAACGCACTATGGTCTAGAAGTACCGAATAGTTGGCCAAAAGTCAAATTTTCAAGTTTTGAATTCAGTTAATTTCTGTATCCTATATGAAAGTAAAAAGGTTTATTCATTAAACACGTGTGGAGTTGATGCTTAATTACAGCGCATTCAGTCATAGTAAACCAAAATGGCGCATAGAGCGCTTCTACCACTATTCATTTTATTATGCGCTCGGCAAAAATTGAATACTGAATATATTGTTTGTTTATTTAAGCTCTTAATAACGGAAAGTGATATCGTGGACTATCCTACTGAAGGTAGGTATTTCATATTACGTAAATATGAATGAAGTAAATATTTTAAATCACAATAATTATAGAAGACACAGAAGAGCGAATTAACCTAAAATTTCGTTAGACATTTAAAAAAATGTTTGCACTACTTTGCACTTATTGTAGGATATATTCATAATTCCAGTCTTTATCTACAAATCCCACTTATATTTTGCTGCTTATAGCTGCGTATTCTCTGTAAATTATTTTTCTTCGGTAGCTTAACGATTTGCGAGCAATTAGTATACTTGCGTTAAACGTAATACTTGCGCCTAGTTTCAAATAAGTTTTTGCTATTATTTATTTATATGAAGTAACAAGCAATGCATCGAATTAAAGATAAATACTCTTTACAATCTTCTCTCTATACCACTTTGGTCTAAAAGTAACAAATTATTGACAAATGGTTTTTATATATATCCATGGTTCATTATATCCATTTTTCTATATATCCATGGTACCGGATGCCTGTCCATAAGGTACTAGTTCCTGAAAAACAAATACTAGAAAATTATTTACTGCTAGTTGGTTATTTTGGGGAGGAGGGCTTTGAAGCCAGAAATAAATTTTATAAACAAGATCGAGAATTTTATTCTAGAAAAATTAACAGAAAAAATAACTTAGAAGATATATTTAATTGAGCCATAGACACTTCGGACCCAATAATATCTAACATTAGCTTAATAACTCGCATAAAGCGACAACATAAATTAAAGATTCTGCTTCTGAAAGAAATTATTTCTTTACTACGACAATTTACGTCAGAAACTGAGCGTTCTTTTTCCATGACTACGCAGAAGCGATACTGCGAGAATCAAGACTCAGACAGTGAAGAAGAAGAGAAGAGAAGAGAAGAAGAAGAACGAGTTTATCGATCTATCATTACTTGATAGTTTAGAATTAGAGGCGGAAAAGATTTTAAGTATAATTTTTTTTTATTATTTATTTAATTGGTTGTTAACTTGTATTTAATATCTACCTACAAATATATTATAGGTAAAACTTACTTAACTAACAGGTAGCTTTCTTGCAAATTTTACGTTCATGATAGTAATAAAAGCAGACTATCCCATACAGGCAATATTTCAGGTAAACAAAATAGTTTTTGAAGAACAATTTGCAGTAGGTACAGATTTATAATTATACCTGCGCGTCCTCAACAACATTTCAATAATTTAAATATTTTTTAAAGTAATCGTCCGACATATGCAATCCGCAAATTTGATTTTTTTGATCTTTTGAAATTTAGAGTTCAGATACATAATCAGCTACCATAAAAACCCTCTAAAAGCCAAGTTTCAAATAAATTAAAGCACATTTTAAAGGGATTGTCCGCCATATTGAAACCGCCATTTGGGTTTCATCAGTTTAGAGCTCAGATTCGTAGTCAGCGACCTCAAAAACTCCCAAAATACAGGTTTGAAGTAAATCAAAACATATTTTAATGTAGTCGTTCGCCATACTGGATTCGCCATTATGTATCGAAAATTTTTAGTTTAGGTTCATAATCAGCGACGTCAAAACCCAACGACAAAAAAAGGCCATGTATTAACTAAATCAAAATATATTTTAATGTAGTCATCCGCCATATTGGGTCCGCCATTTTGTTTTTAGCAATTTAGAGTTTAGATTCGTAATCAGCGACTTCAAAGTCCCTTATATACCAAGTTTCAGAATTTTGGCCAATTTTTCGCGAGTTCAGCCACTGTGCAGCGCGGCATTGAAAGAAGCAACGTGGTAATTCAACTATAGCTTAGTTGGTTTCTGAATATCGGAACCCAAACACCCATTTGCGTTGGCCATATGTATAACACACATGCGAAAATTAAGTTTATAAAAAACGTAACTAGCCTCCTGGAATCCGAAGTAAAAACATTTATTGGCGCCACTGTTTACCAAAATCCAGTAACGGACAAATAGGCACACCACAAAGGATACACACATCAGTGAGTCCGGAACTGTGCAAATACTCATGAAAAACTTATCTATAAACATCAATGTGGTTATGGATCGTTAGTTCCCGAAATCGACACAAAGTTATGGTCAAGCGCTTCTGACGATTCAAAATTCCGCCTTTGATTAATTGCTAGCGTCAACCTGGGGGGGAATAAATCGTCCCTTAGAGATGAACCGCGGCCCTAAAATCGCAGTTTATCTTCCCCCTGTACACACACATTCGCCTGTCATATGTTACGTTTGCCGAGCCTGCTCCCAGTAAACATGTACGTCCATTATTACTGTTAGTGCACATAAGTTGTACAGTTTGTAGACTAGCCAGAAGGGGGCCACGACCAGACATATTTATTATTTTTAATTCTTTATAAATCGGCCAAGTACTTTGAAATGTGAAAATGACTAAATAAAATACTAATAGTAACTAACACAATCGTTGCTCTAATAAATGACTTTAAAATGTCAGAATTTATTAAATTTCTGAAATGATTCTAATTGGTTCTAATTTCTACATTACGACGAAACAAGTCTTCATAATGATAGGGCTCCGCAATTTCTAAAGCTAAATAAACGATACCATTTACGTATCTACCTACTTGGAAACATATGTGAATTTATTGTAGTAAACAAACCAAAAATATTTCCTTTTTAATATGAAAACGAAAATAAATTAAATAAACGTTTAAATTAAACGTATACTCGATTTTGTGCCCCTTGAGGTATGGGTTAATGTACTGTATCGATCGATCTCAAATTTCAGCAATTATAAGTATTGATATAAATGAATAAATCCTGCATAAAAAATAACAGTACAAAAATAAGCACCACCATAATTGACATAATAAGAAATGTTTTACAGGATAAAAGCCCTGTTATTATTATACTACTGTGGAACTTGAACTGTAAGAAAGTACTTAATGTTGAACTTTTGCAACTGACAACTGTTTTAGTTTAAAAGATCATTTCAATCAAACAAGCAACTCAACAACACGTAGATTTCTAGTTGTATTTTGTTGTCCATATTATCTCTAACTTAAATGATATATAATTTATAATTATAACTTACCTGAAGACTGGCCGACCAACAATTATACATAGCATAATTTTCAATTATTCACAACGTCCGGTCCTTCTGCGAACTTAAAAACAAATTACACATAACCACACTTTTAACGGTAGCACACTGTATAAGTATGGAAGAAGTTTTGTACGGCTGGCCTAGCGGCGCTACTTGTCATTTACAATCTTTGAAGTGAAATCACATAGTTTGCTGCATTTATCGTTGCAAAATATTGTCGTTTGAGTAGATTTTCTGTCGTTAAAACACATATTTTGTCATTCAAATGCATATTTTGTCGTTAAGGTACCGAAAATTGTCGTGCAAACCCCTAACTTATCGAGCCGAAAAATCCCCCCTAAAATATATTGCCAATAAAATAGTCCCAAAAATCCCCAAATATAAAAAAGCTTACCACCAAAAAATCCCCCGACATACTCCCAAGCGCTTAAAAACTAAAAAATCCCCCAATCTGACACCACACTGTATATAATTTTCATCGTAAACGGGCGCCATCTAGGTGCGAAATGCTAAACTAGCTTGCAGCA
Source organism: Melinopterus prodromus (assembly GCA_964023965.1). NCBI lineage: Eukaryota > Metazoa > Arthropoda > Insecta > Coleoptera > Scarabaeidae > Melinopterus > Melinopterus prodromus. The sequence goes on from OZ030391.1 coordinate 76,852,165, forward strand.
CAGTGCGGTCCAGTAAATCATTACGATTCCGTTAGATGGCAGTATACATCAGGGGAAGTTGCAGAGACCAGAATAAAGGACAGTAGCGGGCATTTGAAGTTGCAAAAACGCTTGTGACCAAAGAAAATAAACATACATATGTCTTATATCTAACCGTTTCTGTATGCATTAAAATTTATGTCCGTACTCCTTTCAATTATAATCTACGTATTATGAAACAAGCCACCAAAGTATATTATTTAGTAATATAAAGGCAGACTGCATAAAAATATTTACTTAAAATTAAAAAAACTACCAAACTATACTATTTGGAATGATTTATTAGTCATTGAACACATCTTTATATACACTTATTTCATAGAGAAACTAAAAATGAGCATTCAACACGTTTAAACGTAAAATCACTAGAGAGAGACACGTACACACATAAAATACATAGCATACGTCTGTTCATTGAGACATAAAATAACTTAAAAAAACACATAAAATATACATCGATAAAAATCAACTTAATATCTCCTTACAATCCAAAAGATCATTATACAAAAATTATTTATAGCCTTAGCACCTATTGTTGTTAACAAGCAATACATTCCTTTATTCGAGAGAATTCAACATAAGCAATTGCTTTAAAACTTTTGTCTGCGAGGTCTCGCGTATCTCCCCAGCCAAAAACATCTCATCAACCACGGTGTACACTTTATAAAAATTAAACACCAAATCCAACTCGCAGACGTTGTGGAAGTACTCATTCAAAACCTCGACGAAATTATGTATCGCTTCCAAATAACACAAGTTATTATCATTAACATCCACGCAAATACAAAAATATAAGCCAGCGTATCTACGATACACAATTTTGAAGTTCCTAAACTAAAAACAAACGGTTAGAGGTTATTTATTCAATCGTTTAAGTACCCACCTCGACAAAATTCGTATGTTTAGCATCGCGAACAGTCACAACGGCATGTACCTCTTCTATTAATTTTTGCTTCTCGTCATCATCGAAATTCATGTACCACTTGGCCAAACGAGTCTTCCCTGCTCGGTTCTGTATTAAAATGAAACGAATCTGCAAAGAAAATAAGCGGTAAGCAAAAGTGGGTGGTACTATATAACCTATAAAAAGATGCAGTTTTTGGGGCGTTTTAGTTTACTTTATAAGGGCGTTTAAGTAAGGCTCTAATTGTCAATGAAATAACATAATGATGCAAATAGATTTAAATACGTACCATATTCGATAATGTATTGAATAATGTTAAATTTTTTGAAGATCTTGCTAACTCGACTGACAAATGACAGTTGTCAAAGCTAGGATTATTGATTTGGCGAACCTATAGAAATTAAATTCCCTCAGCTCGTCATTCCATTCCATTTCCAATCTTTCATTATGTAGTATTAACTATTTATTAAAATACAAATTATCAATAGAAAACTAAACTTGTATGTTAGTTTTTTACATGGTAAGATTACGGTAAACTTGCGTCTTGTATTTAGGAAAACGAGAGTTGGTATTATTGTACAACCAAAATCTGTAACCAAAAACCCGAATGAAAACAAACACAACGTTGGGTTGCCGAATATTTTTGAGCATTTCTGAGTAAAACACCGACAACTACAAGAAAGACATGTCTGAGCGTAAAGGTGATTGTTAAACAAATTACCCAAATTTGTCATAAAATGTCTAAATTGTTTGTTATTTTTAGGTGGTAAACGTCCACAATATAGTAGGAAACGTGTTGTGGGCGAGCAAGCTAAAGAAGTACTCGAAAGCATACAGGATGATTCCGTAATAATGAAGATGTTCCGCCAGTATGCGTTGGAATTAGACACGAAGCACGATAGATATGAACGTATTGTAAAAATCAGTCGTGATATTACTATCGAGAGCAAGAGAATAATTTTTCTTCTTCACAATACAGGCACTGAAATGTACTTTCTACGTTTGGTTTTTGTATGTTTTTATTTATTGCTCTTTTTATTACAGAGAGAACAAGAGAGAGCAGATTTTTTCTGAAGCTGATATTCGACTGGTTCAATTATTAGACAAATTTAAAGCTATTGCTCTGGAATTGGAAGATTTGGATCAATATTTATATTTGAGGGCTTATGCTAGTGGTCTCGAGGAATATATAGAGGCATTATCGTTTTACGAGTACCAGAAGAACAGTACGATATATAACGTTTCGGATATAACGTCGAAATTTGTTTTCCAAATTACCAAGCTGGACGAGTCTTTAGAAATGCACGAGATTACTCTCTTATGTCCAGCAGTTGAGATTCTGCTGGGAATTGGGGATTTCACTGGGGAATTGATGCGAAAATGCATCAATAATCTCGGATCGGGTAACGTTGACAGTTGCTTCAAGTTATGCGCGTTTGTCAGGGATATTTACATAGGATTTTTGGGTATAAATTTGACGAAGTATATGGTGTCTGTTATTTTTAATTATTTCTTTCTTATAGGGTTGAATTGGGTGGGGCACAACCCAATTACCAGAAAGTTCCACACTTTACGAGACAGCCTTTCAAAAATGGAGCTGGTTTGTTATAATATAAAAGTACGTGGCAGTGAAGTACCCAAGCATATGCTGGTTGCTGCTGTAACTTCACCCCCTGATCTTGACATGGACGAGGGCTACTACTAAAAATTAAAAAATAATGTAAATGCTGAACAAACTTTTATTTCTAAGTTGTAAACTTACGTTTCTCTTTCCTTTGTGAAATTAAGGAATATTTTGTTATATACTTTACGTTGATCAATGAAGGATTATTTTTGCAAATACACAATTTATATAAGTAATGTTGTGTTTATATATAACTGTAGGAGTAAGTAAACTTACTTTAGTAGTTAAGTTGTTAATTCCAATCGATGGGTGGATACAATGTACAGTTTATGAAATTATAAACTTCATGCTCGCAATTTATATCCCTAACTGTGTGCTCGTGAAATATACTATTTTATTAACCATGAAGAAAACTGACAAGGTTTGTCAAGAAATATTGCCTATGAAATGATTGCAGCTTTTTCTCAAGGATGATCTAGGTATTTAGGTACTATAGGTATTTTGAACTAGGCACCTCTCATACGGAACTCCAAACTCATAGCACCTATCTCACCATTATCTAACTAATCAATTAGTACGCCTCAATATTTACAATTTAAATGTAACTTTTTTGTGGCGCCATCTGTTGGATAGTCTTTGATTGATCATTAATCCGAACCTTTCGCTTGTCTTCGACAGATGGCGCAACTACGTCAAAAAACATCACAACTGTGACGTTTTATTGAGACGTTTAAAATTAAACAATACAATACCAACGTTCCCACCGATACCACACCAGCAAACAAAATTATAGGGATCGAAAGAGTAGAACTTTTTGTAATTATGTATCTCGAAAACTATGATTTTGCCAGATCATGTCCATCTATGTATAGTTCGCCAAAATTTCTATAGCAATGGTCGTGTAACCTTTTGAGAAAAATCGCTATTTATTAGACCACCAACTTCGAGCTCTTTCAAATAGGATTTCCACCTTATGAAGCTGATTTTTAGATATAGACCATTCTATGCATGTTTTGCACAGAATCGCCACGTTCGAAAGTAAACTAAAATATTTAACAATGGTTTAACATAATGATTTTTTTTAGTCTCTTTAATTATACTTTATCTAAAAATTAAAGTTCTTATGACAGAGAACATTGTGCAAAAACACCAAGGACGGCTGAAAACCGACTGGGTGGCAAGTGGCAACCCTACTGTGGATTAGTGGGTACCCCACATTAGCGATTTCAAAGCGCTTTTGACTAGTAATGTGTTTCACGAAATTAGGATAATGTATTAGTACGAGAAAATTCGTGCTTTATAGGTTCTGATGATATATTTCTATATATTTGGGTTAGTCTCAGGTAAATAAAGAGACATGGGTGGCCAAAGGGAGGTGGCAATGTGTAGCAAACATACAACCATGCATACAACGTATACTTTGCAAATTTCGACTTTATATCTCTTTATTCAGACTCTTGATTCAGTTTAGAGAAATTGGCCAGAAATCAGACTTAGAACGGACATAAAACTATAAACTTCTGTGACCACCGCTGGGCAGACCGTATCTATTGTATAATGTGAAAATATTATACTTACAGACATGGTCACCTACACATAAAATAAGTATTTTCGAGGAAAACTTGGGAATAGGTTGCATTTATATTTACAAAAGGCTGCACTAAATTTTTAGCAATTTTAGTAAATGAGGCAGAATGTTACATAAGCAAAAAGGAACAAGTTCATGCGGTGATGTAATGTAGTACAATTATTTTAATATACCCGTAACATTTTTTGTAGGATTGACATATTAATTTCCAATTACTTTTCTTTTCTAATTAATTATTAATTTTTCGGCTTTCTTCGTTTTCCTAAACTTTCAATGAGAGTCTTTTTATTTTGACGCTCTATTCTGTAGACTCGGTCGATTCCAGATACTGGTGTAAAGGTCACTATTAGCTTAATATTGTAGTGAAGGATTTAAGCTTATAGTAACAAAATATTTTACACTTTCGTTTTCGGATCATATAGTAGTGTCAAGGTTAAGTATGTTAATCAGTTTGGTTCAGTTTAGATTATTTGCTAATACCGGTTGTGATATTCGTCTGTTCGGATCTTAACGAAATGGCAAAATATACTCCGTTCGTGCTATTGTGCATTTTAGTTATATCGATCAATGCCGCAGAATTCATAGAATCGCTTACATGTGCGAATTCCCTGTGTTTAAAGACAACCCCTGAAGATTGCAAAACTGGCGAAGTATTCGCAGGGCCGCGTTAAGGCATGATAGCGCCCTAGGCATTTTTCTTTTTGCCGCCCCCTTATATAAATAAAAATTGATTCAGAATAGTATAACTTTATTAGAAAAAAAAACTTCAACTCTGGGTGACAAAAACAGAAAATATCTTATATTAGAAAATAAAAACAACAATACAAATTAATTTTCAGTTTTGGTAAAAAAATTTATGTAGTACAAAATAAATATTATATTTCAAAAGGTTTTTTTCTTGATTTTTCTTTGGCAAAATCACTTATTATGTTATCGTAACTTATATTTCTTGTAATATCATGTTCCAAGGACAAAATCGATAAAGCGTTAAGCCGTCCTTGGTTCATCTAGAATTGCTCTTAATGCTAGATAATTTTGAAAATGATCTTCCCGATGACGTATTAGCCACTGGAATTGCTAAATAAATACGCAATGCGATGTCAATATTTGGAAAGGTTTCTCTTAATCCGGTTGCCCTCAAGTACTTGCAAATTTCTAGTGGGGATTTAACTGAGTTATCTAAATGCGCTTTTAAATGAATGCATTAATGAATAAACGAAGAATCTAAATCTTTTTCATAGATATTTATCAACTTTTCTGCTTCTTTAATTATTGTTTTATTTTCCAAGTTCATATAATTGGTAAGGACGTAAAATCGTTTATTGATACGTTGGTAAGCGTCCAGGCGTCGATTCAAATCAGTAAGTGTATCAATAATGACATAAAATGTGCCGACTTTCATATCCTCTCTTGCAGAAAACTTTTCTTCACAACCAACACTGTCATCAAAATGAAGCTTTCTTCGTTTTTTTCTGCATTCTTTATACGTCTTGGGATGATTTTGTAAAATATTTTTGCTTCTTCTTCATAAATTTCAAAATTGTGTCTTATCGAGTTTAAATATTTTATAAGTGCCTCTAATTCTCGAATCAGTGCTCGTGCACATTGGCGAGCGTTAAGCGGTGAGCGGTGAGCTGTGAGCGGTGCGCGGTGAAAAAAATATTTTTAACATACGGATTATGTGTTTGTGTGCACATCAACAGAGCGGTGCGCGGTAGCGGAGAGCTGTGCCGCTCAAGCTTTAGGTTTGCTTGAATTGCAACGCTCACCGCTCAGTTGCTATTGGTTGGTTGTGAGGGAACACAGTAATAGATGTTGGAAAAGTAAGGAATGTGATATTAAGTAACATGACCATTGCTATTTACTTGAAAAGGAGGACATTTAAGAGGGCCGTCGTAATAATTCCGTTGACGGGCTGGGGGGCAAGTTAAAATAAGCAATCACATGACAAGATAATGTAACTCAGTGACGTCTTGTCTACCGAAAGTCACTACTGTTAAAAATTTGTAACTACGGTATATATGTATTACATTACACTCTTTTGCAAACACTTTCAGCATCTTGAACATCAATACACGTCATCCGAAATAGAATTTTGAGTTCTACAAATGTCAGCAAGTTTCTGAGAAATTGTAAACTTTTTATTAAATCCACTGAGTGAAAATTAACGCTTTTATTGGCCTTGTGCATAAGGATGAGTTCTGGTTGAACGGTCAAAAGAGAAGACCGTTCATGATAACGGATCGGCTTGATCTTATTGTAAATAATTACAATTTGAATTGTATTTATTATGATCAACAGAGAAAGCATTCAGAAGTAGGATAAGGAGGCCATTTAACAGGAAAAGAGGTCGTTAAGATTAATAAATTAAGATTATTAAAGAATTCTTAATCTTCAAAGAACTGATCGATACCTTCCCTTTGGAATGATAAGGATGGAATTATAAAAAAAGGACGTTACCGCCAAACTGGGATTTTTGTATGGATTTCAGGCTATAATAAAATCAAATACCTTTATACTTTTATTTAATTTATGTTATGTTTTCTTAAATATTTAAATGTACTGTTGCGATCTGTGTTTAGAAACTTGAAAAGTAATTTACAAAATCTTACTATTATTATTTTTTCTGCTTCACTTGACAATAATCAAGATCTGCATCAGCATCCGATTGTCGTACAATATTAGGTAATTCAGGCAACTGTTCTATTAGAAGTTATTGATTTTCCACTATTTCTGTCACTTGCGTTCTACCGGGAGATGTTATTTTAAATAGAAACATATAATTTTTAATACATTATTTGTTTCCAGGTGTTAAAAATTGACACCCATCGGGTTTTCGCATACGTTAATGCCACAAATTTTGAGTTATGTTGACAGTAATAAATTTGGTCAAACCAAATAATGTTTAGTAAATTATTATGTCAAACTTTGCATATCTACGGAATCGTAGTCCGTAAAATCAGTGCTGAAATTCACTATATCTGAGAAAAGCTTGGTTTACTTCATGAACAGCTTTTCTTCTCTTTTGCCCTCTTTCCAAAATTAATTTAATCAATCGTGGGGTTTTTCTTCATATACTTCTACGAACCGATGAACATCCTCGTTGTCGACCGCAAACTCACAAATTACCGCTTACCAATATGCACACAACACCGCGAGCGGTGCAACGCTCACCGCTTATCGCGCACCGCTCACCGCTTAACGCTCGCCAATGTGCACGAGTACCAGAGCCCAGGTCAAGCGCAGGATTTTGCAAATATTTATTTGTCGCGTTCATTCTTTCTAAAATATGGTGCCAAATGACAGCAGTAATGAAGTTTCAAATTCATCAATTTTTTCAAAGATTGCTTGTGCTTCATGTCTTACAGCTCCAGTTTGACTTTGATCATTGCTCAGCTCGGAAAGAGACATCTTAATTTCCTTATATCCTGTATGGAGAGCTTTTGTAGCATCCGCTCTTGCAGACCACCTAGTTTCTGAAAGGGATTTCACAACCGGTGACTTTAAATTCCTTTTCTTTAAATTCCTTGTCAAAATTTCCCATCGGTATTTTGAAGCTGAGAAAAACTTGTAAAGATTTTGCAAGAAATGAAAGAACAAAGTAGCGTTTTGACATGACTCTGCTGCAACAGATCCTGTTAAGTTGAGCAAATGTGCAGAACAAGGTACATACTCTACAAGTTTATTGTGATTTTTAATCCTGGCTTGCAGGCCTGAATATGCACCGGACATATTCGATGCATTGTCGTATGACTGACCACGGCAATCCATAATATCTATAGTATACTCTTCTAACGCAGAGGTTACTGCCATTTCTAAATCAGCAGATTTATGCCCGGCCGATGGAATGTATTTAAGAAACCTTTCAATGGGTACACCTTCAAACGAGACATATCGGACTAAAAATGCCAATTGGTCAATATGTGACGCATCTGGTGTTGAATCTACTATTATGGAGTAATATTTAGATCTCTTTAATTCCTCAATAATTGATTTTGATACCTTATTTCCCATTAAAAGTAGTAATTCCTCGCATACAGTATTTGACAAATAATTGCAATTTCCCTGGCCCACATTTCCAAACTTGGCAAGATGTTCACGTAAAAACGGATCAAATTCAGCAATGAGTTCCAAACAGCCTACAAAATTTCCATTGTGAACTGACCCAATTTTGGAATTTTCACCTCTAAGTGCAAGTCCCCTGGTTGTCAAAGTAACTATAGTCGCGACGACACGTTTTAAGACGTCACGCCAGTACTGCACTTCATTTTTATATGCATTTGTAAGAGAGCTATCTAATCGATTAATTACTTTACTTCTTGTAAATAGACATACATTGCTCGATCTGTGGTTCGGCGATTCTTCATGTTGTTTTAGTCGCGCATTAGCATTTTTCCAGTCATTAAATCCTGTAGTAAAAGAATTTTCTTCATGCTGAAGAAATAAACGGCAAGGTATACAAAAGACACAACGTTTAGATGTGGAATAAAGTAGCCAATCTCTGAATTGTGTTTCCCCATTAAGCATTTTTTTGTAGAAATGATACAATTTTTGGTTAAATACCTTTTTGCACCTGTAGAATTTTCTATAACAGCAGAGTCTACAAAATCGGCATTTGGATTTTGTTTTGGCGGATTCCTAATAACCGCTTCTATAGTCTTATCGTTAATTATCCAATTGGCTGGATCTTCCGGTATCATATATTCTACTGCTATTTTTCCTAATGATGAAGGTGATGTTTGTATTGCGGTAGTTTCAGCGTCGTCAGTGTTCGTAGTTTGTAATTGTGTCATCATTTTTGTTCTGTATTCGTAATTAAGCTGAGGTTGAAGTAGATGCAGGATTCTCAATATGTGTAGATACAGAAGTAAAAAAGGAACTGATCTTTGGAATTTTATTTAAAAGCGATTTTTCATTTTCGATTTTATCTTGTGCCTTCTTTCTATAAGCCTAGTGGTGCGGCTTCCGATTCTGTTTTTCCATATTTTAAAATTGACTACAATAATAATTGTTACCCGCCAGCAATTAAATAATAAAATTGTCGCTTACCAAATTTAGTTACTTAAGGAAACTCCAACACGAGAACACATAAATACAAAAACAATAAATGAAAAGGGAGTGTTTCCAATACGCTGTCACAATCTCGACTAATTCCCCGGGCGCATTACGTGGCATTGCGGGAATCACCGTAAGATGCCTGACATTACAGCAGGGAACTCAAGTCAACAGAAAAAAGAAAAATAGGTACTATTTATTATTATTCGGCCGTAATAACGCCTCCTACAAACCAGCAACGAACAATTGTGTACGTACCTGTACACCATACACTCCGTTCTGTAGGTATACGAATTTTATATCTACGATATTCGACATAAATTTATAAATTTTGTTTTTAAAGAAAACTTGCCGCCCTAAAAAAGGCTGCCGCCCTAGGCAGCTGCCTCACTCGCCTAATGGATAAATCGGCCCTGAGTATTCGTACCGAGAAATAGAATCGACGAATGCTGTGGCCGCTGTGAAAAGGCCGTTGTAAACGGGATTACCGAAACGTCAACAGAATCGCTTATATGTGCGATTTCCGTGTGTTTAAAGACAACCCCTGAAGATTGCAACGCTGGAGAAGTATTCGTACCGAGAAATAGAATTGACCGATGCTGTGACCGTTGTGAGAAAGCCGTTGTAACCGGGATTGCCGAAACGTCAACAGAATCGCTTATATGTGCGATTTCCCTGTGTTTAAAGACAACACCTGAAGATTGCAAAGCTGGAGAAGTATTTGTACCGAGAAATAGAATCGACCGATGCTGTGACCGTTGTGAGAATATTGTGACGGGGAATGGCGATAAAATTACAGAATCGTTTTTATGTGCGATGTCCATATGTTTAAGAACAACATCTGAAGAATGCAAACCTGGAGAGATATTTGTAGCGAGAAATGGAATTGACCGATGCTGTGATCGTTGTGAGAAGATTTAATATATAAGTGTAAGGTGCTTTGTAGAAAATATCTTAAATGTAAAAACTACTGACAAAGTACTAATAAAGGATGTAATGACATGCAGTTTCTATTGGTTGCTAGTTAAATGGAGAAATAGTGCAGATTACTGTGCTTTCTAATAATCCATTGAAAAGTCGTTGAATTGCAAATTATTCGGAGATATTTTGATAAAAGCAAACAAGCCATGTTTGAAATATGGCCATAACTTTATTATTTAAGTTTTAATTTGCCATATTTTTCAGAAGCTTGTTTGGTCAACGAAATCTCTGAAATCAAATGAAACCTTTTATTCATTTTTGGATTCAGCTTACATTTTAGTTGGTTCACTTGTTATTAAAAGTAACGTTTGTTGTATGTCTTATCGTGTTAAGAGCTGTTTATTACAGACTTGGACTGATCAATAAATATTCATTTTTGTGGTGTAAAATAACAATCAATAAAGTAATTAATCTCGATTCCAGTATTTACGCTTTCTAGAATCTCTTGCTGTGCTGCAAACTAAAATTAAGATGCGTCTTAGCATCTACGGCAACATTAATTACAATAAATACTGTAGAAGTATCTTAAGAAAACATGCCTGATTATTATAAATATTAGTCTGAACTTATACATAACCATGTAAACGCAAAATGAAAAAAAAAACGTTTCAATGGCAAAGCAAACATCCGTGTATAATTAGAATTATTCATTTTGTATTATCACTTAAGCTTTTAGAACCTTACGAACCGAAGAATATTGTTGAGAACATTCTGATTTGCTTTGCGCTCATCAACCGCCATTGCAGTTCAATTAGCACTCATAAATAATCAACTTCGTTAGTAATTTATATCCTGTTGTATATTAATTGTGCTTAGATACCTTCGAGCGTCATTGTCAGATATACAATAATATATTTTATAAACCATTTTAAAGACGTGTACTATGAACAGTTATAAAAAAATTCAAGGTTAAAATATTATCGTGTGTGTATATAAAAGGAGTTTAATGTGTTTTGTTTGTTCCCATCAGTTTGATCATTGCGAGACAACGGTCGTACAGTGATCGTTTATATTTTATTATTTAAATTATCACTAAATATAATAAACAATGATCAAGTCTGCTTTGTTGCTGCTTTTGTTGGGCATTTTGGTCGCTATTTGCTACGGTAAAGTAATAAGCGAAACAAGTCCCTGCGCTGCTGTGCTGTGTTTGAATAGACAAGCTGAGGATTGTAAGCCAGACGAAATATTCTTGGAAGCTAACGGACAAGATCGCTGCTGCAGCTTTTGCCAACAAATTTAACAAATGTAAGTACTACAGTACTAGTCTTTAGGATTTTTGTGTACACCTTTGGTTGGGCATAACAAATAACATACAAATTGTGCCCATCGATATAGTACCGCCTCGGCAGTTATTCACGTTCAAAGATGAGTGAATTGTTTTTCTTTAACAAACTTTATCTTGCTTTCTATTGATCTATTAATTCTCTATAAAAAATGTACATACATCTGTGAAGCACAGGTGGTCGATTTCATAACAAAAACAATAACATTGGCATACAGATAAATCCATGGCCATTTCTGAGATATGTCCATCTGAAGGACATCGAATAAGTTTTTTACGGAAATGCATAAAAGTTATCGTAACTATGTTCTCAAATCTACGCTAGGAAAGGATGCTAGATTTGGAGAAATCTCATAAAAACAAGAAAGAACAAACAACTACAATGTATACCTGCATTGTCAAGACTGGTAATGATATAAAACACTTTTTTCATGTGAAGAACATATGTCGAAAACGACCAACTTTTGACTACCACGTGTTGTTTGTTTTTTATTATAATATATGATAAAAATTCTGTATATTTTCTCCACTCCAAAGGTGACCCATGCATACAATGTTTGTACATGTGACACTATCTTCGCTGTTATTGGTCTAACGACAATGAAGCTTACCTTCTGCTATCCTTCTGATAGGTATACCTCGGAAATTGTCAAGTTTTAACTGCATGTTATTAAGTTATTGTTTTTAATAACATAGAATATTATGCTCCATCATGTTTTCAAAGACTTGGATGGCGTAAGGGTTTACCCAGCATATACTTTTCCAGACATATAACTGGAAAATTACAACTCGTACGTAAACTATGTGCATTTTTTGTACTTATTGCAGTGTGTGACAACGTATTTTTTAGGCATACACCGTTTAGATTTGGTCTGATTTCCAACCAATATTGAAGAATTTTTATTACCTTGTAATATTATGATCTTATACATAACCAAAGTAAACTCAAAATAACAAAAACGTGTTTCAAGAGCAAAGCAAACATCCGTGTTTTAGAACCTTACGAACCGTGGAATATTGTTGAGAACATTCTGATTTGCTTTGCGCTCATCAACCGACATTGTAGTTCAATTAGCACTCATAGATAATCAATGTCATTAGTAATATATATCGGGTGGTATATTGATTGTACTTAGATACCTTCAAGCCTCATTGTCAGATATACAATATATTTTATAAACCATTTTAAAGACGTGTACTATAAACAGTTATGAAAAAATTCAAGGTTAAAATATTATCGTGGGTGTGTATATAAAAGGAGTTTAATGTGTTTTGTTTGTTCCCATCAGTTCGATCTTTGCGAGACAACGGTCGTACAGTGATAGTTTATATTGTATTATTTAAATTATCACTAAATATTATTAACAATGATCAAGTCTGCTTTGTTGCTGTTTTTTTTGGGCATTTTGGTCGCTATTTGCTACGCTCAAGTACTAAGCGGGACAATTCCTTGCGCTGCTGTGCGGTGTTCGAATAGACATGCTGAGGATTGTAACCCAGACGAAATATTCTTGAAAGCTAACGGACAAGATCGCTGCTGCAGCTTTTGCCAACAAATTTAACATATGTAAGTACTACAGTACTAATCTTTAGGATTTTTGTGTACACCTTTGGTTGGGCATAACAAATAACATACAAATTGTGCCCATCGATATAGTGCCGCCTCGGCAGTTATTCACGTTCAAAGATGAGTGAATTGTTTTCTTTTAACAAACTTTATCTTGCTATCTATTAATCTAATAATTCTCTATAAAATGTACATACATCTGTGAAATACATCTGTGACATACATCTGTGATCGATTTCATAACAAAAACAATAACATACAGAGAAATCCATGGCTATTTATGAAATATGTCCTTCAGAAGGACATAGAATAAGTGTTTTTTTATGGAAATGCATAGAAATTAGCGTGACTATGTTCTCAAACCTACGCTAGGAAAGGATGAGAGATCTCATAAAAACATGAAAGAACTAACAACAAGAATGTATATCTACATTGACAAGACAGGTATTTATATAGTCATGATTGTCCGTAAATAACTCGACACCGATGTGGACTTTTTGCACGTTATTCGTAATGCCCAACCAAAGGTGTACACAAAAATCCACCTATACCTATCTGACCCCAAATTCAAAAGAAAAAATATTAACAATCTAAATGCACTAATATCAGTGACGGCTCGTCCTCTATAAATATGGGGGTTGCAGCTTTTATAGGTAATAGTTTTGTGGAACATGTTTTATACATAAATATCTATTATTTCACACTAAAAACGTACTCCTTCTTAATTCTCTAATAGAAGAGTACTCCTCGCTACGCTCGTCGTGCCCAAAACAACTCGTGCGCCAATTTGACGTCTTATAAAACTTGTATACATGATCATAAAGTGACATTTTACATCTTAGATTGCGGGGCATAAACTGCTTCTCAACGCCCGCGAGGGCGTGGCTTAAACTTGAAATGTGGCTCCGTAATGACCATAATGACAAAAGACACACAATATAACCCAAACATTGTTCAAATTAATTAGTGAATCGATTGAAATAGATTTAATTATTAACAACAAACTGTTGCTTGAAGGTACGATTTCCATTTGCTAGAATCATTCTCTATAATAAAGCACTCCCGTGTGGTCTGTCTATATGCTCAGTTTCTCTAGCGAAGATGGTTAACCGCAGCCCCAAGACACCTATACCGTACGACCTCCATCGTGTGCGAATCCATACCCCGCTCTCCCCTCCCCTAAAAATATTTGCTTATTTCCTTTCAGTATAATATGGTATGCAGTACCTTTCAAATAACATTAATAATATTTACTCTTTGCCAAACTCAAAATATCCTAGCACGGATAGCTGACACCTACACAAATTTAAATGACGCAAATTGCAGGTACATCAAATTGTAAAATGTCGCTAAAATTACTATACTCGTAAAACCACCAGAACAATAAATGTTACCAAGATGAAAACTGTGAGCATGTCACTTTAAATTTAAGGGGATGTGGTGCAATCGGGCATTAGGGTTTAGTTTAACTCCTTTCTAAACAGAACTTTTGAAAATTAATATTAATTTTGTTAACAAATAACCCGTGCGAAAAACAGTAGAAAACGTTATTGAAACATATGGAAACTAGTAAATTTACACAAGCAAATAAAATGAGCATTTTTAGCCCCAATACCAACAATGTTTGATATTTATTAATAAACATTAATTAATAAAACTGATCTTGTCATCTCGCATTTTCCTAAGTTGTTTATATTTTCAATGTGTTTGTGCAAGAAAAGGTAATGTGATAGTGTTAAAATCTTTTTTATTTTGATCGAGGGGTCGTGCTACTCTACTACGTGACCCAAACACACCTTCCTAATTATCTTAAGTTTTCAACACAGGTACTATATATTTATACTTTTAACCTATCAAAAACAATGTTGATAGCCTAATTAAGCTATAATAAAATATCACATCTATAGGCATGTTTGTCCTTGATTAGTTGGGACGTAAACACATACAATTAAACATATAACCTCGTACAAATGAAGCTTACATAATATTATATTATGGTTGTTTAATGTTCAATTTAAATTGGCTGCATACTTTTATAACAAAGTATCTCAAAAAACGCAAAATTATACTAGCACATATTTCATGTAATACGCAACTAGAAACGACATGATAAGTCACGTGTGGAGTGCTATTGTTTCCAGTCTGCTGAACAATAAAGTAGCCGCTACAATGGCTATATTAACACGTAGCGAAATCAAAACATCACGTTTGGGTGTTTTGACAAAACAACACCAAGGGACTATTGCGGCCATTTTCTAAACAGGGAACAGGATTTCGTTTGAAGTCAACCGAAAGTAATTCGCGTCACTTAATTTTGCACATAAATCCATAAGTTTCCATAAACAGTTATTCTAAGGATAAAAGTTCTAATGTATTGCATGTCATTTCGTTGCCGTCATCGAGATATACAAAAAAAGGATAAATTCTTTGAATTTTTCAAAACTGAATCAAAACTTGGCCTTCCGAAATGGGGTGGCAAAATGTATACAGTGAGCGCGTACAGTATGGAAACATGACAAACTCTGAAACCGCTTGGTATTTATTGATTTACTTGCGCTGAATATGAATCTGAGCTTGAAAGTTACATACCACGTCAGGTTAGTGTGTTTTTTGTTGTTACATTTATGGAGGCGTCCGCACACCACTTAAAGAATCGCTGTAATTACTTCGAAAACAATTGTTAACAATATTTCAGGATTTCAGATAAAAGTGCAAGGATTACGATGAGATGTCTAAGGATTACCATTTTCAGATGTCTAGGACAATGGGTTCCGCTGGTATAAAATACAAAAAATTATCAAATTTCTCGTTTTTTTACATTTCTACGCCACTTTTTTCGGAAACCTTACGCGATTTCATATTCAACTCGCAAAAGTTTACTGTCTTTTGGATTCGCAGGGCAAGTTAAAATGTTTACCTCTTTTTATTGATGTTAACATCCATATTCGACCGTCTTGTATGTATCGACTCGACGACTTTTGTGTGCAAGTTTAGTGACAAATGGGATAAATCAAGCCAAAATATGAACAATATATCTCAATAACTACTTCTTTCTTATATTGATCATTTGATTTAACAAAGTTTTTCAATGAGTTAATAGATCAGTACATGTGCTATCGCGTCACATAATAATCTACTATCTTGATTAAGAAAACTAGGTTACTCCTCAATAAAAGCCAAAAATCGCGGTGATGTAACAACAATATTTACATTGATAAACCGGAAACGTTCAATCAAACCATATTCTCACAATTAACCATATTTAAGCCAACACTTTATCTATTCAATTCTATTACGCAGCACTTCTACGTTATTCGCATAAGATAACAAGAGCTAAACAGTCAGTAACAATTTAACATCAAATGTTAAACAACTCGAGACGAGTCGCAATTATGGAAATTACATCAACACAACATATTTGGCTTAATTCGCGCTTGTAATCAGGTCGGTCTTCTGTGGGTCACATCAGTTGGTAGTGGAGGAAGGGCATGCCAAAAATATAAATAATGTTAGTTGTCTGGTCAGTTGTTTAGTCGTTATTTGCCATCATGGAGATGCCGAAGATTGCTCTTCTGTTAGTTCTGATTGTGTGTGCAGTTTACTCTCAGGATACAGAAAGTTCTGAAGAGGAATGTGAACCAGGCACGTGCGACAGAGTGAGGTGTTATGATGTTACACCTGAAGCGTGCGATCCTGCTAGTGAGGTCTTCGTGAAGGCTGGTGATGGATGCAACTGTTGTAATGATTGCATTGCTATAGAGAAGGTACAATATAGTTACTCAGTTTTGATTGTCGTAAACGACCACTGTGTAGGCCAACGCGGCCTGGATTTCTATAGCTTCATTTGAAATCAGCGGCTACAGAAATGTCGGTTCCTTCAAATATTTTACGGATACCATGACACCAAATGGATCTATATAATTTTGTGCGGATTAAGTTAATCAACATAGAAATAGAATTTGGCCTCATTTCCATATCTTTTGTATGTTGACCAAATATCTTACACATTTTATTTAGATAAATTTTGTTCTAGTACAGATTTATTTAAGCTATTCATAAAATTATGCTTTGAAGGACACTGTAAACTTATTGTGGTTAATTATTGTGTTTAATAGTTGTCACAAAGCTAACATAACACATGATAAATTGTGGATACACAAATAATACATAACTTGAATGGAAACCTTTAAAAGTTGGTAAGGTCGATTTTTTGAGATCTGTAACTCAATTAATATGAAATCGAGCTCTCTTGTAACAGGTAAATAGTCACACGTTATATCAAGTTCATTTACTGAAAATATTTA
Organism: Melinopterus prodromus; assembly: GCA_964023965.1. Lineage (NCBI taxonomy): Eukaryota > Metazoa > Arthropoda > Insecta > Coleoptera > Scarabaeidae > Melinopterus > Melinopterus prodromus. Next base: position 76,869,512 of record OZ030391.1, read on the forward strand.
TTACATATGTCGTCATCAACAGTTTGTTTAGCTATTTAACAGCCCTTTCTTTTACAAAACTTACGTAGAAAATAAAAAATAAATATGACGTTGTTTGTGAATCAACAATAAAAAGTCTTACATGGTACATGTTTATAAATTTAACATAAAAGGCATTAATTAATTACTTACTTCCGATGAATCGCTAAAGCAAGCTTTAATTTAAGCTAACATCTAAATAGTATTCTAGAAGAAACGACAAAAAGAAGGGCTAAATGAATGAAATGATAAAAATTGTTTTTGTCATCAAATTAATTTAAGATAGTAGTAATATGTTATTCTGAGTTAAATTCTCCAGGTATTTTCTAACGCCATACTTTATGTCTCCAAGTCAGCTTCTATGACTTTTTATATTCACTTATCTACCTTTGGCAATTGTTTAGCGAAAGTTTTTTAAATCATTGGTGTAATTTATTCCACAACGCTCTCATTTTCCATTGCTGAAATATTATATACAAAATATTTTCTATAAAAAAAGTTAATAAGCAAATACCTTTTAGTATAACAAATAGTCAATTATTTAGTCAATTTAAGTCAATTTAGTCAATTATAACATGTAGTCTTTCAAATTACAGTTGGTAATAATATGTAGTACTTCAAATTCAAATTACCTCAGCACGAATATTCAGACACAAAATTTTAATGACGCCAACATGAAATTGTAAAATGTCACTAAACTTACTATAAAATCACAACAAAAATAAACGTTGCTCAGACAAGTTAATTTGTATTTTTTTGCAGTGACAGATGTCATTCAACAAAAATTACATTAATTGGCTACTAAAATTAAAGTGTGACTTTAAATTTAAATGGATGTGGTGCACTTGAGCATTAGGGGTTTCCTTAACACTTTTGCTAAACATCTGTAAATTTTAAAATAAATAATACATATAAAACATCCAACAATGTCAGTTGACATTAATAATATACATTAATTAATCAAACTAATCTTGGCATTCTCTGTTCGAGAAGTTGTGCCACTCAACGTTATCCTAAAACCCCTTCTTACAAAATAATCTTTAATTTTTAACACATATCATAAATCCGATATAGTGCCTATTCACTTTTAACTTATCAAAAATAATGTTGATCGTCTAACTCTTCTAATTAAGCTATAATAAACTATTATATTTATAGGCATGTTTGTCCTTGATTAGTTAGGACTTCTTAAGATAAACGTAGATGAGGTCAACACATGTTTATTGGGCAATCTGCATATCATGAATGAATACATCATACACATAGATATTTCCACAGAATAACCAGAAGCGTAACTTCGTGTCGGCACCTTTGATCTCGATAGCAACAATCTTTCTGACCTTGAATACCATCCGCTAGTATTGACGACACAAAACGTCGTGACGTAGACATGACAAGTCACGTGTAGCGTGCTATTGTTTGCAATCGACTGAACTATAAAGTAGCCGCTGCAACATCTATATTACCGAGTAGCGAAATCAAAACTTCGCATTTGGGTGTTTTGTCAAAGCAATGCCAAGGCACTATTGCTGCCATTTTCTGAACAGAAAACAGGATTTGTTTAGAAGTCAGCCGAAATTACGACGCATCACTTACTTTTGCACATAAATCTATACGGTTTGAGGGGGCAAAATGTATATAGTGACATCAATAAAATGCGCTAGTTTAGTGGTGAGAAGTACTGTCCGCCAGAAAACTTGCCATGTGTAAACCATAGGAAAATACTCAACTGGAAAGTTTGCTTTCCTTTGGTTTAGACAGGGCAAGTCTAGTGGCTGACAGAACTTCTCATCACTAAACTTTCCACAGGGTCTTTTAAGCACCGTTCAGGCAGCTAAACGGTGGTTAAAAGACTATTTTATGATTTATTATAGGGGGCAAAAGTTGTTATCTGATCATGTTAAGAGTTTTACTGTTTCTCATTGATGCTTAAAAGTATATATTTCCATCTAGTAGGTATAGATCCAATAATTTTCGTTTGGAACTTTAGTAACGAGTAGAACAAATTTTTAAATTTGATAACGAAGATGTAGTTAAAAAATTGGAGTTATGAGTAGCCAAAATTAGAAAATAACGGAACGCAATAGGTGTTACCTGTGCGAAATAAAAACAGGTTAAAACCGTTCCCAGTATTGTTAATTTTTCTAATTTATTAATCACTGATGAAGACCTGTTTATCGTGATAAGATCAATAGGGAGAATTTTGAAAAGATACCTTTTTACTCAACCTTACACTCTACAAAGTCACAATTAATTTTACACCCACTTTCAACAATTCTACGTTTTCAACAGCAATTGTAGGAGCTATTATTTTTGTATAATAATATAATAATATATAAACATAATGAATTTTAGTGCCCTACTGTGTTTTTTTTTTGGGTGATGGTATTGATTGGTGCTCTTGATATATTATTTAAAATGCTATAATTATGCGTCACACAGAATCTCAGCTTTATCCTATTTTCATTTAGATTTCTATAGTGTGCGAAAACGAGTTGTTGATCTGCAGTAAAAAACTAAGCAAGGATTTTTTGACACCTAAGGGTGTTTTTTTCATGGTCACATATATTGTATTGACAAAACTACATTAGGCTGTACTCGACTGTCAGGAAACCATCAAAATCGGCGAATGGCAAATCTACTTAAATCGCTTAAACACATTCTAAAATATTATATTTGTCCGCTTGTGATATCAATAGATTAGAATTGACTTTATTCTGAGACATATATTTACAACTGATCATATTTTGATCTTCCTTCTAGAATGGTCAGGGACAGTTTGAGAACTGTCCCTGATCATACTGAGGTATTATGGGGGTTCTTGGTTTCTTCCAGTTCAAAATATATGTTTGGGTAAACATCATGTTGTTTTCAAATAAATTTACGTTTGACGAAAGTATTGCGTATTAACCTTATAGTATCGCCGATATTGAGTGACCCCAGTTGAATCACAATTGTCAATACAAATGCAAAATAATTATTTTATCTTATATTATAATTACCATTCTAGCTTAATGCTAATTTGTTTTATTTATTGTTACAGTATCACAGTCCAATAGGCAGCAATGCGAAGAGGAAGCAATGGTAGTAACTGTCATTTGTCTAATTATCATATTATGTGAATCAAATCTATTGTAATAATTTAAGTTTAATAAAATACATATTTTATTTTAACCATTGTATGATATGAAGTCTGCAATATCTATAATATTGTCACGAGCAGTGAATTTTCGCTCGTCGGTGTTATTTTTATGCCAGTAGACTATTTCACAAATCCATCAGCAGAACAGGAAGCGAATCATGTAATAATAAGTAGTTCGTGTTTACAGTTTTTGTTCTGTCAGGAACAGATATGCCCATTGAATTGAATTTAGTTAATAATTTTCAATCTGTTGTCATCTAAACAGATCCATTTTAAAATTTCTGTTGTCCAGTTGTGTGCTATACAACTAATTGATTTACTAAATATGTTAGTTAAAAACTAAAGTCAAAAATAAGAAAATAAAAAAATATATATATTATGTGTATTACCATTATGCAAGAAAATGCTCTAGAGTCAAAATGTTGTCAAAATAAGAACTCGTATATTCCTAAATAGGAACTTTTACACACTTTCAAAGTTTTAAAAAATCAATCAAACAAGTTAACCTTTTACGTCGCAAAATAAAACCAAACATTTTCTTACATAGCCTTTTGGTATTAATTTTCGACCATTTTTGTACATTCTTGTCTTATCAAAATAAGGCTATACGTAAACAATGCAACTTTGTAACGCTACCTGAGCAGTACCAACATATATGCGTTCACTGCTCAAGTAGAAAAACATAGGTATAAGGCATCATCACTTCAACCAGAGTCGGTAAGAAAAACTCTATGAGTTAATAATATGATGATATTCAAGCGGGATGTAAATTTTATATAAATCAAAAATTACAGCCACAACCTGGATTTGAACCAGGGACGTTTGCTCTCCCATCTGAGCTACTGAGGTCTATGACATTTGTTAGATATAATTGTCATAAATCAAGGAAAGGAAGTAGTGGGTAGGTACTACCAAACATTTTTCATTTTATTTTTTTTATTTTTTTTTATTTGTAAATCAGTCTGGATATGACAATCCGTTTGTTGGTGTAAACCCTACTTCCAAAGTAGATGACATTTGATAGGTGTACAAGATAGGTTAGTGATTGGTAGTAACCACTAGTTTTTTTTTATTTATAACAATTATACCTAACAAATGTCATAGCCCTCAGTAGTTGAGATGGGAGAGCATTGTGCTAGAAACGCGAAGGTCCCTGGTTCAAATCCAGATTGTGGCTGCAATTTTTAATTAATTAAAAATTTAAATCCCGCCTGTATATCACCAAATTATTATTAACCAATAACATTCAATTGACAAAAGATTTCGTTAAACATTTTCATTTGAAAAATGTTCCGATACAAACTCCAGGTAATTTTTGTAGTCCGACTATGACTAGAAAATCTGTGTGAAATAAAAGTCTTATACATGTAATATGATTAAAAATTTGATGCAGGATAATAAGAACGACTCAACATTAAATTTAACTAAGAAAATAAACGCACTCCCAGCGAAAATGACAAACAAATAAATTAATAAATTAAATTGCTATTCTTGTATTTATTTTATTACAGAGATTTTTTTTGAAATACATATTTTTCAGTGATCAGTGAATATCGAATCAAATTAAACACTAATGCTGAATCGAGACACTTATAACAACCAGTAGGAGGTCATAACGAATAACAAAAGTTTCATTGGTTGCCAGCGAACTTGTTGGCGAAAAATTAAACTAACTTAATCTATTTGTAAATAATAAGATGTCAAAAAAGAAAGGTATTTATCGGACCAGAAATAAAAAAGTTATGACAATATTTACAACATAGTTTCTTTTTGTTTTCTAAAGACATCTCCCAAACCATTAGGAATTCAACTGTTTTCTCATCACAGAAATTTCTCATTAATATCACAAGCACATTAATACAAAATAAAATAAATTCAAATAAAACCAAATAAAAACAACAAACAAATAATATTTAAACAATAGTTGTGAGGAACACAATAGCTCACGCTTTCCTTTAAGCGCGCCATAGTTGCGGTCTAGACGCGTAGTTGAGGTAAATTACGGTACTGCAGTTCAGAGTTATAAAATTCAAATATTGGTAATAATACTAGTAATTCGATTCGAGTACTAGAATTGTAGTCAATCATGTGGTGGTCAAAGCTTCTGCTTGTTGAAGTTACAGCCATTTCACAGTATTTACACAAGATTGCGTTTAATCCTTTATAAAGGGAGGAAAGGGACCTTACGTTATTAAGTCGGTAGTAAACTTTAACTTAGATAGCAACCATAAAAATATCGTAAAATCGCTAGAAACTACCAACTAGAAGCGAGGAAACGTGCATACGTCAATATGCTCGATATACTCCACCATATAAAGCAGTCATATAACCCAACATATTTGATTCTAAATTCAAAACAACACTTCTGGCTGTAAGATATTAAATGTATTAAGTTGTGATATGGCAATGATGTAATATGAGGAAGTCATTTCGGCGAGAGAGATCATTTCTTGAACGACGAAAGTTCACCCCTTCCATGTGCAAGTTCGTGGTCCCACAAAGTTACCCAAGTTTGTCAAAATAGCAAAACCAAATAGCGGAGCTCAACTTACTTTGATTAGGGAGACGGCGGTTAATATATCAAAATTACCATTTTCGATAAAGTTTGTACGATACGGGTCTGTTGAATTATATCATTTGGTTTCGTAGAAAAGATTAGCGTCATCTTTACGTCGAAATCATTATAACTTTGAATACGTGTTTTATAATTATTAGAAATATAAAATGAAAAACAAAACAAAATACTTCCGGTGTTGACTACTTCGGTGACAGTTACCGAAATGCCCATGTTCCGTCAACATCCTCTGCAAAAGAAACCAAAATATATATGGGTAACCATTTTTAATTGCAAGTGCAACAAGGTTAAAAATAATGGAGGTCTATATTCGTAAATTGTCTAAAAAGAAGTTGATCAGTTTGGTTTTGTTCAATGCGAAGACTGACATTCTGACAATACTGTCAATAGAATCAAAACATGTGTCAAATCCTAGCTAACAATTTTTTTTTAATTTTTAGTGCAGACACGACCGAATTCAATTAAATAGAATTTGCTCATGCTGCTAAACTATTAATTATACCAAAAAAAATTTCTTATTAATTAACTATTTTGACGAAATACTCATTTGCAAAATCGTTGAAAAATGCTAAGAGTAAACCTCCAGTTCCTTTGGACCCTTTTGAACAAAACTTCTTTCAGCTCTGATTAGTCATGAAACTTCTAAGTATGAAGTTTCGTCACGATACTTTGTCATACTACGTATGATAAAACAAAAATCAGGTTACTATGTGACCCCTTTAAGGTTTGTAAGAAATTTGGTTCACTTGGCATAAATTTGTAAAAATTACCAAAATGCTTGACATTTTGCACTCATTTTTTAATTTGTTTTTTTGAGTCCGAATTCGTATTCAGTGCAAATTACTCGCTCCAAAACGAATTTTTATGTTCCATTCAGAACATCCATAATCCACACAGTCACCAATATTTTATTAATTTCAATTGATTTTTTTTTCTCGAAAATTTTCTGTATATGTAACGCCATGAAATGTTAACGCGTCCGTTAAGACAATTGAATGATCTTCCCAAATCAGTAACAAAAATATGGGATTGCTATTTCTAAATGTCAACGACGTAATAGGTCTGTAAAAATTGAAAGTCGGATATTGAATCACACGAAAATGAGTATTTTGCTATTTCAAAAAGGACGCGTTCGAAGGTTTTTATTAAAATAACAAAACCGGAACTGTTTTGACATCGGCATGTATTATTATTACTTTGTTTGACACAGAAGGCATTTTTAAAGAATACAGCATATTTTGTAAACTATTTGTTAGCAAAAGAAGTTAAGAGAGTAACAAGAAATACTTTTTCACCATTTTATTAAAAACAAATATTTGTTTAATGAAGATACGAGGTATAGCAGGTTGGACAAAGAGATGTAGCGTAATATATAAGACAGAACCTAATAAAATGTTTGGTGTACGTATAGTAGTGACCAAAATCAGTTCAAAAGTCAAAATCAAATCCTGTATACTCGGTTGCGGACACTAGTGTATTTTTAATATGTATGTCTCTTGTATTTTCTCCCAGATCTTTTAAAACACTACGTACGCTGCGCATAAAAAATGAGTGACGGACGAAAAAAAAAATTCCGTTTTTTACTTTCCTCTATTACTATTTTGTCAGGTAAAGTACATAATACATATGTATAAACGCGTGTCCTAAATACGCATTACGTAAGCTATCTTCTTTTAGATTTTGTCAACAATGGTTGAACTGGATTGGTGTTTTGTATTTCTTACACAAAGACCATAGGCCAGACATTTCGAGCGCAATTGCTGTTAAGACACTTTACGAGAAATAAAATCCTGGCATTCGAACTCGAGGTAAATTTTAGAAATGGGGGAGAAATCATACACGGGCCTCAAATCACCAATGTCGTCGTTTCGGGGTTGTTAGCACCTGGTTGTTAGCCACGAAGAAAAAGTCTGACCATTTCAGGATGGCTGTCCGGTTAACTACCTAGAATTTAACGAATGAAAAAAGCTCTCCGACCATATTATAAAAGTTAAAAGTTAAGTTCGCTCTACACACGAAACGATAACTTGTAGCAAAGTTTCATCGAATATGGTCTGCGTTGATTATCAGTATACATTAGCCAATCACTTAAAAAATAATCCACTGTTCAGAAACAGATTGAGATTTTTAGCAATAAGTCTTAATAGACACTTTTTCTGAAAATCCAGAAATGATTGAATCTATGAATTCAAAAAGTCCTGCGGAAGGTTATGCGAAAATTAAATAAACTATTTTATCTGATCCGACAAAATAGATAGTAGTTTACGGAAAATAGAACGGATCATATATTTTAATTTTTGCTTTTCAATCAGAGCTACGTTTAAGATAATCATCCTGGAGATATACTGTTTTTCAATTCAATTTGAAAAGAGCGAACATTTTGACCAATATTTGTTTATTTCAAGTATTCAACCAATAACTTTAGATGAAACTTGTTGTCAGATTTTTAGAAATCAAAATGACTGATTCAATATGGCAATTAAAAACATAAAAATGTGTCGGGTCCTTATGAAACTTATTGTATGTGACATTTGACGAAAATAGATTCTTGAAGCCGATTCAGGGGGTAAGACGCCGTACGCTATGGGAAGTAACATAGGATAGAGGGCTGCGACGCGGACAGTTGGGTCCGATAAGGGTGATGTAAAGTATATTGGAGTTACATGGAACGTATTTTAGATAATATTTGAATATTTCAGATTCCAAATATAATGTCAGATTTTTAGAATAAATTGAAAATTGCGGATTAAATATTTCGATTTCCTTTAAGCACCGACCTGTATGAAACTGAAATTCATGTGATATTTTCTAATCTCAATCTTAAGTTATATTATCAACATTTAAAATGGCTGATCTAATATCTCGACCAATCTAGCCTTAATATAAATCTTAATTTAAGCGATATTTGAATCGCAATAATTGCAAATTTTAAGTTAAAAGTGTCATATTTTATAATTAGTCATTTTAGGTTTGACATAAATAACAACGCCTATGAAAATAATACCAATAGATTCAGCAAAACGTCCTGAACATCATATCAAAATGTTTACTGAATTTTGGATGATATTATTATTGAAATTAAATAAAAACCAAAGGTGGTGTCCAAAATGCAAATATAATATATTTCTTTTATTTTAATTTTATTTATATCTTAAATTGTTCAGGACTTTTCGAACTCACCGATTCAATTGCAAACAAAATATTTTCTCTTCCAACCCCTACAAATTAGTTTACGGCGATGGTCTCAGTGGAATTTTCTCCTTATTTACAACTGCAAAACAAACCAAACAAAAGAAAATTCATATTTTCTCTATTGCCGGCGATAAAAAACTCGTTATTATAATTATAATAACAAAATAGAAATATAAAAATCTTCTTACTGGATAGGACATTGTTAAAGCTTTAACATTAGTTGAAATGATAACTTGGTAACAATTTCTATCCAATCAAATTTTTTTCCACGGCGCCTACATTCAGTCAGCGCTGTTTACCTTACATCTGTTTACCTGGTTAAATTTTAATATCTCATTCAATAATCAAGCAATTTTAATGAAACATTAAAAAGCCGTTACTTTGTTCGACTGTTTAACAATACATTATTTACAATTTCTTTCACGCTCCAACCTTGGTGATAAAAGAGCATAGCCAGTAGCTCGTTCGGTTTCGGTCCTGATGGTACAGCTTTTTATTTGTTGTGTCCTTCATTACTGAAAATTCACAATATATATACAGTACCTACGTGTATTATGTTTTGCTGCATTATATTTTAAGGTGCTTAAAATATAATGCATATAGTGCTCCAAATGGAATTACAGCTTGAGACGTGCATGTTTGTTCAACTACAGGTAAGTGACATATTATAAGATTAATCACTGAGAGTTATGAGTAGAATAAAAAAGTGCGAAACATTTATTACACGTCAATACCGACATATATATCTCAATTGGTGCAGTGTTCAAAACGTCTTATGTCGGGCTTGTTTAATATACAAAAGGATTGTTAAGACTATTTTAACAGCTTGGGAAACAGATGAACCTTGTGGTTGTTAACACTAAACATTCGCGACTATAGCTTATACCATATGTATATGGTGATACGTATTAATGTCTTAGATCTTTTTCTGTTATATACAATTTTCAATATTTTGTTCTACGTAGAAATGTTCAGATAATCTACAGCTAGAATATATTTTTGAGTTAATTGTAGCCAAGTGGTTATCTATATGTATCTCATAACTTTTTGGTCGTAAGTTGTAACACATTGTGGTTTGTACCACCTACAAGTTCAGAAATCGGTAAACAGTTGTCCAATCTTTTGTAAACAACAGTACACACTCGGTACAACACTCGGTCACAAACATAGCAGTTAGTAGACTGTGGTTATCAGGAAAATGGAAATCAGGTTTGAGTGAGTGTCAGCACTATTGCTACTGAAGAATTAACCTACAACTGAACAAAAGAATTATAAAAACCAGAAGAATGCAGTACAATCTATTCATTGCCATCTGTTTCCATGCAAGAATTTTCATGACTTTATTCTAGACTGACTCTAAAGTGTAGAAGTTTGTAGATCACTTAATAATATCTATTTTCAGTTGAAATGGACATGCTTTTAATAATATAACTCAATATATTTAGATATTAAGATTGTCATCTAAAACTAGTTTTTTTATATTTAGAAATCTGTGTGCCAATGTCCAAAATTGCAGAATGACCCAAAAAATTAAACAAAAACGACAAACCCTAGCAGCTACTCAAACATGATTATAACCAACTTTTAAATTGAGCAGCTTAAGCGAAATATCATCTCCATGTTTGAAAATAATACTAAAACAATATGGGGTGCCATTTATAACTGCATAGATTATTATTTCTTAAAAAAAAAACGAAAGTGATACTAGCCACAAAAATATAAAAATAAGAAGTTTGTGTCCATTAACAACAACACTCTTCCTGAAAATAAATTGATTACGTAACTGATTCATTGCAAATCTGAAAAATGACAACTTTCAGAAATTAAAAATAGATAAATATATAATAATAATTAGTAATTATAATTATTATTAATAAAATTTTCATAAAAAATACGATATTCGTACAAAAATATCTTTATAGATAAATATACCCTAACTATTTCAACCCTAACACAATAGAAATTTGGAAAGTGGTAAATTAACTGTTTCCTTCCTTAAAGAAAAATCGTAAAATAAATAATATAATACCTCAAAAACGTGAATTTTCATAAAAAATTTACTCACCATTTTCACAATTTTAAGGACTGAATTTCCAAAAATATTCCATTTTTGGGTGTGGCTATCATAATCCTTAATTTGAATTAGGCATTAAAAACTCACTTAATAAATCTATAGGTATTTTTATTTCACTACAGTTTTTGGGAATAACGACTGCTCAAAATTTTAAATACTATGACTAAAACTACTTGTACTTTTTTAAATTCTATCCCAAAACTTATTTTGTTAACACTGAATTACACATAAATATTTAGATATTTTCAAGCCCTGAAAAAGTGCCTGCACTTATGAAGGTGTGTTCCGATTGGTGGTAATGGCGGTGGTAGCATACGAAATTATAGTATTTCTCACATCTCGTGATAGTGACACATATTAGTTTGCATGTACATAAACATGAGTCTCTAGCAACTGTCTATTAGAAATACTATAATGGCGTCTGCTACCACTGCCATTAGCACTAATGCGAACGCACCTTTACTGCTCGAGGATGCGTCACTTAAAAGCAAGGCATGTCTCAGGAGTTTATAAGCACGAGCGACAATTTTCGACGATAGTGCAGGATGGTAATTACTAAATTAGGCATGAATTAAAGGGCGAAGCAGCATCATGTAAGACGAAATTATATGGCTTTCGAGGCCACTTATATTCTAACAAAATTAAGCTACTTTGTAGACATACACAAGATATTAAAATGTAGATGCTAGTTAATTTCAAGGCGTGTTTCCCTTGTAACTAGTTATAAAGATAAATTTTATGCAAAGCCGGTATTGTTGCATATATAAATGTACCAAACTTTTAATTCTTTAAGTCATCATGAAAGCTTTAAATATGTCTAATCTTCGGGTTCCTATTATTACCAACCACGCTAATGATCCGTTTAAATGTGTGGCCTATTCTTTTAGTATTGTTGTGGTGGTATACTCTTAAGTATAACTTGTGCAGTGTAAAATTTATCATAATTTAGTGCTTTGGAGAAAAAGTTTAACAGTTGAAATCCACTCAGCAAGATTAAATCTAAATTATACTTCTGGGTTATATCTACTTCGGTATATATCGCATGATCTAGTTACAAGCGGTGAGTTTTAATGTTTGACCTACTATCTTAACTTTCTTGGTTTCTGTCTTAAGTACAGCTCCATCCAGATGTGATTTTATAATTTTGAGTTATACTTGTTCAATAAAGTGTGTAAAGATAATGTAATTTATGCCGACGTACAGATGAATTGAAGATAATGATTATTTCTGTTTATACGCGCAAATGCGCTGAAATTAATGATAACAATCTGAAATTTGGCATAACTCTATAAACAAACAGCATAAGACTAGTAGTTAGCGATGGAATGTCAAGTTCTTGTACCTGCGGGTCAGTAATCTGAGCAAGGTGTAATGACTGATGAGCCATGTTTATAAAATTGTGCTGTTGGATACCACAACAAACAGTGGCTATTTGTAAACAAATGCCTACGACATAATTGTCTGTTATCGCTTTGTATAATTAATATAGATGGATGAAACGTCTATATTATGTAATGTCCTTACTGAGGTGTAACCTTTTTTGCTATTAACTGGGACTCCCAGTGCCGTGTTTTTGAGTTTTTATAGGTAGTCAAATATACTTGCAATATATGCATAGTTCATATGTATATGGTATATTTTGTAGTTAAACTTCTTACGGGACATTGTGAATGCGGTTTCTACGATACACAGTAAACACACGTTTAAAAACGAAGGATACAAACGGTCACAGATTAGGGCTTCCAATCCCGGACAAAATACAGATCTCGGGATTTCGGGATTAAAGATTTTGTAATGCCGGGATCCTAGGATTGATCCCGGGATTCATAAAAAACCCAAAAATTGGCGGATCAAAACGCCTGGGATGCCAAAAGTTACCAAATCTAGTCAGTAAGAAACGCAGCAAGAAACGCCTAAAATAAACTTGATTGGACATCATTTTTTACCCTGAAACTTGATCAACGTTTTCAAATTTTACCGTACAAGTAGAAAACCTAAATTATTGGTTTAAAAGGTGTCAAAGTGTGCGTATTGACATCATTAATAAACAAAAACTCCATTTAAACTCTATTAAGATAATAACTTGCTCTTCCATCTTCAATTTTCTCTACGTTCTTGTAGAATGTTTCAAGAATAGTCACGGCAAAAGAAATTATTTGATCGAGCCAAATTTTCCATCTTTTATATTACGATCTTCTTTAAGATAAAATTGGATAACTTTAGAATTCATACGTCATGAATGTTTATTATTCAAATAGACTAACTGTTTTTAAATAAAACGATTATTGATTACAAAATATGATGACTTGTATACCCAGTTCTAACAGCGTCTTCAAGTAGACCGTTATTTATTGTTGAAAATTGATGAAATATCCAGTGAAACTTCTTAGAATATTAAATATTAAATTTCTTGTCATGAACAAAATGAATATTATAGGTTAATATGAATATTATTTGTACGTCTTTCGGTTATGTGAAATAAAGTTCACCAACCCATATTATAAAATAAATTTTTTAGTGCACTTTTTGACACAACTTTTCCAATAAAAAAAGCTAAAAAAGCTATAATTGTGCAATGAAAAAACGACCATATTACCGCTGTCAAACCTCAATACATACTCGAGATGTTTTACTCGAGACGCAATCTATGGCGTACATGCACTTCATGATGAAACAACATCGTACCTAAATATTTCGTTAGTTTAAGGTAAATTTCTTAAACTGGAAGAAACTTGAAAGTCGGAACAAGCAATGACATCGTTCGTCCGATTGGAGTGAACCATCGAAAGGTTAATAACAACGATTAATAACAAATCATTTTTGGTACAATTTGGGTTTCATTTTACACTTAAATATATCGGGATTAATTTGTATCTTTATTTTCTACTTATTTTCAATATTTTTTTCGCTGTATTTTATACCTATTTACAAATTTTATATTCTGTAGTACATCATAGAATACAGGTAAAGAAATCCGCCACTAATTTTTACGTTTATGTTTTTGTTTCTGTTTTAAATAAAGCCTGATTTTTTTTTGTTGAGGTAAATAAAAAGACGCAGATAAGCTGAAAATGATGTTTGCCTCCATATTGAATTATATCTACTTCTTGCTAAATCTGTTCCTCCTATTATAACAACATGTTGGTATTAAACTATAAACGAACATTTTATCCTTGATACTTAATTTAATCAGAAATGGTACTGTTATAGGTTGAAGTTCATACAAAAAAATAGCAGATCAATTAATTTATTCTAGATCAGTGCCCACAGTTCACAAATTAACAAAAAAATAAGAAAATAATTTAATAATAATAATAATAATTTAACTTACAACCCCGGAATCCCGAAATAGCTCATTATTTCGGAATTCAGGATTCCGGGATCCCCGGATTCCGGGATTGGAAGCCCTAGTACGGATGCCTTACTCTTGGGGTAGTACGTTGTCATTCAAGAATATTGACGCCAAATAAAATAGTTTGATTGAGTTAAAATGTTATATTAATGTCGATACACCCATTTCCAAGAATAATAGAACATTTAAAGTTCTACCATTAGAAACAATTTTCAACTTTTTGACTTTCGCGGGTAAAATATAATGTCCGATAAAAATAATATTTTAAGCGTTACTTTTTGACGTGATTAGACAATTTTTGCTAGCCTACAAATTTTCACTTCACCTCAAATGTACAATTTGGGTTACAAAGTTTGTACTTACGATTCTTATTTTTGGTACTTACTATTCTTGTTTTTTTTTTTTATTTCACTACACTGTATCCGGGCCATCTATATTATGATGAACATACTAATGTTTGGATATTGTATTTTACAAAAAATAAATACGAATAAAAAACGAAATAAGCTTTAATCTTAAATGCAAAAACTATAAAAATCTGAACAAGTGAAAGGTGTCACAAATCATTCATTTGGATAGAACGAACTATTTTGTGCTAAAACTGCCAAAAACTGTCCACTTCAATTTGAATACCGGTGTGATAAAAATATCAACAGAAAAATTGATAATAGGCTATAACTTTTCATCATCAGTAAGATCAAATAAATCTATTAGATGACCAACAAAAAATAAACGATACTTTTTGTTAGGATTTATAAAAAACAAACAAAAAATATAACAAATTATTGTGTCTTATTCTCCTATACAGAAAATAAACTAAATAAGTTTATTCGTTCCCAAGATTTAGAATGGGAACGGAAACAATGCTGTACAAACTTCTTTTGTTTTTACTTAATCATACGTATTATGCCAAATAGTTTTGATAGATTATAAGTTTTATGGATGTTTCTTCTCAGCTTGAAATTCTAGCTGCACGGCTTTATTTCAGCGTACTCATAGATTACTGTTATACCACATTGTGTTATTGTTCCAAAATTGTGACTTGATCCTTTAAGTAGGCTCGCACATAAAAACAGTTTTCTTGTTCACTTTCTTAATAATCGGACACGTGCGAGATTTGGTCTTGTGTTTGATGACAATAAAGACACACAATTTAAAGAATAACATAATTAAACAACACAGATATTAAGAATTACTACCACTATGACAACAGACCGACAATCACCGAATAATAGTAATAGTCCTAAACAAAATTGCGATTGTTACAGAATTCTGTATATAGAAAACCGATTTAGTGATAATTAAAAATAATAAACATTTTAACTGACAATAAACATTGTACGAGGACAACAGTTGCACGCTGAGAACGCAAGAACGTATGTACGATCACGATAACTATCCTCGCAAAAGGAGGACGGGTGGCAACCCTAATATGTACCTTAAGGTGGGCTTCGAAATGAGAAGGCAACCAAATATACCTCATAATTATGTTTTCAGTATTTCGTGGTATTTCACCGAAATGATTAGGAATTTCCATTCAAATCATACGTTAAACTGAACTCGAAACCTTTGCCGATATAATACATAGAATATCCGGCTGATTCTCTCGAGTCTAGGTGACGGATTTTAAAATAATTGGTGGCTATGTCGTAGTCTTCTTGCGATCAACAAAAAACACCGATATTCCCAGAATTCGTCACCTACACTTGATACAATTGAGCCGCATATTTTTTGTATTATAGGCAAAGGTTTCAAGTTCAGTTTAACGTATAATTTGAATGGAAATACCTAATCATTTCGGTGAAATACTGCGAACAAAATTATGTAGTATATTTGGTTTACCAAGATTAACGCTGTCAAGCGTCTTACTTTTTCATGAAAAAGCACATAAACCCTCATTATATTTGATCGTCTAATATTTAATAGTTTTCACAGATGGAGTGGAACACTGGATCCAACTCCTTCCAAACTCCAAGGCCATGAGACTATCGGCATTGTGCTTAAACATAACCCGTGGAATCGAGCAATTTTCGAGCAATTATAAACACGGAGCGTATTAAAATTTACGATTTTCGTGAATGGTCGGCAGCCAGTAGCAAAGAAGTGCTCTTCTATTTCGAACAGTCTACGTGATGGTTTCGCGATTTATGGAAAAACAATACGTGACTCAATGCAAACGACGCTTTCTGTCGTACCACTCAATCGCTTGTAGTACGCCAAAAGGTATTCGAATGGCAGCAGCAGTTGTTTAGTTGATCGTGGAAATCTTAAGTATGGAGGACGATGATTATGTGCATGTCGTCACCAGGGATGAGTTCTTAGATTGGATTCAACCGTCCTGGGGAATGTGGACTTTGGTGTGTATGTCAGTGTTCGTGTTCATCGTTGGTCTGACGGGTAATGCCTTGGTTTGCGTGGCGGTCTACAGGAACAGGAGCATGAGGACGGTCACCAACTATTTTATCATGAACCTGGCCACCGCTGATTTCATGGTGATACTGATCTGTCTACCGCCAACGCTCATCTGGGATGTCACCAGCACTTGGTTTTTCGGCAATATTCCCTGTAAAGTGGTTATATATCTTCAGGTAAGTCTACTTGTCAATACTTGGCAATTTACTTGATAATTTATGATAAAACCAGAAAAAAAGTATATAAATAAAATGCACAGGGAGCTAGAGAGGGTTAATCATGTCAGAAACTTCAGAAATAGTGTAGATTATTTTGAGGTATCAGGTTATAACTCCTTAGAAACCATGTCAGCTTTATCTGAACAATTTTTAATTGTGTCTTTGAACAGAGGTAATGGGAACCGCCCTTTTGTAACTTCTGTAGTAACCATACGTTTGCTTTAATTTTCTTCAGTGACGTTAAATAAAAAGAAAGTTACATATAAATAGGTTTTAGAAGAAGTTATCCTATGACTTCTCACGCGACTACTCCCCATATACGCTGCGTAACATCCAAACGGTAAACAAAAAAAGTAATTGTTCCATTATCTTGGTGATAAGAATTGTCGATTGTTGTTATGTTTAAAATATCAGCTGGTTATAAATACCGCTTGTTGGAATTTAAATTAATTTCTCAATCTTGTTACTATTAAATTTACCATTTTTTAACACAAACATTGAATAACATTTGAACTAAAAACAAGTGGTAAGTAACAAATTGGATTTTTGAACTGATACCATTAACTATATTACAGTAACAAGCCGATATCTTGTATAGGTACGGCTTTATTTAATGTTTACTGTACTTTTTGTACTAACTCTCCGATCCTTTGTCAAATAGCTACCAGGATTATAAGACATACCGAAGTAAAAAATAAATAATGTTTTGAGTAAACATTTAGTTTACAGATTTAGTTTATTTAATATTCAATTAATTATATGTTATTATTCTGAAACTTTAAATGATACAGAGGTAAATAGAAGATCATGGTTCTACCCAACTGAAATATCAGCTTTAAACCCAGCTACCTTACCTATTTTGGCCAATTAACTGTGAAAATGTTGCTAACATCTTGGCAAACACGGGAAGGCGGTGACAGTATTTTGTAGCTATAATTGTAGTAATAGCTCCACAGTTATGAAATTATTTTTTTTACACTATCGGCGTTTGATTGTGGACACCAACAAATTTCACAGATTTCCAATTACTTAATTTGTTAAAAATAAGAAAACCTGAAAATACAAAAATTAAACGGCCTATTACATTCACGAGTGTGCTGCTTAAAAATATATTTTTTCAAAACTAAAAAAGCTCCTACCAGGATGTTAAAAAATAATCCGATTTTCAGAATTAACGGGGTACCGAATTAACCCGACAAATTCGGTAAAGTTAATTCTCCAACACCAAGTAAATAGTACTTAACGAACGTTACGTAAAAGTATATTTTGCAAACCAATCCCGTCGGAAATTGATTCTCCGATGCATTACTAACATTAAATAAAAATCTTATGTGGCCAGGCACATGTCTTTATCATACTATATATAAAATTGATAGTTTAGCTGTATGAGATTCTATTTGATCGTGATCGGCTATGTCTGCATTAAAATAAAACTAGTAGAACTAGACAGATATGTCGATTAAAACTGCCTTCGGATATTGAAAGCACTCCGTTGACACCGGGCACACCGTCCAAATGACACATACGTGTTATTGGGTGTAAAAGTGTAACGGTGTACAATATTCGAACGCAGCTTATATTGACAGTAGGTATTGTCAAAACATTAGCGTTTGACACTACCTGTCACTAGAATCAAATTATCTGACTTATCCTGGCTACTAGTTTTAATGCAGTACGACCGATCACCATCAAATATAATTTGCTTTTGCAGCTAAACTATTAATTTTACCAAAAAATGTCATATGGCATAAATTATTCAGAATTTCCTCTACTTTAATTTATTATTTAACTATTTTGACAGAATTACAGAAATGGCGGCTCATTTGTAAAATCCTTGAAAAGGTCTTAGAGGAAACATCCAGTTCTTTTTTAACTTCCGTCCCGATACCTTTAATTTAACCAGTAATTTTTTCGGAATCGTCGCCACGAAAACGGGTACACACACGCATACACAGACACTTTTTGTACCTTGGTCAAATATGTTCAGGGGTCGCAAAAGGACATATTTCCGCTAAAACGTCAATTTTTTTTTTCGACGCTGTTACAATACTTTATCATACTGCGTATGATCTTGGCGAGTATCCTATGCTACTATGGTAATAATTGCAATTTTCTGAACGGACTTCGTTGTTTTACTTTTTTCTGACGTTTCATTCAAGAGCCATTGGACTGCGATATCGCATTTGCCAGCGAATCCAACCCACTACGAAATTCTTGGATTCTTGGATTCTTCCGAATACCATAATACCAATTTCCAGACAAGGTTCCACTTTTGATCAAAGAGTTTGAAGCTCTCCTTCATTATACACAAATTCGACGTGATTACCTAGAACTTCTAAAACTTTGCTGCATGTTTTAGTCCAGGAACTTAAAATTTAAATTTCGTCCTGCTGCGAGCATTGCAGCATTACGATAATTATCGGTTTGAATAACATTTTCGCGAAACTGATCCATGCTTCCAACATGAGGCATGGCGTTGGTGTATTTTATCAAAGCACATCCCGGCTCGGCAGCATCGTTGACCGAATTCAATCCACTCAAGAGATTTTTGACAGCCAAGTAGCTTTGGTCACCAGCCTTGCTCCAGAAACGTCCTTCGTCGTGTAGGAAATCAGTTTCGATTTCAACCAATTGAAAAGCCGCCATTGAATCCTTCGAAACGAAATCGACCAGATTTATTGCTAACATGGTATTTACGATTTAACCAACTTATACTATACTTTGGTTCGTCCACTTCAAGTATTGCTACTCGCATTTGTTTTTTCTCTTCTTCCGACAACTTGTCATCATATAGTTCAAGTCAAGCAATCAGCAAATGAATTTGATAAATTTAAATTAATTAAATTCTTACCGAAGATGAAACGCCATTTTATTAATCACGACTTCGGCCACTTCTTGATCGCTGTAAACACATATTTCTTTCATCAATGAAAGATCATTGTGTGCCGAATGAAAGATAAGCGGTGCTTTGATCCACCGGAAGACGTAATAAAAACAGCAAACGTACAAATTCGTTTAACGTTTTTTAATTTGTCTTCGGAAAAGTCCAAGTGATCCCGAAAGAAGTAAAGTTATACACAATAGATAACATTGGCCATCCATCTTGCGTTGGGAATCCTGGAAGCAGGACGAAACTTAAATTTAAAGTTCCTGGTCAAAAACATGTAGGTACGAAAGTTCAAGAGGTTCTCGGTAATCACGTTGAATTTGTGTATTATGAAGGAGAGCTTCAAACTCTTCGATCAAAACTAGAACCTTGTCGGGAAATTAGTCAAGAATTTCGTATTCGGATTCTGATTCGGTTGGAAATGTGAAATCGCAGTTCAACTGGTCTTGACTGAAACGTCAGAAACAAAAGTAAAAAAAATGGCCGTTCAGAAAATTGCAATTATTACCACATTAACATAGGATACTCGCCAAGATGCAAATTCTTAACCGCTTTTGCTATTTTTTTTTGTGTTTGTAATGCATCGGAGAATCAATTTCCGACGGGATTTGTTAGAAAATTATACTTTTACGTAATGTTCGTAGGACTAATTATTTGTTCATACTAAAACAGTACCTACATCGATAATAAAACAGTAGATGAGTACATTTTTAGTTAAAGCTGTCGATCTGGCAACACTGCTACAGATTTTCACGTACAAACTGCTGCAGTCAAAAAGTCAGTTAACTTGGAATCACGCAAAAGCATTGTTACAGTTATAAAGACTTTATGTGAAAATTAAGTTTTTAACACAAGGGATAAATTACCAATTATTAGGGAGGGTTTAGGGATAGTTTAAGCAGTGATTATCACAGTGGTATCACATTGTGTGCAATTATAAAAGATAGCCACCCAATACTTGTTATTCTTGTAAATCTTAGGCTGGTATCCAAAAACCGAACTATCTGGTTCAAAACTGGACGGTTGGCAACCCTAGTTAGAGATGTCGAAAAGCGTTACTAGAAAAATTTCTTCAGGATATAATTTTTACACGACAAACCAAGCTTCAATGGAAAACCCATGTTTTAAAATTGTAAAAATGCCAGCCAACCATTCATAACTCAAATTCTAATTTTGGAGATTAAAGATAACCCTTCCCGATTTATCAGAAATCTAATTTCTAAATTTAATTTTCATTTGTTTATTGAATAAGTGATTTTTTTCATTATTTTTTAAATGATATAAGACTCTTGTATTAAAAGTTTTGATGAGCATTTTGATAACTCCGCTAAAACGAATCCGGGGTCGAATGTTTCCTTATGGCAGGGTCTTGTATTTCTTGTAATTTTTTAACACGCGCACCACATAAAGGATATGTCAGTGCTTCGGCACAGTTTCAAACTCATATTTTTAAGTCAAAGTATTATACTTGGGTGACCATTGTGACCATCCAGAATTGGGCGAGACAGTCCGAAATTTTAACAACTTGATGTTGTAATTATTGAACTGGATTCTAAAACAAAAAATCTCAAAAACGTTGGATCACGGTTCATAGGTTTTGCACTTATTAATAATGACAGCGGAATAATAACTAGAAATTGACAATGTTGATCAGGCATTACAATGTTGAAAATCAGTCTATAAATGTCAAGAAACAAGAAAAGAAAATAGAAACACACAAAAAGAAAATATTTTCCATTATGAAGTAGTCTTTTGCGTGGATATGATTATTGACTGTCAATTCTTAATTTTCCTAAGAACAAGACCGAAGCAATTATATAAAACGTGCTTCATACCCCACCTAGGAAGGGGTGAAAAAGGGATGTCGAAAAATGGACACGGAATGTTACAACTGTTATTAATAATCTGTATTGACTAGCTTGACAAATATAATAAACTTAAAAAATTTATTAGACACTTTTTTTGTATTTCCATGCTTTCAGATAAAGGTTTCCAAACCTCTGGGGCGACCCACAGAAGATCTCAGCTTTGCTCATTACAGTATTACACAGTTACGTTTATTCGGTTGCCTATACTTACGTAACACTTGAATACCAATCTTGAAATGTTTAATAATCACAAAACGTTTTCATTAAAGCTATTAGTTTATTTTGTAATCACAGTATACAATTTTTCAAAATGGCAGTGAACATAACATACAATACATTCTTTATAATTTAATGTTCCTAATCCTTCGTGCAACTCTCTTTGCCTCATTTCTAACACTTTCCCCAAGTTTCTGTCCCTCATGTCTAACATTTTCCCCAAGTTTCTGTCCCTCATATTTAACATTATCCCGAAGTCTCATCCCCTCACTCTTCACTTTATCTAAATCAATAACAACAACGGTACCGACTTCCGATGCACGTTTTTCATCTTTGTCTTTTAACACAGCAATATCCTTGGACATTTCATCGTGCTTTTGTAAGATCTCGTCCGTTTTTGAAATTATCCGACTCGTATTTTCGGCAAGGACTACCTCTAGATGATTCATAATTGCATGTTGACTTGCCTCTATACTTTCTTTTGTATCTTTCTGCTTCGACGAACTGTCCTCTAGTAGGTTACTAGCGATATCTTGTCTCTGGGTGCTTGCTTCTGCGAAAAGTCTTAGTTGATCTTCGTATGCAAACTTTGCAAACTCTTTGATGTTCTCCATTGGATCTTTTTTAGATATGTACTGGTAGATGTCTTTAATTTCTTGTTGTTTAGTGCAAGATATGAAGTGATATTTGTGGGAATATGTAGGACTATCGATTGCGTAACGTTCTAGATTATTCTGGTCTTCGAATTCGAAGAGTAGTCTATGTCCCAAGGAAGGAATATGGTTTTCTTTGATGTAATAAGTAATAATGTCATCTTGTTTTGTGCGGATCCCACAATTAATGAAGAAATCTGAAGTGGTGATTGTTGAATTATCTTCAATTATGTTCAGAGTTCTTCCAAAGTTCAATAAGTTTGTGGAGTTTCTCTTGGATTCCCCATACAGTATACCTTTGGCCACAATATCCCATGTGATAATTTTAATTTGGTCATCCTTTAGCAGGTACGTAAACAACCTATTTGAAGCGTCTTGGGCAATTTTTTGCATAGCTCTTGTTACACCGCCGTTTTCACAGGTGACCTTCGAGAATTGGTATTCGTAACAACTGAAGACCGCGTATGCACCGTCTATCAAATTATTTCTTAGTAAATCCATATCATCACTGGTAGAGTACGCTATTGAGGCGATGTCCGATGCCTTATTTTTATCAGTCCGCTTATTGATGTACTTTTCGCCCTCAATAATTCCAGAACTAACCGCTTTTCCTGCAGTTGGTATTGCTGATGCTAGACTTGATAGTATGGAGACAGGTTTACTTGTTGCTTTTTTCTTTAAATCTGGGCTTTCTTCTAATACGTGCCTCCAGTATAGAAGCTGTTCTTCGAAGTATCTCGTGAAGTAGTAGCTAAAGGAGTTCAGGTTGCCCTTGAGATCCATTCTGAAACAAAAGAATAGGATTGTGAGTTGTGTGTACATATTTAAATCTTGGATGGATTGATGAGTAGCTTGGATTTTAAGGACCTAATGAATTATATCTTTGAACAAAAGACAGCGAACAACATAAATAACAGAAAAAAAAATCTATAACAACATTAGCTCAACAATGTTTTTGTTGACATTTCTGACGTAACACTGATTAATTTTAAAAACATTAAAATGGCTTCCATTTGACAGAATTTTCAAAAACACGTAACAAATTTATTTGAAAAAATATATAGTTGTTGATTTTGTATTAGTTTGATTTATGGAGATATCCACCCTTTTAAATTTAACCGTGCATACAGGGTGTTAAGTTTGCGATTGATATGAAAATGGTAAAATATAAATGGAGATATTTTTCCATATAACTCAAACGGATCTTCCCGTATATGTAGTTTCTGTTATCTGTGTGAAACCTTTCTGTTTATGTAAGATTAAAGTATAACAAATACAGGAACTCAAAGCCTGGGATCATGTTATTGGAAATCGTGTTTATATCTACACACAAAATTGCAAAAGCATGGGTGCAGCCAAAGCTAACGTTTCAAATACGTAATTTTCTACTGCCATTTTGAGCATTTGCATTATCCAGATGAATAACTCTAGTCAATTTAGACTTAGGCACAAAAAATAAAACGCCCGCCTATAAAAAAGGCAATAGATTCAGTAAAATGTCCTATACATAATATTGCAATGTTTACTGAATGTTTGATGATATTATTATTGAAAGTAATTAAAAACTATCAGTGATTAAAATAAATGTCTTGAAATTTTCGGTTCTGAAACTCCGTTTTTCACTCTTCTCCTACACCTACATCTTTTAATATTCTTAAGTATGTAATTCTTTGTTTATTTATACACACGTCCTTCGTCTTTGTTCTTCTAAGATTAATACTTTCGGAGATATTGATGCAAACATTTTTTATAACTGGTAGTTTTTAATTAATTTCAGTAATAATATCATCAAACATTCAGTCAGCATTTCAAATGTATGCATATTTGAACAGTAAGAAAATATATTATTGATATATGTATGTTCAATGTTTGTGGGCAGATGATATAGTAGATAGAGCAGACAAATTCAGTTGACAAAATGAAAGGGTTTATTTGGACGTCTAACGACATTTATGTAACCTCAAATATTTAGCGGAATCTGCAGTTCAGTACCAAATTTCAGTGTTCTATATTGATTAAATTGATTAGCCTGTCCTCGCCCAATAAATTGATTATATTTGATTCGACTTTCTATATAATAACAATAACCCTCATCTTTGGTATCTATGATAATTTCGTTTACAAGCAACAACGATCACCGCGACAGTAATTCTATTTTCCCGTACACTGATAACTACTTACAACTAAAATTGCAGCACTGACAAGTATTTTTAGATACTTAATCATTTGTGGATCTTCTGGATTGAACTCGATAAGGCACACTTACCTTGTATTGGAATATCTAAACTGTTCCTATTCTTGATTTATTGAATTATTTTGACTACAATAAATTTAATGGATCGAGATACGTGTTTACCGACTGCCGCACTGCAAAGATTACTGTTGAGTAGATGTGAGCCTCGCGATTACCAAGGTCGAACTAAAAAATATTGGTTTCCCCGCGTTGATGATTCATGGTCCTTATCTTAATAAACCGGGATTTACCACATGCGTGTCCAGGAAGAAGAGTAACATCATATTGAAAAGTTCTTTATTAATCATTTACCTAAAAAATTTATTTTGCACAAAAGTTATCTTTACCAAAATTCTAGTAAATTAAGATTATTTCTAAAAATGCAGAAAAATGTTTTTGGAGAATGTTGTATAGAAGTAAAAATGAGATTAAAATTGGAAATTGCAATCACTTATGAAAATATTTTTTCGGTTTTTCATGAATGTGATAAGGAATTTTATTAATTTAATAGTTCATGTCGAAGGAATACTAGTTTTTACGTTTGATACTGGCAGTACTGGATCAAACCGAAACGTCATAACGTCATAACGTCATAGACGTCATACTAAAATAGTCTTGTACTGGAAACAGAACATATTTTCGTCATTTCCCGTCGCGAATCAACGACAAAGCAGAAGTGTGTTTGCGGTTTGGTCGAGTTTGGCGACGCAAAACATCGTTAAAATCGCTAAATATTACCGCCCGATCAGCGATTAAAAGTACCATTGTGCATGCTCTCTTTGAATCTATAATTACATGTAGTGTACTATACAGGATGCCATAAGAGAGTGGTCTCGGAAAACACATTTTTGAATTTCTAATTTTAAAGGAAATAACTACTAAGATAGTAACTACTATCCTAAAACAAATTGCAGTTTAAGAAAAAGAAAATCATTAGCATCTTTCTTTATATATTCTTCTTCTCGATTATTACTTTGTTTATGTGTTATTTCTTGTGTAGATGTTTCAATTCTATTATTTGGTAAGTTAGCTCTTTCTTTTTGTGTTTTAATTGATAATTGGGTTTTAGAAAACTTTAGAAATCTCCTCCTGCGGAGGCTAGTCGCTCCGAGGGGTGTTCGCCTGTCAGTTGTTTTTCATATGGTTTCGCTAAATTTGTTTCTCATGTTTTGTGTTGTTTCGCATCCCTCCGTTTTCTTTATTCCTATTCATTGCCCCTGGCGACCTTCATTTTTGATGTGCTTTCTCTGCTAATTGCTACATGTTGATATACCGCACGAATTTGTTCTACTTCACTGCATGAATTCTGCTACTGGAGCCATTATTCCCTGCTCTGTTATTGTTTTTTTTGCCCTGTTGTTTTTGTGCATCGTACTGTTTTTTTTTCTCTCTAGTTTTTTGTATGTAGTATTGTCGGTGTTCTCTGACATCATTCTATTTTTTTTATTATGGCATTATAGAATCTAATGAAAGATCGCTTTTGGTTTTACTTGGGATCTGAGCTCCAATTGATTGAATGTCTTTGTCTTGTAGTGACATTTCTGACTGTGTGTTTAGGTATAATATTTTTAAAGTTATTCT
Source organism: Melinopterus prodromus (assembly GCA_964023965.1). Lineage (NCBI taxonomy): Eukaryota > Metazoa > Arthropoda > Insecta > Coleoptera > Scarabaeidae > Melinopterus > Melinopterus prodromus. Next base: position 76,895,933 of record OZ030391.1, read on the forward strand.
TTCCAATTCGAACATATTTATTTCTACGTCCGTAACTTGAATCACCATTTCTTTCGCTATTTCATAGCTTGCAAGTCTAGTTGTGTATCATGCTCGTCCAACTTTGCTTTTGCCTCGCAGGTCTCAAAGTTTAAACAGTAGATTTTTTAAATTATACATCTTGTATATGGTGAAATATTTTAGTGCAACTCTTTGTATTAACATTTTATTCTGCGCAAAACTTCGTTGTTTTGGAAATAATCTAATTGTGTGTCACAAGAATCGCTTTTTTGTGTAGATTTCTCAGCTGGCAAGCTAAACCCTTCATCATGTCATAGGTATTTGTTAATAATGGCTTTCAAAATGTCAAAAACAGATTTGATTCTCGTATTTGATACACTCCAAAAAAAAAGTCAATTTCTCGTAATCGAAGTCTCTAAGTAGGTTGGAATAAAACTTTGAAACCTTCCCAACTGTGTGGTACACCACTTGTTTCTCTACCGAGCGTGTGCCAACTTTGTACCCGCGGAAATACTACTTCACAGAGTACTTGCTTTGAATAAAGTTAAATAAAAAACTTTTTCTCTTCATCTTCAATCTCTCTGGAGATTTCTAATATGTGCCATTTTGGATACAAAATGGGCTCAGATTAATAGAATGTCAGTTTCGTAACACTTTAATACCCTAAAATTTAACGCAACGTGATAGAATTCTGTAGGTAGAGTAAAATTAAACTTTGAACTTTGATGATTTGACGAAATAATCTCCAAAAGGATAGATTTGCAAACAGTAGTAGGTTAGTACTTAAATAATACGTCAATTCAAAATTCAGGGTGTTTTATTAAAACAAAAACAAGTTTTGTGGTAAAAGCTGTTTACAATATGTCAGCCAACATTGTGAAAATCCTGCAGACAAATTGTACGTTCTACGTCATCAAACTGATAGAAACATCTCATTGAATTACAACGTGATATGTTTTAATTGAACAACTTACCTACTAGTATCAAAAAATGTGCAAAAACATTGTTCTTTTCCTAAAAAGAAAACCTATGTATGAGTTTGTAAAATGTAAGTTTTAAAATCTTTATGAGCGGAGCTACATTATTCTGAGATCAGTCCACTAGGACACCTCGTATACTTTTCTAAGCCCTCAACGTTCCATGTTTCGTCCAAAATCTCACGCGATTTATTTTTTATTACAGTCGGTTGCGGTAACCGTATCAATATTAACATTAACGTTCATCTCAATTGAACGTTGGTATGCCATCTGCTTTCCATTGAAGTTCAAATCGACAACTGGACGCGCTAAGGCAGCCATTCTGATTATTTGGATTCTAGCCCTGGCGTTAGGTAAGTGAGCTATGATTTAATTTAATTAGAGTTTTAAGACGAGATGGATTGACCAAGTACCTATCTTCGAAATAAGGGGATTTCTTTCTTAAAGATCTTTTAACACGTACAACGTGTCCAAAACATACATTATTTGCCCATATTTATAGCCTTCCATGTTTTTTTCAACATATCAGAGAAATATTAGCCTTTTGATCCACGTTTTACCTACTAATATATTAAAACTTTTCAACAATTTACTATTTTTGTTGTTTTAGATATTCCAGAACTGGTGTCCTACCATACACAGCCACACGCGAATGTGCGTGTGAATGGAAGCATCTTTCTCACCCAGTGCGGCCCAAGCTGGTCCGCCAATACTGACCAAGTTTGGACCATCGTGAGGCTGGTTTTCCTCTATCTGGTACCGCTGAGCGTGATGGCCGTGACGTATTACCGAATCATCAGTGTGTTGAGAAGGTCCAGCTCACTACCTTGCGGTAATACAGAGTGAATTGCTTGCAATGGTCAAGAAGTTATCCCAATGAATGTCATATATGACATTCACCAAATATATCCTATATTCAAAATTAGGAGAAGGGAACTTTACTGATGGTGTAATGGAGTATTATATAATTTACCATTACCAGATGTATGGCATTTAAGGCGTTCCTAACAAGATATGGATTGTTCATGGTCAAACCTTGCTACTTCTTAACCTTGCTTCAAACCTTCGGTTTGTAACTCTAGAGGATATGAACGTGAGTGGAGTAACCAGAGCGCGATCCAGCAACTGGTAGAGTTGTTTCTGAGCTCAGTCTAGTCTTCCCTTTGATAAAAAGATTTTTGTCAGATATTGTAACTTTCCAAATTCATAATTAGACTTACCCAATTTGTGATCAAAACTAAAACGGTCAATGTTTAGATGACATTTAATTCGTGAAAGTAATTCCAGCTTCCATCACGAAAATTGGCAGGGGTAATCTGATAATAGTCGATGGAGCATAAACAGTTGGGTATAATTGATGTCATTACCATATATTATATTACCATATAACTATTGATTTAACTATTGTACTTATTATCTATCTGTTGCCTCCATTTGTTTAATTTTGGTAAAATAAACATGGAAAATGTTAAGAACAGACCTACTGCTGGTGTGTAAATTCTAAATGGTCGCCTTGCAACACGTTTCAGATATATCGGAGAACACTCAGCTTTATTCGTTTTCTATGTCGCCGAACGCTAACACCAGAGGGCCCTTGACGTCTCGAAGGAAGGCCGCAAAGATGCTCGTGAATGTCGTCGTCATGTTCGCTATTTGCTACTTGCCGGTTCATACCATAGAAGTATTAAGGTAAATGTATATTGTAAATAATTTAAGCTTACAATGTCTTTACTTGAATACAATTTTGTATAGTATAGCTTTGGAGTAAATATGATTATACGAAACTATTACTACTATTCGGGTAGATCCAAATTCTAGGTTCACCAATTACAGTTTTTTAATTACTCGACAATTGCAGTTTAACTTAAATGAAGTATGTAAATATAAAAACTTTTGGGTTATATGTTCATTAACAAAACAGTAACTTACATTAGCAATACATTTGAAGACACAAGAACACCTGTGAACCTGAACTACCGACTACAAGAACTACCAAAACCATTTAATTCCCAACTGAGTCGACTATTGAAAATTAAAATTATAAATATTTGAAATTTGAATCTAGTTGATAATAATATGGATCAAACTTATAATTAAACTACAATGAATTACGGTATAAATAAAATATTATAATGTAAATATTGTAACCTGCGGTATTAGGTCTAAGTACGTATCCGCAAAAAAAAAAGTATTTATGAACCAATGTAAACGACGGCCGACAATCTCCGACCTACGTATTCTGTAGGTGAGTAGTGTACTTTTAGCAGTACGTCTTATTTTTTCGTAACTTTTTATTTTAACTTTATAAAACTCTTTTTGGTATACATTTAAACTCCCTTATTCTTCCGCTTTCAATCGATTTAACCCTTTCATCTTGACCTGAATCCTCAAAATGTCTAGTCCTGTAAATAATAATTTTCGTATTGTGCATCAGGTGGCACTAGCGTATACGTGAATGCTACTTCTTCATCCGTAGTGAAGGCAGGAAACCCTTTTTCGATGGGAAAAGAAAAGCGTTATGTACCATTTAATCGTTCCTTTGTTTACCGGAATCCCCTTTTGTCTCTGTTTCAGGCCGATGAATTTCATCACGAACAACGAATTCAACAGAGCTTGCGCCATGGCATCCCATTGGCTCTGTCACGCAAACAGTGCTATGAATCCCCTGATCTACAACTTCATGAGCGGTAAGTTTACGTTTCTTTTGAATATACCGTGTTTGGCAGAAAGGTGGACACTAATGGGAAACATTTTTATCGTTAACTTTTCATTCTTCATCAAAGCTTTTACATTGTCTTAAACCTAAAATGCCTAAAATGCATTAGAACGTAATTAACTACTTGCAAGCAAGACTAATGTACGTTTATGTTCAAAGGAATGCAAAAATGTTGTTTCAATAAATTACTTAGAAATATTAGACTGGGTTAATATCCATATCTCAGAAAATTTTATTCTTTATAATTGTTTTGTTTGCATGTACCGACTGTTACCAAAACTATGACAAACACTGAAGAGTAAAGTACCTTTATGTTCAAATCTATGCAAAAATGTTATTTGAAAATTCTAGTTGAAAATATTAGAGGTCTTTAACTACGAAATTATAATCACCTTCCGCCTCGCATTAACCGCGTGATGCCAAAAGGACGAAAATGATAAGAATAAAGTACCTTTATTTTCAAAGGTATGCAAAATTTTATATGAAAAAGTATTTCAAAATATTAATTATTAAATATTAATTATGAATTTATGGTCGCCTTCGACGTTCCGTATACCGGGTGTTGATAGATAGAATTCCTTCTTAAGGTCGACCTTTGTTTGTCGTCCAGTTGAAGTTGAAATTGTTCCAAACCGCGTCTGGTAAGCATACTACCGTTCGTTAATAATATTGCTCTTCAGATGATGTTCTTGTCTTCTATGCAGTACTTTTTCACTGATCTTACTTACAAAGCTCGACGGAAAGGCAATTGGACAGTAGAGTTCTATGTTTCTCTCCTGTTTTACAAATAACACGTGATGATGGTTTCTTTCAGGTATTCTGGAAACCTACGTTTATTAAAGCCGTCGTTTATTTGTTTAACCAAGATTAGTGCAAGTTTGGTTTTCTTTCTTTTATGATGTTGGCGAATATATTGTCAGAACTCAGTATTTTTTTAATCTTTATGGTTATGACTTCTGTAATCCAGCTGCATTTTTCCGTTCATTTTATCCTTTTCAATGTCTTGTTTAAGTTATTTATATTTTGCAAGGTTCTTAATAAGCCCTCAAAGTTTCTATCGTGTTCCTGTCCATTTTGTTAATATCTGTGTTTATTCCTTCTGTGTTTGTATGTCTATATTCGCAGTATCTGTATTTGTTTTTATGTATATCGCACTGAGAAAATTGTATTATAAAATATGTATTATAGCCAAATGTATTTTAATATCTATGAAAGAGTATGTTAGAAATACATATTCCATTTAATAGATGGTAAAATACGTGTATTATAGGCATCATTTGAATTTGAATTTGAAATATTATAATTCTGTATCTAAAATTTTATGATACATTATTATAGCATTGAATAGAAAAACGAAAAACGGAATTTATTGTACTCAGTAAAATACTATATTTTAATTTGTATAAAATCTTGCCTTATGCATTATAATATTGTATGTTACCATTTATAAGTGTATATGTAGTTTATTAGAAAGGGTAGATATAGATGGCGCTAGTTCACTCTCCTCCTATTAAGCCACGTGCTAATATATAGTAAGACAAATACTGATGGTAAACATACATTAAGGTATCGTATCCTTAAAATGTGTTTATAAGTATAATATTAGAATATCTATACAACTATATTAGCAAGAATGATCGAAACAGAGATTACGCCGATCGGCGTACCAAAATCGTTTCGTTCTGCGCATATACGTCACACCAGACTTGCTGTCAAAACAAAGTGTCAAAGTGACATATATTTTGTCAACGAACATATGACGAACATGTCAACAATTGATGTGAGTGATTAGTTAGGTTATATGAAAAAAACAATCGGTTGTCAAGGTATGTTTTCGTCTAGTATAATGCTATGATTGTTATGACGTCACACTAGACTAAAACATCAGCTGATTGTCAAACTCGCTCAGAAATTAATGACAACCTGCGCAAGGCGTAATCTTCTATTCTATCATTCTTGCTATATTAGCAAATTCAGTATCTTAACATTTAAAAATTGGTATTTTAATTTTTATAAAATCGAGTTCATGCTATTTAAAATTGAAAATTTTAAATATTTATATTTCATTGTTTACATATATAATATTATACCTTTTATAATATCATATTATAAAATCTTCTATAAGACAGTATTATAAAATTTCATATACTGTACTTAACATATGCGTATTGGAAGGTTTATAATACAATATTCTTGTCACAAATGGTAATATATTTTATTATAAGCATTATGAGAATTATTATAGTGGTCCCTATACAGTTTTCTCAGTGCGTTGCGTTTACAGTGGTTTTAATTATATTTTGGTCTGATTAATTAGTTGGTAAGGTTTGGATTATTTCTATTTGTTCCTTGATATTGCTAATTTCCTAATGGTGGAGTGGTTTCCATTTCTTTTTTGTCTGTTGGTAATGATATCAGCCATTTTCGAGAACTAGTTTATGGTAGTCGTTTGTCGTTTTATTGTTTTCTAAAATGTTAGAACAATATGTGCTTTATTTCTGTTGAATACGACGTAAATTAAGACGAGGATCATTATGTTCGAATAGGTTTTATGAAATAATAATGTCGATGACTAAATTGCTCAATTGTAGCATTTCCCAAGTATGGGTTTCAGACACCGAGATTGCACCGAAATCAAATGAACAACGTCGACGTTTGGTAACCTACTTAATGGTACAAACGTATTTGAACAATTCCTATAAGTAGCCACATAGCGGAGTATCGACGAGAATTGTATTTTAGTCTGTATTCACGAGTGAGACATTCGACCCGCACGAGAAGGCAGTGGCCTGCATTCTGAGCTGTCTTCTTGGAGTATCTTGTCAACAATTATGCACGCATGTAAAACCAGTGTGAGTTTTATTTTCATCCACCCTGGCCTGGACCATCCCAAATAAGAGCTACGTAACGCATCGTTACTTAAAATATGTTCTGTTATCTGATAATGTACATTGTGAGGTTTATAATATATGAGAGTTGGGGCGTACTTTCTTTTTTCTGTAAGTAAGTTATATTTTACTCATTTTTTACACATATTACTAGTCGCTCTCCTCGTGAATCTCGTGACTGAAATCGGCGTTGGAGTCTGGTAAGTGATCAAGATTCCTTCATTGTTTGATAACCATGTATCTGTTAGTGTCAATATATTATGTGGACTGTACATTTTCGATATTATTTCAATTTCCGCAGTTTTGGTGTAGTACATTTCTTCATAATAGTTGTGTTTTATTAGGTGTTTTATGCGTGTATCTTTTTATTGTATTAATTGTAGATCTTCCATATTTTTTGCTTTTATTTTTTGTGTTCTCTTTGTCTTTCTAAGCTATATGTTGCCATCTCTAGTCCCAACAAATGCATAGCCCGTTTCCATCCTTATTTGCCTAGCTTATATTTGCGGTACAAGGGTCAAGACCAAAAGTTTCACAGAACCTTTCGGAGGATGTGAACTTAGTGATTTTATAGGCTACTCTTTCAGAGAGTGCAAAATTTGACTCGAAAACAACATGTGCAATTTATGTTTCAACATTTTCAGAGCCCCCTAATTTAATTTTGTAGTATTTGACATTTTACTGTAAATACATACGTCTATCCTATTTGCAGGTAAATTTCGTAAGGAATTTAAGAGATCTTTCGATTGTTGTTCGGCGACTGCGCGCAGACGAAGGCAGGAGTTGCGCAGCTTCAATCATGTTGGTTCGTTAACGAAAAGTAGGACCTCTTCCAGGCAATCGCAGCAGAGAAGCGGGAGCATCTTCAAGCGAACTGACACTGTGACATCGAGAGTTACGGACTGATTGCGTCATTGCGCCGATGAGGAAAATTATGTAAAATGTACCTCTTGAGCGTTAGTAATTTATGTTACGTGTTGTGCTTATATTATATTAATTCTTATTTACTAAAATGATGTAAGCAATGACTAAAATAAGCAAGTATGATGTTTGATGTTTGTAAACATCAGTTCTTGATTTGGGGTTGGAGCTGTTGTAAAACACCGTCATTATAAATTTAAATAACAACAATGTGAGGTTAACCATTTCACACATACATAGTAGTTGCTAATAAATTATACAAATAGAATAATGTGTATATGTTTAAGTATTTGTGATTTTTCTTATATGGCTTAACATTAAAACATATTGAAAGATCTAACAATTATTTTAGTGTACACTATTATTAATTTTTCTTGGACTTTTAAAGACAGGTCATTGTCATTTAAATTGTCAGATTGCATTTGTTTACCAATACTGCTTTTACTTCTGCAATGTTTAGAATATTTATTAAAAACTCAGTAACTTCTTTTCTGCTAATCTCTGTGCCACGTATGAAACCGTGTTATTCCTAGGTTGTCTTTCTCTGCTCTAGCAAACAATGTCACCCCCCTCCCGTCTAAATTAGTAGGGTCTGGAAACCGATCCTAATGCGGTCAGGTGGAAAAGCACATGGGAGCGGCAGCTCCAGATGTGCGCAGTGAGGTGTGAATTTAGGTGTTTAAAGGGAGATTTCTTTAGTAGGTCTTTAGTATTCAGTTAGCTCTGAAGAAGCGAGCAACATGGTTCGTGAAACGTCAGCATTTACTAATCTTGACACAAAGCTTAACCCTGAAGCAGTTTATATTCTAAATTTATTGTTATATTTGCACAGCTTGCACTTTGTCTGTTCATCTCAGTTTGTGGAAACTCCACTCACCTAGAACATACACGAACCATGGTATCACAAACTACTTTGATCCATGGCGAGTTGATAGTTATAGACCAAGAACAGCTTCGGTAAGTTCCATAATTAAAAAAATCTGATGTGGCCAGGCACATGACTTTATCATACAAAATATAAAATTAATAGTTTAGCTACATGAGAATCTATTTGATTGAGATAAATCGTGTCTGCATTAAAAATATTAAAATTAAACTAGTTAGCCGGGATTTGACAGATTTTTTGATAGTCAATAGTATCAATAGTAGGTATTGTCAAAGCATCAGCATTTGATACTACCTACTGTCATCAGAATAATAGTTATTTATCTCAGTGCCGAAAGTACGGAATAGCGTGACGTGCGGTGGTGCGGCGCGTCACCGAAGGCGGAGTGTCGCCGTCGCATGTGAGCGAGTCGCGCTATCTAGTTTTTGGCAGGAGACATCAACGTTTTTTGTGTTGATTTTTGAGAAATACGTTAAAAAAGAATAAATAAAAAATGGTTATATTTCTGTATACGAAATGTTAGGTTGGTACCACTTTGACGAAACGTCAAGTTTAAAGGTGTGTTCCGATTGGTGGTAATGGTAGGTAATGGCGGTGGTAGAATACGAAATTATAGTATTTCTTACATTTCGTGATAGTGACACATATTAGTTTGCATGTACATAAACATGAGTTACTAGCAATTTTCTATTAGAAATACTAAAATGGCGTCTGCTACCACTGCCATTAGCACTAATGAAAATGCACCTAAAAAGCTAATTCAAATTCTGACAGATTTATATTTGTTCATGACACTGTAGACGTCACATCCGTACCATCATACTAAAATAAAACCACACTCATCGCTATACTTTATTTACAATTTTTTGAATTTATCATTTTTAGAATTAGATATAAAGACGGGTTGATATTTCCTATCAACAAACAATCATATTGGTGATCTTATTTTCTTTGAAATTTGTATTTTGTTATTTGCCGCACTAGAGCGGCAACGTTCCATAGCGGTTCTCCAACCTCTGACGAAATCAGCTGTATTCGAGTGTGACACCACAAAAAAATATTTGTCAAAATCCTGGCTACTATGTATTTTCATATCAATGCAGATGCGACCGATCTCGATCAAATAGAATTTGCTCTTGCAGCTAAACTACGAATTTAGCCAAAAAATATCATAGGCATAAATTATTCAAAATTTCCTCTACTCTAATTTATTATTTAACTATTTTGACGAAATTACAGAAATGGCGGCTCATTTGATCTCGATCAAATAGAATTTGCTCTTGCAGCTAAACTATTAGTTTCACCAAAAAATGTCATAGGCATAAATTATTCAGAATTTCCTCTACTTTAATTTATTATTTAACTATTTTGACGAAATTACAGAAATGACGGATCATTTGCAAAATCGTTGAAAAATGCTAAGAGTAAATGGCCAGTTCCTTTGGACCCTTTTGAACCAAAAGCTTTTCAGCTCTAAGTTTGGTCATAAAACTTCTAAATATGAACTTTCGTCCCGATACCTTTAGTAGTTTCTCCGGAATCGTCGTCACAAAAATCGGGTACACACACACATACACACACACACACAGACATTTTTTTGTACCTTGCTCAAAAATGTTCAGGGGACCCAAAAAGACCTATTTCCGCTAAAATCTCAATTTTTTTTTTCGGCATGATTACAATACTTTAGCATACTGCGTATGATAAAGTAAAAATCTGATGTGGCCAGGCACATGACTTTATCATACAATATATAAAATTAATAGTTTAACTGCATGAGAATCTATTTGACTGAGATAAATCGTGTCTGCATTAAAATTAAACTAGTTAGCCAGGATTTGACAGATATTTTGATAGTCAATAGTATCAATCGAAGGTATTGTCAAAGCATCAGCATTTGACACTACCTACTGTCATCAGAATAATAGTTGTTGATCTCACAAGTGCCGAAAGTACGGAAGAGCACCACGAGCGGTGATGCGGAGCGTCACCGATGACGGAGCGTCGTCGTCGCATGTGAGCGAGTCGCGCTTAGTAGTTTTCGGCAGGAGTGACATCAACGTTTTTTGTGTTGCTTTTTGAGAAATACGTATTTAAAAAAAATTCAAAAATGGTTTTATTTCGGTATAGAAAATGTTAGGTTGATACCACTTCTACGAAATGTCAAGTTTAAAAAGCTAAATCAAATTCTGACAGATTTATATTCGTTCATGACACTGTAGATGATGTTCCATAGCGGTTCTCCGAGTGTGATAGCGTGGGGTGACAGCCATAGACATTTCTGTGGTAACAGCACAAAAAAAATATTTGTCAAAATCCTGGCTACTAGTATGTAGTTTCAATGCAGATGCGACCGATCTCGATCAAATAGAATTTGCTCTTGCAGCTAAACTATTAATTTTACCAAAAAATGTCATAGGCATAAATTATTCAAAATTTCCTCTGCTTTAATTTATTATTTAACTATTTTGACGAAATTACAGAAATGGCGGCTCATCTGCAAAATCCTTGAAAAAGGCTTAGAATAAACTACCAGTTCCTTTGGACCCTTTTGAACCAAAAGCTTTTCAGCTCTAAGTTTGGTCATAAAACATCTAAATATGAACATTCGTCCCGATACCGTTAGTAGTTTCTCCGGAACCGTCGCCACAAAAATCGAGTACACACATACGCACACACACACACACACACACACACACACACACACATACACACACACAGACATTTTTTTGTACCTTGGTCAAAAATGTTCAGGGGACCCAAAAAGACCTATTTCCGCTAAAATCTCAATTTTTTTTTTCGGCATGATTACAATACTTTAGCATACTGCGTATGATAAAGTAAAAATACAAAGAAGGGAGTATCTGAGGGAGAATAATGGGACAGAAAAAAAAATGGAAAAACTAAAAAGAAACATAAAAAAGGAATTGCTGTAATACTGTTGGCTCCTTTTACTTTATCATACGCAGTATGCTAAAGTATTGTAATCATGCCGAAAAAAAAAAATTGAGATTTTAGCGGAAATAGGTCTATTTGGGTCCCCTGAACATTTTTGACCAAGGTACAAAAAAATGTCTGTGTGTGTGTGTGTGTGTGTGTGTGTGTGTGTGTGTGTGTGTGTGTGTGTGTGTGTGTGTGTGTGTGTGTGTGTGTGTGTGTGTGTGTGTGTGTGTGTGTGTGTGTGTGTGTGTGTGTGTGTGTGTGTGTGTGTGTGTGTGTGTGTGTGTGTGTGTGTGTGTGTGTGTGTGTGTGTGTGTGTGTGTGTGTGTGTGTGTGTGTGTGTGTGTGTGTGTGTGTGTGTGTGTGTGTGTGTGTGTGTCTGTGTGTGTGTGTGTGTGTGTGTGTGTGTGCGTATGTGTGTACTCGATTTTTGTGACGACGATTCCGGAGAAACTACTAAAGGTATCGGGACGAAAGTTCATATTTAGAAGTTTTATGACTAAACTTAGAGCTGAAAAGCTTTTGGTTCAAAAGGGTCCAAAGGAACTGGTAGTTTATTCTAAGCCTTTTTCAAGGATTTTGCAGATGAGCCGCCATTTCTGTAATTTCTTCAACATATTAAATAATAAATTAAAGCAGAGGAAATTTTGAATAATTTATGCCTATGACATTTTTTGGTAAAATTAATAGTTTAGCTGCAAGAGCAAATTCTATTTGATCGAGATCGGTCGCATCTGCATTGATATGAAACTGCATAGTAGCCAGGATTTTGACAAATATTTTTTTTGTGCTGTCACCACAGAAATGTCTTAGGCTGTCACCACGCTGTCACACTCGGAGAACCGCATGGAACGTCATCTACAGTGTCATGAACGAATATAAATCTGTCAGAATTAGCTTTTTAAACTTGACATTTCGTAGAAGTGATATCAACCTAACATTTTCTATACCGAAATATAACCATTTTTGATTTTTTTTTTAAAATACGTATTTCTCAAAAATCAACACAAAAACGTTGATGTCACTCCTGCCGAAAACTACATAGCGCGACTCGCTCACATGCGACGACGACGCTCCGCCATCGGTGACGCGCCGCATCACCGCTCGTTGTGCTATTCCGTACTTTCAGCACTTGTGAGATAAACAACTATTATTCTGATGACAGTAGGTAGTGTCAAATGCTGATGCTTTGACAATACCTTCGATTGATACTATTGACTATCAAAATATCTGTCAAATCCTGGCTAACTAGTTTAATGTTAATGCAGACACGATTTATCTCAGTCAAATAGATTCTCATGCAGCTAAACAATTAATTTTATATATTGTATGATAAAGTCATGTGCCTGGCCACATCAGATTTTTTAAATTAGGTTCCAACACCACCAAATAACGTGTAATTTCTAGTTACGCTAAAATATATAATAAAAAAATCCACAACTACGCATATCCCACCCCAAACTCACAACCTTCGACACCATCAAGAACCTTAAGGAATTGTAGTCCTTGATATGCCATAGATGAGAATACCGGGCTGAAAGACTGCTGTCCATTGCCATTTCCAGGCGAGAAAAACACTTAATTATGTGCAATTTTGTAACATGGATTGTATTTCTTTTTATCTTTTGCTGGAAATAAATGTATTCTATCTATATGTATAATAATTTGCATTTGGTAAAGAAAAGAGACCGTTATATCTCCAACACGCAAAAATTACTAACCGCAACGCTAAAACTTTTAAATTACAATTGTAACTTATTTTGATTACAAAGCATTCACTTGGTTTTACGAGATTATACGTAACTTCATCTATCATGCTGCTTGTTAGGTTTGAAAGTTATGTGCTGTCAGAACAACGTAAACGTAATAGTTCAGGCGTTATACCAAGCTGAAGTTCATACTAAATAGGGTTCAATCTAGAAGAGGTTGTACTATATTGTACCGTTGCCTTCATTTCAACAAATAAATTGTGAATTTTCAATTTTGATTTGACACATTCACGCCTCTTGAAGAAATAGTATTTCGTCGGGTATGTACGGAACATTATATTTACCCATAAATGCGGAATTATAGGTGAAATATTATTTGCCTTCCGTATACGAACGAGTAAACCAGTACATTATGGAAATACGCCTTGGGGTGAATGTATTCAAGTGTTAACTCCGATAATAACATCCATTGTTAAATCGCTTTCAATAAAAATTTCATCAGCTCGAATATTAACACCGTTCGACTAAGAATTCCGTTTACTTCGCGAAAATATTTATCTTTATTCATCACTAGCTGTTGCCTGCTGCTTCGTTCGAGTGGATTTTCTGATATAACGTATTGGCTAAAACAGTACGAAAGTTACTGGCTTATCGTAATAAGCACTCTGCTTGAATGGTTCAAATCCCTCCACAGAGTTTGACAACTATTATGCCACAACCTCGTCCATACTTCTATGTTCTTGCCAAGGTGTTGCAGTCAGTTTGGGAACTGATAAATGTACCCGACTAATTTTGTTTATATTTTTTTTATTGAAACTCCTGAAAGCTGTCCTAGCCAGACTGTGGTCGAGTGGTAGCGCGCTTGGCTATCAGTCTGGGGGACGTTGGTTCGAATCCAACGCCCTGCTTTCAGAGTAAAGGTTTTTCTGTGGTTTTCCTTTACTCCACGGCGAATGCTGAAAGCCAAACAACTTAAGACGTGCCACAGACGCGGGCCATAATAATGATAATTCGGGCCTGCCGATGCCCCCGTAGTGGCGAAAGCTGTTGGGGGATGTTAAGGCGTGGATTATTATTATTATTTATTGAAAATCTCTGATACATCTCATTAAATATTTGAAACCTAGATAATATAATTTAGATACAACATATAAATACTAAAATTACACTAATAATTTTGAAAAGTAATAAAGAGGATCAGGGCAAATTGGTAGTACCGAGCTTCGCTGAAGCCTGGGGTACTCCCTTTGCGGGTATCACTGCAGCTCTACCCAATTTGGAAAAACACAAGGCCATTTATGCTTTTATTATTATTATTATTATTATTATTATTATTAATGCAAAAGTAACAATTTGTTGAATGATTTATGTGTTGTTGCCTAATCATCTGGAGTTCCTAGTACCTACTATTGTTCTTCCTGTCAAGCCAAGTTCTCAATGTAACTGCATAACATACAGGCGATGCTTCATATTAAAGTAAAATATTTGGATTGTATCCGAATGTATGTGCCATCCTTAAAAAGTAACTGTAAGACCACATAAAACTTAGAATACCTAACTAAAGAAAACAGGTTATAATATTTATTTATTTTCTATCATTGCAATGAATATTATTTGTTTCCTTCGTTGATTTTCGCAGTATTCCAAATTTATTTTCTCTTTTATGTTGTTTTGTTTTGTTAACATTTCACTCGGATGTAACTTTGTTATGAATTGAAGAAAGTGTATATGAAACTTTTTACTCAGAAAGCTTGCGTGGGAAAATCGTGGGTCACTCTGGACATGCGAAGCCTACGATTTTTCCCTGATATTTACATTCTAACAAAAGCTTGCGGGAAAAAATGATGAGACACCTTGAATATGCGATTCCTGCGATTTATCTCTGCAATTAATAATCATAATAAATAAATTCTCATAATCAATTAAATTTACAACAATAAACGTGCCTACATAAATAATCAAAACTTCAGTTTCGAAACCCAAATAAGTATATAATAACGACAAAATTTCAAAAATTCAGTTTCGAAACCCAAATAAGGAAAGGGAATAGGCGTTTTCTGTATCAGTTTTCAGGATTTCAGGATTTCACAATTTTTATGGGTTTATTTTGATGCTTTTTTAAGTTTCTAGGACTTTGTTCGGCAAAAATCACGTTTTAAGACAATTACACATTATGACAAATTAGTACGGTTTGTTCGCTCACACATTTGCCACAACCATTGTAGCAGACTAGAGCAGACAACAAAAGTTACAAGTTAGTAATTATTATATAAAATAAACGCTCTCTTAATATCCTCCTGTCAACGCATAAAATAATTGGCAAAATGTAACACCAATAATCCGCACACCAATTTATAATAATAAGAAATTGGTGGTTTGTTTTAGATAATTCAAAAACATACCTACTCATTTTACATATCAATCTCCCTCCAATATCGGAGCTATGCGTGTCGACGCGCATTCTTTTGTTTTCACGTATGTGGAAAGCAAACCAAACCAAACCTGTTTAGTACCTACACTTATTGCGTCCGGAAAATGTTAGCGTCTTCCAATGTTTACGCGTTTATCGATTTTTGCGTTCAAAACAATCGGTCACTTGGTTTATATACATGATAAGTGTGTGGCATTTGGTGTTGGTGAAGTTCTAGTTGACTTTTTAATCTGTTTTCGTCAAATTAGAAGAGACTAATTGTCGAAATAAGGTAGGATGTTTTTCTATTTTGTAATCGCTGTGGACTTTCCTGGATTGCTTGCGTTCTAAAGTCGTTTTTGGCTTGATTTTCCGTAATATATGTAGTATTCAAACTACATTGGCCCCTCGAACCAAAGGCTAGTATTATTGAATAGCAACAATTTCTTTTTAACCCGTAGTCTTAGCAATACAATACAAAAGATTTGAGTAATCAACTCCATCAGTTCTCTCCATTCTCTCCGGTATGTTTCGGTTATATTTTTATTAATTGTTTGGTGGGCCAAGCAGTTAATCACAGTTTATAATGGGTAGTAGTGTCACAGTGAGGTTATGTTGTTGCACCGTAAGCATCTCGTTTTGGTCGGTATAACCTGGATATCAGAGCCAAATTGTTTAAAAGTTTATTATCGCCAATAAGCATAACCCCAGCAACATAACCTCACTGTGACACATGACCCATTATCAGCTGTTATTGCCACATGGCCAGAAGACGAATGATTGAATTTGAAACCAGATAGCCAACAGAACAACTAATAAAAACATCACCGAAACACAAAAGTTTCATAATAATCCGTTCACATTATTTTAATGTGATATCTTTCTTGGATGGAAGTTAACTTTTTATGCTTAATAGGCAAAATAACGCGGCGATAACTTGCTTATTCTAAAACGGGCACGACTTTTGTGCTTCTGGAAGCGATAAGCGTTCCTGCTGCCCATCGAGTTCCTGAAAACGGGTAGAACTTCACTCGACGCGCCTTAATTGGATATCGGGGGTGGATTGAGAGCGTCTTAAACACTGCTCGTAATCTGCAATATTAAAAAGGGAAGGTGACTGTGATAATTTCAAGTGTCCCTTTTCGAGTGAATTAATAAACACCAGAAGTACGTTGTATAAGATTTCGAGTTTACTTCTGAACGTTGGAAATCTACAATTTCCCATGTTTCCTTTGAAACTTGGAGAGGCAATAAAGGCACTATGAGCGTTTCGAAGATAATTGTAACGAAACTCCTTAGCATCTTGTTTATTAAATGTTCCTTACACGAATTAAATCCTATAACAGTCCTTAAAGCACACAAAATTTCGTTTTTTATTTTCAAAATGTAGTCTAAGCGTGTGAATCGTCGATTCAAACTTTAAAAACTTACTTCTCAACGGTAAAACTTTAACCTGGTGAAACACTAAATAAGAACTACAAACGCAGAAATTATAACTTTAATTTTGTTTAGGACGAATGTTGCCCTGTAATTCTACTTGGTACTTTTCTAAATACAGTAGCAAACACAAAACTAGCAACAACACATACACTTATTAATTAACAAAATTACTTACAACATGACTGATGACATAAACAACGCAACCACTACAAACCAGTGCGGTTAAATTTTGAATAAAAATAATAAGCGTTCAACTTGCTAAGTTTGATTATGATAATTATGCTTTGGATACAGCAACATTATTTGATAATTTACCAAAATAGTGTTCACAAGTAGCTATACTGTTACAAAGCAACATCTATTCGAAACAGTTTGTTTGTTGATTCATACCAACAAACACTTAACAAAAGATGTTTTATTGAGTGTGAAGTATCATAATAGCTAAACAAGTTTATTGTGTATTTTAAAAATCCTCTAAATAGGATTTGGCAACAAAATATAATTATTATTAAAATAAGTTGTTATAATTTGTTGAAAAAAGGTTCCAAAATTACAATGCTGTTGCTCTCGTTAACTCATAAACATTTTCAGATAAAAGTTATTTGGTTTCGACAGGGAGCCTATAATACCTAACACAATTATTTACTTACCCTATGCTCTTTGTTGGTACCATTCTCTCTCAGCATGCAACGGGGTCTCTTTCCTGAACAAGAAGAGTTCATTATCAAAAGTTGGTCTCCTATGACTTCTCTGTATATCTTCTTAAATAATTAAAATCCATATAGCAACCATTAGTAAGTATTTGAACTTATATTGTCGCTCTACAAGTAAGTGTACATGTATTTTATCGTCTATGATCCGTAGACTAAAGAATCTGTAGAATTTTTCAAATTTACCCAATATTTTTAGTAATTTTTTCTCGTTAATTCGGTAAATTTGAAACTATTGTTGTCGCCTTTCTATTGTTCATTAAGCATTATCACACGATTATAGAATAATCTATTTGGACCATTTAGTTTTTTTTTTGTTGACAAATGTCTCTGTGACCACTTTGTGGTTAGAAAATGCTTATATAAGCTTTTTCTGGTTTTAATATAAAAAATTATCCAATTATTGTAATATATGTTCAGATACCTGTTGGCATTTCGTAAGCGTGCTTACGCACGTGGTTTAAATTTAAACGGCATTCTTTAATACTAACAAAATATTGATGAGAAAATTGTTCGATAAAATTATTCACTAGCCTAAGTGGCACCCTATTAATGAGATCTAGCAAAAAGTAAAATGCTTGTTAAAGTTATTTAGTTGTGAAAACGGCTTTGATCTTTAAACGAAAGCGCCGTGTCGTCAAAAACATACCCCTTTGCGGTTCTCTTTGAGCTCGTAGATTTTCACCACACTTCAGGTACTGTACACCCTCAGCCTTCGAGTGGTGAAAGGCGAAACACACCTTTGTTCGTCCTTTACGTCGGTCTACTTCTTGTTTAATGGTCTCTTCATCAAAAAATAATATAAAATCAACGTTACAAAGGCGTTGAATTTTGCACCAACTGTTGACAAATATTAGAAAGATTTAAAAAATGAATAATTATTATTGATGTGCAGTGGGAATCTCAAATGTTTGCAGTAGTTTATTATTTGTATTTATTTCTTGGTCCATAAGTAACACAATGCATTCACAGTTTATCATTTGTTACGATTGTTTTTTTCAACAAGCGTCAGGTTTTTGAAAAGAATACTGAATCTAAAATGCAAAAAAAACTATTTTTAGCGCAATTATTGCGGAGTAATCCAGTGTCCAAGAAGGTTCAAAGGTAATCTTTTATTTCTTAAGCTTTGTAAACTAGACTTCATATGAAGTTACTTCTTCCTGACTTGTATTCAACAATCAACAGTGAGATTGCTGTTGAAAAAAAAGGAAAAAGGCAATAAAAGTTGGTATAAAATGCTATTTTGGTAAATCGGTATTTTGTTGGACAAAAAATTAATAGAAAATAACAATTTTGGTGTTAAGAAAAACGAAAAATAAATTTGGTGCAATTCGTTTTGTGATAAAATGTAATATAATAATAATTGTAATCATAATAATTGTGTGCTCAAATATTTTTTTAAATAACACGTTTTTTGCAATATTTGTATTTATTTGAAACAATACTTAAAATTTTCGTTTGAATAATAATAATAATCCACGCCTTAACATCCCCCAATAGCTTTCGCCACTACGGGGTATCGGCGAGCCCGAATTATCATTATTATGGCCGCGTCTGTGGCCTTAAGTTAATAAAACAAACGGTGGCATGAATAAAAATGAGTATGTATATACTTTATGTTCATTTTATCCAATAGTGACATTGCTGATATTGAGATTCTGCTCCAGATATTCTTATGATTTGGTAAATTTACGGCAACATATAGATATGAAACATAAATGTATATTCATGAGCAAAATGTATATACTCATTTACTTTATTATACTGCCAGTAACATTAATTCATTTTACTTATTTATTAAAATGTTAATTAACTATTTACACCTTAAATGTTATTTTAACTATTTGCACCTACAAGAAAATACTACTGTTGCTGGGACTAAAGATATGGGTTGAAAAAATTTACAACATTTATGACCAAACTTTTAGGAATCAGGATTCAGATTAAGGTTTCCCATGAAGCCATTTTGAGTTTTTTTTTGGTTTAGGTGGTATAAATTTGTAAAAATTACCAAACTCGCGTTTTTTACATTTTTACCTCACGTTTTTCTATAACTTATTATTTATAAAATAAATGTTTTTGGTATTGGTCAAAGATTTTATTAAATGCTTACAATAAATACACGTTTTATTTTATTTATTGCGCATATAATTTGTATTTTTTGCGAACCATTGGCTTGGATATAGGGTTGCCAACACGTAATGTTATGAATCAGACTGCTTTTCACGTAAACCCCCCTGATATAACAAACTTACAGTAATATTTGAGAACCATTGGCATGTATGTAGGGTTGCCAATTCGTGTTGTTACGAACCAAACTGCTTTTTGGTTGTTGTGTTAACGTTTACCGCAAAAGTTAATTCTAGACATGACTGTTGTAACCGGAAGAAAAGAGCGCTTACCATAGCGGAAAAGTGCGAAATATTGCCCAAAATAAAACACTGAAAAATTCAGAATGCAATAAATATGTCGTCTACAAAATTTGTCTAAATAAACGACATGGGAATTGAGGGAGGAATTATTATAGTCATGTAAAAATACAAATTCTAAGGTAAAGAAACTGAAAAAAATGAATGTAGAATTTTGCTGGTCCCTTAAGGTTTTTATAATTATAACCCAAGTTAACTATAGCTCTTCTTCACGTCTAAAGTTATTCTGGGTGATTAAAGTAATACTACATGAACAGTTATTTGATATTTGTGGAGATTTGATGTTTTGATATTTTAACTTTTTTGTGTTCCGAGCATTTGTATATCTTAATACGTTGTTGTTGATTTTTATTTTCATAGGTTGTTATTGTTTCTATTTTACAGTATCTTTTTTGCGAATTTGTTTCTTCCAAACAAGATTTGATTTCATAGGAATTTAATCCACATTTAACTTATTTGAATTAAGGAATTATCATTACATATCTTGATAACTTTTCCCACGTTCCTTCCCAACAGTATCGCACAACATTATTACAGTTTTCACTCCATAAGTTGCAAGCGGCAACCCATTGACAGCCGAATTCCGACAAGCATTTACACGGAAATTTATGCAAACAATCTAACAAGTCTAACCGTGTGGCTATGACTTATGCATACGACCACCGAATCCTGAAGTCTCGTACAAAAGTTCTCGTACATTTGTATGATAAATATAATCGATTGCAGACTGGAAAATTCGCACGCTCCTGTAGACAAAAATGCTATCGGCGTGGCACGGCTGCGGCTATGCCCGCACGTACGTACGTGACGAAAAACGTATGGAATTTTTGCCAAAGGGTCAATTTTAATTTATTTCCTTTGTTATGGGTGGGGGCAATAAACACTAGGCCCTCGTCGCTTTGAAATTGACAGCGAACGAAAGTTTGATTTTCCGAACGGCCGGTTCACAAATTCATTAGTCGAAGGCATCGGCATCGGTTAGAACAATTACTTTTAATTGATAGAGCAAAATCGACAGAAAGCAATTTTATAATTCCTCTAAATTGATGGAAAATTACAGATATAGCTCGTACTTTTATGCAAATGATTTGCAAATTTATTGATCTTTTCATCATAGTCAAACCGCAAATGTACAGTCAAAACATAACTATGGCATCAAGAGTCTTTTAATATTTCCAAACGTCATTCATTGAGAGTAAGCACCGGTATGTCTGTGGTAAAGCTGTTTATAGACAAATCTACACGTGTATTGTTGCGTATCATTTTAAAATATACAGGGTTGGGCAACTAAATAGAATATTGTCTGCACAGAGTAAATGATTAGTTTTATCAAAAAATATTAAAGATAAAAGTTGTTTGACTATTTTTTCCCATATTTTCATAAAATTTAATTATGTCTAAATAGTAACGGGACATTGCTTGTTTAAGAATTCTTCCAACAGATCGACGACTTGTTCCAACATTTAAAGCTAGTTGATTAGTAGATGTTTGAGGGGAATCTTAGACAGACAACAAAACATCCAAGCTCTTTTCTTCATTTGTTGCCGATTTGGTTCGAATTCTACAATCGCCACGTACGCTCCCAGTACTATCAACGCATGCTAAAATTTTGCTGACGACAGACTGGGTAATGGGATTTCAGTTGGGATGGACATCATTGAATAAATCCCAAACCTCTTGTTGCTTTCGTTTATGGTCTCCATAACCTACCATCATTTAAATCTCAATTTTGTCACGTTCCGTTAATCTAGCCATTTTATAAACTAACTAAACAAATTGTACTTTTGATCACCACGTGTATACCATGGAAATGCAACTGTTTCTATGCCTATAACGTCGAAACGAGCATTGAGTTTGGGAATAAAAACTTGTAGTACAATATGATGCAAACAAGAGACGTCTTCAAGGAATACAATTTAGTTGCATTTCCTATGCAACTGGATGTCCCCGTCGACAACACATGGGTCATGTTTTTCGGGAGCACCGACAGCTTCGGTTGACTGAGAGGCGATTCACCCACTACGCTGAGATGGTTCGTTCAGCGGTGTATGAAGGTCAACCCTCCTATCTAGCGGCCAAGATCGAGCTAAGAGGGGAAGCTCATATGAGAAGACTTCGCTATGTCGCCTCCATGGCAACAGTACCAGTGCACAGGACAGCATCCTTCAGAAAGACTTTTTCCTACCTTGCGTCAAGAATCTTAAATACGACTCTCATTGAATTCGGTCCTTACAGCAAAACTACAACCAAAGCTATTTTGAAGAAAAAGATTCTTGAGGGAGGCTTAGCGGTTGAAGATGATATGTATTAGTTTCAGTTTTTAATCTGTATCAATCTTTGAATGGTGCCATTTTAAATCACCTTGGTGTTATTGGTACCTTTTGTAGTTATTTACATACAATAAAGCATTTTATTATTATTATTATTATTATTATGAAATGAAACAGCTGACTTTGGCCAATACGAGTACGTACACTAGCACTGTAGCGTTGTTTTTTGTTCTTTTCTTCTAATAATAAATAAAAAGCGCTTTCTTGATCATTCTGCGTTTCTTATTAATTTACAGTTGATTTATTATGAGTATGGAGGAATATGGTTGTAAAGGTACGAAAAAGAGCTACCCAACGATACATCACACGTCATATGTTGCCATTTAAAAAAATAACGTCATAGTCGCCATGCTTCCATCTTACTCTTTAGCCATAATTAGATTTTGTGAAAATTTGGGAAAAAAATAGTCAAACAACTTTAAGTATTTTTAGATAAAAATAATAATTTACGCTGTGCAGACAATTAGTTGCCCAACTCTGTACATAGGTAAACAAGAAACGTGTGTTGTCGCTCGAATTCTGGGACTTGAGGTGGACAGTGACCTAAAATTTACAAAACATGTTGCTGATAAGCAGAGAACGAATTTTAAAATACACATGGAATCGTCCAGTTGTGTAGAGCGTTGTTGTACACTCGCGAAAAAGGCAGTATCTAGAAAATAAATAGTTTCCTGCTATTTCAATAACTATAAGTTGGAGTGCAATTAGGCCAATAAGCTAACCTTAGATTCCGGTGAAATATACTGGGGTGTTCATGAAAAGTTGCATTGCGGAAAAACTGGACAATAAGTTTCACCACATCTTGTACACCTTTTAGTGGACAGTTTATAATTTATATATAATAATTAAATTTGAAAATTGCATAATTTTAATATCCTAAGCAGAGTCGAACACGCTCTAGGCTATGCGTTCTGCGCCATTTTGTTTCTATACCATATTTGGTTACGTGTTTATGCGTTAATTTAAATATGTTCTCTTTTTCATAAAACTCTAGATTGGGGAAACCTGATTATACTTCTAGTAAAAATTTTCGAAAAATACTCATGATTTCTTTATTTTCTCCAATTAATTTGATTTATGCAGGAACTGTGATTTTTAAGAAACCGAGTTTTTGTAATAAGCAAACACACATCTTGCCTCATCTTGAAAAAAAAGTTGATTCCACAACTCGTAAGTTACAACCCGCAAAGTAATTTTTGAAATCTAAGAAATTCTAAAAAATAAATTAACGTGTATAACTTTTAAGTGCAAGGCACACTTTATGTAGATAGGCTTACCATACGTCTCGTTTGGACCGGTAGGGTTGATATTATGTCCAGGTGAAAAGTTTTGTCCTGCTTGAGAGGTGTCATATTCATTTAATGTCATATTTGCCTTTTCAGAATTTCCGTATTGCCTTGGGACTTCAAAATATTTGAAAATACTTTAATCAAAAAAAGGGGGCGCTAAATTGTTGTATCCCACAAGAAGCAAAACAAGTTATAAGTTCAAATTTTTAAAACACTCTCAAAATGAAACAGTGTTGTAAAATTATGAAATGTTTAAAAGAAAAATAAGTAAAAATTATTAATATATAAATATAATACATGTGTCAAAATCCGATAAAATTAGAATCTAAAATTTTAAAAATCGGTCACTGGTAGTTGTTCTATTCCAGGGGCCTTTTTCAATCCCAGGAATGAAATGGTCATAAAATCTCGAGGTATATGTCCTAAATGTTTCAATTGCAATACAGTTTTTGCAAATCGAATATAAACGAGTTAAATTAAAAGTAGTCGGTACAGTTACAGCCAGAAAAACTGCGACCGTTTCTTTCCTATGTTTTTGCAGTAAATTTTTGCCAGCAATAAAGACTATATTAATAAAAAAATGCTATAAGTGTTGCACCGTTTTCTTGTAACTGTAATTACTCACCCAAATTTTTTTTTTAGTACATGGTAGTTTAAAATCGGTAACAGCAAAATTATGTTTACAACCTCATAAGTTTATAAGTTTCGATATTCCTCTATTTTTCAATCTAAATTTTTTTAGTCTGAGCTTCACTATAACAATGATTGATATATTTGTGAGTCGTAGATAAATAATATTTGGGTTATTTACAGTCAAGCTACCCTTCCTAAACCCATCGACAAAATGTCATCAACAAAATGGAATTAGCTGTTCGAAAAAGCATTGTCATCGTGGCCAGTTGTTTAGCATAAACACATACACCTATACCCCTGCATAATACATACACGCTTCAAAATCATAAGATTAACAAATGCAATATGGTAACAAGATATCGTACACTACGAAAACTTTAAATCTTCTTAGCCGCTGAAAACCTTGAGAACACTTTGCGCGTTATGTGATATTTTTCGCCGTCGGATTGTCCCGTGCCTCTATCTACTCGGGTTTATTTAACAATTTAAAGTAAACAAAGCGTAAAAGTTTTACTATATTTTCCGGTCCTCGTTTGCCTCTCGGCTGCAACCGCCCACTTTTATTGCCGATTCCTCCTTGTCTGCACGTTCGGTATTTGTCACCGGCAATTTGTCTACTCTCTGCTACCCGCCAGACAGCTGACACAGTATACTAGACTAGAAGTCCTGGAAACATTGGATAAGATAAGTCGAGTTTAACACATGTGGAATTACAAAAACTGGGACGAAGTGCATCAATGCACTTCGTGCATCGTGTGTTGAAATGGAAGGTTAGATTAAAATTCTATTTTCTTCAAGCGGTTCTTTTTCAAAACGTTTTATGACATGAAAAATACATATTTATAGTATAGTATATTTGGGGGTCGCTGCGGCTGTCAAAGTTAGGAAAATTAATTAACTTTGAATTTTAAAAATATTATGCTACACGAGAAATGTTAAATTACCGCGGTAATTTACGGAGCCCATGGTAATTTTATGGGTAATATAAGAGCGTAATTTACCGTTGTATTACCCCCTAAGATTAACATGCACTACGTAAATTACCGCGGTAATCTCTGTAGCAAAGCTTTTGTGTATCATTTCTCAGATTTTCAAGTACTTCATTTGTGAAAAATACTCGTACTGTGACCACTTATGTTTGTATGTCTTTTTCCATATGGCCTGAATCTGAAAACAAAATTCAGAACTATCAAATAGTCATAATATACAATTATTAACAATAAAAGATAACCAAAAAACTTTGATGAAATTACAAATTATCAAAAAAAAGTTAGCCGTTTTTTATAACCTAATGTAATAAACATGAAATGTCCTGTAATCATTACAATAATCATCTTACTACTTTTCATATATATATTTACTGCAATTCGCATTCAATGTCTTCTATAATTTCTCCAGATTCTTGAAATTCCCTATGAATTTCTTTGATAAAATTATATTTTTTCAACTACCATAAGAGTTGCTATAAAATGTGTCGAAAAACAGCAAAAAAGTGTCAGAATAACATCATACATATTAATTGAACAGAGAATACTCTAGCAGATCATATGACATATTATTTAGGCGTCTTTCTTTGTTTCCCGACAACATTCATGTTTTTCTTCTATTAGAAAGCCGTGTGAAATATTAATAGAACGGTATTTTAAACGGCTCTAACCTCTTTAGAGAAGAAATGTAATACGTTGATATAAAGGTTTTTACCCAGTATTAAATTTACATAGAGAAATTTTTTTTTCTTCTTTTATTTGTTCCTCTTATATTCAATTGTTTCATTCTCTTTAAAAATAAAAAAATCAATAGGCGTATATGAATGGTGTTAATCAGAACGACATTTACTGCCTAAAAAATATTTGTGGAAAAAAGTGGTTATTGATTAGTTTCAATACAAGAAGTGAATAATATGAATAATATGCTACTTATTTAACGACAAAATGCAATTGTTAATCAAATACCACATTTACTTATTAGATATTAATTGTAATTGTAAACTGATATCTAAAATAGTCTTTTTTAATTCTAATATCGATTTTTGAATGTTACAAGAAACCGACAAATCCTAGTAGAAAGTTAACATTTGTCGGTTATTAGATGTTGCTTTTTACTTTTTACAAATTTCTTAATACATTATTTTACTGGCATCAAAAGAATTTTACAAGTGACAAGAAATTCTGGATTGGACCTTGTTTGATTTTAGAACAACAGGCAGTTTTTCAGCAATTTTGCATTTTCTTTTGATTTATTATCTCAGAAACTGATTCAATCCACAATTTTGGTTTCAGATTCAAATTCCAAAAAGAAAATGTTAAATGTGTTGTGCTTATAAATGAATTATGTATCATATTTGTAACCACGAACAGATGCAAAGTGCTTTTCCCACATTAAAACAAGCACTTCACACAGCAGAAAGTTACTAGCTTTATTGTTCCATTAAACACACATAAAATCAAGGTTGTATTCACATGTATATTTTCTCTTAGCAATAAACAGGAATTTTACCCGCGACTGTTCTTGTATTTTAAAGGGACGCTCTCTCATCGCATAACTAACCGGCATTCATAGCGTGCCGCCACATTAATTTTCACTTTGTTGTGGTGGCATTACCGCAAATGGAAGAGAACGGAGTACAGCAGCTTTTTTTTGTCGCTTCTATCCAGTTTTCCTTGCTTCGTTTCACTTGCTTTCTCCAGAACACTTTGTAGGGCTTCGAGTACTTTTTTTTTATCGCGAAAAAATGTAGAGCGATATTTGTGACATGGGCAAAAATAAATATAACGCAATTTTTGCTAAAATCTTGCTTTTAGATCAAAGAATTAAATACCGGAAATACCTAGTTACTAAAATTTTTAAATATAACAATAAGCGTGGTTACATATGGCGTGGGGCACCCGGTACAATAAAATCAAATAAAATAAACCGCTTAGTTTAAGATACATTAAAGTAATCACACAACAGAAACAAAACAGTCACAATGTCGCTTCGCAACGTAAAGTTTAGCGTCATGTTTGCCCAAGATACTAAATTTGCACTTACCTGTATCCCTAAATGAACTCTAAAGTAACAGATGGCGCACTGAAATTTTCGAGTAAATGAAAAGACGTTTAGCTCTGGTGGTAAGTAATTTATTCAGACCTATGGTTACATTGAAAACTTCACGGAAATACACACATTAAATACAGTTTACGAGGTCGTTGAGGTAAACATTTATACACATTTATGTACATTGGAGAAGGATCATCTGCAGTAAACGGCTTACGTTGCTATTAACGGTAAACGGGGATTTTTGGTTTTTGACTGCTGATGGGTTTACATGGAATGGTACATTAATTGCCACTTGCAGAGTATCTTCATGAGAGACTGCACGTTAGTCACAGTTACATAAATTAATTCACTTGATATTGCAAAAGTGATGTTCTAGAGTTAACTTGATGGTATATATAATCGTTGAAAATTCTTTATGCTTAAATGTTAAAATGGAATTAAATACGTTTAAACATGCTTAGCCTCAGTTTGAACCACGATCAAGATAAGTGGATATTATAAACTTTTATTACGGACAATTTATTAATGCAGTAAGTGCCATGCCTTTGTATAGTATAGGGTGTTACACTGCGCGTGTCTTTATGAGGATAGTAGATATTAGATAATGCGATCCCAAGATAAAAGATCAAATGTAATTTTTTATGATATTTCTTCTTCTACCATCGTAATCTAATTGTGATGTAAATTGCAGGAAATGTAATTAAATACATCACATAATAAATAATTAACTAAAAAATTCAATACAAATTTGATCTTAGCAGAACACTTTACTGGGTTCACTTACCTATTTTATCACAATACCTTTGAAAGTTTCCTATACGCTGTCTGTTCTTTTTAAAATAAAAATGCTGGAACCAATAGGTCTACCAAAAATGTATGTTTCAGTAATATATGAAGATTTCTGATTGCAAATCATATATGTTAAACTCAAAACGGCGGTACCAGTATAGAGACAAAAACTGTAGAAAATATCCTATTCGCATGTAATATAAGTAAATATTAGATATCTGATGTCAATGTCAGACTTTTAGAATTCAAATTAGCGAATTCAATGTGGCAAAAACAAAAACACTCCGATTAGAGTGTCGATAATCCGAACCTCGGCAATCCGAACATTCGCTAATCCGAACAGCCAAAAAGAAATAATAATAAAATAAGTCACTGAGTAACCTAGGGAAAAGCAATTTTTGTCGGGTCCTATTCAGAGACAAATGTTGCCTTTGTACTCTATTTTCCACTATTAAATAATTAAATCATAAATAAATCACAAATAAATCACAAATAAATCGTAAATAAATCATAAATAAATCATAAATCATAATAAATCATAATAAATCACAATAAATCATAATTAATAATTGTTTAATAAAAAAACCAGCATTTGAAAAAAAAAAAAAAATAAATCCCTTCGATATCGCTTCGATCGCCATTCGATATTGCTTCGATATCGGTTCGATATCCCTTCGATTTTGAATTTTGAACGAATTTTTTGGTATTCTTATAGTTTATGAAGAGCGGAATCGAATGGTGTTGGGTTTATTAAGATTGAACTTCTATCCAATACTCGTATTTTCTGCTATTTAATTGTCATATTTGATAATCCGAACAATTTGATAATCCGAATCACTTTCGGCCCAAATTAGTTCGGATTGTCGACGCTCTACTGTACTAAAAGATAGAGAAATTAAAAAAAGAACAACCAGATAATCATAAATAATAGGGTGTTTTAGAAATAACAGCTAACTTTGAAGTAGCACTCTGACACTTCTCGCTTAAGGTGATATTGATCTACATTAGTCTTGTTCATTACATCGTAGTGAGCAGTTCGTTATTTATCCACAACAAAAATGTTTTTGTTGTCGGAATATTAACGGAGAAAAAAGTAATTTCATAAAAAGTGACATTTCATTACCTGTCAACAGGGATAAAATATCAAGCTTTTTTCAGGCGCAGAAAAAAATATATTAATGATAATTAAATAAAGAATACAATAATATAGTTATAGTGGCATTAATCTAGTTCATAATTTTTCTGTAATTAATGATTTAAGTTTTTTGAATGCTAATAACATCAAAGGATCAGATGTCTAGTCCACTGAAACATTGTCCACTAGACCAGCGTTTCCCAAACTTTTTTCCGTGGACCGGTTATTTCTTCACTTTTTCTTCGTAAGACACTAAAATTTTTACGCCTATGCTAGCATAAAATTGAAACTAAAGTTAAAACAAAATAGAATTCTAGTGGCTCACGAAGAAAAAGTGTACAAATAGACAGCTGATGGTTTGACATTAATGACATTCAAAAGACTTTCATAAATAATAATTACAGATAAACTATAGAGTATAACTATGATCCTTCCTTTGCTGCTCTACAAGCCGGTATTTTCTTGGTTTCATTTGGAGTCAAACTGAAACTGCGCGTAATTTACTCCTAATTTCGTAATTTACTCTATTAATTTAAACAATTTCCTGTAACGTTAGAAAAAACAACATTGCATTGCTGGATTCTGCGAAATTTGCTGAAACAATTTTTGCATCCGGTATTTTGGGGTTTGCATACTAGACCAGGCAATAGAGCAGAAAATGACTGAGTTCGTGACAAAAATACTAGCAGGAAGCCGACGGTCCCAAGTCACGTGGAACAGTCCGTAGATGTATTGTGATATGTTTCCTACTCACAAATATCATTTCTTAATTTGTTATAAACAAAAAACCTCAAAAAAACGTGTGTTTTTTCGTTTTTCTCCTGTAAAAGTTGAACCGATGGAGGAATTTTGTTGCTGTCAACAGACCAATTGTAGAGAATGAAAAAACGAAAAAAATAAACCCTGCACGGACTCGATTGAGTTATTATTAACGGAGGAAATTCGGAAAAACCGGAAAAAATCTGCGTTTTCTAAAAAATTCATAACTACGCTATTTTCAAAGCTGTAGCGGAGGCTTTGCGCGTGAAAGTAGCGATTGGTAGGTGCTTTGAGTGTGGACAACCCAGGTGTTGTCCGATGAATAGTTTTTGCATAATTGCGATTTAAATATTTTTATGCAATATGGTTCGGCGAGCCTGGATGCGTCGGCGGTGGTCCGATTTTAATTTTATTAACGTATTTCGAAAGTAGAAGTATTGTGCTACAAAACGTCTATTCTGATTTTGCTTTAAAAAGTTGCAAAATAGGCGAAAAATGCTTTCAAATAAGACCGAAAACTGCACCGCGCTCCAAAACGGTCGAGGAGTGGGGTAGGCGGCCGACTCGGGGAAACGCGCAACGCGCTGAGATTACTATAGATACGCGCTTCCCCGCGTCTGCCTCCTACCCCCACTACTCGACCGTTTTGGAGCGCGGTGCCGTTTTCGATCTTATTTGAAAGCATTTTTGCCTATTTTGCAGCATTTTAACGAAAAATCAGAATACACGTTTTGTAGCACAATATTTCCACATTCGAAATACGTTCAAAAAATAAAAATCGGACCACCTCCGACGCATCCAGGTTTGCCGAACCATATTGCATAAAAAACAATCAAATCGCAATAGTGCAAAAAGTGATCATCGGACAACGCCTGCGTTGTGCACACTCAAAGTACCCATCAATCGCTACTTTGTCGCGAAAAGCCTCCGCTACTACTTTAAAAATCGCGGAGTTCTGAAATTTTGAAAAAAACGTAGAGTTTTCCGGTTTTCCCGAATTTCCTCCGTCAGTTTTAATGCGATCAAGTCCGTGTAAAGTTTATTTTTTTCGTCTTTTCATTCTCTACAATTGGTCTGTTGACAGCAATAAGATTCCTCCATCGGTTCAGTTGTTACAGGCAAAAAACGAAAAAACACACGTTCTTTTGAGGTTTTTTGTTTATAACAAATTAAGAAATGACATTTGTGAGTAGGAAACATATCACAATACATCTACGGACTGTTCCACGTGACTTGGGACCGACGGCTTCCTGCTAGTATTTTTGTCACACAAGAATCTCTGTTGCCTGGTCTATACATAAATACAGCCCAGATTGACTGGCCTAAAATGTTAAGTTCCATCGGGCTTTGAGTTATCCATGAACCAAAAACAAAGTTCTCTCAATACAGATAAAATCGCTCCTGAAAACAGTGTTGGTCTATTGCACTCTTGCAGCTCAAAGTCGACTTATTACGCAGAAGAATGATTCGTCTGCGCAATGAATCGACTTTGAGTCATTCTACCAGCACGATTCAACTAGGAAACGACTTTTAGAAAAAATATTTTCTTAGTGCAGGCGTAATTTCAATAATATTTTATGTAGATGTGATGACGACTGATGTAGAGAAAAATAAAATGAATTATGTTTGGTTAATTAAATATCAGTAAAATGTGAAGTGTTGGATGTTATGTGACACCACTTTGTATTAATAATGTTGTTCACTATTTACTGTTATTAGATATATTTTAAAATGTAATGTTTAATGCAAAAAATATCTAGACGGTGTGCGAATTTAAAATTAGTTTCAGAATTCTTATTTTACGAACCGAAAATAATACGGCGATATCCAATATTAGGTATTTCTTGAGCTGGTATTTCTGTATTTCGGAAAGATCTCTTGAGAGCACTTCCGAAAAGATGCGAAACTCGATATTCGCATAAAATCTTAACGTAGCTCGGTAACCTGATAAATTATCCGGGATATCCTGATCAATATCGAAGACGAATATATTTGCTTGAATTGTATTCCTCCGCAAAATGTCCTTCGGGCGATTTCGGAAGTAAAGTTTGCGATACCATTGCTGAATTTAACAGGGAATTCCACTCTAAACCGCAGAGCACCTATAAATATCTCCGATGGATAATATGCCGGAAAATTCGAGAATTGTATCGGCAAAATTATGAGCGAGTGCATTTCTCAGATTTGCGTGGTATTTGGAGAGTTTGACAACAAACTTATTTTTACTTTATCATACATAGTATGATTTGCGGCGACTATTCCGGATAAACTACTAACGGTATCGGGACGAAAGGTCATATTTAGAAGTTTTAAGGCCAAAGTTAGAGCTGAAAATCTTTTTGTTCAAAAGGCTCCAACGGAACGGGATGTTTCAAGGATATTGCAAATGAGCCGCCATTTCTGTAATTTCGTCAAAATAGGTAAATGATAAATTAAAGTAGAGGAAATTTTGTATAATTTATGTCCATGACATGTTTCGGTAAAATTAATAGTTTAGCTGTATGAGCAAATTCTATTTGATCGAGATCGTGTCTACATTAAAACTAGTTAGCCTGGATTTGACAATTAGTTTCATTCTTGAGACAGGAGGTAGTGTCAAACGCTGATTTTTTGACAATACTTACTGTCAATATTATAAAAAATCTGTCAAATCCTGGCTAACTCGTTTTCTTTTAATGCAGACACGATCAATCTCGACCAAGAATCTCATGCAGATAAACTATTAATTTTGTATATTGTATGATAAAGTCATGTGCCTGGCCACATGAGATTTTTTCGTTTGGAAAGCAAAACATCATAATAGTTGCGTATTATTAAGTTTAGTTTCAATTGTAACATAGTTCTACATTACTACATGAAACTATAAATTCAATTGAATTAATGGATTATATATTGGGGGTGGAGTGAGGTTATGTGCTTAGAACGAAGTTGAGCCCTCGGCAGTAATAAAGTTTCAGCACTAACTTGAGCGAACTAAAAGTGGCCGCCATGTTCTGCTGTTCTGTACTTATTGCAGACATTAATTTTCATCCACGACTACGGAAATAGTTTTCGTGCTCTTGCGCTGCGATGCCAATTTCGGCGTTCGGGTCGGTTACGGAGCGCGTTCATAGATAAAGCTATGAAAAGCTTGCAAATAATTATTATTGCGCCCTATAAGACCGATCTTGCCAGTGTAGGTACATATCTATAACGAGTAGAATAGAAATTCCAGGTATAAGTAATACTCTCATTGGTTGGTGTATTTGTGTTGCTAAAGTAATAACAGCTTATGCTGGTGTAACATATTTTGTAAGATCGACCATTAAGCTTATTACAAGCACAATTGTTCGACTTTCATTGAAGTCAGGTCTTCAACAAATATGCCATATAAGTTGCGTCAAAATCAAAACCAATTAAGGTTGGAAATAAAATTTCGTACAACTACAATCGACGTACCCGATGAATTCTTTTTAATAATAAGCGGCTTAAATTGGAATGTCTTTGTCCCATACTTTAGACGAGCAGTGTAGATGAATGCAATTGGTACAAGTAGTGGTTTCTACAGTAAGTGCGCAAAGTATGGAAAAGGCAATCTCCCAAATTATTAATGATCAAAATACTCATTTTTATATCAAATTTATATTTCGATCTTCAATTGTTTTTTTAAAATGTAAACCCCTTATTTTTCGTACTGATTTTGCTAGTTCTCTTAATTGTTTTAATGGTAACCTTCAAATTGAAGGATTCCTTATGTAACTAAGAACATTTTCGAGAAAAAGACAGTTGAAGCTTTGTTTGGTAATGGAACCCGAATAGTTAGTAGAATTTTAGCTTGGCAGTTGCATATCACGTCTGGTTATTGCGTTTTTTGTTGTTTCTCTTACGTATGCAGTCGCATATCATAAAAAGAATCGCTGAAATATCTTTACAAGTGAACTAAGTTTCACGATTTCAGGCAAAAGTAAACTTTTAGGATAACAGACAAAGATTACCGTTTACTATAACACCCTTTTGAGGTTCTTAGGATAATGGCTTAAGTAAGAAAAATATCGGTAATAAAAAAAGGTGTCGACGACGTCATAAGTTAGTAATAATTGACGATCGGATATAAAATTTTTCATAAAATCGCGCATTTTAATAATTAAGAATTCGTCTAATCCACTAATTTTTTAAATAACATACTAAGGCTGGGTGTCCAGCGGATCCATGAGCGGATCTGAGTAGTGCGATAAATATCGTGCACATGCATTTTTATTGGAACCGGTCCATTGACGTCGTGTGCGTCGTGCCCGACAAATATCGTCTCAATGGAAAACTACATGTGCACGATATTAATCGAACGACTCGGATCGGTATTTATCGGCTCGACCCGGTGGACACCGGCCCTAGTTGTTAAAGATTTTCTCATGATTCCTAAGGCACGTGTCCACCGGAACAACCTGATAAATATCGGGCCGATCTGAGTCGTACGATAAATACCACGATGTACGAATACACGATGTACGTCGTGCCCGACAGATGTTGTGGCAATGGATCGGTTCCAATAAAAATGCAGATGCACGATATTTATTGCACGACTGAGATCCGGTGGACAACGGGCCCTCAATTACAATATAATGTAGCATCGATTTTTCTTTTCAATTTAAAATTCAAAGCTGGATTATCACTTCATTCTAAAAATAGACCGAACTGCAATAAACCCATGCGCATTGGAAAACTTACAAATTATGCTATAAATCTCACCATTTTTCCATCAACCATATAAAATAAAATGAAATACTGTAGGCTTGTTGATGATATTTGGTCATTTGATATCTTGCATAATATCAAACAAACAAATATCATCCACAAACTTACAAATGTGTTATAAGAAACCATGGTCATATACTCCACCAGCCAAGCAGCTGTCGAAACACTCGACAGCTACAAGATCTACTCCAAAATAACGTGAAAATAAAACACACAACAAACTTCACGAAACGAAGTAAAAGACTCCAGGGGCCTCATTATCATCCGCCAAATAAATGGGTATTTTCTACGTCAATGTCATTTCGGTTATGAGTGTGCTGAACACATTTTGCCGCCAACCTTGGACCTAATTGTGCAAATCTTTGGTTACAACACGATGGCGTTACCGCGCATTTGGCAAATACGTTTACAGAAATAGTTGGGAAAGTATTGCCTGGATGTTTTGTGTCAAGTGTCAAGCAATGATGATCTTCCATATGTAGTGTTGTCATATCGCGACGTCAATTCAGGGTGGCCACGCAAAAAACATCGTGTTTCAGTTTCGGAACGGCTTCCTTGATTTACGTCTTCCCAATGGCAGCAATACCTCCATGGCTTGCACGACCGCCGGATTTGATGATGAGCCATTTTTCCTCTGGACTACCTCAATAGTGTATCTGAGGTTAAACATTTAATAGTAAAAAGTAAACCTAACCCAGTAATAAAATTGTCTGTGTACAATGAAATACGGACAAACTCAAAGAGCAGAATTATGTAGACTGTATAGTGTAGAACTAGATATGCGTCTATCTTCTTGGAAATCGACAGCAACCCAACAATATGTAGGTATGTTTTTCATACCATTGGTCATTACATAAAAATGTTCACTTTGTATCTTCTAACAGATTCCTCTATGTTCGAAAGCACGAGAGAGATTTGAATATCCAAAATTGATAAACTAAACCTCAGCCACTTGTTTCCCTTGAGTTTAGAAAGTTTATCCTTCAGTTAAACACAAATTTACGCAATGAATTTCAAACTAGAGCGTCCAAGGCGGGCCAATCACAAGCGTTTAATAATCCTCTCAGGTCCATCAATCGCAAAATTAACAAACACTAAGGCCCTTTCCGCTATAGAAGATCTGAAAGGGGTTCATGCACCGACGCTCGCTGCGATATTTCATCATCGGAATTCCCAAAGTCCCCCACCACTGAGCATTTAATACGATGTTGTGACAGGACCTCAGGAGGGTATTCAATCTGACGTTGGGTAAATACTTACCCGTGTGGCAAAAAGCCATTAGTTTGCTACCAGGAGAATGTGTGTAAAAAATGAGAATCGCGTTGACGTGACAACGATTTTTGATAAGATGTCAGCTATAGGCAGATTTGCCGAAATAATTTGAAAACTATCATAATACCATAAATCATGCCGAAGCGGAAGTTAAGATATACTATATTCAGCAAGCACGTCATTAAATATAATTGCAATTATTGATGACAATCTCTGTATCTGTAACTTATCGATTTTTTATATTCAAAAACAAATTCAGTGGAAATAGGTAAATTTGTGATAAATGTACTTATCAGATTTTTTAATCAGGAAGCTCCAAGATATGTCGTTCAATCCGATTGTCTTTTCATATTCTTGGACGCCATATTGGACCAGAAAATTAAAATTTTTAAAAATTTTACATCGAGGAAGGGACTTATACTAGTGTCCTAGCAAATTTTTTATATAGTTGTTTTGTCTCAAAAACCTAATTGTGGCTCAATATACTCTGTGGAAACTCTAAACAGGCTCTGATTTACGTTTACTTATATTTTAAACCACCACAGGCAGCTAAAGGTTGTGTTTACACGTGTTAAAAGGGAAACCTGAAATGAATTAATAATGAGTACGCACCGCAGAACCAACATATTGCCGAAAATAGCATGTTTGCGTAAGTACCTTCATAAATAAATTTTCTCACGGGGATTAATTTTGTCTGCATGCTACCGCATGACGTGTTTGTCGCAAGTAGGAGATGATTTAAAAAAATTAATTCATAATAATATGTATTATTTATTTCATACAACATTAAATAATCCAATCATTAACGATTACCTGTTATTTAATTTTAATGATGCATCTGCTTTTACATTGACTGTATCTCAACTTATCAAGAATAAAATATAAAGTGATTGTATTTTCTTGAATAGAACTCAGAAGGTCAAACGCAATGAATTCAACGATGTCGAAATTTTATTATAACAAACTTTCTTAAGAATTTTCAGTGAAAGGCCATTGAAAATGTCCCTTTACGGCTGTTATGAAAGCTGAAATACTGACAATAAGGGTTTTGTAAGCGAACGAATTCCTTTTATAGGGTTGACTCTTCGTCTGCCACCTATTGGTCATAATGTGAAACTTCTTATTTTATTTGCAAATTTGTTACCTTATAATATACCAATTTCCTGTCATTCCTATACAAATGTTTAAACTTTTGTTAAAAGTATTGCTTTGTTGCAATTACGGTTGGCAACTGGGCAGTGTTTACCCGAACACGCCGGTATTTTTGAATTCTTGGCTGTTGCTGATTTAGCCATCTAAAATGCCTGTTTTGATTCAAACTAAGCGGTTTTTCACTTCCTGGAGTTTTGAATGCTTCTGCTTCTGCTTTATCTGGTTAGGGATGGGTTGGAGGTTTGGATTTTGTATTCTACACTAGTGTGCCAAACTGGGAGATTTATCGCTGTTTGTTTGCCGGTAAAACTCTGACGTGGCAAGACACATGACTTTATCATACTATATGTATATATAAAATTAATAGTTTAGCTGCATGAGATTCTATTTGATCGATATCGGTCGTGTCTGCATTAAAATAAAACTAGTTAGCCAGGATTTGACAAATATTTTTATTCTACTGACAATAGGTATTGTCAAAACATCAGCGTTTGACACTACCTACTGTCATTAGAATGAAAATATCTGTCAACTCCTGGCTAACTAGTTTTATATTAATGTGGACACGACCGATCTCAATCAAATAGAATTTAATTTGCACATTCACCTAAACTATTATATTGATTACATTAATTTATTATTTAACTATTTTGTCGAAATTAGAGGAATGGCGGCTCATGCAGCTAAACTATTAATTTTACCAAACAATTTCATAGACATAAGTTATTCAAAATTTCCTCTACTTTAATTTATTATTTTACCTTTTTTGCGAAATTGCAGAAATGGCGGCTCATTTGCAAAATTGTTTAAAAATGCTAAGAGTAAACTCCAGTTCCTTTAGACCCTTTTGAACAAAAGACTTTTCAGCTCTAAGTCTTGTCATGAAACTTCTGAATATGTCTCCGGAATCGTCGCCTGGTCAAAAATGTTCAGGGGACCCAAAAGGACATATTTCCGCAAAAATCTCATTTTTATTTTTCGGCGCCATAACAATACTTTGTCATACCACGTATGATAAAGTAAAAATCCCATCATTTTTTGTGTAAAAAATCGTAACAAAGTAGGCTATATTATTTTGTGTCAAAGTGTATAGAATTCATTTGGGGTTAAAAAAAATATAATAAGATCTTTATGTTAACCAAAACGTGCTTTTTTTAATACACGCAGACAATTATAAAACTGTTTTTTTATGATTTGATGATTTTTGACAGATTTTAATTATTAAAAACATCTTTGCTTTTAATTTCATCCCATTCTCTGCATTTTTGTGCACGGTATACAGTATTGCATTGCCTTTCCTACCAGAAACACTGGTAAAATTGCATGCGCGACATGTTGAATATGCTGCAATCGCAATATGATCAAATTTTAAAACGTATCCATTCGATGGAACTTGCTGTCAATTCAACAAGATTGGCGTACACAATAATAAATTATGTATGAAGTATACGTTAACTTTTGTTTATTAAAACCAAACGTTCTACCCATCGGGTTTTCTGTTAAATTCTGGCCATTATCCTTAAATTAATTTATTGCCGATGAAAAAAATAGTCTAATAGTGCCGATTAAGTATTATTTACTGATAGATTTACCCGCATTTAAATTGAAAGTAAAAATAAATTGTTGATAATTGTTATGGCTTTGCAACAGAGTGCTTGGCAACTTTCCCTTACTTAGTTACTCCACTTTTGGCCCCTTTTGTATCAAAATTACTAAGGATAATCTTCATGAATTTGTTTAAATTGACTTAACAAAATAATGAGAACCAGTAAAAGATTACAAATGTTATTGAACATAAAAGTTCAGCTAAATAGGTATTACGTTCTTTTTATTGTGCAGCTCTGTGAGAATGCAATTATTACTTACTTATTTTTAATGTCAGCTAAATTCGTTCAAGACTACAAACAATGAAAACACTATTTCATTCACTGTAGATAAAATAAAGTCAATATGGTATACTGAGTATTATTAATCATTTTAAGCAAGAAATTTATGAATGGAAATTGTGATTAATCAGATTATAAAACTTGCATTTGAGTTCCATGTTTCCATTCGAGCACTAGCCTCCTCTCTTCGAATATTCTCTCTAAAAAGTACTCTCGTCAACTAACACCCTATTTACAAATACAACCATCAATTCAACTCTACAACAATCACATCGCAAAATCACATAACCTAAAACAACCAGCCTTAATTCCTCCCGTTCTTCGGCTCTTCAGCCTTCTCTTCCTTATATCAGACCTCCATCTTTACAACACTAGTTTTCGTGCCCCTCCTATGGATGAAATTAGTGTCGGCGGCGCAGTTAGTATTTGTCGTCCTCCTCGAACAGCGATGATGATAGTTCGAGCCGTTAGGGCATTCCTTCACCGTATTCTTGCTGTACAAACTATTCAGTTCGTAGCCGAGGTGATCCGTCGACGATGAGCAGCAGGCGAAAGCTCGCCTGAACTCCTTCCTGAATTTCCCTGAAACGGATAAGATATATCATTGTGTTATATCGATCAATTTTCGCGTAAGGGCTTTGATGGGGATGCATTTGATGGTAGATGATTGGCAAGGACTCGGCAGGACGTCCGTATGAT
The DNA here is from genome assembly GCA_964023965.1 of Melinopterus prodromus. Lineage (NCBI taxonomy): Eukaryota > Metazoa > Arthropoda > Insecta > Coleoptera > Scarabaeidae > Melinopterus > Melinopterus prodromus. The sequence continues at coordinate 76,935,673 of OZ030391.1, forward strand.
TGGAATCCGAGTCGCCTCCGCCGTTTTCGCCCACGTCAGAGGATGCGGTCTATCACACGTGTTACCTATGGGAATATTTGGTGTAAATTGGCAAAGCGCGCGTTGTGTGGGACTGGCTGAGGATATTCAGACGGCCGCCTTACCGGGTAATCGATTAGAAATAGCGTCATTAATTGGATGAAATTAGAAATTAATTTGGGATCGATACTGGAAGTGGATATGACCCGGAGCATCCGCCATTTGTGGCAAAGTTTGTTGTTTTGATAGCGAAGGAAGTGGTTTTTTGATATTTTGTGTTGAGTTGATTCGGAATACTGTAAATGTGAGACCCGCCTGAAAAATATGTTGCCAGTATAATTCCCGACGGTTTCCAAGCCATATTGGTCAATCCTAGGATTTTTCAGTTAGGTAAAAGGTAATTTTGTTTGTTTTCTGTTTGTTTTTATTTTTCTCTCAAGAACCAACAGAAATTTCGGTGCCATATAGTGAGCGATTCAGAATATGAGAATTTGTGATAACAGTAAAGTACGCTTATTTTCATTATTATCGACAAACTTTATTTGGAAATGTTGTTTAGAAGTAAAAATTATATTCAAATATAGTCAGAGATACGTACCCTGAAAAAAAACTATTATCTGTTTTTTTTTTCTTAATTATTACTCTTGTGACAAATATTAGTAAATGCCAGTGATACTAAAAGGACCTTTTTAATATATTTTTTAGTAATTTTAATATATTTTTATATTTTTGTTATTTTGATATGTTAACTAATGTTTACTTAGAACTAGCGCAAAATTACTCATTTTCTTGGTGCGAAGTTGATATTTCACTCTGTAGATATTAATATATCATACAGTAAGTATTTCAGGAGCGTGACTTACGTTTTATTCGGTTAACATTAATGACTGTAGTTGGGTGTATAATCGTAGTTATCCATCTACAGCTAGCGAGTGGTGGTACGCGCGGTACTACCTACCACTTATGACATTTTATTTTCACTGCTAATATTTTAATAAAAATAGCAAAAGTATCATACATCTATTGTCTCTTGAATTAATTATGACTGACACCCGTTATTAAGTTAATAGCTATTATGAATATGTTAATAATAATAATTTATTATCTATGAACTTATTTTATTTCTACTACTTACAATTGCAAAAATACATACATTAATACACATAAAAAATAAACATCGAAAGAATCGGTTAATATTTATTAATCCTGTTTCTGTGTGTGGTTTCCGTCCCGTTCTATGCATAAACACATACTTCTAGAAACATATTTGGCCGTATTACTAACAAAATTAGGTGGAATGTTCTGGATACATAATAATAATAATAATTGTTCTGGATACAATGTAGTATAGTTTCCTCCAAATGATTTATACCCCTAAATGGTCGGTGTTTGTATACTCTATCTTTTACGTAAAAAAAAAAATCTAACAGGGTAAACTCGGGGGATCTGGGTGGCCAGGATCTTAATTCCGAATTTCTGCCTATCCAGCGATAGCCAAATTTATAATTTAAAAGGATCTTGGCAGAGTTTATATTGTGTAATGGTCGAAAAAACGTGACAACCCTCTCTTCAGGAACTGAAGATATAATTCCCCATTTAAATATTGACGAAAAATAAGGTCCAAATATTTGATTACTTAATATACCGCACAGCAAATTAGTCTTAAAATAGTACTGATCACGGCATTCTCTTGTAAAGATCGGGTTTTCATGTGCCCACCACCGGCAATTTTGTGAAGAATGGGACAGTTCTTTGACGTAAATATTGCCTCGTCTGCCCTAAGGATAAGAAGGGATAAGAAAAAAAAATTATCTTACGTTTTTCCCTCAAACGAGATGGCAAAACCTGATGTCCGTCTCCTTCTTTTAGTATATTTATAAATTTTGGTTTATAAGGGTGATACTTGTTTTTTGTTTTAGTATTTCATGTACTGTTGATTTAGTGCATTGGCTGTGTGCAGCAATTTATCGAACAGAAGTCGTTTTATGCTCGATTACTTCTTGCAACACTAACAAACTTGTTTCCTCATTTTCGGCAACATATTGTTTGTGGGGTTTCTTAAAGCTATTTTCAACAGACCCAGCCTGTTTATTTTTTTTATTATGCTGGGAATGGTTGAATCACCAATTTGGTTGTGTGGATGTCTTTCTTTGAAAATAGCAGCAACATGTTGGTGCGGTCTATTTTCTCCATGTATTAAAACATTTTCAACTTTTTGTTGGAGTGTAAGCATTGTTACAGCACATAAACGAATTTGTATTAATGTATGTATTTTTGTAATTGTAAGTAGTAGAAATAAAATAAGTTCGTAGATAATAAATTACCATTATTAACATATTGATAATAGTTATTAACTTATTAAAGGGTAAGTAAGTATTAAAGGGTAATCAGTGAAAATAAAAGTTCATAGTGGTAGTACCACGCGTACCTCCACTTGAGAATCGCTCGCTGTAGATGGATGAGTACTATTATAAACCTATCCACAGTCATTAACATTAACCAAATAAAAGGTAACGCTCCTGAATTAGTTATTGTATGATATATTAATATCTACAAGACGAAACTTCGCACCAAGAAAATGAGTAATTTTGCGCTAGTTTTAAATAAACATTAGTTATCATACCAAAATAACAAACAACATAAAAAATTTATTCAAATTTCTAAAAAGTAGATTAAAAAGAACCTTTTAGTATCACTGGCATTTACTAATATTTGTCACAAGAGTAATAAAATAAAGTTACTTTACTCTTATCACAAATTCATATATTCTGAATCGCTCGGTATATGGCACCAAATTTTACATATTTGACTGTTGCAGTTTTGGTTTCATACGAGTCGCCAACTTTCATGAAGAATAAAACTTTCTGAGAAATACACAATAAAAAAAAGTTTTCCATATAGTGCGGACTTTCGTGGACACACTGTATATCCCATTCTTTGTAAAGGTTTATTCTCTTAAATTTATTAATATTATGCACAAGCTTGAGGTCAGTTATCTTTATTTAGTGATTTGTTTCCGGGATATATTTGAAAACACCGGAATTGTAATATGTAAAAAGTCCTTTAATGCGAGTGGATATTATGTTTCTTTCGGACTGGTCTATCTATTCTTTCCAGTTTAGCCTGAAGACGAGACCATGTGTTGAAACATGTAGCCAAAAATACACATTTACCGATATGTTGGAGTTGTATTAGTTGTTTATATCATATCATCAATAAAATCCATCAAACATGTAGTCTCTTATCTCTATGACCCTTAATATTTTTTTACGTAATTTGTAAACGTATTTCGCAGTTACGCAATGAAAAACGATAAGAAAAACGTTTTCTTTATTTAACGTGGGCTCACCTTAAATGTATAATGACCGAGATACCACGCAAGCCATCAAGTTTTTCTACAAAAAAAAATCAGGTCGTGAATTCCCTTGCAGCTGGAATTGCGAGCGTGACGTGAGTGATAAGCGGGGCTTTTTACCACTTTTAAAATTGCATTAAATTTGCAACTCGTCGCTCCGCCACCAGCGAGTTTACTGTCTTTTATTTACGAACGGAACTACATCAGGCGTAAATTATGGGACAGTATTTTTAGTACAAAATCCCAGCGAAACGTATCGGATTATTTAGATTTACGTGCACTTCCTTTATAGTTCCACCAGCTAGTACTAGCTTAACGCTAGTAATACTAATTTATTTTCCACATGGGGTACTTTATAAATTACTAAAAGATATATTGTTGTAATAAACTGTATAAACTGGATCTTGAGTACATAGAAGCGAGAGCCTTTATGGCAATAGAACATTACATTTTATGATAAAAAAAAAACTAAAGAACCTGAAGTCACCGTCGGACAGATATACAGTCGTGTATTCCATATTAAAAAGGCAAACAGGTCTTGCTTGCACGTATTATCGACGCCAACCTGAGCAATCGAAAACAAAATCTACAATATTACAGATTGTATGCAGCCTAATAATGTGTCATTCATCTCATGTACTATTCACGAAATTCTAAAGTCCAATGGGGACGTTTTTCAGGATCTCTGACGTGAGAGCGCGTCTCATAACTTTCAATTTTAACCGTAATAAATAAGAATTACGCCTAGATTTTTCTCCACGAAAGTGGCATATCGCGATTTACGATGATGTATCGCGTTACGTGGTTTTATTAAAATAAGAAGTAGAGTGAGATACCGGAATAAGGATCATCATTTTTGCACGAATGTTCGCCGTCGATTTTCCACGACGTCTTGCGTCACGGCGGCTCACTTTTCAATTGTGAAATCTTTTGTGGATTATTGGAATGGAAATTCGCTCGTGAAATATCAAAGGATGAAGTCCGGCGATTCTTGTGACAGTTGAATGTATGCGAATGGAGATATTCTATTTTTAAAGATCTAGCGAATTTCCCTGTAAATCCGTTATGGTTATGAAGAGAGAAAATAGATAGAAATTGGTTACGCAGATTGTGTAATAACAAAATTATCTTTAGCCGGGCTGAAGTTTAAATACCCCCCACTGCCAAATAGTTTTAGTGCCAAATAAAACAAAAATCGGATGTGGCCAGGCCCATGACTTTATCATACTATACCGCAGTGTCAAACTGTGTCGAACGCTGATATCTTGACATTAGTGTCAATAGATTCAATTTTGATTAAAAATATGTATACACGTCTATACTCACCAAGTTTCCTTAAGCGTGTTACCAATATTGTGCCAAAGTGATATACCCACAGTAAATGTGTGGTAATACTAAGCCGGTTACCCCAATTCAATTAAGTAATACTAATAATAATCATGTTTTTGTACTTAGTAATAGGTGAGATAACACAACCGTCGTTTGTTACGTAACACTCGGTTATACTTTAAAGTCCGGTTAACGACTAAACGGTTATTACCGGCTATTTTTGGCATTATAACATAACTTTTAAACCAAACGATATACTTAGAAACTTCTTTTTATCCCACGTCTATTATTATTAAAAACGTGAAAATAATCGGAGACAATTTTCGCCGAATATTGCGGCCGCTAGAGATATGATCTGACTTTTGGTTTAATAATTCCCGACCGGCTACCGTCAATTCCTTTCCGCTCTTTTAACTACTAAAGAAATGATAATGCAAAAATGTAGAAATGACTATTTTCCAGAAGAAAGCAAACATACATACATATGTATGTAAATGTACTACCCGTTCATTTGACGCGCATTAGAGTAATAAATATACCTAAGGCAAGTGATATTTATTGAGTTAAAATAGGACTGGAAACGCAGATGAACAATAAAGCGGGCCCGAAAAGTGTATTTTGCTTATATTGGAAGGAATCGAATATTTAGTTTCACAGCAGTTAGGTGCACCTTTATGCCTTTTTTTCTCATTTCCTTGCTCAGAATGGCTCAAGATTGCCCGCTTACGGTAGTAAGTGGCGATTCTACAAATGGAATGTTAGTCTGTTGTAATTTTCAATCGGAATCGGAACATCCGTGGGGAATGAAGCACTGTGCGGCTAAGTAGCTCAATGGGGAAACTCACAGCCGTACTGATTTAAAAATACGCGGCATATGTACCGCGAAGGGTTCAATCCCAGCCGAGGCAAGCTTTTTTAACAATAAATCATATAATATTGAAAGCACTTCTATACAAGGTGTTTTGAATTGGTCGTTACTAAAGATAGTTGTAGAACGCAAAAATTGGTGACAGCTGCCTTTTTTTAATAATTATTAACACAAATATTCAGCACAATATACTATTATACCACAAGCAAGTGATCATATACGGTAGGCAATGGACTTCCTATTGTTTTCTTGACCAACAAATCACTAGACCAACTCTTGCATAGATGGCCATGGGAGTTGAACAAAAATAATTAAAAAGTCTTTAAATATCTATTTACATACGTACATGGTTGCGTATATCGTAAACCCGATGTTAGATCATGCGACAAACGTCTCTGAAATTTAAGTGAAATGAGTTTGTGTTCCAGCCTGTGTCGGTATTTTGCCAGAGTCAATGGATTTCTCTCCACCGACATTCAATGCATGGTTGTTTCGAAGCACATCTCCACAATTTTTCCGAATTTGACAAAGAATTTATATGGATAAGAATGTATATGAAGTGTAGAAAACCTCTAGGCTCTGCGATGCCCAAAGTTTACGGTTTTCCTTAATTATCACGACAAATCGCCCACTTTTATGGGTAATCTGTCTACGATTTTCTTTCGGCAAACGACCGGTACATATCGGTACATAGCCGCTCCAAAATCTTTCTTTTTTATTCAAATTAATATTAGTAATATTAGTATTACACACAAACATGATATTTTTTATCACGATGATAATTTGCAATGGCGTAATTTACAAAAATCCGCTCACCAAACAAGATGTTTTTTTTTTCGTTTAAATTTAAAGCCATCTGCATCTGAGTAGATACTTTTGTAGCAATAGAGAGTAACATAAAAAACAAAGAACTTGAAGTCAAAACCATTTTCGTGCATGTCCTCGAATACGATGTCAATCGAACAGAGATACAATCGTCTATCCCATAATGGAAAGGCTAAAAAAGTCTTTATTCTTGAAGGAAAATTATTAAAAACATTTACTTGCACATAAGATTGACGCTGACCAAGGCAATCGAAAACTATATCTACAGTTTTACTGATTGTATGCATCCTAATAATATGTCATTCATCTCATGTACTATTCAAGAAAATTTAGAGTCATGTACATGATATTTTATATTATTATGACAATTTTCAATGGTGTAATTTAAAAAAATCGGCTCACCATACAAGATGTTTATTTTTTCATTTTAATTTATGTAGATTTAAATTATTTAAATGTCACATCTACGTAATATACTTGCAAGCATGCCCTGAAATTTACAGCAAGTTGAAGTATTGAAATTCTAGGTCGTTTTGTATGTGGTTTGTATGTATGGTGTACCATACAAAATGTATGAAGTGTTCGGCGGTCGATTACCTGGAATGGGTAGTTACACCACATTAAGATATTTTATGAATACGGGCATTAGTGTAAATTATTACCTACTTACGCTGATGACAGTACACGATAATGTTGGCATAGCAACGCATATAACGTAAATATGACGATTTTACATCCCTAGTAGTAACATTTAGTACACAGAGTTTAAACAGTTTAAACACAAAGTTCCTTTACTGCGGGGAAACCGTTATTTATCAAGAGTATTTGCTGACACTAAAAAAATTACCTTGAAGTAAAACACGACAAGCGTCGCTAGTCGAATCCTGCCAATCAGTGGGATTAAAGCAAGGATCGCGACAAGGACATCAAACCGATGAAGTTCTGCATAGCTTACAAAGACTTCCTAAACTTTGATGATGAAACTTTAATCTGATTTTCTAACGCAGGTGCAGTGCCTGTATATGCAAACCTTTACGTTCTAGTCTGTAGTCGGTCAAGAAAGCAGCTGAAGGCGCACGTCACTTTTTCCTTTCGCGCTCCGCCGTCTAACGCTCCAGTTGCCTTCTTAACGTCATGTCACCTTAAATTCGTTTCGGATGACTAAAGATTCTTACCGGTCGACGAAGATAGATGCCGTACTTTTTAGGTTAGCCAAGTCGACAAAAACTTTTCAGCTGTCGTGCCTTGTAGGAAATGTGTTTTCAATCTTTCCGATGTCCATGTCATCTCATGCGAAAATGGATTTTTCTTAGTGTTTGATTACAAGTATCGTTTTTCTTGAATTAAGCAAGGTAATAATAACTCATGATCGGCCACTATAGTTTGTCATTCAAAAACTGCCCTTTTAGGACAGTTTTTTTATGATATTTAAAAACGGGTTTTAAATTAAAAAGTCTAATTTGAGGTATGTAAAAATAATGAAACGACTATATTATACTATAATAGCCAGTGCTATAACACTAGAACTCTAGGTCTAGATAATAACCTCTAGAATATTATACATATTATTCAATTTTTGGTATAGAAACATATTCTGCTATATATATTATGCCCTGTATGTGTTTTTTTCACAAGTACTATACAGCACATACTATACATCAAGACAATGCTGATGAGAAAATCCATTTATGTGTTATTAGAAGAATCTGAACAAATAATAGATCGAAGAAACTGAATAAGGAAACGTCATTATTTGTGACCAAATTAAGGACAAAGGGAACTTAGATAGATGTAAGACCTTAGAAAAGTAGGTAATTTTAGTTAATCACTGTAATCATGCTGAAACAAAAAACTTGATTTTAGCGGAGGATCAGGGGATTTTGGGTCCCCTGATCATTTTTGACCAAGGTACATAAAAATGTCTGTGTTTGTGTATGTCTGTGTGTATGTGTGTACGCGATTTCTGTGGCGACGATACCGGAGAAAGTACTAAAGGTATCGGGACGAAAATTCATATTTAGAAGTTTTATGACCAAACAGAGCTGAAAAGCTTTTGGTTCATAAGGGTCCAAAGCAACTGGATATTTTCTCTAAGCATTTTTCAAGGATTTAGCAAATGAGCTGCCATTTCTATAATTTTGTCAAAATTGTTAAATGATAAATTAAAGTAGAGGAAGTTTTGTATAATTTATGTCTATGACATTTTTTGATAAAATGAATAGGTTATCTGTATGAGCAAATTCTTTTTGGTTGAGATTGTGTCTGCATTAAAACTTAGCCAGAATTTGACAATTATATTTATTCTGACAGTAGGTAGTGTCAAACGCTGTTTTTTTGACAATACTCACTGTCAATAGTATCAAAATATCTGTCAAATCCTGGCTAACTTGTTTTATTTTATTGCAGACACGATCGATCTCGATCAAATAGAATCTCATGTAGCTAAACTATTAATTTTATATACTCTAAGCTAAAGTCATGTGCCTGGCCACATCATGCTTTATCTAAAATATGAAGAGTACTAAATAATCTGTTACGTTATATGTATCATTAAGTTTATTCATTTATACAAGGTGGAAATAAAAAAAGAACTATTTTTTTAAATTGTTTTCAGCATTCAAATTATACAAGGTGGAAATAAAAAAGAACTATTTTTTTTAATTGTTGCTTAATGTTTTTTGTTTCCCAATAAAACGTTTTATATTGAGGTTGATTGGAGGATCTTATTTCTGAATTCTACGATGTTAATTAGGGATGTGATAATTTTTCAGCAAAAAAGAAACGTCAAAACACTGATAATCGTAAAATATTGATAACTCTGCTGCACCAAGATTTACTAAATGAAAAGTGAATACGTGTTGCATTTTGTTCTTTTACCGGAAAGAGTTTTACAAGGATTTATTAATGCACTGATTGTGTTTATTCAAATACTTTCCATTTGGACAATCATATGCAAATTTGGACATTGAAGAATAGAAAATATATACTTTTCTATACTGCAGAAAAAATTTTGATTGTGCATTTGGAACAAGGGCGGTATACTATTATTTTGTATTATTTACATTTGCATTTGTAGATCATAAAATAAATGATATTGATGAAATTCTCCACCGTTTCCATAATTGTAATATATATAGTATTAGATAAAGTTCAATAGTTGTTATGGAAAGTATTCTTTACTCTTTCCATAACAACGATTGAAGTTTATCTAATACTATATATAAAATAAATGTCTTCTCAGTGTATTTTGGAAAATTTGCGATAAAATTTCTTTTTAGTTTCTTTTACGATATTATTAGTTATATCGCAAACACTAGAAAACTTCGTATTCTTGTAGTTCTTTGAATACTGCTCGTCGTTGAATGTTGTCGATCTTTTATTATTTCCTGTTCATTATTAGGCTGAAATGTTTTTCAATGATCACAAGTAATTAAATAAAGTTCCTTTATTTCAAATTTCAAGAAAATTCAGTACACACCAATCTATTTCTCTGCTGTTCATTTATTACTTCATAGAAATACATAATCAAATAATAAATAAATTGTATCTTTTTCAAATAATACGCTAATAATGACGCCTAATTTGTCGTATATATCTCGTTTAGTAACCGAAAAATGGGATTAGCGAAAGCCACTGTATTTCTATGCTCACGCATATTGCGGGCGCCAAAATCCGGAGACACAATACGCATACAATTTATATGCAAATTGCGGCGTTCGTTAAAATCTTTTATCGCGTGCAGAGGCCCGCGGCGCGAACTTAATTTGTAAACAAAAACGGAAGCGCGCGTATTCCCCAAGCGGGGTGTACACGCCGAACTTTTGTTGTTTCGGGAGACCTACCGGCAAACAAAACGCTCCGAAAGCCCCTAACCGACACAGGCGAGCTCGTGTCGAGTTCGAAAACTCCGAATCCGGTTTCAAAGTTTGTCCTGCAGTGGGTTTGCCGTAAAAATTGCCGATGCTATTGTTTTTATTGGCGTTGGTTGGGCTAATTTCGAAGTTTCTGTTCATCGGGGAGACAAAAGTTTTTATTTGCTTCTTGGGTTTCAGAGATTCATGACTATATCTGACATTTGAAAGATATGAAAACTAAATAATACATCTTGTATTTTATATAGTTTTAGAATAATGTTCGCAATGACTCGAGGTTTAAATTTTAATTGTTGCAAGCCGCATGCTTTAGTACTTAAGTTTATAGCTTACGTTATGATATATAAAGAATAAATATATTAATAAATATATACAATATACATAAATATATAAAGATCTATTGGCCTTTAAAAATTTATGTAGGCATTTATTTCGGATGCTTCTTTCGTATTATGAAAATAAACAAAATACAGCCTCAATGTGGTCAAAATTATTAAGAAAATAAAAATGACAAAACTTGGAGCAGAATAAGAATTATAAGTAACCGAAGCAATTATCTACGATATCGATTGTTTACAACTAGGGATTGCCAATTCTTCAAAATCAAAATACCGATCTAAGCACCGGTCACTGGCAATCTAATTTTAAGTTCTTTTCTGGAGTCTCATACCTACTATGATATTCAATAAGATTTGTAATCTGACCGGTGTTCATTACTTTTTTCGCAATATTATAAAGAAATTCATCAAGATTATCACTAGAGAGCGGTTCTAAGCATTTTGAATATGCTGTTTTTTATTTATTTTGCATATTTTGCTTTTTATCAAATAATTGTTTTTTTTATCAAATAATTATATGCTTATACACATGCTTTGTCGCACATTTAATACTGTTTTTATCAGGTTTTCCTAAACCAAATCTTTTTCAAAATTTGAGTTCTCTAAATCATCGATGCATATGTTACCAATATTAGAAAAACAAAATGTGGCGTAATAGATGTTCCGCTTTATTATAGAAATGTTGGTTGTACCCAAGGCTATAACAAACTCTCATAAAAGTTATAGTTATCATTCTATAACTATGTGTAGTTATTTATTTTATGTCTAACATGATCATAAAGTGACATTTTACATCTTAGATGCCGGGGCGAAAGCAGCTAGTTTATGCCCGCGAGGATATTCAGGATTCTTAACGCCCGCGCGGGCCCTAGTTGCCTTGGTTTATAAACAATAAACAAAGTTTTATTTCCGAAATACAAATGTATAGTACAGAAAATCAACAAAAAATAAGATACTTAATGAAACAATAGAACAAAAAAAAATAATCACTTTACATAATCAAAAAAATCTGATGTAGCCAGGCACATGACTTTATCATACAATATATAAAATTAAGAGTTTAGCTGCATGAGAATCTATTCTATTGAGATAAATCGTAGGTATTGTCAAAGCATCAGCATTTGACACTACCTACACTACGTCATTAGAATAATAGTTATTTATGTCCCAAATGCCGAAAGTACGGAATAGCGCGACGAGCGGTGATGCGGCGCGTCACCGAAGGCGGAGTGTCGCCGTCGCATGTGAATGAGTAGCGCTATCTAGTTTTTGGCAGGAGCGACATCAACGTTTATTGTGTTTTTATTTATTGTGCTTTTTAAGAAATACGTATTTAAAAAAAAATAAATAAAAAATTTCTGTATAGTAAATGCTAGGTTGGTACCACTTTGACGAAACGTCAAATTTAAAGGTGCGTTCCGATTGGTAGGTAATGGTAGCTAATGGCGGTGGTAGAATACGAAATTATAGTATTTCTTACATGTCGTGATAATGACACATATTAGTTTGCATGTACATAAACATGAGTCACTATCAATTTTCTATTGGAAATACTATAACGGCGTCTGCTACCACTGCCATTATCACTAATGAAAACGCACCTTAAAAAGGTAATTCAAATTCTGACAGATTTATATTTGTTCATGACACATCCCTACCAACATACTAAAATAAAACTACACTCATCGCTATACTTTATTTATAATTTTCTCAATGTATCGTTTTTAGAATTAGATATAAAGACGGGTTGATATTTCTTATCAACAAACAATCAAATTGGTGATCTTACTTTATTTGAAATTTGTATTTTATAATTTGCCGCACTACAGCGGCAACGTTCCATAGTGGTTCTCCAACCTCTGATGAGATCAGCTGTTTTCGAATGTGACAACACAAAAAAATATTTGTCAAGATCCTGGCTACTATGTAATTTCATATCAATGCAGATGCGACCGATCTCGATCAAATAGAATTTGCTCTTGAAGCTAAACTATTAATTTTACCAAAAAATTTCATAGGCATAAATTATTCAAAATTTCCTCTACTTTAATTTATTATTTAACTATTTTGTCGAAATTACAGAAATGGCGGCTCATTTGCAAAATCATTGAAAAAGGCTTAGAATAAACTGCCAGTTCCTTTCGACCCTTTTGAACCAAAAGCTTTTCAGCTCTAAGTTTGGTCATAAAACTTCTAAATATAAACTTTCGTCCCGATACCTTTAGTAGTTTCTCCGGAATCGTCGTCACAAAAATCGTTTACACACGCGCGCACACACACACACACACACACACACACACACACACACACACACACACACACACACACACACACACACACACACACACACACACACACACACACACACACACACACACACACACACACACACACACACACACACACACACACACACACACACACACACACACACACACACACACACACACACACACACACACAGACATTTTTTTGTATCTTGGTCAAAAATGTTCAGGGGACCCATAAAGACCTATATCCGCTAAAATCTCAATTTTTTTTTTCGGCATGATTACCATACTTTACATACTGCGTATGATAAAGTAAAAATCTTCGACTCACTTATTAATATTTTTTTAAAATGAATTTTAAACCTACACAGTGGTAGACATTGAATACTTGTCTCGAGGGAATTGAAAAAATTTAGGCCTTGATATATGACAGAGTGTTGTGAAATGTCCAGTCTATGAAATGGAATCTCCAGACTCCGATTACCTCTTGGTATTGTAATAGTGAATATCCGGCCTGCGGCGAAGGGTGTCTATGTTCGATTTTATTAGAACCGGAGTACATATATATACAAAGATGGAATTATTACTATTTTCAATTTTTTTAAATATGGCTTGCTATGTGCTTTGTAACCAGTCCCCTCCAACATACGCACTGCCTTTTTCTGTAATACAAATATCCGCTGCCAATGTGAACAAGTACCCCATAAAACAATGGAATATGCTATTATGCTTTGGAAAGATGAAAAGTATAATGTTCTGGCAAAAACAATCGCTCGGCAATTTGTTAGATTTTCTGATAGATCGTTCATGTAAGTAAAAAATAATATAGGGCCTAGAATGGATCCCTGGGGGACACCGCTATCGGCTAACAAAGAACTTGAAATCGTATTATTAATTAAAACGAATTGTTGTCTATTGATTAAGTAAGTATGAGTGGCAGAGTTCCAGTGACTTTCCTCTAATACCGTAGTATTCTAACTTATCCAGCAACCTACTGTGATTCAGACAGTAGAAAGCGTTGCTCAGATCCATGAGTACGGCAGACGATCTTTTCTCCTTATTAAAAGATGCAATGATATTCTCAGTAAGATCTATTAAAGCCTTTAATGTTGATGAGTTTTCACGATATCCAAACTGGTCTTTGCAAAATACTGTGTGTTTTCAAAAAATGAAACAAGTCTAACTTTTAATAATTTCTCAAATACTTTTATAATAATAACTTTATAATAGCGATCGGTCTATAATTACCTGCCTCGTCTATACTACGTATATGTCAGATACAGCAAATATTCGATATTTAAATTGTAAATTTTAAATCGTCAATGTCAATTATTGGCGATTACGGTTGTTCTGTTTGACAGTTAACTGTCTGCATTGTCACTCAGCTCCGAATTGTTTGTTACATGATTACGTCAAAATATTTATTAATATTGTTCAAACGGACGAACATAAAATTATTTTTTTTAGTTTTTTCGTTTGACAGAATTGCCCGACAAATTATCTTAACGATCAACCAGCTTTCCTCCATAAAATTTTGTATGTACTACGGGCATTGTTTATACCGTCGTGCGACATAAAAAGTTGCATGGCCGATAGGCCCGAGTGCCCCGGTCACCCTCCGGGCATAAACATCCGTTTAATGCCCTTGGTACATAAATAACTATTTTCTTTTTAAATATGAAAATAAATAAATTACCTTAAATGTTTTAAGGTGCGCTGTTGCAAAGCCATATCAATTCTTAATAATTTGATTTTGGGTTCATTCTAGTATGCGCCTGAATTTGTGTCGAAAATACATAATGTCATAATTGTTACTTAATTGAAAGTATTAGACTATTCTTAGAAACCAACAATGATTTGATTTAAAGATATTGGAAGATGACAGATTATGAGATGGATAGAAAATGACTGTGCACCTTCCATATGTTATATGTTAAGAAATTTTTGACTGTGCAACATCAAAAAGTATTATTACAAAATAACATAATCTACCTATTGAAAATTAAATATCTATACCAAAAATATACGAACAGTTGTGTTGTTTATCCGGCGTTTTATATGCAGCAGGTTTTCAAAGTTTTAACTTGTTTCACTTTTTTTCACGTGATTTTGACTGGATAACGGCGAAATAATTTGCAAATCTTGATACAAAGTGTTTACAACATTATTTTTAGTGTTTTCGTGGTGCTTCGAGAGAATTCCTGCGTTTTTTGAACAATTGTGGGAAGCGTTGACAGAGAGATAAGTTTTTACATTTTTAGTAAATAACGTTGGTGTTTGAGTTGTATTTCCATTGAGTGGTATATGTGTGGTAAGAATCGTCTATTAAAAAGTAATTTACCGAGTGTTTCTTTAATCATATTCCGCCATTGCCTAGCAACCAACCGAACTTTGTTGATGGCATGAATAAAAAGCAAAATGTTGATAATTCTATATAGTCCCGGCGTCAAATGGTGTTTTGGCCAGGAAAAAATATAAAAGCTTTTTTTCTTTCATTCTATATGTTTTTTGGGGTGCTAAATCCGAATGTTAACTTTGCTTCCCATGGATATGGCTTCACAAAAAAAAAATCGCAAAAAACTCAACATTTTCGACTTTTCTTCAGTTTGTTGCCAAAAAGTCATAAAATTATGCACGTTTCGACGTAGACCACTATATAAAAAAATAAAGTACACTAAATTTCCTATCACAAGCACCCTCAAGTGTATCTTTTGGTTAAATGGTTTGGCCGCTAGAGCCATTATGTAATGTCCGTGTAATTACAAAGAAGCTTAGATTCTGATAAAACTACACTAAATTCTCTACAAATTGCATAATTTAATTATTGATTTTGACAAAACTGTGTAGCCGCTAGAGCACTTTGAAATTTTATGTCACATTACGTGAAACCGTCAAGTAAATGAAAAAGAAAATGAAAATCGTATAATAATACCCTTTTGTCAAGAATGTAGTTGTGTGTGTTGACGCTCATTATATGAGCACACATTTTTATATTACTGTTTTTGATTTTTATCTTATCGATCATATGTCAATATTAGAACCTCAAATCAAAATTGCATTGGTAATATTCTTTTTGTATTATTTTGCCATTTAACCGTATTTATTGAGTAGGTTTGAAGTCAGTGCCCAGTACAACTCAATGCAATTCGTTTCAAATACTTAACACTTCATTAACAAATACGGAAATTCTACCGGCATTTTCCATTCAAGAATATTCAACAATCAATCCTTCACTTAAACAACGACAGACAAAATAAATCCGTGGATACCAGCGTTCAAGTTCAATTGGTATCCTTCACACCTCGCCACTTATTATTCTTTTCAAGTCTTTGTGGGTATATATATATATGACTCCGGGAGGCTTTCCAAATCGACACGAATCTATCTGTCTCATTTTTTATTGGCCGAACGAACAAAACGATTCGGATAACTTTGGCGAAGCCGCCGAATTGAATTTCGTGTTTGTTGTCTTTGTAAAATGACCATCGTTCAAACGTCTACTGGCTCCGGTTCCGCTTCATCGGATATGCGGGGAATCTTCAATCTAGCCGAAAGGAGTGGGAAGGAATAAAAATATTTTCTCTTGCGGGAATATTTATTCTCGCTCCAGGCGGATCTGCATACTTTTGGGCAATTTTATGCCCGCAATAAGTTTGCCACGGTTGGAACATTACTATCGACATTCAGACAAGATATAGTACGTAGTATACAAGATTTTGATAAAATAAATTCAAATATGGGTCATTATTATAAG
The DNA here is from genome assembly GCA_964023965.1 of Melinopterus prodromus. Lineage (NCBI taxonomy): Eukaryota > Metazoa > Arthropoda > Insecta > Coleoptera > Scarabaeidae > Melinopterus > Melinopterus prodromus. The sequence continues at coordinate 76,952,302 of OZ030391.1, forward strand.
TTAAGGTTATAACTACAATGTGCATTAGTTTGAAATACACGGTGTAAAATTCGTGAAAAGGGCCATGCTTTTGTAATTATCTTGTTAATTTTGATCTAGTGACAACAACACGTTATGTATGTTTTTGTTTACAAAACAAAATCTGTTTCTTACCTACTAGATACGTTTTTAATCCTTGATGATACCAAATTTCATAACAACGAGCAAATGAATGAATTTTATTTTTTATGCAAAAACCGTACGTGAAACGAAAAAAATCAAGGGGACAGATTTGCGCAGAAAAGAATTTAAAAAATAATTTTAATTTCAAGAATAAGCCTTGGCGTATCGCTTTTCTCTTTAAAATGATACAGTGCATATCAGCACGAACGCCACTGGCAAGAATAAAAAATATGTTGTACAGCAGAAAATGAATTTTGATGTATAGACGATGCGTACAACGTTTCACAAAATATCTAGAGTCATACCAACGTTATCATAAAAAAGATTTTTTTCGTAAAACTTAAGCACCCTGTAGTTAAAATGCTAAGACCTTTAGGACATGTGTTCATACGAATATTTTTTCTCAAAATGGACCCAAGAATAACCTCTTTAAATATTAGCATGTTATTATAAACACCGCCAAACTATTAATCAATGCCAACCGTTTCTTTCTTAATAAAATATTCATGATTGTGAACCTTCAATAGTTTGTTGTTTTAAGCTCATGGAGACTTTCCTAGATTTTCTTCAGTATAATCCGAATCTGAAGACAGAAATGCTGGATTGCCTCTAATTTTTATTTTAGGAAAACAGTCTAAAGGATGTTGCAAAAACATGTTTTTGGCAATTTTTAATGCAATGAAATCAAAATTATAACGTGATGTAAGAGAAGCTTCCAAGTTGGAGTAAATTGAACTGTCCTTTAAGCTATACATACATTAGGGTGGTCCTCATATACAGTGTGTTCAATTCAAAAGTACCCACCCTTAATAACTCTTGACCTGGTGGGATTATTGCTTAGAGTGGAAAGACGTCGATTTATATATCGAAGGGGAAGTTTAAAAATGGTACCTAGAGAATTTTAGGTTTCATCCCTTCACCCCCAAGCCACCCCAATTTGAAATTTCAAACGGTAAAACAAAATTCCTTACTCAACCATTTAAAAAAAATGAATCGATCGATTGGTTCTTAGGATAACCTACACAGAAGATGTAAGGTACGAAATAACTCAACCCTTAATAACTCTTGACCTGATACGATTATTGCTTTGAGTGGAAACATGTCGATTTAGATATCGAGGGGGAAGTTCAAAAAGGTACCTAGAGCCACACCACTTTGAAATTTCAAATGGCGTCCCCTATTTTGTGATACATCATTTGAAAGGGCACATAATTCTCTACTCAACCATGATAAAAAATTAAATCGCTCGATTGGTTCTTGAGATAGACTACACAGAAGATGGAAGGTATGATTTAAATTATTTATTAGATTTTAATTATTAACGAAACGTAGCGGATCGGATACACTGTTGAATTAAATTTCAGTCATAAAAAATAAAATAAATAATAAGAAATATTCTAAATGGCCACCATTATTTGCTAGACAAAACTACATTCTGTTTTCGAACTATTCGCGAACTTTGACGATATTGCATATGTCGCATCATGGAAACAACACGGTCTCGAGCGATTGGATCCGGTTTTGTCGTTTTCCAAGGCAGCCGTGCAACAACAAATGCAACAAGTTCTGTCAATCAGTACGCGGTTTATCGCATTAGCTAAAATAGATAAAATTTTCTAGGTACCATTTTTTAACTTTCCCCTCGATATCTAAATGGACGTGTTTCCACTCAAAGCAATAATCGCATCAGGTCAAGAGTTATTAAGGCTGGATACTTTTGAAATGAACACACTGTATATAATAAAAATAAAAACTTATTTTTTTCTGCGGGTTCTGTCAATTTGTTTTTTATATTTATACTTAATTCATGTGAAATTTGAGATCTATCAATACATCTTAACACCTTTTCCAAGGGGCTCTAAATCGAGAATAAATTCAATTTAATAATTAAGTACGTAGGCTTTCACGGCCAGAAATCTTTAAAAAATAAATTGCTTTCGGTTTATGCCGTGTGTCAAGATTCGTAAATGCTGACGACTCGCGAACCATGTTACTCACTTGTTGAGAACTAACTATGAATACTGAGTATTTTGTATTCACTCGCTTGCGAAGCGAGCAACCTGCTTCGCAAAACGTCAGCATTTACGAATTTTGACACACGACATAACCCGTAAGAAATTTATTTTCTCAATTTAATAATCATATTAAAAAAGAGAAAAGGTTTTATTTGGTTTTATCACTATATATTCACATACTACAAGTATTAGCTTAAATATTTTATTGTTATCTATTAACTTATTTCACATATTTCATGTACTTAGTTTGTGAACAATACAATATAAGCTGTAACTATCCTGGCCAACAAACAGCAAAATCGGATAAGTAAAAACAGTTTTTGGTATGCCTTTTTTCCGTACTGCCTGAATCTGAAAACAGATACTCAAATTGTCTACTTTTGAAAAAAAAAATATATTTTTGTTTTGTTTTGTGTTTAGCATTGCGTTTTTCAAAAATTAGTCTCCGTTCAGAATTTTCGCAATTAGATTCTTCGTGAAAAAAGCATCAGAAACATCAGAAACGGTAATTAGGTACTTGTTAGATTTTGTTCATTGTTGGTCAGGATAATCGCGTAGCTTTAACTATTGTATTTTTAATAATGATTGAAAATATATAAAATCTTCTGCTATCTCGACTCAAAAGTTAAGGAAATGTAAATTTATTGAAGTCAAACAATAGTATCCTTTCTTCATTTATCTGTGGGACAGTAAAGCAAATCAGGACCATTGAACGCAAAAATCATAGCCAGTCCATGTTTGCAGGTGTAGCATACATTGTGAAGGAGGTATTGCTTTTTATGGAAACAGTCTACCACTGTTAAAGCTGAAGCTTTTGAATAATTTTTGGAAAGCGTTAAATAGAAATGAATACTTTTGGAAGTAAATCCCAGGCTAAGCATGTAAAAATAAATAGAGTTTTTGATGGTTATCAAATTTGACAACTGAACAAGGATATAGATTACACAAAATCTATGACCAATGTTAATGCATGTGCATTAGGGTGGCCCTTATTTTGCAACTAACTAAAAGTTTAGCTCCCACCCCCCTATCTTGTTTCAATAAACAAAAAAACGATATATGCAAAATTTCAGCTTAATCGGACAACTGGGAGGCGACCCTCATCGACCATGAAGTTTGGAATTTTCGCCCAGCTCAGATAAACAGATTGGGTACTTATTGTGTTACTTAGACCATATATAACTAGTTGGAGTGTGGCCTATCCCACTGCATAGGTTTTCGTTGGCCTAATATACCTTCGTAAATAAGGCTGAAAGTCGTGTACCGTCTCGTACACCGCAGGTACGCGTGCGCACTGAAGCAACGTACGGCCATTATTCAACTACACCGCTCACACGACTGTCCCGCTAAGTTAATGTACGTAATTGGTTTCACGGTGTATAAGACTTTCGACCTTATTATCTTTGGACCCAAACAAAGCCTGGTACGCTCCCTCTAGACAAAACCAATAACGTTGTCGTTGATGATTATTGTTTCAGAACTGTTTGCGGTACTGGTGTAAAGTGAGCTATATAAAATATCATCAAGTTCTTCAGGTAGCTCATGCACAAGTTGACAAAAGATTTTTACGTCACTCTTGTTGGCTACGTTTCCAATCAAATCGTTGGAGCCAAACTACCTTCCAACAGGCAAGTTTTACGCATTTTTTTCTACAATCTACGAGTTGTAAATATGACAACGAAAGCAAGTGCAACATTGGCGATTGAGGAAGTTTCTATTTATTGGTAAAAATCACGAGTTCCTACTAGAAGAACTGACCACTGCATTGATAAGTTAGTCAAACTCTATAATGAATGGAAACATCTACAGAAAAATTTGTCTAGAACATCTGGCAAAGAAAACGAGACATTTGTGTGGAAACTATGAACGATCTCTTTGGCATAGCTCATGCAATTGCTTTGGGACAGATGAAAAATGAAGAAGATAAGGATGTATTATTGCTTCAGCGCCAAAAAGGACGACCGGGCTCCATGGTTGGGATATCATTTCGTATACCAGGAGCGGTAAGTCATGCTATGTGGACGGCAGGGGCAGTTTATGCACTGAAGATTTACCTATTTCAAAAACAACTTCAGTTATCTGGTAGGGAGAAGAACCCTTTAAAAAGAATATATATTTTTCTTGCTCGAATGTACGTTCGACCCTGGTTTCTATCTTAAGAAACAATAAAAGTACCTTACCATGATTTCCTATTCATGCGTCAACTGATAAATTATCAGGATATTAATCCAGAAATCATTAGGTTGCTGTTAAAAAATTTTCAAACTATCTCTGGTACTTAGCTCCCGAAACTGTGGCTCTATGCTTATTTGATGATTAAGTTCCAATCACGGGTAAGACAAATATGGCTCAAGTTATGCTGGAACAAGACAAAGCTGAAGATCAGGAAGAGGAAAAGAATCAACAAAAGACATTCTGCACCAAAATGGTTTTTCTTCCTTTACAAACGACGACTTTTCGTCTTTTGTAACTCCAGTTACAAAAACTGTCTTCACAAAGTTTTCTATTACCACCGATTTTGTCGACAAAGACCCTTCAACATGGAAGGATGATCCAGGTGACAAAAGTGCAATAGAAAATCTTGATAAAATAGTTGTTGTGAATGATGCTGCAGAAAGAGGTGTCGAACTAATCCAGGAAAATAATAGCAGTCTCACAAAAGATGAAAATGAGAAACAATTTATTCTACGGATCGTTGCCGAAGACCGAAAAAATACCCAACTGCTACGAAATCCTGTCTTAGGAAAAAATAATATTCAATGTTCGCTCGTTTACATTATGTATTGTATTTATAGAAATTAATCGTCTAAACAAAAATGTATTTTCCCTTATAGAAATAGCTGAGTTAATAAAAAATAAAGTAAAAAATGATTTTTCATTGTATTTAAGGATTGTTTCAAGTTCAAAGCGTTTGAGGGTCGCCAAGTACTTGTCCGATTCAAGTAAAATTTTGTACAGCCCGTCTTTTTGTTAATTAGAATAAGATTTGAGGGTGGGAGCAGCAAAATTTTAACTTTCGGAAAATACCCTATAGCTAAGGGCCACCCTAATGTGCATGGTGCAGATTCATTTGACTTGTGAAGAATTTCTTTAAACAAGGCAGAAGCATATAAATAAATAGAAACAAATCCTCTCTAATTTTGAGAAACGGGGCTTTCATATGAGCAGTAAACTACATTTGCTTCATGCCACCAAGACATGTTTCCAGAAAGCCTTGGTATTAGCGACAAACAGGGGGAACGCTTTACGAGGACATAAAGATCATGAAGGAACGATAACAAAGCAGATGGTATATACATGTAATGTATGAAGACGGACTATTGTTGGAGCCTCTAACGTGATGATTCTAAAGTGTACAAACGAAGATATTTATATTTCATACTATGATTCATTACTATGTTAATTTACCAAATATGACCCTTCATGAAAAGATGGGAATATACAAGCAAAACGTAGTAGCAAAACTAAACGATATAACCGACTTTAAGACCAATAAGCAATTTTTGAAAATCACGTCAATGCTGGCGCTGCACAAATTGTTGTGTAGATCTATTTTATCAGTCCAGTCCACTATTGCTCATTATTCTACATATGTGTATCAAAATATTATCATACTATGTATCTGTGTAATTTCCATTCACATGTAATTTGCCGCTGCTGAAGATGTGCGGACGATAACGGAATAAAACGTTGGCACACCAATTTTATTTGCATTTTAACCTCGCTTATTTAGTTTTCAGTATATTCTGTTTTTTTTCTGTTTTCATGCGTAACAATAGGGAAGTTATCCGCAAAACTATAACAAATTTAATAAAATTAATATTAAATTCAGAACTTCGGAATTACGTTAAAAAATTGGCCTAGAATTGTAAAAATACCATTTGCAGTTGTTACTAAAAACAACGCAGCGAACAGTGCGCGTCATCTCGGTAAAAAATTCCGGCGGGCATTCAATTAGCACGTGCTCTAATAAACATTGCTGGCAGGTGTTCCATGTTCACGCCACATGATTTCTCGCTATGCATATCGCTAGTTGGACCTTTTTTTTCTAAATAGACCTTATTCAATATTTCAGGTCAGTGATATACAACTCACCACCAGGGGCCCCTAACAAACTCTACACTTATAACAACTGTACAAATAAGAAGCAACTCATGGACTATAATGTAAAAAGTATAACTTCTTTCATAATTTCATAACATTTCATTAAAAATAATGCAAAGAGAATCATCGCGAATTTACTGGAAAATTACAATAGTTTTGTTATGAGGATATCACAGTAAGAGATGTAATACCTGCAAACTATAATGTATATTGTATGCTGACGTTCATGCGGCATAATTCAACTTTGGTTTTGTTGAATGGGAGATCTTATGAAGTTAATCGTTTTTCAGTGGTTTAATCTTTTTTTTTAACCAGACGATACTGTCAATAGAATCATCATTTGACCCCCGTAGGTCAAATTTAATTTTCTCTTGAAGTGTGGGCGTCACATAAGTCAACACGAATTGTATCTTATAGGAACTAACGACATCCAAACTCTCTATCTCTATCTATCTATCGATTCGTGACTATTTTCCGATACGACAACATAGAACTGTAGCTTGAGGATGGCACAGAATTCGTCGTTTAAACTTGGAGGTGTGAAGTGTGTTTAGGGAATGGGCAAATAGTTTCGATCATTTGGTTGGTTGGTTTCCACTTACCGCTCATAAAGTTGTAGATAATCGGGTTGACTGCGCTGTTTGCATAGCAGAGCCAGTGCGATACTAAAGCGAACGCTCTGTTCGTGTCCGTGTTCTTCATGCCGATTATTATCCTGAAATAAACGCATAAAGATATTTTTTAGTATAAGGTATGTACCGCTCAGAGCAGTAGCCTACAAAATTTGTTGATCCCAAGAAATACACTGTGATCGAAAAAAAAAGAACGGTAAAAATTTTCATTTACTCTTATTTTCAAAGCTATTAAGTAAATTCAAGCATTTCTTTGAAAACCTAATTCCCCTTGTTTTGTGAAGATTTAAAACGTACGATAGTCGCAATAATCCTATGTTTCAATCAAATTTTATGTTGCTATAGATAAACATAATATATAATTTATAAACATATATAACACATAAACATATGTAACAGTTTTGCAATATTGGGTCAATTGAAGGTGAAATGAAAAGTGAATTAAAATTTGTAGGTAATGACATTTGTTTTCTTTTAGTCAAAAGCAACAATAGAGATTTTATAGCATCGTATACCGGGTGACTTTTTTTAGTATACAGGGTAAAATTTTGTTTTTTTGCTTTTTTCACTAAAAGAAAGCAGTGGAGTTTGGTCATTAACTGGGTCCATTAACTTACTTAAGTTATCTTAAAAAATGGCGGAGAAACTATGGCCAACTTTTAGTTTTCTTATGGGCGTCATGTTTGATATGGAAACAAAAACGTTTTTCTTTACCTGTTTTACATATGTATTATACCTATTGGGCTGCTTTTTTGCAAATTTTTCTTTTTTTATTTGTGCAGTGCTTTGGAATAAAAAAAATCGTTTCTTATGGAACTAAAATTATGACAGTTTGCTGACGGTCAGGTCTTTGCTGTTAGCTTTACACGTAAAAATTACTTCTTCAAATGAAAAATATCGAAAAAAAGTAAAGAAAAGCAACACAATACGGGGGTTCAGGCTCATGTTGAAAGTGCATAACATTAAAAATAAAAAAAAGACAGTTTGAAGTCATGTGATATAGGTACACAAAAAGCGTTGATTCCAGCTTCGATTTGATCTTTGCAAAAACAAACAAAAGAACAAGAAGAAGTAATATTCGTCTAAAATTTACATCTAAACACATGTTCCTATAACGCGTTTGCATGACACCTAAAAACCATAAAACCATTAAACCGCGTTGTAGGAGACTCTACAGTAAATAAATTATGTACATATGAAGAGAAGTAATTGTGATTTAAAATATATGCTACTCAATAACATCGCGTTCATACTTTTTCCCTTCTGAAAATGTTGCTGTTTTGGCAAGTGATACTTCAAAAATACCTATTCATAGGCAATGTAAATAACAAATCTGCCGCGTTATGAGAGCCAAATAACGGGAAATTACTCTTCTATAGCATTTTTACTGTAATTTATTACATACAATTAATTCACTTAAGTTTTATAGTAGCACCGTTGCTTTTAAGGGATTTTTGCTATTGCTTATATTATATTATAACATACATTTTCTGTGCACTTTTATAACTGGCGTCTTAATTATTGTAGAGAACCATAGTCAGTGTCTGTTTCGCTTACGGCCGCCGAGGATTTTGTTTTTAATTTTCGTATTCATGTTTTCTGTAGGTACTGATGCTAATAATGTGCCAAACTGGCTGGTGATTTTAGGCGAATTTATGATTCTTTCGAAGACAACATTGAAACTACACGTTTTCCAGCTAATATTCAGAAAATAGCAATTGATATTCATCTATTTCAGATAATTTCGAGAAGGTAGCAAATGTACTTCGCTTATTCCAATTGATCTTCAGAAAGAACAATTGATATTCAGACAATATAAATGATATTCAGAAAGTAATAAGTACAAAATATAAGAAATAAAATATTATCATACAGTTATATTATTTAAATTTATTTTCTGATTAACAATTGGCTCTTTCTGAATATCATTAGTGACATTTACATCCCGCCTGTATATCACCATATTATTAACCTATCATTAGTTAATTTCTGAATTTCAATTGACATATTCTGAATAATATCTGAATTGCAATTGCTACTATCTGAATATCATTTGTAATATCTGAATTACAAATGTTGCTTTATGAATATCAGCTGGAAAAGCTGTAGCATCAATCCTTTTTGGAAGATAATTCGCTTTCATTGGCAGATTAAATCTCATTTTGTCAGTTTTTTCACCTAAAAATGGCATTTTGAAATTGGACAATATGGAAACCTTATAGAATTAAATATTAATGTGCTACTTAAAAATGAACAGTAACAAACATAGTATGATTAGCTTCAAACGACCGACAGACAAAAAAAATATTTGCTTATAATAAAATTCTATTTTTTATAATGTAATTTCAACAAATTAAACATTCTTGAAAATTGTTCCAGCACTGAAAAACTAAATATAATTAATAATATATAATTAAAGAAACAAAATTAAAATATTGCAAAGAAATATTACTACAAACTCAACAAACAGCGCATACAAAAGTTTCAACAACGTTATAGTAATATGTCTAGTTACATGACTTCTTCAAACCCAAAATGGAAAAATTAGATAATCTATTTTGCCATATGTCGTATGTCTTCAAACTTACGAGATCGTAATGCATTCTCAGGAAAAACGTATACATAAATCGAGGGGTCAAGTTCTGGTGATCTAACGGCTATGCTTTAGCAGCACCACAACGAGTTCATCATGGTTAAGCGGTAACGCCTGGTTTGAATTTTTGTTCTAGCTTAAGTAGCGTGAATTATGGTACTACAATGAAAGAAAAAAGGTGTATTGATTGCAAGACCCGGCAAGCAGAAGACCCGGGCTCGACTCTGGAATGAGTAATTTTTAATAGATTTTTTTCAATTTACTGTTTCACTCGAATCCTCGTTTGTCATAAATTCAGTTATACTAGTCTCTGGGGTGTTTAAACCGATCAACCAAGTTTCCTACATTTCCGCACAATTTCCAAATATTCTCCGTGTGTCAGTCCATTTATCACCTCAACTCGACACTACCCACTCGATCTATAAAAAAAAAGCGGTGGACATGTAAAAGTTTACGTGGGTCTCGAGCTCTCAACTCCCCCCTCCACTCCACGTCGAGCAAATTTATTCGCCTTGTATCTCACCGGAATTGAATAAAAGTCGCGTATCTCTGGGGATACATGGCAGACGTTGTCGCCTTGCTGCAAAACTAAGTAAATCCTTACGACATGGAAGGACGATAAAGTGGTGGTGGGGGGAGGTACGAGGAAGGTACGAACGTACTTAGAAAATCTTATCCGCGAGGATGGCGTTGGGGTTTTAAAGAAAGAGCGAGAGAGAGCGGGATGTATTACTCGTGTTACTTACCTCAGTGCATGCACCAAGTGCACCGGAAAATAGCAAACGGCAAACATCACGACGACGGCTACAAGCATTTTGGCCGCCTTCTTTCTCGACCTGAGCTGCCCCTCAAGGTTTATGTTTGCGTTCGGGAAGGAGTTGATGGATCTGTTGGTGGAATCTGGAAACAAGCATATTCATAGTTGTAATTTCCAGTACTAATTTATTATTTACAGATTTCCAAAAGCGGCGATGCTTATTGGGGAATTGCAATGCCACATGACCAACTTTCAAATCATAAGCAGATTTACGAGTGGCATAACAAAATCATAAAATAATGATATATTTAATTCAGAACTTACTTTAATTGCTCTGATTTTCATGAAAGTGAACTTATGACAGAGTAAAAGCAGTTGCTAGCGAAACATAATTAATCAACACCCAGTTGCTAGTGGAGTTGCCAACAGTACGCTACGCGGTCGAATTATTTGAAATTGAATTGTTCTAGTACAACGGTAGGCTAATCGTGGAAATTAAGGTAATTAAATGAATTAAATATATTCTGTTAGCTTGGGGGTTTCCCTTCACGCCATTCATGTAATTCCATTCATTGCCAATATTACGGGAAGTAATTTATAGGTGAGTCTTGCAGCTTGTGTTTGCGAATAAAGAAATCTGATACAATAAGTTTTATATCTGTTGTGTGTATACAGTAGTATAAATTAATTATAATGACAATTAACCTAAAAACTTGTTTAATAAAGTTCTGTTTATTGCAAATTGGTCAGTTGTTTTCAAAAGCAATCTAGATTTGGCAATGTTTGCAATGTCTACTGTGATCTACTGTAAAAAATCTATTTCAGTAGGTATAAGAGGACATTGTACACAAAGTTGATCTAACAATTTCCATAGAATTGAGAACTGTATTCATATGTTAGAGTTTCCATTTGAAAAAATCGAGTTTAACTCATTTTTTAATGAAAATTAAGAATATTTCAAAAATGACCCATGTTGGGTATAGGGAATGTAACATAAAGTTGATCTCAAATTTAATGAAGATTTCGAAAATGCGATAAAATACAGGTTGTTCATTTGAAATATAAAAGTTGACATTTGAAATATAAAAGTTGATCATTTCCGGTGTAACCGGAAGTAACCGAAAACTCGAAATATTTTAGTTGAGACGATCGTGTCCAACAATAAGTCCAAACATTTTCAATCTCTCATTTCATTCCATTCTCCATATACTTCTATAGGCAGCTCGTCGTGGGAGACCCTGTATATTATGTACAGCGCCGCGTTATGCCATCATTGGGCCCTGGGCAATTTTGAATTTGGGGGCCCCCATATACAATGTTGAATTAAGAAAAATTACTTTAGTAAAAAAATTCAGACAAAAGATTCTTCTTATTTAGCGCAAAATCATAATCTGATAAAAAAAGTTGGGTATTTCCATTTAAAAAAAATGAAGTTAACCTCATTTTTCACCGATTGCAGCGCCATCTACGGTGAAACTGATTTCGCCATCGCATTTTCTCGTTTGCGTCCTACAAGTTTAATTAAGACAGTTTTGTCGTACCATGCATATTTCTCGGGATAATTAGGAGTCTCAAGTTAAAGCGATCACCCGGTATACATATGTCCTCTGAATATGCACTTATTAAATTCGTGGAGCACTTTTTACGTTTTTTTGAGATGTTACTTTTAATAAAATGTAACTTCCTATTTGTTTTTCTAACATTACCTAAGATTGCGATTCCAGCTCATCAAAAAAACACAATTATTCCAAATGCCATCTGCTATATCAGTTTTAACAAGAATAAACGTAACGTGACTATATATGGTCCTCATAGTTTAGAATAAAGTAGCTTAATAAAAGGTTTAGGAAAAGATTTAAGCTAAAAACTTTAATGACTTTTGAGTATACAAGGTTATGTATTTGTAAAAAGTAGACCAAATTCCATTTTCTTAATATAGCATCCTGTATAACTTTCCTGTTCTTTTATGATACTCTTAAATTACAAATTGAACTGTGAAAGCCGCATATCCCTGAGGGCAGTGGTGTAAATGTAACAAGACGATTAAATGATAAAAGAAAGCAATTAAACAATGTTATTATTAAGCAATTAAACAATGTTCGTCGTTTTTGCAATATGACTTAGTTATAATTACGAAAAACATTTGAATATAAACTGCGTTTCATTTCTAAGCATTTCAAATTTGTAGTTTAAGCAATTTCCTAAAACTTTTATTAGAATCTTTTTCTTGTCAACTTTTTCGAAAGTAATATATTGAGTGGTTACGTTTCTTTTTATATACACTGTATAATAATAAGGACTTTGAAAGATTTACAACATTTTTCAGATCGGAATTTTTATTTTACAGACTTTTTTGGAGCATTCATCTTTACAGAATAGAATTCCAGAACAAAAGGAAAAGTGTCGACTGAAAATCTTCGAAGAATTCATACAGTTTTACTCGTCTAACATGGTCAAGGATTTCTTATTAGTCGCGTACAATATTAGATATAGTTTCTTTTATAACAAACAAAATGTGAGGATATCTGCTAAAACTGCCTCCACTCTCTTTAAAGGCCCCATAGGCAAGACTACTCTAAAGTTCAATTTGATATTCTTACTACTGTAATTAATTAATTACCTAATTAGTTTTTTAGTTTATAAAAGATTGATTTTGGTTCTAACCGACAGGAGGGCAAAAATAAAATACACTATTCTTGAGACGGTAATAAATTTGTTAAGGATTAGTTGGGGCCTCACTGAGACGTGCCTAAATCTGTTTGCAACGTTAATGAGGTGTGGTAGTCAATTGCGCAAATGAGTTTCCAAAATACTGGTTTGGGGGCCCCCAATTGGGGGCCCTGTTGGGGGCCCTGGGAAAATGTCCATTTTCCCCATGGAGCAACCCGCCACAAAATATAATGTAATAGAAAAACGTCAAAAGTATGTAAGAATAACAACGTATTGCGGACACAACTTTATAAGTACAAATGCTGTCTTCGTTTCATTTTAGTAATCGCATTTAATGTAATACAAAACTAAATTTCTGTTCCGAGAACTCAATTTAATTTAAACAGAAACAAGAACTTCGCAGAATTTAAGTCTTTACCAACGTAGGTAATCCTCCTAGCACAACGGAAAATAATAAGCAGAACTTTGCGGTAAAGAGACGAGTTTAACAGCTGGTGACACGATATCCTGACCGCTTAGTTAACCCGATCGTAATTATAAAACAAAAGCGGAGTGTTCGGACTGCAATGGTCAAAATGAAGTACAAATCCTACGCTCTACCACTCGAGTTGTGCAACACGACCCACACAAACCGTTTAATCACCACCGGTTTGAGAGCGGTGTGTATTTTGGCGAAGGAACGGAAATTAAATTCGAACTGGAGCTAATCCTGTGAGAGGACCTCTACTGGCCAGAAAGGACACCTCTTCCGAACCAATCGAGCGTCCGACACATAAAAAGAAGCCTTTTCTCGTCGATGGCTAATATCGTCCTGTGTGTGAGGATGAAATCCACGGGCTCATAGCGTGGACGAAACGATCTCATCGCAGCTTAGAAATAAATTACAGTCGTAAGGATTGCACTGAAACGGACTTAATGTCACTCCAGGAGATAAACCCAAAGTTAATGGGTCTCACGTGGTGTTTCGGACATGATTATTACCTTGTTTTCCCTTTTGTGTATTGTAATAATAATAAGGATTGTTTGCATATTGGTTAAAAATAGTTTAATATTAAACGTGGTATTTATTTTGGTTATTTGCTTGTTCATTTGTGGCACGACGAGTCTTCTTAAACGAGTATAATATGTTCTTCGTTTCTACTATGAGTCATTCACATTAGACACATTTAGAAATTACAAGTTCATAATACATAAAACCAAAATGAGTCTGAAAATGAGTTCATACTCACACCTTTTCGAAAGGTGGCGCTTGAAAAAAAATCTGATGTGGCCAGGCACATGACTTTATCATACCATAAATTAATTGTTTAACGGGATGAGACTCTATTTGATGGAGATCGGCCACGTCTGCATTAAAATAAAACTACTAAAACTAGACAGATATTTTGATTATATTTACAGTATGTAATGTCAAAACATCAGCATTTGACACTACCTACTGTCATTAGAATCACAATATCTGACAAATCCTGGCTAACTAGTTTTAATACTATAGTGTTTTAATGCAATACGAGCGATCTTGATGAAATAGAATTTGCATGTGGCTAAATGGCAATGGCTAAATCATGTGGCTAAACTATTTATTTGTCATAGTCATAAATTATTCAGAATTTCCTCTACATAAATTTATTATTTAACTATTTCGACGAATATCCAGAAATAGCGGCTCAAAAATGGTTTTTATTATTATTATATTGGCTTCTAGCATACTATATTTTCGGGTATTACCACGTCTTCAGTGCTAACTACAAAAGATCATAAAGAATTATGCTCAATATTCCAAATAAGTTTTAAGGTTAACATACCGTCTTACAATCTTTCTTGCATTTATTCGCGAAAACATAACAACATTGCTATCCGCACATGAAATACACATTGACTTTTGAACACCAAGATGTTCCAATATTGTTTCACATAGCGTACGTGCGCGCGTGTTTGATCGCATTCTCCATACATTTGCGTGTTGAATTGACGTTTCGCAACCGCTGACGTTCTGAATACTGTCAAAAGTTCAAAATATCCTGGCTACCTACTATTAATGCAGACACGATTTCGATCAAATAGAATTTACTCTTGCAGCTAAACTATTTATTTTACCAAAAAATGTTATGCACATAAATTATCCAAAATTTCCTGTATTTAATTTCTTATTTATCTATTTTGACGAAATTACAGAAATGACGGCTCATTTGCAAAATCGTTGCAAAATGGTAAGAGTAAATACCCAGTTCCTTTGGACCCTTTTGAACCAAAAGCTTTTCAGCTCTAAGTTTAGTCATGAAACTTCTAAATATGAACTTCCGGCCCGATACCTTTAGTAGTTTCTCCGGAATCGTCTCCACAAAAAACGGGTACACACACACACACACACACACAGACATTTTTGTGTACCTTGGTCAAAAATGCTCAGGGGACCCAAAAAGACCTATTTCCGCTAAAATCTCATTTTTTTTTTTCGGCACGATTACAATACTTTATAATACTGCGTATGATAAAGTAAAAATGGGTTCATAAGGGTATAATGATCAGACAACAAACCATTACAGTATGTGTTTATTATAAAAAATAAGTTCGGGGTAGCCACCGGCTGTCAAAGTTTAAGCATTATTGTTGTATTTTCACAATAGACACAGTTTTGTAGAAATGTTTATATTTTTTAAATGAAAAAAAAGTAATTGTTTTTCTGATTAAATAAACTTTTGAGAACATGCTTCTTGAAAAAGACTATTTGACAAAAAAAGGAAGAACATTTATTTATGTGTATTATTCACATTTTAAATGTTTCTTATAAATACACTATCGAACAACAAGTGCGAATTACTCATCACTTAAAATTGTAAGAACAGACGCATGAAAAATCGTGCTGTTTCGTTCTAGCATAGGATGAATTGCTACGTATGCGGAAAATAATAGCCGAGATCGATGAGTAATTCGCTGCTATCATGGGACAGAGTATGGATATTCTTCTAGACCATCGATGAAAGAAGTTAATGAACATTTGTTATTGTTGTTGTTTTACACTTAGTATTACTAACGATATACATTTGCGATATACTTTGATTTTCACCATTATCAAGTAAACAGCAATCAAAGTCTTTCAAAAATACTCAAATTTGGTAGAGTTAGCGATAGTGATATGG
Source organism: Melinopterus prodromus (assembly GCA_964023965.1). Classification (NCBI taxonomy): domain Eukaryota; kingdom Metazoa; phylum Arthropoda; class Insecta; order Coleoptera; family Scarabaeidae; genus Melinopterus; species Melinopterus prodromus. The sequence continues at coordinate 76,968,375 of OZ030391.1, forward strand.
AAACTATATATAAACGACCAAGTATTATAAAGGAGCTATCAGATCTCCAAATAGCAGCAAAATAAATATCTAATTGACGAACAAATGTGTTTGGGCATTCTAAATCAATTCAGGACCGAAACTAAACTTAAAATAAATATAGAATGTTGTCGTAGTACATGTAGCTAACACATTTATGTTAATTGTAAACACTTTAGGTCACTCTTTCAAAGTTGGCTACTATAAACTTTAGTATGAAGCAAATCTAGGAAGAAAATTCTTAGAAATTTGACTGTAAAAATTTATTTGCCAGGCAAATTATAAATTAGTTATTATAAAAAAATATGAAAAATAATAAAACTAATAATAATAATAAATGGTTGCAAATTTAAAACAACATAAAATAATGGAAGTACTTTTTATTTCATCGTCATTGCCACGAAAAGTTCTTGTTTATGCTTTACTAGAGCGTGTGTTGGTCAATCCGCATATTGTTTTGCATATATGCGTTTTAAGAAATACACAACATGACAAAAGAACCGGACAGGAGAGGCCTGCGAGCGCTGTGCTAAAAATATGATAGTGGAATCGTAGTGTAGCAGCTTAAGGGTGCCGCAGCGGGTGCGTTCCGCACCCTAAAAAGTTTAGCAAATTGGGTAAACGTACTTCGTATCGATCTTTTAACTTTGCTTTTAAATTTTGAGATTTTTTGCACTCAAAGGGTATTAATTTAATGTAGCTACAGCACACGAACAGGACAACGATAACTAAAAAGAGAATACATACCGAAACTTGGTGGAGAATTGAACACAAGACAGTAACTTACAATTTCGGTTTTGGATTTATAAATCCTTGTTTTATACAATGCATAGTAAAATCACCTATCAATACATGCAGTAAAATATCCAAGACATTATTTGAGCAAAGGCGACGTTTTTTGTGCGTTTGGACGGAGAGGGGTAATTTCCTAGTTCAGATGTTTTCGTATGCTGTAGCTCCATTCAATTAACACCCTTTGATTAAGTGGAGATCCATATTGCAAATTGTTACTATAGTAAAGTAAAACTCCTCTTTTTTGCAACTTATAATTTATTTATATCAGACCGGTTTCGTCCTTTCAATCAATGGCATCATCAGTGAAAGTATCAAAGTTGCTATACCAACGTTGTTGTTGTCCACGTTGTCCAACATAAAAGTCAAACAAAAAACACAAAATATAACGGAGACTGCATGTATGTATGTAACCACGTCTTTCATGGGAAATATTTTTGGATGGATTAGTTTGACGTCAATGATTTCCAATTGTCTAAAGTGTTTTCATATCTATGTATACATGCAGTCTAATGACGTTGGTACAAGCAATTATTACACTTTCGCTGATGATGCCCTTGATTGAAAGGGCGAAACCGGTCTGATATAAATAAATTATAGGTTGCAAAAAAAGAGGTGTTTTACTTTACGATAATACCCTTTAAGTGCTAAAAATCCAAAATTTAAAAGCAAAATTAAAAGCGGTACGAAGTGTTTACCCAATTTGCTGAACTCTCTATGGGGCGGAACGCACCCGTTTCGGCACCCTTAAGGCGGCAGGTGGTCCCAAATAAAGATGTACATTAAAAGGGCTTTATAGTGTTACTTCACTTGTCCCCGACTGGGTTCCAGTAGCTGTGAGGCGTGCGATTAATAGATAAAAGGTAAATTTATTTATTCAATTAAAATTATTTATTAGTGAAGTCTTAAAATATATAGTAGTATGGTACCTCCGCAATGAAGTAATTTGCCAAGTGTGTAACCTCCTTAAACAACCAATTCACATTTGACGTGACAGTATTAACTAATGTTTGGTACCGAAACTGGGATATAATTGCTATATGACACGACAAAAGAGAAAATTAAGAAGAATGTTGTTGACAAAAAAAACACAATGACTCTCCTTCATCGTTACTGGTTAATTTGTAATTATCTAGTCGCTGATTCTGATCAGTTGATTTCTTAATAAGAACACTCTTGTTGCAGAAACTTTCTGACAAGAGTACATATGCTCTCAGTTAGTCACTGAGGCCCAAACACATACAATTCCTAAAACCAGTATTTAGAGCACGCGCAATAAATATATTAAACTTGGCCCAAACATATACGTCGAATCTTCCGGTCGATAAGACGTCCCAAATTTATTGTTTTTCAGTCTGTTTGGCTTCTTTTGTAAGACGGAATCTAAATTATCGTAACCTAAAATGATGCGGAGAACTACCGGTCGAAAATACCTCCGTAGACGGCGGCGGCGTCTCCGATCAATCAGCGGGTGAACTTGAATCAGAACGTGAAGATGCCGGAAGTAGCGAGAAACGCATACAATCGGGTCTCTGTATTGACACTTGTCGAATCAAATCTGGCAGTGACTGAATGGCGACTTCTTCAGAATAACAAATTCCTCGGAAATACTAACGGAGTAGATTTTATTTGAGAGATTTGATCTCTAGAATACCATAATATTTGCCTAGTAAAAAGTAACTAAATGTTGCCTAGTAAATTGCTTAGTCGTTAGTTACTGTAGTTAATACATAAGATATTGTCCTAAAACAAAAAACGTTTTTAGGTACTACCTAGTTTCCCACCACAGAATATTTGTAATATTTAAGACAGCCCACCAAAATAACAAATATAATCTTAGCTATCCTGCTTGGGCTGACTAACCTTATAAATTAATTAAATTTCCAATTAAAATTTCTTATAAAACGCATTTGTTACGACCTTCATACTCAACACTCCAGAATAAACCAGAAGGAGTTAAATATCCAAAAATGGCCCTCGAGAGTTTAATAAATATCCACCCAAGCGTCTGCGCCGTTTCCAATTAAGAAAATTCACAAAATTTACGAGTAGTATTCGCATACGCTACTTGACACTGTAGAGCCCGGAATGCTTATAAAGTGTGTTATAAAAGGTCTCGGTTCCCGGTCCCTCTGTTGAACAGGATGACCTTTTCATTGCCTTTAATGGGGTCGGGCTGCAAATGTGGTTCAGCGTGGCAATGATCCCTTTCCTGCCTCGTAGTTGCATCGGTAATTTATGGAACCTTCACTTAAAACGGCTCCAATATTCTCTTTGGGGTAGGAGAGCGATATTGATGGGACGGAAATAATTATTATACATGCCCGGTTTACAGAGAAATTATGTAATGAATCCTGAAATTTTCCACTGTGATACATATTCCATAAACTTTGCCCGAAACCCGACATAAATTCAAATTCAAAACACAAAAGGGTCTCCCGATTAGGCTATATCTTCCGTGGCCAGCCTCCACCCAAAATATACATAAATTAAGGGATCAATACGATTTCTTTTAAGTTGCTAAGCTGGTCAATGTCTATCGGTTTATTGCCTCCATATTTTTACTAGAACTCTCAAGGGGACATATTTATGTTACTGGTATGCGAGCGCTCGGTATAAGCAAATCAGCTCTAACTTGATTTTTATTATCTTAACCATGTAGGCTACCGGAGGCGTACCGTAGCTTCGAAATCCTAGCGTTAATATGCGTTGAATAGATATGAAATTTCTACAGTGTTTTTTTATGTAGTACTGCACCCTGGGAAGTAAATAAAATTAATAAACTTTTTTAGTAAACATTGTATTTTAATGAAAGTACTTTCCAGTGTAGAACATAAAAAATAGAAACGTTTTTACGAATGCATGTAGGTTGAATTATTATTTATCGTTTTCGTTGTGGTTAGCTTCCATTGTAAACAGTTTTTTCTAAACACTCATAACAATTTTCATTAGTGGGGTATACTTACTCTTCAATAAAATCGAGTATACAATGGATAGGTATACTTTTGGGGTACATAGCAGACAAGAATATGAGTAGTGTATATAGGTTGGCACCGACTCCACCCAATTAGAGCGGGACCCAGTGCCACCCAATTAATCAATTAAGAGTGCAATTACACCACCCAACCAATCAATTAAGAGTGCAATTACACCAATTAAGCCCCCACATCACTGAGTGCTCGGTGTGATTTGGATGCTCAATACACTCAGTGCCACCCAATTATAAATTAAGAGTGCAATTACACCACCCAACCAATTAATTAAGAGTGCAATTACACCAATTAAGTCCCCACACTACTGAGTGCTCGGTGTGATTTGGGTGCTCAATACGCTAATTTGGGTACTCGAATTATCAGATATGAATATCAGAAGTAATTGGAGATAAATGACATTATATAGTTTAGTAATTTAATGGGTTTATTTTTTGTGATTATAGACTGGATTTGTGTGTGTACACTTAGGAATGAGAATGAGTGTTGATACATGTATTATGTATATTAAATGATAAAATAGGATGTATACTTACTCATTTATGGCTAACAGTATGTTGTAATTTATTTATTATATGTATTTTATGTTATAATATTGTATATGTTCATATGCTTACAGATTTATGTATACATGCAAAATGTACTATAAAGATGAACTGATATCAATTAGTGATGTGATGTATATAAGTAATGATTGTATACCACTTTATAATTATGTAGTGATGATTTTAACATTATAATAAAGAATGATGCTTCTATGTAAATTGGATGTTTTAATCTGGTGAATGTGTGATGGAGGCGTGATGCAGGTGTTTGTGATGGGTGACCTAACATAAAAACCAACGATTGCGTCAGTCGACCTGACAATTTGTGTCCGTCAACCAATTAATTGTGTCAGTCGACCTGACAATTTGTGTCGGGCAACCCGTTAATCGTATCATCGAAAACTAACTAATCATAACTAGTTATCGTCTCCATTATTTTTTAATCGCTTTGCACAATGCAAACTAACAAATTATTGTTCGAGTACCCAAATTAGCGTATTGAGCACCCAAATCACACCGAGCACCCAGTGGTGTGGGTACTTAATTGGTGTAATTGCACTCTCAGTTGATTGGTTGGGTGGTGTAATTCCACTCTTCATTGATTAATTGGGTGGAACTGAGTGTATTGAGCACCAAAATCACACCGAGCACTCAGTGATGCGGGGGCTTAATTGGTGTAATTGCACTCTTAATTGATTGGTTGGGTGCTGTAATTGCACTCTTAATTGATTAATTGGGTGGCACTGAGTGTATTGAGCACCCAAATCACACCGAGCACTCAGTGATGCGTGGTCTTAATTGGTGTAATTGCACTCTTAATTGATTAATTGGGTGGCACTTGGTGCCGCTCTAATTGGGTGGAATCGGTGCCAACCTATACACACTACTAATATGTACAAAAGTAAATATTGATAAAATTTTATGTCAATACAACAACTATTGGTTTGCAAAAGTAATGAGCACTGTGTTTGAAGGCTCATATCTTTAAAACAAAAACAACATTTGTAGTCTTGATTTATTTTTGTGTATAACAAAAAACTTTAATAGTTAAGAAATAAGTAAAATGGTAGCCGATGTTTGCAGTTTTCATTGAACACTCGTTCTCATATTTTTTTGTCTATATATACACATATATACACATAAAATAGTTTGACAAAATTTAAATTTCTTTCGATGTAACCTCAAATCTCATCTCCAGATTTGATTTTTTTGTTCTGTGATGTTTCTTTGTAGTAAAGGCTCTAAACAAGGCTTTTATGGAAGCGGACATCTCGGTAACGAATTATAGCACGACAACGCGTACTAGGTTAGCAGTTCTCCTAAACAAGTTAGCTCTTACATATATCTCTCACCCACCGCACACGTACCTCTTAGCTACCTCACACGTACCTCTCATCTGCCTCATATACCTGATAGTAATCTGATCAGGCTGTATAGCAACTATATAACGAAAGACTCTCAACCATTTACTACAAAGCGCTTGGTCGCTGTCGACTATTCATCAATAGATGAATGCACTACTCGCTGGTTGGCTTTGGAGTTAGCTACTCTGAGGAGGATGAGGCAGTAAGATTGGAGGAAGAGAGTAGTTCTTAGAATCCACCATAACATACAACTCAAAACGTCATTCCAAGAGATTTCCTTGAAATCAAGAACGTCGTTAAAAGTTTTGATAATGACAATATTTTCTACGTTTTGCGATCTTTTCTCCAACTTATATTTTAAGTATTAGACATATTTCTTTCACTAACCAATAGAAAAAAAAAAGATAATACTTTCAACGGTTTTGATTCTACCACGAAGGTTATTTTTAGGAGTCTTACAAGCGAATTAAAAGTCATTTCAGAACTAAAGTCATTCGACAAAGGTTGCTATTCATTACCAATCACAAATGCTTTTTATCATAGCAAGCGCACGAGAATAGTACTGCAGGTGGGACTTTTGTATTAACTCGTTGTTTCTGGTGAAATCAGATACAGATAGATCAGATACAGACTCTTTTATTTATTTATTTTTTGCTTGAAGCATTCAAAATGCATTTTATTGTGTAAACTACATATAAAATAGAAAGTAAAGTTTATAGATAATGTTCTAATACATATTGTCTCTAGACACGTGATCCATTGCGTGGGTAATGGAAAAGAGTAAAAGATAACTACACTAAATATAATTATTTATATTACTAAAAATAGTATTTATTTTATTTTACTTACTTAAGGGTTGATGACTGACGTTTCCAGATTTCCACAGCACCCTCACTATCTGGTAATACGTAACAGTCATAAAGAGAAGTGGTATCAGGTACAGGAAAACCACCCGCAAAATAGCCCAGGTTGCATCAGCGTATTCTGACCAACTTGGCATGCATTGAGTAAAGTATATAGTCTCGATTTTAATGTTTTCGTGCTTTGCTGTCTTGTAGGTGACCAATTCTGGCAAATCTGCAAAAACAAAAACAACATGTCTACTAAGATCTTCTACGCTTACATTATTTAAAAAAAATATTTTAAGTTAAACATCGTAACAAACTGATTCGACATGAAAACGACGTTTTGTCCACATGGTTTTATAAAGTAGAATTGGCATTTACTGGTTGTTTCCTTTTTGTTTTTATATGGGATTTTACAATATTATTCCGATGATTATTGATGATTACCTTATCAGTTATGTATGGTACTTATAGTACCAAATAAGAATAATATATTCGTCATATCAAATAATTTGTTTAAAAACATTTTTAAAATCACAACTATATTTAACATTAAATAGTAAAGTAAGTCAGATATCATCAAATTCAAACCACAAGTTAATGTTCGGAAACCATTGACGAACTATGACGACGAAATTGTGTCCATCGACAGTTTATTTTTGTCCTGTTTTTACTCCCTAAATGTTTTGGCTTCTTTTTGTCTGCTGCCCGCAGCTTCTAATTCTGAGTTTTCTGTAGGTACAGCATATACTAAAGGAAACCAAGTAAAAGAAAAAGCAGAGTCCGTGGGAAATACAATTTTACTAAATAAGTAAAATATAACCTCCTAAAATTAGAAAAAATCGTTGCTTGAATCATCGCTCTGTTATGTCTACCAATTGCATAATAATAATAATAATAATTCACGAAGTATCTCCCAACATCTGTCGCCACTATGTTCAATTATTTATTGCACAAAGCGTTGTATAGAAAAACAAATCTGTTTAACGCGTTGCTTTTTTGTATAATATTCAGATTTATACCGATTCAATTGTTTGCGCGAAAGGTGCGTATGGAAAAAGAAAACTGAATATAAAGTAGGGAAGCTAGGAGAATAAGTAAGTTCCTCGACTTTGAGGCTGCGACATCTAGCTGTGCTGCATACTAAGAGGTATAGTAGTTTTCAGGAGATTTTCAAATGACTAGTCGATTTCTGTTATAATTTTTCGCATACGTTACAGATCTATCTCACAAATTGATGTGTGTTATAACGAATAGCATTATGTTATAAGTCTGTTTGTAATTACGTGCTAAACCAGTTTTTAGAGCATCTTTTGTAATTCGCTCAAGATTAGTACATATTTAATTAATAAAAATAAAAAAGTCCGTCTGGGTAGACTACATATTTACTGCGGTGTATATTCGGTTGTCTATCTATCGCTATGATCTACGCGCTACGTTCAAATCTTTGGTCATACTCTTCTAAGCGATGCGTCCTTTGCAACTTTCCAGAAAACTACTATAAAACGAATTCCGCTTACCGAATAGGAACGCAAGCACCCATATGACGATTATCGCCGTTTTCGCCCTGCTTGTCGTCGATTTGAATTTCAACGGGTAGCAGATTGCGTACCATCGGTCTATTGATATGAAGGTCAGAGTTAAGACGGATACGGTCACCGATACAGTCTGAAACAAAGAAAACAACTGTAAGTGAGAATAACAATAAAATATAGAAAATAAAATACCTAAACATATCTCATAGGCAGAATAAATTAGTTTTGGTCACAACAAACGTCAACTGGTAGCAAAGTTAATGGCAGAAGTGCACATGAATTCACGCTCAGTTTAGCTCTCGCCTGCTCTCACGGAATTTTAATTCTACTGTCTTTTTTTACTGTTACGCGAAAAAGTGATAAATGATGTGAAATTAGACAATACCAAATTTTATCCAATTGCCGTCCGTTCAATTTGTGCTATGGCATCCATCCAGAAAAGCTTCTTCGTGAAGTTTTTCGCGGCAACTCTTCTCGTGTCTCGTTAGTCTCTTGTCATTCCGTGCACGTTTTCATTTAAGGCTCTCTTAATTACTTCCCGGTATTGTGAAAATTCGTTCGGCATTCGGCGAGACACTATTAAAGGGAGTTTCAGGGTGAGTGATGGCCATAAAAATACTACAGAAAGAAGTAACTGTTTAAGAAGCTTCACGGGTATATTTTGATTAAACTGTGGTTGTGAATATTTTAAGTTTAGAAGGGAAAACCTAGTCGGTGTTGTTGTCTTCATAGAAGTATTGACAGTGTCAACAATAACTTGTTGATGCTATAAATAATTTCCAACACCCACCTGAATACTTTGTGGCTTCTTTTCACCAAATGAAATTCATCAACATACTTTATTCACTTGTTTATGAGATATTAATGGATAGCATAGAATCGGGTGATTGAGATAATTTTAGACTTACATAAAATATACTATACCATGCCAAACAAAGGTATCTAAATAGAAAACTTCATATTTTCCTTAGTGCACCTAAGATAGCCTACTTACGTGGCGCACGGTGGGCGAAAATGGAAATTTAGAGGGACATAAATCGAAAAATGTCTTTAATATCACTAAACTACCTATTCATGCTACTCATAAAACGGGCACACGATAACAAAACTGGTTATTTGCACGAAAGCAATAGGTGACTCGTGTAAAATCATAAACCAGCATATCTGCTGTCAAAAAGAATAATATTCACCAGTCGAGTTTTAGTATCTATATAGACCTCTAGACAACTTTCAATAGGTTCCTCGTGCAAAATCATAAACTGGTACATCTCTTGTTAAAACGGATATAATTCGCTACTCGAGTTTTACTACTATCTAGACCTCTAGACATTTACATAACAAGCTTCGCTGTTGACATGTACCTACGTAGCTTCAGGTAATAAAGCTACTTTACTTTAAAAAATTGAACTTGTTGGCAAAGACTAGTGTTGCTCATATGTCCATTTTGCTATGCTAAATATTGAGTTATTTATGTTTTGTAGTACCAAAACTAACTATAAACAGCGGTTTAAACAATGCGCACTAATAGTACATACTGTAGATCAGACGTTGAGATATACAGGGTCGATAATGTGGCACCCTTCTTATCTAATGAATTGAGAATGATAAGCATAAGGAATTTTGCAGTCAGAAGATTGTGACGTAACTTTTTTTATTTACATATGGTGTCACAAGATGCTTTCTTAAGTTTACTCAATGCTTTTAATAATTGGTCAAAAGTTTGATGCCAAAGTAGTTTTTCTTATATGCATGATACCGTAACTATCAAGTTTGACCGAACCGTCAAAACGTTGGAAAAATTACTACTGGACCGTATTCTAGGAGTTATTTAAGAACTTTAATCAAAATTAAAACATATTTGATTTTTATTAGAAGGCAACAACTTGTGATGTAAATGACAAATATAGCCAGACTGTGGCCGAGCGGTAGAGCGCTTGGATATCAGTCTGGGGGACGTGAGTTCGAGTCTCACGCCCTGCTTTCAGAGTAAAGGTCTTTCTGTGGTTTTCGTTTACTCCCCGGCGAATGCTGAAAGCCAAACAACTTAAGATATGCCAGAGCGGGGGCCATAATAATGATAATTCAGGCCTGCTGATGCCCCCGTAGTGGCGAGAGCTGTTGCGGGATATTAAGGCGTGGCTATTATTAATTATTATTATAATTATGATCATTTGATCTGTTTTAAAATTCTTTTATTGAAAGGAACATCTGGTTAATCTTTTTCGGATAAGTTGTGTTACACCCAGTATATTCAGAAAATTGACATTATTTAACGGCTACATACTTTGTCTTGCTATATTTCTTGTGTTGGGAGAATTATATTTCCTATTTGCATGGTTTCGTACCTTTCAAACCAATTTATTTTACCTCTTCAAACCCCCCATTGGCACATTGACTTTTCTGTTTTTTGAGTATTTGGTGAGTATAATATTATCATATTTGCAATGTTTCAACATTTAAAAACTAATTTAAAGCTACCCCGTTAGTGCAAATGTTTTTTCGTCTATATTCGCAACGTTTCAGAATTTTGAAACCTAATTCGTTTTTATACCCTCACTATTTTTAGGGTTACCCAATGACTACTTTGAGTCAAAATCGGCCACAGTGTGGCCTGGCGGTTTTCCGGAAAAAACTTTAAGCAATTAAACGTTTGATAAAAATAGTTTGGTGCAACCAGTATAGGGAATATTTTCAGGAAATACTTTCCCAAATTAAATAAAATAGAAAACCAAATAAATGTACAAGCAACTGCTGCCGCAGTTCTTTGCGGTTAAGCCAAACAATACGATTGATGATGCAGAACCACCAATGGAGTGTAACACACTTTTGCGGACCTTTTTTTACTCAGAGAACACAGATTGAGCTGTGGGGTACGCGGTTTAATCTGTGTTCTCTTTTCCCAAAATTCCGTTCCATTCATCTTCGAACTTCCTCATCAATTAATCCAGCCAACTGAAGGAATAAGAATCACCGAAGATATATCTTGAACTCGGGTCGCATTCATCACAGTTTCAGCATCCATCCGTTTCAGGCCTAGTTTCAAATGGATTGCTTTCCATACGAGGGCTGCACTTGGACAAACAGATGTACGGGAGACGTTTTCAATTACCGTTAGGTCTATAGGTTGCCGGGGTCTCTCTATCTCTCGCACCGTAGACAACAATTAGGGCGTAATTAAAAATGGGGCGGTTGGTAGATAGCTACTGTGAGTTTTTTAGGCGAGGTTTGTTCACGGAAAATGTGAACCTTTGATCAGTTTGCGTCTATTTGCGTCTGTATGGACATGTTTGCTTTGCGCGATGGCAATTTTTAAAACGCGTAGATCTCGGATGCACTGTAAAAGGATGTAGGATTAACGACAAAAAAAAATTTGGCAAAATTGTAATCATTTTTCCGTAATTGTTTCCGCTAATTTACCTCAATCTAGTCTTTCAACTCATTTTACTTACAATACTGATTGCACACTCCATCAATTATTGTTTCTGTTGAAGTAAGCATATGGGCAGCTAATACTTAAATGAAAAGTCTGAATTAAATTGGATCGAGACACATGGACCAACCCCATGGCGACTAGAACGTCGTATGTAACGGCATTCGATTTCTTTCTTTGGCCGTATTTGAGAGACGTGTATAAAACTCCACTAGAAAATCTAGAAGCTCTGAGGAGCTTGTTACAGTATACGCCGTACGCAGTTGAGCTAAGAGATGTAGGAAAACCCTAAAAGGGTGCATTATGTATACAATGTAGTTTCCATTTTGTACACTTTAAGTACAATTTTAAACGACAATACCGTTTATTGCAGCTAAATATGCAATTACTGCTTATCATTTCTGTAATAAGTTATAAAACAATTAATTATAAATTCCGGACAAGAGCGAATTCTAGTCACTTCCATCGGTCAGCTTTGGCATTTACATCATCAAATTTTAACCCTCCCAACTTCATTGCTACTCAATCGTAGCTAAGCTTCTATTATATCTATTAAATTATCCAGAACATTACAATGAGGAAATGAGCTTTCTATCATAACTGGTAAAATTTATCAGTATTTCAAAAAAGCAGTTTGATTTAATTTTAAATTTTGTGTTTTTACTTGAAAATCTGAAAGTGTGTTGATGCACTGGCAAGTTTCTTTATGTGGTGAACCCACGAGAGTGCACATTATTTTGGTTTAATTTGTTCCCAAACCTGTTGTGATTGGCAACTTTTAAGCCCATATTCGTAATTCACGTGGATACAATATTGCAACCCGTCAGTCATATATCATGCACATAAACTAAAATTATTATCTAACGTAGCATCGACAAGGTTATTGTCGTCAAACTCACAACGACTGAGTAATTAATTTAAGGCCATAATTATAAGTTCACAGCAAAAATCACTTTTGTTGATATCTTTTATTTCATTTATTGTTATATTGTTTTATAAAATATTATATGATAAAAAAGGAAAGGTTATACTTCAAAAACATATGTGACAGAATTTCTGACAACTTTCTAAGTTTATCTTGAGAACTTAGAATTCGTAAACATTGTAAAAACAACTTTTTTACATCTTGAGCTATTTTTACGACAACCTTCTATGTTAGAAAAATATTGAGTCCGCATTAGTATTGGACGTAAATAAACTCGCTTCCAATTCTCAAAATGCTCCATAGAGTGGAAATATTTTTCTAATCTTCTCTTGTCTTTTTCTCGAAAATTTTCCGATGTCATACATTTTTATGCTGCCATGAAGACATTACGGATTGCTCAAAATATACCAGAAAAATCGGAGGTTGTCATTAAACAAATATGTCTACGACGTCATAGATCAAAATCAAATGGCGGAAATATGATACTCCTGGCTAGTGGGCGTATTTTAATCCCGTTTTTGCTGTAGAGTAATCTACGACCTAATCTCTTTTTAATTCATACATAAATGAACTTTTTGCTTAATTCATAAAATCTTGGTCACCATAAAATCATTTCAAAATTATTCCGACATAATTTGTGAGTAAAAAAAATCCAATTACAACAATAATTACCCGCCTTATTATGGCAGTAAGCGGGCATAAAACTTCAAATTCTGACCAAATCGTTACGAAAACTATTAAACTTTACTGGTTAAGTCCGTAACGAGGAAGGAAAATTCAAATTGAAGTGAATTTCTGAACTGGACTGAAAGGTTTCTGCCTTTATCCATCACACTGTTACGCAGTAATCTCATTCGGAGATTAACCAGCTTGTTGCCGAAAGAACTCGACTAACGAATTATAATCGACTTAAATGAAGTTTTTTAATTACTAATAAAGTTGGAGGACGTCCTGATGATTGGCTTTCCATTTCATAGCCCTCACCATCGAACAGATTCCCTCATCCTACAGATTCGAAGGACCTCGTCAAGATAATTAAATTTCGACCAAGTCGCCTTTATGTCAAATCGTGATTAATAATATTATTTTGTCCCGATTGGCGATATTCTAGGGGTTGAATTCTGCTATTATTGGATGTAATCCTGTGCAGTGCAAGAATATTTTTATTTGATTATTTATATTATTTAATAGTATAGTCAATACTATATACGTACATCGAAACCTGAGGATTATCCTCGAATAGTTTGATACCTTTTGTATTGATCCTTTAAGATAATCTATTAAGAGAATCTAGTTAATAAAAGGTGTAAAATACTTTTTTTTATCCTGAAGCGATAAAATAAGGATAATACTTTCATAATATATTTGGATAAATAAATGTGCATTATATATATACCGAGTATAACGAGTAGCCTAAAACACTTGTTACTATCGTATATTCCGTCTTTTTAAAACATATAATAGTCTATATTTCTGCATGCATTTTAATTCGTTGTAAAATTTTAGTGCATGAACTACTAACATAGTTCTACCTTATTATGTACAGTCTATGAACTTTTAACTTTATGTTTAAAAAAACAGCATCTTTTACTAAGATCACCAAATTATTTCTGAACTACAAGAAACTTATTCGAATAACGTCCTTGCCAAAGAATATTGATTTTCTTATTGAAAAACACTGTAAATGGTTGTATTTTTAGAATCTACTTATTTCACATAAAAAAGTGCTAAGATACTACTGTGTACTGATATGGAGGTACTTGGATTTTTACGTCGATTGTATGAAATTTTTATGTAGTTACATAAAAAGATAAATTTACTATTGATATTTTTGACTCTACATATACAATAAAGATACTTTTGTTTGAAACATTTTTTCGAATAGAGTTCCAATATCTAATAGATGAGATATATTTTTATTCTCATAATTACAGTTTATGCTCAATATATTGACGTAAATGCTCCAATTCATAAGAATAAAAATCTGTTAGGTCAACATATTGAGCATAAAATATATTCCTAATTTTAGTTATAGTGTTTCTTTGTTTTACTAATAACAAAATTTTCAATCAAGTAAACTTTCCCATAAACACAATTTTATAATTAACTACTGGGAAAAAACGTTCACATCTCATTATTTTAAAAATACTCGTACAGGAAATTTTATTTGATCAAAATTTAAAAATTGTATATTAATGTGTTTTTCATAATTTATAAAAGCTATCTTTCTGTTATTTTAGTAAAATAAATACCACTTTATAGAAACCTATTCGAGAAGAAGTCAATTGAAAATTAGGATTATTTTGATAAGACTGGGAAAAGGTTCATACCCTATAAATTTCGCTAAAATAATTTTTTTTGCATTTCAGATTTTGTCGTGTTGATTGCATGTCCATCAAAAAACTCCACAACTGATTTCTACTGCACAATTTAGAGTTCCCACCTCAAAATTTGTGTCCAGGTGCACGTTAAAATAAAGCCTGTGTTATATGGTCCATTTGAATTAATTAATAATATCGAATATCAATAAAAATACGCATTAACATACGTAGATTTCGTGCTCAATATTTATTATTTTTACACATTTTTTTCATTCTAGGGCACAATGAATAAATATTGGTCATTATATCATTTAATAATAATAATATTATTGTGTACGTATATGAGGGCAGTAGTTTTGAATAATAAAGACAGTTTCTTTTAATAATGACTTAATTATTTAAAGGAACTATCATTATTATTACTGTTACTCGTTCCATTTGGGAACCCAAAACAACTCGTGCGCCAATTTGGCGTCTTATAAAACTTGTATAATAATATACTATTATCAATGCACAATATTTATTATTTTTATGCTCAAATTATTAAATATAAAGCACAAAGTATTTATTTTATGTATTTTATGTAAAACCTATTTATTTTATTCGCATTACTTCAATTGATGTTGATTGTAATGATGACACGTTTCTCTGCAAAGTCATATTCCCCGAGGGCTTTACAACGTTATTTGGGGCGACAAGTTCACAAAATAAAAGGGTACGTGCAGCGCTTAAGTCTACGTAAATCCTGGAAGGCGAGTACAAGTCATGCGTCATTAGCGTAGTCGAGATGTCAACGGGAGCAAAATCGCTGCCTGCATTCAAGTAGGTACCTAACGACTTTCTTACCGGGAAGCCCGTAGTAGTGTCGGTCGTCGCGTTGTCGCAAAATATTAATCAGTCGCGCTATAGTATTCAGTACCCCTTGTATAAAACCGAGGAATGTGGAGATACGAACAAAAGATATACATACAAGCGGTGTATCGTAACGCTTATACACTTCAGCTTGAGAATTATGACAGAAAAAAGATTTCAGGAACTTCTTGTTCGCTCTGAACTACGGAAATAATCAAAGGAAATGCCATATATTCGTGATGTGCAGAGTCGACAAAAGGGTCACTTTTATTACCCGCGTCGTTGCGGTTAGCGTGTTAGCGGCAATCTGTATAATTCCATATTCTATGGAATGCTTAGGCATTCTATGTAATTGGAATGTGACCATAATGCAAAGCAACGAAGTATAGGAAAATAAAAGACCTCTTTACTTTGTGAAGTAAAATTTAAGTAGTTTCGGAATTTCTAAATTCAAATTTACTAACATACTAACACAAAATTCGAACTGGTCATAACATTAATTATAACAATGCTAAATTACTTCATAAATGACAAAAAGGCTACCGTTCAGATCTCCTTGAACAATTACAAATACCCCATAACACTTTGCGCTAAACGACCACAGTAAATTTACCTACAAGCCTCTTTTTACTTACCTCTAATTATATTATGCCGCGTCTTCGTTTCTTTCCTACTCAAATCATTTGTATTTTGTTTATTGTTTATTTCTGCTGTCAGCTGGTTCTATTTTTCGACTGTTCCATTCCAGCTATGTTTTGCACGTGCGCTGTTTATAAGGTTTTATAACTGTCTTGCTTGCATCGCTGCAATATTATTCTTCTACGTCTGACCGGCAAGCAAACATGTTTTAATAATTTATTCCCTTGCACACATGTAACTTATACGTTTTTACGGTAATTGTGATACACAGTGTCGCGTTTAGTTGGTTGTATTGTTGTCGTTTCTGCTGTTCTCGAACATCTTTACCTCGTGCCAGGCTGATCGTTGTGTTCGCGGATATTGTTTTTCACATGGATGTTTTTATATGTTCTCAAAGCATTTTACATTTTCCACTTACATACTGATGCTTGGTTTTACTGTGTGACGTGAGTTTTGAACTTAATTAAGTTTTATTCTCGTTCTTTATCTTTTGTTTTTTTTTTTAGTATTATGCTACTGAAGATGGCAGAAATGTCGAAACTAGTTAGTAAATTAAATTTTACTTCGCAAAGAAAAGAGCTCTTTTATTTTCGTATATTCTATGTAATGTTTATCACTCATAGGCATAAAGTATAACGAGTTAATATTTATACATTGCCTAGGCCTTCATTGCCTTGCCATGATCCTCTAAAATTATATAAAATCCCAAACTAAATTGATTTCAGAATTAAACTACTGCCATCTGGTGGCAAATTAATGCAACGAGAACATAAACATAGCTATCCTCCACAACTCGACATTGGTGGTTAAATTGTTTCTATCTTTAAAAGTCAATAAAAAGTGCTGTACCTATGTATAGCAAAAATTTTGTGGATTAAAACCATTATCAAATATCATTAATCAAAAATGGCATTGGCGAGTTGTATGAAGTTATCCGAGAGAATACATTTCGCATTGCTATTCCTTATATATCAGGCTAGATATCAGCAGTAGCTGAAGTATGATAAAGAAAAACTTTTGCCTAAAATTAAGGCATTAGCAGCCAAACATGCTGTTCAGTTTACTATAAAAGATTACTAAATTATTTATCAATCAATAAATGAGTACATTTCTTGTTGGAAATCAACAAATTGGATCAACTCTTTTCTGTCTGAGTTTTCTAACAGAGAAATTTATTTAGTAGTATGTTTAGTATTTAGTATTCGGCGGCAAACTTGTTCGTCCATCAAATACTTTACAATTAAAATAAAATTTTTGGTAACAAAACTTATAGGTACGTGAGGAAGGAAATTTGTTGAATGTATTTTCATGCTTTTTATACGTCTTAATTTAATATTAATTTTCATAATTCAGTCTGTAAACTAGGTACTTAATCTTTTGTTTAAGATTGTTAAAGATAAAGAAGTAGGCCTTAATATTGTGACCATACGTTCTGAAACACCTGCCGGTACTGATTTGACATTTATTTTATTATTTATTAATATTATGATGTTGTTTCACTTTATTAAAATTTTTTATCAAAACAAACTTGAACAATTTCTACAAATTCTGATTATTTCTTTTAAAGCATCGCGTACGCATTTTTCTGCCCATAAACCTACTATGGAAATGATTCGATTTTGTTACAATCATCTGGCAATGGCTAGACTAACATTGAGCATCATTATTTTATACTTCGTCAAATTTCACAGGGTATTATACAGAATGTCCCGTCATTCTACACAATGCGAAAATACAAACATTGCCGCTAACAAGAAACTACATACTACGTACCACAGTAATTTGACAGAACAGTAAATCAAATAAAATCAAACTTGGAGAAAATTATCTCATCGATGGGCGAAGATTTGTCTATATAAATAAAATTTTTTAGCACCCATTTCCATATTCAAATATTTTTGTCGGCTGTATCAACTCATGTGTCGTACCTAGCTCCTTTATATCAAAAAAGGGTCAAATGTAGTCTCTACATGTAAAACCTATCGATCTATGTGTAGGAAACAGTTATAATTTTCTTGAAAATATAAAGCGATACTGTCAAAAACATATCTATAAAATGCAAATCACACTTAATAAAGCCTATAATGTAAATTGTAACAAATTCTGTAACCGCACTTCAAAACAACGATGCTTCGAATGTGAGAGGAAATCGTTTGGCTCAGAAAATTCAGACCAAAAAATCCCGAACGCGCGGAATTGCTAGCTCGCGGCTGCAATGTCAACCACACTTTGTGACTAACGTATTTTAATTCGTCCAGTGTAGCGAGAACATGAACAAACTATAATTTCCATGATATTTTTATTTTTAAGTACATCTTTTTCCAGTTTTCTTGGATGGATTTAAATCACTGAAAGGACAATTATGAAGTTTTTCAAAAAAATGCGTCTAAAGCGCTCGGCTTTTCAGATGTTGCGAAAGTTGCTTGGATTAAATACAGTGCTTGCTTGCCTAGAAATATAGAAGATAGAAAGAGAACGCTGCATTTAGATAGTCTTCACTGTTGCGTTACCAAGCATGTACTAGTTCGTAGTTATTTTGAGCCTTTACGATATCTCGGAGACAAAAGGCGATCGAGAAAATGTTGTTTCCCATTTTTCAGGTTAGAATAATATGATGCGAAATCAGCCACTTCATTTTCTCGAATTATGAATCACCATATATTCCAAAACAAACTTCGACTGGTGAATCTGTTAGCGAGCTTTAAATAATCTTATATGAAGAGACGAGACTATAATGAAATTCAGAACTCCCCGGTTATTGAAAACAAAGGGGTTGTTGTATGAGAAAACACTTGCTCAACATCCTCCACCCTCAATAACGGCGCAGGTAATTTCCGTTTTACATTATGACGTTGTAAGCTTAAGCTTTTAGGCGAATCGGCGTGACGTTGGAGTGCCTATATTCAATTATGCAAATTTTCCTTAGCTATTAGACTTATAATATTACCTTGTTACGACGCTTGAATGAATATTGTTAAGGATCATTGAAGGGAATTATATGAATATGTTACAAGAACTATCGTTTTATATCTACCCCTATATTGTTTATAAATTCAATTTATTATTAGTGGTTCATACCGAAATTTGATCACAATCAAATTTTCTCCTCGAAGCTTAGTGTGTAAACTATTTTCAAGATGGAATATTTCAATAAGATGTGTTGGTCATATCTATTCCGATGTCTAATGCAGAACAGATATATTTTTATTAACCGGCTTCACCCAGGGGCGCCGTTAGAGATGGGCCCCCTCCAATAAATCATAATTAATCATAAATAAGTTATAAATAAATCCCTTCGATTTCGATGTAGCTTCGATAACCCTTCGATATCGCTTCGATATCCCTTTGATTTTGACTTTTTGACATTATTATAGTTTATGAAGAGCGGAATTGAATGGTGTTGGTTTTCATAAGATTGAACTTCTATCCAATCATATTTTCTGCTATTTAGTTGCAATATTTGATCATCCGAACAATTTGATAATCAGAATGACCTTCGGTCCCAATTAGTTCGGATTATCGACGCTCTACTGTACTTCACGCCTTTTTGCACTTCTCAACTCTTTATCTCAAATATAGGGCGTGGTAAAACAAAGTGTAAAATATAGCTAAACTATACTGAACTTTTGATATCGAACTCATGACCACACACCTGACACAGTTTAGGTACTGCAGAGAGCGTTAATATATTATAGAACATATAAATAATTTCTATGTAAGACTCTATTTGTTTAACGTCGCTAAAAGCAATTCAAGACATCCAAAATTGGCCAAAATTGGTATAAAAATTACAAAACGGTTCTCATTAACTACTTTCAAAGACACTAAATAATAAAACAGTTCCACAAATGTTATTTGGCTTTAAATGTGCCGTCCTATGACACATGGCACTATTTTCCCTATGCTGTTGGTAAAATTGGTTCAATCTTCCGACTTTCTCCGACGTTCAAACAATACATTTCCGGACATGAGTTCATTAAAAAATTTGTCTACTATGGCCTTATATATAACAACAATTATTAATAACCAGTACACTTAGTATTGTCGCCTTTTAAGTGTTTACTTATAATAGTAATGACAGCAATTTTGAATTTCGTTGTCGATGACCGTTATCACAGAATATTTAAATTTGTCAACTTTTCTTTATACTTAGTCATTGTTTTCCGTTTATGTGGTTACATTTTAAAATAATATTTTCACCTTTTATTGTTTATCAATTTATCATTAAGACTTTTTATCGGATGCTCGATTGACACGATTATAGAATTAAATTGTCATTTGTGCTCATTTTGTGCCTGTATTTTTGGTTTTGAAAGGTGCCAGTTGCTCATTATACATTAGGTCTTTTTCGATGAACACGAGCTGGAATACCTTATAAAAAATTAAAAATGTTTCCTCCAGAATATTACAAAGTAATAAAAATTCAATATTGGTTGCAATTCACTTAATATCAATGTGTTATAGAAAAGTTGCCGAGCAAACAGGGGTCACAACCGTGGATAATGACATAAAATAATGTGTAAAAAATGACACAACCATAAGCAACGGAGATTTTTCAGGGTGAATGCAATTTAAATTGAACGAACAATATGGGCTAATGGGTATTTTTGTTATATTTTAATTATTTTCATGTTCGTTGTGTCTCAATTTTAGAATCCTAACTAATAAATACGAATATTACTCTATCAATGCCATTTACAACAAATAAAACAACCAAAACGCTACAAAATAATCAGTCATTCACACTACGACACCGTTTATTACAAAAAAAAAATCTGGAACATTTTGTAACGGCGAAAGCAAAACCATCTGTTGTATTGTTTGTCTTTGAATATTTTTATGAAATTATTGGTTTAGCTACAAAAGCAAATTCTATTTGATCGAGATCGGTCGTGTTTGCATTAATATAAAACTAGTTAGCCAGGATTTGACAGATATTTTGATTCTATTGACAGTATTGTCAAAACATCAAGGTTTGACACAGTTTGACACTGCTGTACAGTACGATAAATAATGTGGTTGGCCACATCAGATTTTTGTTTGTTGATCCCATAACAAGTTTTATTAAAAATGATAGCGACCAAATCAACTTCTCTGAAGTAAGTTTCGATTGAACTTTAAGGAGTTTCAGAATTAAGTTAACTAAAGTAATTGACAATATGAAGGATAGTATCGTATCCTACAAGCTTAACATAGTCTAATTTCTAGTTAATTAAAATACGAACGTACCAAATATTGACAGATAGGGAAGGGGCAGTATCAATTCAGGGACACCGCTTGCACACGCTCCAATCATCTTCCTTCTAATCACAAACTGTGATTAGAGTATCACCGATGGGATCAAAGAGACCTCGATGAGGTGAGACTGTAAACAGTGCAGAAACCGGTTTGGATTTAGACCGCCGCGTTTTGCTTGCTTACAAACGCAAAATAATTATGTCAGATTGTTCTATCACCTGATTTATCAATATAAGCGACATGTTTTATTTTGTTGAAGAAAATTTAAGGATATTATACGTACCATCTTTTTAAAATTTAAATAGTTAGAATATGTCAAGTTAGAATATCCGTTCCCCGTAGCTACGCTCCTGGCTGACATGCTTTTTTTTAATTAAGTAGGTATGTTCTTTTCGAAAGAGCTCGTTTTAATTTGAATAATCTTTCCCTATTGTTCCCACGTACTCGATCGCTTGGGTGAGTTCACCATTATACAATATCTACAGAAAAAAATTTAACTTGTCAATATTTCGTCCCCTGGAAAGCTAACATGAAACAACTCAAATAAAAGTTTTACGAAATAACAACCTAATTAGTTTTTAAATACTTTAGGATATACAGGATTCAATAATTATAAACAGCAAATAAAAGTATATTTTTTAATGGAACACCGTATATAATTGGTTACAATTTTTAATTTTTATAATTGTGATTAATTTTCGATCGAAATCGGCTGGACGAACAAAGCAGATGCTCATTTATAAATATATTAACGTAAATAAATAAATATTAAATCATTAAATCATTTCTTAAAACTTTTAATTTTCTCTTTTTCGTTAACTTTGCAGAGGATTTGGTATTGGCAAGATACGTTCCTTTTCGCACACACTGTATTTTAAATAAGGTGCAGAACCTTAAATCGGCTCACTGTTGGTGTAATACTAATAGGAGTAAACTAAACGATACTGTAATGAAATTGAATAATACAAAATAAACGAACTACAAATAAGTGAGTATGTATAACACGCGCAAAGCCCACATTATTCCACACGTGTCGAGTTAACCCGTGTTAACACGTTTTTAAACCTGTTTTCTGTTTAGCATCTGACTAACTAAAACTGACAAAACAGATTTAAAAACGTGTTAACTCGTCATGCGTGAATAATGTGTCTGTAGCCTTACTTGTACTTATCACCTCAAAACCATAATCTTTCACGATCTTTAGAATTTCTGTAGGCTTACTAAGGAAAAGAGGCAAATTTTAAAACTTTCTGTTTTTGGTGATTGACTCTTTATGTAATTTATATTATGTAATTTACTGGAAAAAATAAGGTTTCATAAATTATATAGAGCATTATTTAATTTTAAACAGAAATAGCTTCTGATTTTTGTTTTGATAAGTAATTAGTTGCTTACTTGTTGTTAAATTCAGTACTATGCTTCATTTGCATTTTGAGTTTCTTATTAAATTTTATTCAGGAAAAGCCTAATAAATATCTTTTTAATGGTAAAGTCGGTATCATCGTAAATTTGGTCAAATTATTTACAGAAATGCGAAAATACATAAAACCCCAAATAAAAATATTCCGGCGCATTTTCCACTTTTAATATATTTTTACAGGTCTCCGTTGAACTTAAACTGAAATCAGAGCTGGGAATATATTCAATTATAACACAAACTGAGCTGGCAACGAATCAAATAAGAAAAAAAAGAATAAAACGCCGTTTTTATATAAACCTAATTTGTCGATAAACTTAGGGTCCTTTTACGATTTTAATTAACTCTCCTCGCAAGTAACGCTGCAAAATCAAAAACGTTTACGGCTGTGGGTCGATTATCGATTATTCCGTGCCGTTTAATTAAAGCCGTTTATCGCCACGAACACACCTGTCAGCGAGAGCGAACTCGGCCTGCCCTATCGCCAATTACACCGCCAATTTGGAACGTTGAATTTTTTAACCAAAAACTAGCTCGTTAACTGCAGCGTTCGAAGCCCCTTCTATTAACGTATTTTAGCGTTACGTTTATCGAACCGACAATGGACCTTCCGCTAATGTCGGTTGAAATCTAGCGTGTATTTGTATGCGTTTTGCGCACTGCATCGTGTCCAGCGCTAACGCTATCACCTGCGGTCATTATGGGCGTAGGTAATTTGAATTACGTGTAATTCCATGTCAATTCAGCAGTAATTTTATCTCGCCACTGTTTGGATTTTGATGTAATTTGTGTAGTGTTGTTTTCGCGTAGCTAATAAAGTGTAATGGACTGTATATTGAATTAAGTTATTGATGAATAAAATTACATTGTAAGTCACAGAATACGTGGTAGGAGTCCGTAGCACCTTGATTGCGGAATTAGCTTATAAGGCACATTTAGCAGGATGTTTTGTACAAGGCTCATAATAACTGCAGAGCAACCAATCCAGCGTGGCAGCTGAATTGACACCTTGTAAAATAGATACGCATTTCTGTACGTATATATTATTTTAGTCTTAAGATGTTCATAGTTCAATAAACGTAAAATTACTAGGAGTATTTTATTGGAAGAATCTGGCACTGTACTAAGCCCAAGTACATTACATGGCGATCCTGCCAGTTCTTCACATAAGAAACAGTGTAACAACAGCAACATAAGTTAGTGATTGATTAAGTAAGATGGGCCACTCCAAACAAGAGATAATCGTATCACAGGCTGAAAATTATAAGAAATAGTAAAAATCTACACCCTGGTTCACCGTAGCTACAGTGAAATTTTGGGCAATTAATGGGCAACAATATGCATAATCCGTGTATACCGTCCTTCGTATCTACAAATCCAGAAGGAATTCCAACGGAACAACAATGTTTTGGGGAGTTGTGAAAAGTGAAAGGAAAGCCCATTAGGTGCAGTGTTGTGCGCAACCTACGAAGATAATGTTACGGCAAAATTGAACACATTGTAAGTTAGAAATTAGGATAAATGACAAATAGCCAATTAGAATGTTTTAATATTGTTAGCGAAGAACTATTCAAGTTCGTAGATTTAGTTTAGAGGTAACGAATAAAAAATTATCAAAGTTATCCAAAACAGAAGAAGAATTTTCAAGCGTACGCTTAGTATCGGAAAACTAGAACCAGCCGTATTTAAGCAAGCTAAGCTATACGTAGCGGAAATAGAGATATTGATTAGGGAAATTCGTGATAGTTTAGAAAATACAATAATTAGTATTAATCAAGAAGGAATTTTAGATAGCACCGTAGTAACAATGGCAGAAAAAATCGATTTAAGAACGACGGCAAGCTTATTGCCAACTATGGATAATTCAAAGGATAAAACAAAGCAATTAGTTGATTCCATCGAATTATACGATTCTTTATTAGATGAAGGTGGGAAAAAACTTTTAACTAATGTAGTATTAAAAACAAAATTATCGCACAGTGCTAAATTAAGGTGAAAGACGTCCTACGAAAATAATTTAGAATTGATTAACGATAGGAAACTTCATTTGTTGTCAAAGAAATCCGCGGCAGCTCTATCAGTTGAATTGCATAGCTCGATGCAAAGGGATAAATCCGTTGATGAGCTTGACAAATCTATCGAAAGTTTAATGGTAAATCTAACGCTAAGTCAGTCAAAACGTAGTAACGAAACTTCTAAAGTGTTGCAACCGGCAAACGAGAAGTTGGCTATAAACGTTTTTGCAAACGGTTTACGTAATCACGAATTACGAACAATTGTCAAAGCTAGAAATTATTCCCCATTAAAAGACGCTGTTGCTGGTGCAATAGACGAAGAGAATACACAAAAAGGCTCTTCATCTGCAAAAGTATTCAACCTACGCGGCAAAAATGATAGAGGTTCGATTAAAAATTATAGAAATAATTATTTTAGAGGACAAACCCAGTTCAGATGTGAAAATAATTTTAGAGGGCAAAATCAAATAAAAGGACAAAATTAATTTAGAGGACAAAATTATTCTAGATAGAAAAATAACGGCAGATTCGAAAGTAATAATTACAATGTACGACGAGGTCGCGGAAATTTTAACGGTTTATCAGACAGAAGGATCTATATGACTTCTGATTCAACACCCAAAAGCGATAACATCTCAAAAGAACGAGAAGACCAGTTTTTCGTTCCTAATGCGAAACCTTATGCAAAAAAGGGTATTATTCTAAATTTTGGCGTTCAAATTATTTATCGGTAACATATTCAAATAATAATATATATTGAAATTATTACTCGACACGGGTGGTTCAATTAGTGATTTTTGTTACAGCTTCAAAGATTATAAATTAGGAGATAAAGTTTTATTAAAGAATGAAAGCGGCTGGAAAATAGATCCAATTTTTAATGGACCTTATAATGTTGCAGATGTTAGGAGTCCAAATATTGTTATTCGAATAGATAGTAAGTTAGTAGAAGTTCAAATATAGGAAAAAAATTATGTTCCATAATTTTTTTCTCTCTTTCCCAAGGGAGATGTAATGGACTATATATTGAATTAAGTTATTTATGAATATTTATATTGTTAGTCACAGAATACGTGTTAGGAGTCCGTAGCACCTCGATTGCGGAATTAGCTTATAAAGCACATTTAGCAGGATGTTTTGTACAAGGAATAACTGCACAGCAAGCAATCCAGCGTGTCAGCTGGATTGTGATACCTTGTAAAATAGATACGCTGTTCTGTGCAAATCTATTATTTTACTGTTAGTCTTAAGATGTTCGTAGTTCAGTAAACATGTAAAATTACTAGGAGAGTTTTTTTCGAAGAACCTGGCACTGTACTAAGCCCAACATTACAAAAGAATACAAAGCAAATTGATGTTGATGCAAATTGATTAGTTTCAGGCCAGAATAATGCTTTTTTTATTGGAGATGACATGAGTTCAACTGTTATCTCCAAAGGCGTTACTAATGCCAAAATCGCTACTCTCTGCAGGTAGTGTTGCATCATTCTGACTTATCATCTCCTATAGGCATCATATATGATACCTCATGCCTGTCGATATTTATGACGGAATTAGGGATATAGATGATTCCGACACCCTATCGAATTGCAGTTATCTTATAAGGAAAGAATCAACTTTTCACATAACACTCAATTGCCAAGATCAGTCAAACTTGTAGGTTATATTCTGACCGTTAGAACATTGGTAAATCTGACCGTTACAACATTTCGTAGAAACGATTGTGGGTTGATAAGTGTAATGTCAAATCAACAAACCGGATGTCCTAAAATAAAGTTTAATGTTGTAGATTACGTATTTTATTCAACTAAACAGAAATATATCGGAATTTAGTACAGTGTCTGAATTTAGGACGTTACCGTATTTCTGCTTCTGTTTCAATTATTTGCATCTACTCATCGATACATACCCATAACGGCTTTTCATCCAACAAATTTTGTGTGTATATAGCAGTAAAAAGGTTGTATCAATGAAATTTTAATTGTATAGCAGCATATCAGCATATTAAAATTATCGTTGTATCAATATTACCTTACATCTAAATTTATTAGATTTTACATATAAATTCTAAACTAATTAAGAGCTAAGGTCTGTAATGGACCACCGTTTTTAACTAATGTCTCAGTTATTCGTAGAAGTGATTTTTTTTGATAATCAAAACCGCTGTTGTTTTAATTATATTCTGGTTATCCCTGGTTCGGATTATTGCATCACTACTGTATTTCTATCTTTTTGGGATACTGAGTATGCACGTTTTGCATCCAATCCTCATTGAATGCAAAAAGATTGATTTCCATTGCCCGTTAACGACAGTTTCGGGTCAGAATCGACTATTTCCAGTTACGCTTGTTAGTTTGGTGTTCGTTAAAGTTGGATGTCTAGTCTCGATAAATCCACTAATCGGATTAGTATCTACGCTGCTGCTATGTATACTACTCTAAATTAAGTTTGATTGTTTTGCTAGCTTTAGTCTTATTTTTTTGAGATTACATCAAACGCGTTTGTTGCTTATTTGACATTATTTATTGCATTTCAATGGCTTTTCAGAGAAAATATAGCAAATCATTAAACATAACTAAAGCAATCTCATACTTCAAATAAATATTGCTGTCATACCTCCATTTATCAGCTTTCCAGGGGTGATTTCAGCGACAGTAACAAATGACGGTTGAAACGTCTTTCATTTTTCCGTCTCTCTAAATAATTCAAAATGCAAGGAATGGCAACGGTATCATCAGTTACCTCGGAAAACCCGCATGCAAAATCAAACCGAGTTTTCGCTTTTTGTCCCTCGTTTCCAACTCTAATCAGCAGCAAGTCAATTATAGTGACGTTTCTCGAGCGCTGCTCCGTTTTGTTTTAGACCAGAGCTTCTCAAACTGAGGGCCTCCTAAATATAATTGCGGTACAGTTGAGAAAATAAATTCAGCACAACTTTACTTCATATTATAGTGGGTTTAATTTCAGTTAATGGATTTTTAATCTTTTGATAGGGATATTAATAAATATAATAGTGTTTATCAATGTTTAAAGCTAGTACCTTTTTTGGTAGCAATTGTTCATGCTTAACTTTTATAATTTATTTCTCGACATAAATTTTCTATGAAATACTTTTTGGAGTAAGGACGAATCTCAAATGCAGTGTGAATTAAGAATCATAGTTTACTAACATGTTTTGAGCTTATTTCTTGGAATTGAAGTTTTCATACTAATGGCACTGAAACGTCCTAAAGATTGAGCCACAATTCAAATTATATTTCAGAATAAGTAATCATATTTATATTAAGTTGCTTCATTTGTAATTACAGATCTGATTTTGTTAATAATTGTGAGACATACCAATTTGGTAGTTTAACATAAGAATGTCTCTTTTTAATACAATGTCAATTAATCAATCAAAGTTATTTTTATTTTTTTATATTTTTATACACAGCGTTAGTAAAACGATTTACGTTTATGACAGTGAAATCATTTGTTAAAGTCAAATGTAAAAGTTTGAGAAACCCTGTTTTGGACCTCATTGATTTATTCGTCGTAAAGACAGACGGAAATAACGACGCTAAGTCGCAAAATCATTGGCGAATTCGTAGATGTCGCTCAATACTAGGAGTTGTCGTTTAAAAAAGTAATGCTTTTGTGACATTCGAAACCCGGTTTTTATATAAGGAAACGGTTTTAGTGTACAAAACAGTTTATAATTACAATTAAGGTTGGACAATAACTGAGTAGGCAAAACAATATGATTCACGATTTTGTAATAAGATTTACACAGTAGAATGGTCAGGTATTTTCATTTAAATTATAAGTGACTATTGATCAGATACATCGAATAACCAACATAATTGAAAAATCGTTAGAGGAAAAAAAGGTTTGTTCTGCAGTCTTCCAAGATGTGGCACAGGCTTTTGATAAAGTCTGGCATGAAGGACTAAACAATAAATTAGGAAGTATTCTGCCAAAACAGTTTGCACAACTATTAAAATCTTACCTGACTGAGAGATACTTTAGAGTCAAACAAGGTGATGCATGCTCTATCCTTAAGGAAATAAAAGCAGGAGTGCCGCAAGGTAGTGTTTTAGGGCCGGTCCTTTACCTACTCTACACCAGCGACCTCCCAGCACTAGAAAATAATACTGTCGCAACTTTTGCTGACGACACGGCTATCCTAGCTGTTGGGAACAGCAATGAAGAAACGACGAGAAAACTCCAAACAGCTCTTGGTCATTTCCAGGTCTGGACTAAGAAAAAAGAAATAAACTGAACGAACTCAAGTCAGTACATGTTGACTTCACGAACAAGAAAATACAACACATCCCGGTTACTATTAATAACCAAATAGTACCGTACGCAAACACAGCCAAATATCTCGGCATGACATTAGACGCCAGGCTCCGCTGGAAAGCCCATGTCAAAAAGAAAAGAGAGGAACTAGGAATCCGTTATAGAGAGATGTACTGGCTGCTAGGAAGAAACTCTACGCTGCCTGTACATAATAAGCTTCTCTTGTACCAGCAAATTCTAAAACCCGTGTGGACGTATGGTGCTCAACTCTGGGGTTGCACCAAAAAAAGCAACATTAAAATTGTCCAGACCTTCCAAAATAAAGTATTGAGATGCATTGTCAATGCGCCTTAGTACATTAGGAATGATGATCTCCACAAGGACCTTAAAATAGGGGTTTGTTTGCAAAGAAATCCAAAAATTAGCAAGAAGTCACGAGGAATGGCTTCACCATCACGTAAACGTTGAGGCCATCCAGCTCCTCGACAACACCGCATTAGTCGGAAGACTCAAGAGAAATAAGCCTTTTGAGTTAGTGTGAATGTGAGATAGTGATAAAAGCAGAGTAAGTGCTGATTGTAGGTGTTAGTTCCAAAAGCAGAGTCAGTGCTACGTAGTGCGCAAGAAAAACGTACCCAGTATACCAGGACTAACTGAGAGACATCGATGGGTGCCTGTTAGGTTAAGTTACACTAGTAAAATAAGTTAGAATTAAGTTACTCATTAGTCAATTATGACTAGATTGTAATGCTCTTATTAAATAAAAAATAAATTATAAGTGAACTTGAAACGTTTGCTGAAAAATCTATATACAAAAAATATTCGGGTCATTTCTATCGGGTCTAGTGACGGATTTGATGAATTGGTTTAACTCGTAGTCTTCTTAGTCTTCTTAAAATCAACTAAAACTACCGATATTCATAGAAATCGTCACCTACACTCGACAGAACTGAGCCAGGTGTTTTTTATTATTAGCAAATGTACAAAGTCCACTCTAACGTATATTTTTAATACAGAAACTTGAACATATGTAATCGGCGATTGAAAATTATGACTGCATATCCGATTTAAACGCTACCTTACTATGTAAAAATAATGATGTACCTACATATTAGATTAAAAATAAAATTCTTGTGATACAATACAAAAACCGATACCATAACAACAATAAAAAAATAAATTAATGTAAAGTAGTTGTGAAACATAAAATAATTAAAAATCATAAATATAAAAGGAATAAAGATATGAAGATTGTAAATTTAATTCCGAATAACAACTTAATATCGACAAGATTCTTCTTTTATTCCTTAAGAAATCTAAAAAAATTTGAAAAAAAGAAAATCGTTTAGAATACAATTTGAGAGAAAGTTTGAAATCCTGTGCGAACAATAGAACCGGGATGAGTAGCCAGTTGGAGTAGCATTTTGTATCTAGAATATGAAAAATATTAACTAACCACCGAACAAGTTATTCTTTTTGTTTATTATAGTTCAGAATTTTAGTTAAAAAATGGTATGTTTATTCTAGATATATTTTATTGATTTCGCCTGCAAAAATTCGGAAA
The DNA here is from genome assembly GCA_964023965.1 of Melinopterus prodromus. Taxonomy (NCBI): domain Eukaryota; kingdom Metazoa; phylum Arthropoda; class Insecta; order Coleoptera; family Scarabaeidae; genus Melinopterus; species Melinopterus prodromus. Next base: position 76,999,146 of record OZ030391.1, read on the forward strand.
CCGGTTTTGTATAATTGGGAATTCAAAAACTGGTTTTTGGAATAGTCCGTTGTTGTACAAACCTTGCTCTATACAGAGAATATAATACAGACTCCTCTTGGTCATCTGTTGGACACATCTCCGTATCATGTTTCATCATTTCTAAAATATAATGTAACGCAAGGCTTGTAATTAAAAGAAAAAGTACATCAAAACGTTATTATTTAATACAAACAACTATAATATATGAATAATTATAATATCCTGTGCATTACTAAATCAATTTTTACTCAGAATTAAAAAAGAAGGACCAGAAAAAGTTTCACTAACTACATGAACAAACTTTTTTGTTATGACCAGATTTATTTCACACATATTTCAGTTGTTTATTATCTGTTTAATTAAGTTGAATGAGAGCCATGTTCATATAGCATTTTCCCTTTACTTTTGATCTAGCAAAGATTATCAATGTGGTAATAAATTATCCAGCAAAATTTGACCGCCAGAATATTTTATCTATCATACTCACATAGGATGGCTACTAAGAAATGATAAAAAAACTAGTAAAATATTTTTTAACTATCAATAAAGTCTTGGCGAACAAAGAACTTTTCAGGCGGAATAAAATCAATCGTAATCTATAGATCACACCATGAAATGAATTTTATCCAGCTGTTCTCGAGTAAAATTCATAGGAGTGATAGATGATAAAACATTTAAAGTCAGATTAGCAATGTAAATTAAGAATTATTATTCATTATCTCTTATAATGGAATTGGTTTAAAGTTAAAGTTATCTGCAGTCACTTGGATTACATAAGACGAATAGCTAGCTATTAAACCGACAAGTAAAATTACTAAACGGATTTACGAATTGAGGGAATGACTGGCAATTGAAGAGAAATAAACAAATACAAAAATATCCAGGCCGAATTTACAGAGAATTTACAGAGATTAAGTTCAGTAAAATTACGTTATAAAGTGTTTTGATTAAATTTCGAAAAGTTGAATAGAAACAGGTGACAGACGTTCCTTAAATAGTTTCTTTGAGAAGTGATTACACGGTAACTCGATTTACGCAATTGGAAAGTTGTACTAGAAGCTGTCCTTTGACAATCTGCAAAACTTCCTGCAGATAACTCACTTTGCACCGCCTTATAGTTCCGCGAATTTATCAGGTCGGTCTTGGAGTTTGAACTCTCTCAAGTTCCACACGCAGACACGCGCGCACACAGAAGCCCGCACACAGAAGCTACGTAGTTATTAATGGGGACGCTAAATTTGGCAAGCGTTGAGTGTACATTAGCGGTTGGTAACTTTTGATAAGAACATCAGTGGTATACACGCGGCTTGATGAGACTAAATTCCACGTTAACCCTAACTGCTAACTTATGCATGCACGCACGCCATTAAAATGATCGCTGTAATTATAAACTGTTTGGATATTATGGATCTAAACAGCTAACAAGCATTGTATTTATAATTTACTGCTACACTCTGTGTCCAAATTTAATAATTCCACGTTTTTAACAGAAAAATAATAAATAATTCTTAATTTTAATCATTGCTTTCATTGTCATCTTCAATCTCTCTTTCAGTTTTGTGTTCAATACAATCATTTCACGGTTGGTATCATCTGCTATCTTCATCTCCGTTTTAAAATTCAATCGTGTTCAAATATTCGTTGTTTTGCTTTGCGGATTTGACGTTTTAAATGAGATGATTGGATGATACTGAACGGTTCATGTTGTGGATGCGTTTGTCTCGTTTGCTAGTCTTAATATTTTAACTTTATAGCAAAAGTTTTCAGACTAGATTCCACACTAAACTAACGATTTCTGGAGAACAGGCTGGTTGTCCATCAAGAACACAAGTCGTAAACGATTAGTTTCTCCGACCAAACAATAAATTAAGGACTGATTATACTTACAACTGGGTTTCTCGATGGACAAACGATGGGCGAACATCGTCCACAAGTCCTGGAATACTTAGGGTGGGACTTTGAATGCCGTAAACCCACCATACACCGAGATGTGTCAAGAATATGTGGTTAGATGTCAAGGTTTTTGTATATCTAAACTTGGTTTATGGTCTTGAGCCTTGCTTTACGGTTGCAAAGTTGAAAAACATAAAATCCACACTTGACCATGATTTATCTGGCCTAAAGCCCTAACTAAAATTCTGACTTACATACACAACTACACAAATATTACTGAGCTGAACCAATGGTTACCGTGGGAACCAATGAACACAATTCTTTCACACAAGTCAGCAAGTTGAACAGTGTTGCTTATCAGATATTATAAAAAAGCTTGATTAGACTTCTTGTCGAAGCCTCACAACATCAATCCTGTCGGACTGCTCTCCACTATAAATAAAGCCCATAGAATGACAGACATAATAAAGAAAGCATTAAGATAAAGGCTTATTTGCTCCTCAATGTGAGACAAGCCTTTGGTAAGGTTTGGCGCTAAGACGTAATACCCAAACTAAAGAGTATGGAATTCACGATAAAAAAGATAAATTCTCGGACCTAAAAGAGGTAAAAGCAGGCGTACCCCATGTTAGTATTTTAATACCAATGCTCTATCTACTGTACAAGTGACTTACGGGTTCCTAAAACTTACTACCTACTAGAAAATGTGACAGCTGCCATATTCGCAGATGACACTACTCTAATGGCGGTGAGGTCACCGATGGAAGAATCTACTGGGAAGCTTCAACGAGCTTGTAAACAAATACATCAACGGAGCAAACAAAAGACGACCAAGCTCAACGAACTGAAATCTGTCCACATTGACTTTACCAACAAAAGAATCAAGGACATAGCTAATGTTAAGATAGTCGACGCCATACACAAAAAAGTGATTAGTCGAAACAAGAAAACGTAATTTCTTCAATTTATTTACTGGATTCAAATGCATACTTGAATGTAAAAAGTTAGGTATATACAAGAAATGCCATCTACTCAATCTAAGCAGTCCAATTTCTCAGGTAAATGCTCGAGAAAAATAATATATATCCATTCCAATGCGAAGTTACTTGATACATGAACATATAAGATATTTAACATAAGTACGTATTGTTTTCTTGAAGATGGTATGAAGGGTGCTAACTGCTAATATATGTCGCTTTAGTGGTCTGATTGTTAAATGTCATCATCTTTGGGTATATAAATAAATTCTGGATAACAGGTCCAATTAGTGATCTATGGAATGTAAATATCTTTCGTTGTCGCGTTGTCTTAATGTATCTGACCGAGAAACATCAACAACTCGACATTTTATGACAGGACAAGAGCGCAAAATACAATTGCTGCACCAGTGTGTCAGCTATGATGGCTCACAAGGCTGGCAAAAATGACAAAAATCATGATGGATTTTAGTAGAAGACGTATGTTTTAAATCTATAAAATACTTGCAGCAAGTTAGATAACTTCTTAAGGGAAAAAAGGAACTCCCATTGTCAGTAAACTAAATTTGCACTAAATACTAAAATCTATTCGGTTACATGCCGTTTAACTTTGAGGTTGTACTAAAAAACGCATCTATCCAAGGGATCCAGACTTAATTCTTATGTTAGTTTCAATATGCCAAGCTATACCAGGTAATAATTAAAAAAAATATTATTATTAAAACTATTAACATGTTTATGTATCATGAAATCAACTTACAATAATGCAAAAACTTTCATAAAATTCCGTAAACATTGCCCAAGTTTGGAGGAATAAAACTTAAAATGGTAACTTAACAAGTACCTAAAGTTTTGCCGCTGGATTATTGGTCATAACTAACATGTAAACTCCATAGCAGAGCAATAACAAGAGATAATATTATTAATCCCCTAGTTAGACATATGGTGCACAGGGGATAACACTACCCGTAATTACTGAATGTAATTAAGTACCTACATAATTATAAACTAAATTTTATACTCGTAAAATACAATATAGGTGTTATTATTTCAATAATCTGTTGTATAATATGTACCTAATTATAATGAAATTATAACCTACATCAAGCCGATATTTGTACTTTACATACCACGGTAAATACAGTTTGGAACTTTACGTAATACCGAAACGCTATTTGCATAGTGTCTAATGTAAACTTGACTAGGATAGTATGTAAGTATATATAATATCGTAAGAGCAAACGGCAACAGTTAGCATGTACAAACTGTACAAAATTCTTCCTTATATAAATGTAATAACATAATGAGCACCAAATGATTTGATTTGAAATTTTTTTGAGCGCAACATCCAGAAATTTGCGATACACAAATTTGACTTGACAGTTGCCTCCAGGCCATCAATCTAATTTTCGGAAACATCGCAAAAAACACGAACGTCCGCGTACTTGTATTTTGCGACGCATTAATCATAGCTGGGATTGTTATCACAAGGGTTAATAGAAACGGTCTAATACGCGGCTTAATACGTCTCTGTTTCTACATTACGGTAAATTCGGGATTTATCTCGACGCCTGGGAGGACTTTGCGGGGCCCATGGGGCTTTAGAGTGTCAATAGAGAAGGGACTTCGAAGTTTTGCGACGTTTCGTTGAAAAGGGCTTACCCCAATTCGTGATTATCCGCTGGTTGTGGGTTCGTTTCAGGCCAGCCCTTTCGAACAACAGCAAGTCGATTAAAAACTGTAAAAATGGTTTACCCAACATCATATTTCTCTCAAAATCTCGCAGTAAGTGCATTAAAAATATACCACGCCACAAAAATAAAAAGAAAAATGGTTAATAATTGTCTCTCCAGGATATATTCAACCAGAAGTCTGTCCTCCAGACGAAAAGTGTTGTTGTTTTGTTTACTTCAAAATGTGTATTTTATTAGTTCTGATATAAGAAAGTTCCATAGGGGTCTTAAATTCTTTATTGACGCTAGATTGTTTGAAATTTATATCTAATAGACAACTACAAATATCTCAACGACCAAAAGCAAATATATACATATAACGTGTTATAAGTACGTCTCATTTTAATGCTTTAATAAGCCTTATTGGAAAACTATTAAGTGTTAGTAGTTGACACAATTTTTGTACAGATACATTAGAAACTGATTTGTGAACCTCCGTTACCGTATTGTGACAATTAGTTTCCTTTAATACATAAAACAGTTAAAACTCCGTGTCATCAACACTAAATGTTGCGATAAGTTGCCATGCAGTTTGTTGTTTTGTTTTTTTTTGTTATTCCTGTCACCATTTCCATATACTACAACCTCGTATTTTTAATTTGCACATTCCGTGTTTTCGAAGGAAAAAAAAACTATTCGGTTTGCATGCAACTATGTGGCGTCTGCCGCCCTGTGTTGTAGCTCCAAAGCATACATAAATATTGGCTACAATCGCACCATTTGACATTAATTGCTATCCCCATCACATACGGTAAAATACATCATTTAGCATTTTTTTGGTACAAAGGGTTTTTGGTGAATTAAAAGGAAACAACAATTTTCAATATACTTCAAAATGGTGTGAAAGTGAATCAGTCACGTGTGTCCTTGAGGCAATGACCACGTTTTTCTGTAGAAGTGTACCCATTTAGCAAAAACTAGAAAAAGCTATTTTGGTACGAAATTATTGGACACCATATTTTTTTTGGACATCATATTTAACACAAGGAAATCTATCGAAAACGGCTAGTTTCATTCATAGTTAATTGTTTAAAAATTGGTTATAGTTTGGTTATAGTTGGACTTTGAATGGAGATACGTGTGGTCAAATAGGTTCTCAATAGTCCCTACTATCACGTCTAAAAAGAATATCGACTGATGTAAACTTGCAAATACTATTTCCACTGTTGGTTTCAAAACATAAAATTTCCATTCATTTTAGGAACATAAAAGACCCAAAGATATTCATTTATTAATGAGCCTAACATAATACAACGTGATGGCAATAAAAGAATCAAAATATCTGTCAAATCCTAGCTAATATTAGTTTTATTTTAATGCAGACTCGACCGATCTCGATCAAATCTCAGCAGCTAAACTATTAATTTTATATAAAGTATGATAAGGTCATGTGCCTGGCCACATCAGATTTTTTAAGTTGTTTAAATTTAGGTAGACCGAAGGATTTATAAGTTTTATTTTGAATAAATGTAGTGTAGAGCTGACTAAAAGCTAAAAGCATTATTTTAACTTTGAAATGTAATGTTTTTGAGTTGTTTTGAAAACGGAGATACAGTCGACAACATATTTAGTGCCTTGGGCAGTAATTTTTTTTTAATCCATACTCATTTACTCATGAAATATTGGTTTTATAAAAAAAGAGTGCAAACACCTTCTTCTGTTTATTAACAATTGAAATCTTGAAAGTCACATAACAAAAATAAAAACAAACCAAAGCTACATCTACGAAGTTTCAGACCTGTTCCCTTTTTACAATTTTGTTTTCTTTATTTTAGCTACTTATATTTTCCTTCTTCGTTGACTAAGCATATTTGTAGGCAGACCATACAAAATTCAAAAGTGAAACAATTTAAATGCTACCGTGGTATGTTGTGATAAAAGAATGTTTAAAGTAATAATGGTATAAAACTTATGATTCTATAAATCGGATCAAAAATTTATTGAGGTTCCGTAATAAGTTTTTTTTAACAAAGGTTCGAAGTAAAACTTCGTTCATATCTGAAATAGGTGGCAGCTTTAATAGATTCAATTTGTAGGTTGGTTCAATTGAACGTGGAGTCACGAATAAATTTTAGAGTTCCCCCGTGGATCGAATCCTTTAAATCTCGAGCGAGCGAGCAATTCTCATAAAATATCTTCGATTGAAGCAAATCTGCGACGAAAAGAAATTCGCTTTATGCCGGTAGGACAAGAATACAAACTGTGTGTCTGTCGCTCTGAGTAAAAAGCTCTAAATAACTTGTTTTCTTTTTTGAGGCAAGCGTTGATTATTTTCCTCTTATATTAAATTTTTGTTTCAATTAAAGTGGGAATGTACCGTTGAAACGGTGAAGAATAGAGCTTTCAACGATATACTACATATCCTATTTCGTTTCTATTTAAAAAGATGTCGCTATTCTTTAGTTAAGCAATTAAACATAAAGCAGTATGTCAGAAGTTGGAAGAAATATTTCGTAACTGGCGTCAAAGGTCATGAAAATTATCAAACATAATTACTTCTATGACACTTTGAAAGTTTTTTAAGTTTTTGTTACTTTCATTATGAATCTCCCTGTATATCTAGTATATACCTAGTACAACATGTCTTCTTGAAAACTATTATTAGAAATACTTTCCTTGTATGACTATAATAACCGTAATCTAATAATAATCAATTCTAACCACTGGACCAGAAGCTACAGGCTATTTCCGAGATACTGAATAGTTCAATTACTCCCAAACAATACCTCGTTAAATGACAATAGGAGGCATGTTATTATTTCACAGTACACGATGGTAATATCAGAGCCCTTGACTTGGTTAACAAACAGATTGACCGAGTTATAGTGTGTTATTGAGTGTTTGTCAATAAATGCAGAACCGAATGAAAAGTGGAAAATTAGTGAACTGGTGCCATAAATATTCGTCGGAAACTTTCAAAACACGTTCCAAACGAAATTTATTCACTATTCCCCAAATGAATTGGTGTAATGGCAAGATCGATATCAATTATTATCAACCCATGTCAAATGATTTCGATTATTACTTTCTATTAGCCGAAATTAATTTTGGATGTCAGTTCCGAAATGGCAGTAATGAATTAGTATCCGGGGGATAACAATTAAACTGAAAATTGGTCCTCCAGCTACAAATAATATTGGCTAAAATGGGTACTCATGTCGATGTGACAAGTCCATAGTGTTTTATATTGGGTGGCCATTATTCTTATAATATAAAATTCATCAATTTATTACATAAATAAACGGCATTGCTACGTTGTTATTGTTTTACTTCCTGTACTTAACAGCATAACAGCTCTTTTTGCCAATATCCAATCGAAAATTAAACTATTTTTTCAAAATAAAAAAAAATTATTTGGAAATTCAGAAAACAGATGTCAGACGGAGTTTCGAGAAAAGCAGTTTATTTTAAAAAAATGAATTTGTTTAAACAAATAGAAATTACGTGACAAATGTTTATAAACATTCAACTAGACTTATAGTAATGATTTCTATGAGAGAAATGAGAATGAAGTGATTAGAAGGGTAAATTTTTGGAAGAATGTACATTTTTCATTTAAGTGTAGTTTTCAGAGCACTGTGGGGGTGGGTTGGGGGCGTCAAAGCCATATGCATAATAGCTCAAATTCTTCATTGGAAACTCCTCTACAAGTCCTATAACTTTAGTCTTAAGTCTTCCCAAACCCCGAATAATTATTCGAAAAATACCACAAAATATCTTTTTCCATGCTTTTTCTTATGTAAATTTGATGCATCGATAGGCACCATTAAAAATCAAAATTTCGAAGAAAAAAGATATACGTGTCTACTTTTTTTGGATTTGGAAACGATTTGGGGGGATTGTTGCCTTCTATCATCACAAAAATTGTTGCAAAGCGTTTTTGAACCACCCTAATACACATAGTCAAAAATATTTTTCTGCGAGGCATGGGTTGTTCTGTTTATTCGTTAACATGAAGAATAATTCAAAGTAGAAGATTTGTTTGTATTTCTGTAACTGTTTTGGCGTGACTTTCATAGTAACGTGGTTCTATACGTAACAAAGTTTGTTTGGCGAATATGCACACTGATATTCATTCGTGTTTGACTTTTTAAAACAAATAAACTGTTCAAAATACATCCCCCAGTATCATAACTGATAAAAGATCAGAAAATAAGAGTAGATCAATGATATATTGATTTCCGGGTGGAAACCTCGTTCAGGACTTTGAAGCAGTCGACGTTTTGCGCTGTGTTGCAAGAGGCATATTCATGAATAAGTTATCAAACCAAGTGCTAAGAAGATACTGCCGTGTCAAAATTTGGGCAAAATGCGTACAAATCATTGTAATGTAGGAAACGATGTAAAATATGTTACTATCTTGTGCAAAGACAGCAATAGAGCCATTTGTATTACTTCTAACCAAGTACACAATTCCGTCTGATTTAAACACGTGCTATATTTACATGTACCTAATTCTGACACCCCTATATTTGTAAATAATAGTGGTTAAAACAGTAGTACAGTGTATTTTCAGCATTTTCAGTCAGCCTATATAGATATTAATAGAATTTGGTTAATTACTGTTATCCTGTAGCGATGTAAAAAGAAGGCGCACTGCAGTTACCTTATAAGGAACAAATCAACTTTTAGCATAACACTCAATTATCAAGGTCAGTCAAACTTTTAGGTTATATTCTGACCGTTAGAACATTGGTAAAATAAGAAACAAGTGTGGGTTGTTAAGTGTAATGTCATACCAACCAACCGTATATTCTAAAATAAAGTTCAATGTTGTAGATTTTTTATTTTATCCAACTAAACACAAATATAAGATGCACGCGTTTTCTTTAATTATTAATAAACAGGAATGTGTCTTAATTTAGTACAGTGTCTAAATTTTGGACGCTTACAGTACCTGTTTTCATAATATTCTCTTACATGGATATAAAAAGTATAGTGTCATTAAAGTTACGAAAACCTTGTCAACGTATGGTATCTCTAGCTTTTAGCATTCATCTTTACTGCGATATAACACTTATTAAAGTGCAGACCGATTTAATAAAATAAATAGTTTCAGCATCGAAATCTAAGGAGAAAAGTTAGAACGTGTGCAAATGTGTATGTAATGTATTATCAAAAATAATTATTATTTCCACGGATTTGAGATGTTTTCACTATCAGCTCTTAACACAAAGCGTTCTAAAACTTTTAACTCCCTTCGCCATTGACAAAGCCCTCCGCTGTGACACAACAAAGCCTAGTATCTAACCGTTAGCGACTATGAATCCTGTAATATCATCGCAAGCGACCCCAGCTATGGTTTAATGTGTCGCGAAATATAAGCACTCCCATTTCGGACGTTCGCTATTTTTGTCGTATCCCGAAAATTAGATTGATGACCCGCAGGCAACTGTCAACCCGTGTTTGTCTATCACTACGCGGATCTGCGTTTCGGAATGAATGTCGGTAACAATATGAACGTCGCGCCGGCTTACAAAGCTCGACACCGATGTTGAACAACATAATATTGGATGTGGGACACTGTTGTCATATAGAATACACGGTAATTACCGTGTTTACACGCTACATTGCTGTCAAAATCTGGTACACGGTTCATAGGTAATTATACAATCTGAAATAATTATTAAATTATAAAAGTATAGCCAAAGTCAGTTCAATTACGCCAACTTCTGGAAAAATAGTTACAAGCCAAATTTGTGGGTGCAGTTTTTGTTTGAACATTGGTTTCATGCAAGTATTTTTCGACCAACCAAATTAGAGATATAAGGTTTAAACTGTTATTTTTTTGAAAATAATCAGTGTAAATAATTAGGATAAATGAGACAAAAAAATATGCACAAAAAAAGAAGAAAATGAAAGAATATATTGTAAACTATATATTATTATTTTAAGTTCAAACGTCATTGTGTGTACTAATATGATGCTTTGGTGCTCTAACTGTGTAAAAGAAACACAACAAAATTGATAAACATTGCCATGCAATGCTTTGATGTAGAATAAAGTTTTCCATCTTTTAATGAAACCAATATGATGCAATTGGAGTTTGAAAAACCCAACCACCAATTGCCATGGTTTGATATTTTGCAATCTTTTAAGGATTTTGACAATTTTGTCACCGTGTACGAAAATTCATTAAGACTGCAGCTAAAGTTTTGGGCAAAACTTTTGGAGCTGTATACAGGAAAAATCAAAATTACGGTGATCAAAGTTTGAAACTAATTATGAAACTTGGTCAGATTCTTTTGTATTCCTCTTTATATCTATATGAATTTAGTTTTTAATAGAGCAAAATTTCTGATGGAATAATTGTACGAGTTCGAATTTTGAATTTCTAGAAAATACGAGTAAAAATTTGTAATTTTTTATTTAATGTTTAATGAATTACTCGTAATCATTTGACGATTTTGATGATTTTTATCTTCGCATTGTACCCAAATTCAGCAAAATTATCACAAACTTTCAAGTATTGAAAAAATGAGAACTTCTTCTAACATTTAACAACATAGAATTTCAACAGGTCATTGTATAAAATACAATGATCTACACTTCTTCACAAATCTAATAAAACCTACAAATTAGACTTATTAGAACAACTCGAGATAGAAAAACATAAAAGAAACCATAACATACTTTTCATCAATGATCAATTAGAATTCCAACAAAAGTCTTTATTGATGTTAACTTTACCACCATTTCTCTAATTGTAGATTTAGGCTGATAATGTTTTGATTAACGAAACCGGAAAGTAAACAATACAAAGGAAAATAGTTTTTTTATTCATTTATATTTATGCTTCTGATATCAATGAATGTGCCTAAGTAGAGCACACATCATCAAGGTGGGTTCCAAGCTTTTTATGATTTTTCGACTTTACTGACTCGACTCGATTATGCGATTCAATTATTGATAAGAAACCAAACCCAAATTCAATCGAAATAATATTCTTTTGTTGCGTACGTTCGCCATACGGAATTGAGTTTTATTCCAAAAGAAAAGTCCATGATTTCATTACTTTGTTTGGGGATTTCAGTTTTAACGTTAACGGAAGATAAAGGATTTTTTTGCCGGCGCAGTGAAACGCTTCTATTAGATTATGTCTGCCGAGCAGAATTCAGCGCAGTTTTTAGATATTTTCTCGTAATTCTGAAATCTAACTTCAGCCAGTAGAACTCATATAACCAGTATTTATTTTTTGGATATTTGTATTATCCCATAAAGAAAACAAACAAAGAAAAAACAAAAAGCACAAAAACGAACAGAACCTCTCAAAACCTAGTTTTTTTCGTCAACCGCATCGTTAAGAACTTCAATATCCAATTGAAAGAACACAGCAACTATTGCTAGAATAGTTTCTGCGAAAACCCATTTCTTTCCACATAAAATACGGGAGTTAATTCACTTAAAACTAATACCCGGTCGTTCTCCATTCGGTTCATAATCATAACTTCTTCATAACTCGGGGTGGTTGGTAATAGCACTAAAACTAATGAGAATGCTGTTGGCGCATTTTAAAAGGATTACTCTCCGACACTTTTCCACAAAAAATCCCTCATCCGCTTTTCACCCAATTGTTCTTCTACAGTTTCCTCTTAACACCAAACAGGGCGTCAAATTAAAATCAACTCCAGCGTGCGTTTTAATTCACCTGTAATTAAGTGAATTGCCGGAAGAGAGGACCCGCTCGTTAGCACTGTTTCGAGGGAATGAGTGCTAATCCAACTAGTAGTTAATTCGATTTATTTTATTGTAGAATTCTTCGCATTAACGCGGTCGGTCGAATCGATGTTTCTTTTTATTAAAAGATTGCTTCTGTTACGTGTGTTTCTATCCATGAGTCCCAGTCTAGCCCAGTTTTAGATATAAGATGTTCGCGATTAATATCCGTTATGTGCGAGTCAAATACGAAGTTCTATCTACGACTTATAATTTCCATTTTATTTCAAATACTTCAAATGTATTTGTCAATGGTGGTATTGCGAACTGTGTCAATAAACTGTGAACCACATAGGTGTTGCCAGTAGCTTTGACTAATAATGACAATTCACTTAAATAAAGTCATCATAATAATTGGCGTGTACCACGACAGGGATTATACAGTGCGTTCATTTCAAAACTATCCACCCTAATAACTCTTGACCTGATGCGATTATTGCATTGAGTGGAAACACGTCGATTTAGATATATAGGGGGAAGTTCAAAAATTATACCTAGGGAATTTTAGGTTTCATCCCTTTGCCCCCAGGCACCCCACTTTGAAATTACAAATGGCACCACCTAACTAGCGATACATTATTTGAAAGAGCACAAAATTCTCTACTCAACCATGATAAAAAATATGAAATCGATCGATTGGTTCTTAAGATAGACTACACTGAAGATGGAAGGTATGAAATAACTCAACCCTCGATAACTCTTGACCTAATGCGATTATTGCTTTGAGTGGAAACACGTTGATTTGGATATTGAAAAATGGTACCTAAAGAATTTTACTTTTCATCCCTTTACCCCCAGCCACCCCACTTCGAAATTTCAAATAGCACCCCCTACCTTGTGATATATCATTTGAAAGGGCATATCTCTATTCAACCATGATAAAAAATGTGAAGTCGATCGAATTGTTCTTAAGATAGACTACACAGAAGATGGAAGGTCTAAAATCAATTATTATTAGCGAGACATTGGGAATTGGATACACTTTTGAATTAAATTACAGTCATAAGAAATAAAAAATTAAAATAAATAATAAAATAAGAAATAAGAAATTATTTTATGGCATGTTCGAAATGGCCACCATTATTTGGTAGACAAAAATACATCCTGTTTTTGAACTCTTCGCAAACGCATATAATGGTGGCCATTATTCTAGTCTATCTTAAGAACCAATCTATCGACTTCATTTTTTATCATGGTTGGGTAGAGAATTTTCTGCCCTTTCAAATGATGTATCGCAAGGTAGGGGTGCCATTTGAAATTTTAAAGTGTGGGCTGGGGGGGGGGGGGAAGGGTTGGAACCTAAAATTCTCTAGGTACCATTTTTGAACTTCCTCCTCGATATCTAAATCGACGTGTTTCCACTCAAAGCAATGATCGCATCAGATCAAGAGTTATTAAAGGTGGGTACTTTTGAAATCAACACACTGTATAGTCTTAGATGAGTATACAATAAACTTATAATATGAGAGTCGTCGATCAAATATATTATTGTATTTAACTAAATACTGTATTTAATTCAACACCAGGTATTGGTATGAATGAATCCAATACTCCTATGAAAATGCAGTTTTACTAAAATAGAAATTGTAATCGTTTGCTTAAACATTGATTACAGATCTTAATCGCTCCTTGCAAAACAATAAAAGAAAGTTGCTTAAAATACAATATATAATCAATCATTAAGAGCGTTAATCAGTCAAGATAGCAACATATCAAAGTACAAGGAGCAAACCTATTCATTCTAATTAAACAGGATGATAAAAAAGGAGACCACCTCTCAAGCATGTTACTTGGGCAGATTTAAATAAAGAATGGGCAATTTTATTGATATAGTTTTAAAGCCAATTGCAGTCGATTGGATTTAGTCGAATGGAATTACCATGAACAACCAAGATTCAACATAAAGACGTGTAAATTTTACCCATATTTGAAAAAGTATGCCACATGAACACGACCCCCTGGGGACTAAAGAAATCTCTTAGCCTTAAGCTTGAAGTTTCCTCTTTCTATTTTGGCCACATCTTCTTTCGCGCTAATAGGTATGTAATAAATTGATTCTAGCTTTTTTCTAAAGTTTTTCCTTCAATACACTGAAACATTGTTTCACTGGTTTTAGAGAAATTCCGCAAACACCAAAGTATCCATTCTTTTATTATAAATAAGTCTGTTATTATTATGAATTTAGTCTATGTGAGTGGGCTGCATTCAGAAAATACAATTGTAATTCCCGAATTGTAATTGAGAACTACGGAACTACGAAAATTAATTTAGATTTATTTTGAAATTGAACAGCGTAAGGTATTGTAACATGACAACGACACGAGCAGCTGTTAACTGTTTATTAGTTATGTGCCGTAATTACAGTCACATGCAAATATAGTTATACACTTTGAGCACTGTTCTGGCAGCATTTCCCGGATATATAATATTTATCAAATTGCTTTCACGAACAATGCCCGTATACCTGTATGTATTTAACTGTCCATGTTCAAAGTTATCTATCACAAACAGATATCCCAGGTATGAGTTATTAACTATTGAACTCTCAGTTTGTAGATTTAGTCAACACTCAAACAGAAACAGACATAATACTATGCTGAGTGTAATAATACTGGGTCTTAATCTAGGAAAATCACTTCTTTAAAATTAAACCAACAAGAAAGTTGCCTGAATTTTTTTTGTCTGTAATCTTAATTGCACTATTGGATTCAAACGACCATTTGTTATTGATAAAGAATAAAAAACGAATATTTTTTATCTTCAAAAGGAATGCACACGTAAATTTCTTGATCAGCATAAATATGCACAACCCTGTCCAAATTAATTGTTTTGTATCTCTTCAGCGGTTCATTTCCGAACTTTCCCGCCATTTATTTTTTAAACGCTCTGTATAACGTAGTTTGGTTACTCATACTGAGCTTTTGATAACTTTTTTACTCTGATACGTTTATGTTGTCTAAAGAACTGTTGTCAATCAACTGTTTTCATCATATTGAATTCATCTTTGAAATTCTGACAAATTCTTAGCGCTGTCCTTATTTCTTGGAGCAATTTTCATGGAATATAATCAAACATAAAAAACCAAAACTATTTTTTGCCCGAAACAGTAAATTTAATTAATGAAATAACTTTAGGGAGGCATAATTGGAGAAATTACCGAAGCCCTCGAATTGGAAAGCCGATACCCGACCGCACCGCTGAGTCCCCACCGCTGGAAACAAATGAAATAAATGCAGAGACCGCCTGCAAATTCGTTTATAAGGCAAAATCGGACGAATTGTTTCCTTTGAGGAATTTTTACCGGTCTTGCAAAACGTTTCGAACGAACGCCTTCAGACTTTAACCCCGATTGAAAAATCGATAATACCCGATTTGTTGAGGTAAGAAATGCGACCGCCGCTGATATATTCCTGTTTTTATTAGCTGTTTTTGATTGAGTCGTTCATATTTGTTGGAATGTAATTATTTTCTTAATCTAAAATGGCGACATTCTCGTCTCTTAACATTTTCGTCTGTCAATCAGTCAGTTCATATTCTGTGTATGTATTATAGTTTTCTGCAGGCCCTGAAATATAATTTCAGTTCTTTCAAAAAATCATCAAATTTAAGTTTGTGTGAGGTTGGTATGGGAATGTACTATCGTGGCCATATATTATGGGCGAAAAAATTTGAAAAATTCTGATGCTGTCCTTGATTAATATGCTACAACTCATAAAAATTAGAAAGCTGTATATGTTGACGTTTTCCCGATTTTTCCAAATAAAGCGAATTGGCGCTGTTTTTGCCCTGTAAATTTTATTCGTTTAACTTTAGCAATTAATTACTCCGGAAATAATCTATAGATTTCAACGAATTAAAAAGTAAAATCACCTGCGTAATACTAGCTTTCAATGTGCATTTTTGTAAAATCATTGGATTAGTGCTTGACCCACAAAAAGCTATATTATGCAATGCCAGCAATTTCTTTATTAGAAGAGCTAGAATAATTAAATATAGACTATAGGCTACCCACTAATTCATAGGTTTAAAGGTTATTACATAATCATTGTTTATCTTGTATTTTCCCTACAAAAGATCGAGTTGAAGCATCTCATAATTGCTGCAATTGACGCGGCGCTCTTCGGTCTTTCGGGCGAGTGAGGGAAGGGATCGACAGCGACGCTGTCGAAAATTAGTAGTGGCGGATCGCACGTGAATTAGTTACTAGGAGAACAGTGTTTACGGACACAATACATATAACGACACGGCGATTATGCCTTGCCAAAGAAATTTGGATATCCGGCGACAAATTACCGAATTAAAAAATAATGGCAAAATGAATCAATAAGATAGCAGAACCACGAACAGGCATTTGGAAGTCCCATGGAAATTCTTGGGAATTTAAATCGGGTTTCGGGATCAGCATTTAAAATTAATGGACGATCTGCAAAATAATCTGTGTCTACAAATTTACGATGCTATATTTGTAAAAGTTTTTTGATATTTCTAAGTTTTATACGCTCAGAGCTGACGTTTGTAATATATGTAATATATCAAGAGTTGGTATTTATTTTATATTGTTAATAAATATTGTTAATAAATAAACTGTTGAAACTGTTATAATAGTTTGAATATTTATATAACAAAATTGGGTTTATCAAGCAAACTTAATTTAGTATTCACCACTAATCGTAAAATCTGCTAACTCCCACTTATTAGATGTATCCGCTTCCATCAAAATCTTGTTTACAACCTTATTGTATAAAACTGAAGAAAACATAAACGCCAATCGATAGAAGAGATTTCTCTCATAACGGGTTACATATTATAACCAAATTATGCAAAAAATAAGAATTTAATATTTAGTTAAAATTACTACCTTGACAAGTTATCGTTCTTTTTGTGTATCGATAATAAGCTGCCCGGTTCTCTCAGCTGTGTCGGTTCTCTCCGACATGACAGCACCGCTAACGCCTCCCTTCCCCGCAGCACCCCAAAGACCGTAGAGCGTCGGAATTCACGCGGAGTTTCAGCACGATCTTTTGTATGACAAATGCAAGATAAACATTACAATGATTATGTAATAAACTTTAAACCTATGAATTATTGGATAGCCTATAGTCTATATTTCATTATTCCAGCTCTTCTAATAACGGAATTACTGGCATTGCATAATATAGCTTTTTGTGGGTCAACCACTAATCCAATGATTTTACAAAACTGCACATCGAAAACGGAAAAAGCATTCCGCAGGTGGTTTTACTTTTTAATTCGTTGAAATCCATAGATTATTTCAGGAGTAATTAATTGCTAAAGTTAAACGAATAAAATTTACGGGGCAAAAACAGCGCAAATTCTTTTTAATTTGGAAAGATCGGGAAAACGCCAACATATACAGCTTTCTAATTTTTATGAGTTGTAGCATATTAATCAAGGACACCATCAGAATTTTTTCAAATTTTTTTGCCCTGGGTTTTGCGAGAAAATCAAAAGAAGAGACATAATATATGGCCACGATAGTACGTCTTTTAACAGATTGAGAGAGTACTATACATAAAAATAAAAACAACCATACTACACAATGTTATTAAATTGTTAACAATCGTTACCAAATTATTTAGAAATTAAGATAATGTACAAAAACGTAAAAAAAATATTTAACTAAACTGAATTTTTAATATGTTTCTTTTCACCTTAAATTATATCTACCAAAACGAACAATATTTCACAGCGTATTGTGCCAGGCGGAAACTAACCATATTTAATCGGCATTCAAAAATGAACCTTGCTCGAAATTAGTCCCAAGAGTAATCTTGGCCTAAAATACAATATTTGGTTTACGCACTTAACTAACATATTGCTTCCATATTGACAATATTTGATTTTCTCGTAAAGGAGAAGCTCTACTGACCAAATCCAAGTCGGCGTTTCATTGTTGTGCTGAATATCCTCTTATCCTCGCTAAACTCAATCTTTCAAAAATCCCAAACTAAATAATGAAATCGCGGATTCTTTTTAAGGCTTCAGAGACTTTTTTTGTTTTTTCATAAATCTTCAAATCCGTCATTTAAAAATTCATTTCAGTATAGTTCAGGCATTATTTATTTATAATGTTGTGCAGACGAAAGTACATATTTAATTTCGTAATTTATTAAAAGCAATAATTGAATTAATTTGTAGGTACTAGTACTTACTTGTAAATAGAGAACAACTTTGCACATCACAACGCCGAAAAACCAGGTCATCGTGACATCCCAGACGACCGAAGGTGGAAGACAAAACAGCAACACCATAAAGTCAGCGACGGCCAGATTAGTGATAAAATAGTTCGTAATAGTCCTCATCGAGTGATTCCTGTACACCGAAACGCACACCAGCGCATTACCGACCAAACCAACCACGAAAACAGTCGAATGCATAAAAATCAAAATCCACATCCAGGTGCGCGGAAAAATAAACTCCATAATCTCCGCTAGCAATTCCGCTTCAGTCTCGTTCTTACTCGCAGATTCATCCTCGGTACAATTATCCACAGTACAGTTCAAATACGATTCCCGCTTGTCGAGTTTCAGATTATCCATCGACAAATTTGGCAAAATTTCGCCGTGTAGTTCAAGCATACTCAAGTCGATTGTTCGATTGAATGACTCGCTTATCGGGTCGGCCGTAGAGGGCGCGGGAGGTTGCGAGTCGAGTATGTTAATGGCCTGTGGACTTTTGGTGGAGGTGCCGGGACGTGCTTGATACGTCAGTATGCTGAGTAAAGTTAGATGCAGTAGGCTGATTGTTACGCGCGAATACATTGTTCTTCGATTGTTTCCCGTTGGGTGAGCAGATGATTCGAATTAGGGATCTGGAATGGAAAAGAAATGTGCGAATTTAGAAATATCGAACGTAAAATCATCTGAGTTATTTATATTTAATAATAGATTGATCGTCTTACTTTTTTTTTCGAACAAAACATTCAGTGATAATTGGTCAATATCTTGTTTAATACTTGGCCGATGCTCATTATTTTTTCGGACATTGCAAAGAAATTCATCAATATTACCACATGCCTTTGCAAGTTAAAGAAAATACTGCTTATTATACCGAGACCGATGGTGTACACTAGTGGTGTTTAACTTATTTATGGGTGCGGGCAAATGATGTCATAGAAAAAAAGAAACTAAGAGAAAAACAATATAAATTTTAACATATGCTTAAATTATATTTGAAAATCTAGAATACCTATTTTGTTATGGTTCCATGTTGCCGTTTTAGATCAATTTCATTAGGCTGCTAATTCTATAAAATAAGAAAATAAACTGCTTCCGGGTTATACCATGTGTCAAGATTCGTTAATGCTGATGTTTCGTTGAATCTTGCGTATGCACAGGACGAAGCATCGAGAAGCATGTCGAGTCAAGGAGCACAGTAGAGACACCCGGCTACGCAAGAGTTTTGAACCAAACTCAATAGTACTATATTTGGAACCCTAAACAATTGGCTCATCTTACGAAATATCCGATATTTGGATATCTGAATTTTACATAACTGGCGAAAAAATGTGGCGGATTGATTTTGTTCAAACCACAAGCAAAAAGTATCACTAGAAAAGTTGTGGCATCCTCTTCATTATTTATTAATTTGTCTGGCGTTGTATTATATCAACGATGATATGACAAAGGTTGCGTTTTTCTACGTATCTAACAAATTACAATAATTGGTATACAGTAACAATTACAGGTGGACATTATATAATTATTATGTTATAGGTAAATACTCTACCTGTAGATGCATTACATAGCATTACATGCATTAAATAGTCGTTCAAAAATCTGCAATAGAAATTTTGTGAATGATTCTATACATTGTATGAGTAAAACGTGTCCATTTAAATTTTATAGTGAAAAAAAGGACAAACAAATCAAATTCATTGTCAATATAACCATTTATTTCATAACGTTAACACATATTTAAGTATTTAACAAAATTCATTAATTATCGTACACTAAAATCAAGAAGAAACAACATATCTAAATGTTTTTTAAGCAAACTGTACCTACGCCGTTGGCGGTTCTCCGAAATTATAAGTTAGATAATAAAATACTTCGATTTACCCTCCAATGAGTTAATAACTTGGCGGGTAAATTATTAACATACACGACGACAGAGCGATAAAAAATTATTACATGAATTTGATTAAATCGTTCCAGAGATTTTATGGTGGATCGAAAAGCCCGGGGTGACAAAACTGCCCATTATCGTTAATAAGAAAGCGTAAAATATTAACTCGATCGTACAATATAGTGTTATACCTCGAAACTGTGTGAAGAACTACAAAATGTTGCGAGAAATGCATGAGTCTGACAGAGTAAAAAAATTATTTATTTTACATTTAGGATGCAAAAGTAATTGTTCGATCGACTTCACGTGTTTTAGCTTACATTTGTTCTATAATTACTCTGAGCAATAGAGGTTTTTTAATGTGATGTTATGGAGACTTTTGGTTACAGGTTTGTAAATTACGAGGAAAACCCTATCGAAACAATTTATCATTCCTGTCCTCCACCCTGGGGTACATATATTACCAACTTAGCTTGCTAACTTTACATAATACAAGGGCTAACTATACTACAATGAACAACAAACGTGCATGTTTCAAAGCCTACAGGAGGTCCTCCAAAAGTCAGGCACCTATGGTGGTTAAACGGCGCGCATAGTTTAACCTTTCACTAGTTGACATTTACGTTAATAATGTAGGTATATATAACACGTTCAATACCTGAGCGATATTAACTACATCGATGTGCTCTTAAATGTCATCCCATTTACTGGATCCTATTTGCTATTTTACGATACTACTGGTAAATAGGCTTAAACGATCACTGTTCGAAGAGAGTAAAATAATGCACATAAACTCTCGCTATGACTCGGCGAGACATGGCGAGTCATCGCGAGTGTGAATGCCTGGTCTATCAATACAGAGACTTTTTTTTATCGGCGTCAAAGGGAGCTTATGCTTTACGTCCTTTACGACATCGCACGTGTATAAAGACGCCACCCAAAACTGAATGCTTTGTATGAACCAATCCCGGTAAATGAATAAAGTAATCTGCTGCACAAGTGTAAACTATTTCCGAACGGTTGCAAGCTCAATCAACTTATTGGCTGGACGCAACGATTCCAGATCGCTAGCGTTACCATTTATTTTACATCATTTACATCAAATTTCTAAGTACTTACCGCGTTCAGATAAACTTTGGTGCAGACGCCGTCGCATACTACATTGACCGTAAATACATACCTCCGTCCATGAATGAAAACTTTTTAATGGCTTCGTGATGAATATTCAAATGGCGAGGAAAGTTAAAAATACTTGAGGAAGTTGTCATGAGTCTGGAAATTTAAAATACGGACGCGTAGTTCGAGTTTGATTTTATGTCTGGAGCTATAGTTTTGTTACTTTTATGATACTGTTTAATGAGACAAGTACTGCACTTGGAAAAGAGATGGCTATAATGTTTGCATAACTATGTTGTCGTGCGATTACAATACGGAGTATATCTCATTTAATCACCTGTGTGTATTTATTTTGCAGAATTCTACGAAAATTATTTAAAATCTGTAACATACCGAAAGACGCAATGTGATTTTCAAGATTTCGTTATGCACACTGGCCAAAGTGCATTGTCATTTCGAATATTCATCTATTATATGTCAGCGTATGCGCATTCTCAAGTTCATTATTGTCAATTTATTTAAATAGCTACAACGGAGTAGATTATTTTCTGGAAGTTGTACTTACTCGTTATAATTTGAGCTGTTATAGGTCTTTATGAAACCAACTTCAACCATAAGGTACGTGTTATCTATTTAGATTAGTTTCTCGCTATTGTTCTTACTCGCTCTGATTTGAGCTTTTCTTGGGCTGCATGAAACTAACTAACCATAAGGTACGAGATTGGATTCTTAGTTTCACTGTTAGTTACGTTGAAGCTATTTTTTTTTTCGGAAAACGTGATGTTATAAGACTTCATTGAGTCTCTAAGAACTAGCTAAAAAAACAAAAAAATACAAATACAAATCGTGTGTGTGAAGGCTCATAACTCTCAAACTACTGAACAGAATCTATTGAAATACTATGTGCCATACTCACTTCTACATAAGTGGTATGACTATCAACTAGGGGCTCCAATCCTGGACAATATACTGATCCCTGGATTTCGGGATTAAAGATTTTGTAACTCCGGGATCCCGGGGTTCATGAGAAAAGCGAAAATTGCCGAATCAAAATGCCTGGGATGACAAATCCAGTCAGTAAGAAACGCCTAAAATATGTTTCATTGGATAGTATCTTTTGCTCCGAAACTTGATCAACGTTTTCAAATTTTACATGTAGAAAACCAAAATTGACGGTTTAAAAGGTAAAAGGTGTCAAAGTGTGCGTATTTACATCAATAATAATAATAGTATATAATTTGACGAGCACATAATGAAGGATATACATCGCGAGCATGAAGTTTACACGCGAGCCGTAGGCGAGCGTGCATTCATGCTAGCGATTTATAGCCGTTATGTGCGAGTCAAATACGACGTTTTATCTACGACTCATAAATTCCATTTTATGCATAATATTTTAAACGTACTAGTTAATGATCGCGAAGCGAACTGTCAAATAACTGTCATCCACGTAGGTTTTGATAGACGTTGACACTAGCCTTGTATAATTATGACAGTTCGTTCAAATAATGAGGTCGTTATTTGAACGAACTGTCATTATTATACAACGCTATGTCATTATAATCATTGGCGCGTATAATGATGGGGAATATATAGTCATAGATACGTATGCAATGAATACTTTTCCACTAAAAAGCGCGATACATTGTGCGATGAAGAAATGTCAAAAGTGACCATATTACCTCTGTCACAGCTCATCACAAACTCGAGATGCTTCGTGCCAAAATATAGAATTTTTTAGTTGATGATAAAATCCTTAAACTGGAAGAAACTCTTTCCCTGGTTTTTATTACCTATTTACTAATTTTATATTCTGTGGTACATCACTGAATCCAGGTACAGAAATCCGCCACAAATTTCTCTATTTCTCCGTTTATGTTTTTGTCCTGTTGTTGATGGTAAAGTAAATAAAAAGACTTAAGCAAGGTGAAGAGGTTCATGTTTGTCTCCATTTCGAATTATACCTAGTACTTGCGAAATCTGTTCTTCCTATAATAGCAACAGGTTGGTGTAAACGAACATCCGCTTAACACAAAAATATTAATTTTTGTTCAGGTTGCATCTAGAGTCTCTCCTATACATTGGCGATCTTTTTTCTTTAAATGTTTATGTAATATGTAAACAAGATTTTGATAGAAGCGGATATATCTGTAATGAATATTAGCACGATAATGGGATATGCACGTAAACAATCGCCATATTTTATTTAATGCGGCTGCAGAACAATAGTCGAATAGAAGCTTTTACGTAATTTTTTAACGCGATTTATATGAATGTTATTTTAATTAATGATATTTTACAAAAACGGATTCAGACGGATTCACTGAAAACTTCCAAAAATTCCAAACACACGCAAGCAAAAGCCATATGGTTTATTTCAAAAACGTTATGGTTTAGAAAGAATTGTTTCCTAGAAAACTTCCGGAAATAAAAACTGCTATAGTTTTTAGGATCACCATGACGTCGTATACCATCACTTTGGAACTTGGATTTGTTTCAATAGGTTATTGTAATGTTTTTAATGTTTTTAATGTTTTAAATGTTTTTCCTATTTTTTTGTATACTTGCAACCATGATATTGTTATATTCGTAATGTTTCAGAACATTAAAACCAAAGAAAGGTACGTATTTGTATATAAACTTTTATACTTATGATAGCTATATGATATTTAACCTTTACAACACAGACCTAAAGTTACCCTAAAATCTAAACTAACATGAAATGGATCCGAAGTTAAAATGAAGATTAATATCACACAGAAGCGTACTTTCAGTCTGAGCTATTATCTAAACTGAAACTTAACCTATCCCTTTTAGGTCTGAAGTTAAGCTTAGTTTCGAAGTCACCGAATCCAATTACACTATGGGATTTCGCTAAACTTTAGATCATATTACTAGATTAATGACGAAATACAAGTATTTATGTAGAGCGCTTGTTAAAGTTATTATTTTAGTAAAACTATTCATATAAGTTCTGAAAATTTATGCTGTTATGCATTGAGAATAGATCTTGAACGACTTCAACACGCAGTAAACCATAGTTCCTCAGCAAATATAATAACACCATTCACGTAATTCATATTGCGTCGAATATTCTCTTTCCTATAGTTCAAACATAAATTAAATGTAACGCTTGCTTTGACGACCTCTTACCAAAAACAAAAAGGATGCAACTTGCCCTAGTAGTAGTTTAATAACACGCTGCCTCGGGTATTACCTACTCTCGCCAAATAGACCTCGAAAAGCTGTAGGACAAGACGCGTTCGTTTGTGACCTCCTCTTTTGTTAAACATTGCTAGCACTTGCTAAATGAGATCCTCTGAATATAGTGAATTGATTTGAGATGAGCAACCGCGCACATCCTGGGTATTTATTACGGTTCAGTTTACATCGCGACTGATTTGCTTCTTGGGCGCATTGATTTTTGCTGAGACGGGGAGAGAATATGATCGCGTTTGAATACATTCCGTTATATTGCTTCCGTTCGTTCTCCTTTTGGTTTATTACGGGGACGTCCGGTGATCGGAATAAGAAACGCCGGATAAGATTTAGATCACGCCGTTCGTCCTAACGCAGTGCCTTTTTTACGAATGTAACTTCGCAAAAGGACGAGGACATATCCAAAACGATTTAGGCCCTTGATTGTATAGTTTTTGTGCAATAGAATACGTAGCGAGTGGTTTTCCCGTCTGTGCTGCAAAGGCCGCAAAGGCAGAAGCGCTCTACAGTGTTTTTATCATTTTCCATTATAGTTGAGTAGAACATGCAAACTCCGTAAAATCCACTTTTTTCTAAACTTCTTCACAAATCCCCAAAAAGTTCTGATGTATCCCAGAACCTTTCTCATTCTTTTTTGTTGGTCTTAGATATATGTATCCCCTAAATTTGAAAGCACTTAAGTTTTAAGTCATGTTAAGTTTTAACAATTTTAGTTTGGAATGAACGGTTTTTGCTTAACAACTGAACGCTATTGGTTTTTATGACAATTTAACTGATTTTCGAATACAACGAATTTATTTTACTTCTAAATAAACTTCAGAACATGGTAAATACATGGTTATAACATGGTTATATATTTGCGTTTATATAGGATATAACAAAAACAATGGATTTTTACAAACTTATAAAATAAAAATTTAGCTCAGAATGCTACAGGTGATCCAAAGTCTTGTTGAAACTCTTACAGGATATTTTGAAATCATGCCAACCACTATACTTGGCTATATTAGTCAACAAATTGAGTTATAAAAGTTTGGAAAACTAGTCAGCATAAAATCGTTTCACTTTCCGTGGGCTGAGCGTGAATACCAAACTAGTGAAGAATTAGAAAATTTGTTGCGCCCTTTTGGGTCACGATTAAAATACATACTTACTATGGTATCAACCGGCTCTAAAATATAAACTGAAATTGTATACGTTGCATATAGAATTGAAATACTACAAGGCAATACCATAAAATTAATTTTTATTAATCAACATGAAATATCAGAAAATAAAGTAAAACCTCATTTTTATGAGTTTTTATTTCATGTCGTATTTTTAACGTAGGAGTTTTGCTGTTTAGAAAAGCAAGGCTGTGCCGGAAAATGTACCATCAAAATTTTGTCAAAAATGTTATTTAGGACTCCTTTTCCATAGTTTTTCATATTTTTCTAAAATTAAAAATACCAAGTTGGCATCTTTTGATGTTACAATATCTACATATAATTGGGAAACTCGTTGTGGGACGTCAGGTAGTACTTTGATTTTGACTACCATTATTGTTATTAATTTCTTTGACCAGATTATTGGCTTATTTATAAGCTTATTCTAGCTACTAGACATGATGCAATCAATATAATAGTGGCTAGCCCAAAATTCCACATAAGAATTGTTTACGAACTTTATTAGAATATAAACTTTACACTAGGGTCACATTTTATAATTTAATTTTAGGTTACCAAAATCTATCATCAACAATTCTAGAAGATGAGTCGTCTTATTGTTATAGTCGTAAAACAGGCGTGACGGGTGTGACACGTTACTGCGGAATAACCCACAACTACGAGTTTGGCATGTCTGAAAAATTACAATAAAAATTTGTTTAACTGTGTACCTTAATCCATGGAGATATTTATTTTAGGGATAAAAATTGCTTACATTTTCAGGATTAACTGCAGCGCTATTACTAAATATATCGAAAGTACTGTTTGATTATTTTAAAATACACAAAACAGAGATAATTGGAGATCATGCAAATAGACTGCAGACAGCTTTTATCTGATTTTAATATCTTCGTAGGTCTTCGTAACTAGCATTTGTCTTGGTTTTTAAAATTAGAAACTTGTACTGCGGAGAATTATTGAAATAAAACGTGAACCTGCGGGTGTTACGAAGTTTGAAAGTTATTTTATACACGGGTGTAACGATTCAAGACATCAGAACTTCAGTACTTAGGTAATTGGATAGATGTTTATACAATTCTGGATAAAAATTATCAGTAAAGATATTCGAAAAAAAATCTGAATATTATTTTATTTTTGTCGAATAATTTTGTTATTTAAGGGGAATTTGAAATTTTGAAAATTGATAGCGACTTATTCGCAACGAGTAAACCATTAGTGTTCTATTTTATAAAAAGAATAAATTAAAATCGAATAGTAAAGGCAAAGGTGTTACACTCTTAAGTGAAACAGTAGAAGACAATAAATAATAAATTAGTATACAAATTAAAATAAAAAGTTAACCCGGTTCAATTCGATAATCCCACGAAGAACTCGTTTGGAAACAGAATAATCTGGCAATAATGGTGAAAACAAAATCAATTTTTTTACTTTTTTATATAAATTATTTCCAAACATGTTCATTACTGAGCAATATTTATCAACTTCAGTGAGTTCCGTTTCTACAGAGAAATTATCTTTAACATACATGCAGAAAAATTGCTTTTTACAAAAAAAGAAAAAGGTTATCAGCTGTGTTAAGTATTGAGGGTGCACATGTAAATTTGATAAGATGATATGTCTTTTTGTTAACATGTTATGGTTAACAGATATAAGTAAGAACATTTCAAAGATTTTTAAAAAACAATCGTATTTGGCCATTTCTATCTACGTAGTGACAACACATTATATTCTTTATCTGTGCAAAACACGGCAGTATAGAAAACTATTATTTTATTGATCTATTATTTTGTAGTCAATTATACATTTTCTTAATTTATTAATTACTAATAATATTAACTTGTTACAATTAATGAAAAATATTATATTTCAATATAAAAATTGATGTATTTTATTATTACCAGCATGCGATGTAAGGAACACATCCAGCTTTAACTTTTAAAATTTCTCTGATAGTTTGCCATCTTTATTTGACTGTGCAATCGCCTTTTCAACTGAAAGAATTGCCCCAACTATTCTATTTTTCCTGGTCCATTTACGTCATTTTTAAATTTGGAAAAGTTTCTATTGCTCTTAGCCACGGCGCCACTTGTCTTTTTCCCTGAAGCGAATTTTTATCAGCCGTTATGAAACACATGGTGTGTAAAGAACTGCGCCCACATACGTCGTGTAAATTTGTATCCGCGGTTATGAAAAATCCTTAGTGGGCGCCTAGGCTTAGCAACTAAAACAGGCAAAGTAAGTACATGTCTGAATTTGGGAAAATCATTATTGTTTAATCATCATCGTTGATTTTTAATATAAATACATTTCTCGCCTATTTTTAAGATGTCTTGGACTGGGGGTTTTAATGCCGATTTTGTATTTCAACTCTGTTTATTGGTCAGACTAGCATTGAAAAATCTAGGGTTTACCGCCCTTTTATTACTGCGCCTGTGAGCCCCGCACACGCCTCCTGCCGGCCCTGGTCGTGGAGGTAATCAAAAAGTTCCCCACTTTTATATGGTATGTTGTTATAATGGTGAAATAATCGATAAATGCCATTATCTAGAATATTGAAAAGACACTGCTTTTGTATAACCGAATCACTATAAAAGGAAATGTAAGATTTTTGTAAGGTAGCCAACAAACAACATAAGTAATACTGTAATAGTGAAGGTAATGTAATGTATGGACAATGGATGCCCCAATAACTATCAATATAGAAAAACAGCGTTCTGACCAGGGCCGCCGAGTGAGGGGACACCTGTGATTGTTGTCACGGGCATTGAAAATGGCACGGCAGCAAAAATGGCACAACCGGTTGAGACACCGCAACGTCAGGAAGTGACAATGTTGGCGTGAACTGTGTATATTAAGTCCCATCTAATTTTGTCCCGTTTTTTGAAATTTATATTGCAATGTCCAGATTGAATGTCCAGATCCATGACACTAGAATAAATCAATAGATCAATTAGAATAAAATTTTATTATAATAACTTTATCAGCATAGGAAAGAGTCTTCATACTCTGAAATGAACGATGGTTTCACAGAAGCTACTGAAATATTTTCTTTTCGTTTCTTACTATACTTTTAATAAGATAAATAAAACTAGTTAATTTTAATATTTATAAAAACTGTTTTATTTTAATAGAAAAATTATAATGATAAGTTTAAGAGCGCACTAGTTTGTTCATTGTGTGACACCATAATTAATAATTCAATTAATATTTCCAGTGCAAATTTATTATTACAAGAAAAAAGTAGTTTTACTGTGATGGAGGTAGAGGTGTTTAAATGAAACTACACGAGCCCTTACTTAAATCGTCTATTCACAATACTCGGACCCGTCAGTGGTCACCTGCTGACTCTGTCCTATCGGTCCGGTTCTTGGCCTATATCCCCGGAAGCCTGTCGAAGTCATGTGCTGACACAGCAGCCATTCGACGTACATCCAGTAATATTCCACAATACACAATTTGCATAGTGGACATATATAACTAACCCATACTTATTATTATTACATTACACCTCCGGAGCTAATAAAAAAAATATTTGATCTTACAGATTAGATATTTTTATTATCTACTTAAATCTATTTTTTTTTTATTATTTTTTTTTTTATTTTATTCCATATTATACAAACTTATGTATCTACTTAAAATAAACATTTTACTTAAAATAAACGTTGTTAAAATTAAACATTCTTGAAATTAACACTCTTAAAATTAAACACTTGTTTTACCTATTCGTTAAATATCTTAATCCGATTCATGTGCACTTCTACAAGTTTATCATCCAAATCAAGTATTACGTTAGGTTCTTTAATTTCAATCACTTGATATGGTCCTTTGTATAACACTTCTAATTTATTACCTACTTCATTCTTAACTAAAACTTTGTCTCCTACCTTAATATCGATTTTTCTAATTTTTCTATCATATATTTGTTTTCTTGTCTCTTTAGATTTAAACAAATTATTCTGAGTATCAGCCCATGCTCGCTGAAGTCTGTATTTTAGCTCTACAGCGTAATCATCAAAATTATAAACAGGCTCCACACCATTTGCTAAACTTGATGGCAAATTCGCAATTTTTCCGAATACAAGTTCATATGGCGTATATTTTGTTTCAGTATGAACTGTGTTATTATATGAAAAAGTCCAAAATCGAACCCAGTGACTCCATGAGTCAGGATATTTTGATACTTGTGTTCTAAGATATGCAGTTAAATGTTTATGAGAGTTTTCTAAAGCACCTAATGTCTCATGGTGGTATGCTGTTGAATTTAAATTACTTATACCTGAAAATTTGCAAGTTTCTTTAAATGTTGACGCCATGAATTCTTTTCCTTGGTCTGTAACAACCATTTTTGGAATACCAAAGCAAAGTATAAAATTTTCAACGAATGCTCTTGCCACTGTAACTGCATCCTTATTTTGTATTGGGTATCCTTCTACAAACTTCGTTAAATCACATTGGATAGTCAGTATATATTTATTATTGTCATTATCGGTATTTATTGGACCTACTAAATCCAAAAATATTTTTTCAAAAGCTGCTGAAGCTGTAGTTGTTATCGTTAACGGTTGTCTATTTGGTAATGAAAATTTATTTCGTTGGCAATCATCACACCGCTTTACAAAATCTTCAACATCTTTTGTTAATCCTACCCAAAAATAGTATTTTTTAATATTATTGAACATTCTTTTAATGCCACAATGACCTCCCGTGTGTAAAATGTGAAAGTCATTCAGAATTAATTGTTTTGTTTCTTTCTCTGTTACTTTTTGTACTCCTCTTATTATAGAGAATCGTATGTCAGCTAGCTTATCTTTTTGCATTGGAATACTTTTTATAAATTGACTAGTCATATCATTTTTTACAATGCATAATTCGCGAATATTATTTTGTTTACATAATGTTATCAGATCCTTCAATGACGCAGCTAAGTTTGACACTGATGAGGAATTCTGTTTTATGTATATTTTGCGCATATTTATATCGTATATTATAAAATTACTTATATAGCAAAAACTATGTTTTTTACTTATGATATCATTGAATTCTTTGTTATTTATTGGCTGCAGCTCAGTCGAATTTTCGGGTTGTTTTAACAATTCAACAAATCCAGGGTGATCAATCCTGTCTTGTGTTGAGTTTGTTTTCTGCTGGATTTCCTTTGATTTTGAACGTGTAATAACGAATACGTTATTATTAAGGTCTTTTAATTCATCCACAGTTATCCTAGATAAAGCATCTGCTACTACATTGTCTTTACCTTTAACATATTCTACTTCAAAGTCATATTCTTCCAAAATAAGTCTAAATTTAGTAAGTCTACTGGAAGGATTCGTCATACCAAATAAATAAACTAAGGCCCTATGATCTGTAAAAATTTTGAATTTTCTGCCAAAAAGATAAGGCCTGTAATGCCTTACCGCAAAGACGATGGAAAGTAATTCTTTCTCGGTCGTATTATAGTTCTTTTCGGCCTTATTTAAGCTTCCACTCGCGTAAGCTATCAGTTGGTCGTTTGAATTTGATAAAACGGCGCCGATTGCAAAACCTGAGGCATCAGTCGTTAACCGAAATATGTTATCCTCTGAGAAATTTGGATATTGCAAAAGAGGCGATTGAACTAATGAATTTTTTAACCCCTGAAATGAGTTTTGACATTCTTCATCCCAAACAAAATTTACTCCTTTTCTTGTTAATTTATTTAATGGTGCTACAATGTTTGCAAATTTTTTTATAAATTTTCTATAATAATTTGCAAATGCGACAAATCTCTTCACTTCGTTGGCATCTTTAGGTATTGGATATTGTTTAACTACTTTTATTTTTTCTGGATCTGGCAGTACGCCTTCCGCTGTAATTGTATGCCCTAAATACAGAATTTCCTTTTTCAAAAATTCACATTTTGATGGATTTAGCTTTAAATTTACCTGTCTTAACCGATTTAGAACTTTTATTAAATTTTTATTATGTTCTGCTAAATTTTTTCCGAAAATTATTAAGTCGTCCAAATAAACAAAACATGATTCGAAATTTAGACCCGACATTGCAATTGTCATAATTCTTGAAAATGAACTAGGACTTATTTTTAATCCCATTGGTAAGCGTTTCATTTGGTACTGACCTTTTTCAGTTGAAAAAGCTGTTATTGGTCTACTAGATTCAGAAAGTTCAAGTTGATAAAACCCTTGCGATAAATCGAGATGCGAAAAATATATCGCTCCTGCAAGTGAATCAAGGATATCTGTTATATTGGGCAATGGAAATTTATCGTCCAAAATTTGTTTATTCACTAATCGATAATCAATGACAAGTCGCCATTTTTTATTTCCAAGACTATCGGCCTTTTTTGGAACAAGTAGTACCGGAGATGACCATTGAGATTTGGCCTCTTCGATAATATTGTCTTTTAACATGTTCTCGACCTGCTTATGAATTTCTGCCTTTTGTGAATGAGGTAACCTATATGGTTTAGTATATACTGATTTAGCATCTTTATTAAGATTTATATCTTGTTTTAATATGTTAGTAACTGTTAGCTTATCTCCTTCAAGATAAAATATATCTGCAAATTTCGCACAAATTTTCTCTGTAGAGTTTTTCTCTTCCATGTTTAAGTTTTCCATATTTATAAGATCCAATATTCTATCAACTCGATCAACCGAAATGTCATTTTCTTTAAATGTACAAATGTTAAAATTATTAAGATTATTTAGACAGGGTTGAAAATTCCTAATTTTTATTTCCTTTTCTGTTGTGTTTAATATTTTTAATGGTATATTTCTATTTGAAGGTTTTGCAATACTTCCTGCAATATAAACTCCTTCGCATAATTTTTCTGACAAAACAACACAATCATTCTCACTATCACACTTAAAATATTGTATTATTTCGCATCGTGGTGGAACTGTAACAATCTCATCATAAGAAGATTCTAATGGTAATGTTATAATTTCATTATTGACTGAAAATATAAAAGAAAGTGTTTCGTAATTTATTGAAGCGTAATATTTAACTAAGAAATCTGCTCCAATTATACCATGAAAATCATCTGCAAACTTATCGATTATTACAAAGTTATGAGAGAGACAAATATTGTTTACTTTTAGATTTAAAATTGATGATCCTAAAGAATAAGTGCTGCCACTAATCCCACTTATTTTCACAGTATCGTTTTTATCTATGACACAACGACTATTTAAATTATCTGAAAAAATAATGCTTATCGAAGCACCTGTATCTATCAAAAATTTCAATTCTTTTGTTTCATATCTCATTTTTACTATATTCATACCATTAATATTAAGACACACTGCATCTGCATTATTCACGAAAAAACCGCCTGGTGTTAGGTTGCTCTTGGCCTTGCTGAGCATCGACCTTTTTGTGATCATCCGTACTTACTGTATACACTCTCTGTTGGTTATTCCTATTGTAATATGATCTACCACGGAAGCCAAACCGACTCCTATTACTACGGAATCCCCGTGTGGTATTTCCGTACTGTCCCCGACTCGTACCTCGCTGAGACATATTCTGGTCATTATGATTATGAAAATTATTACCTTGCGAAATATTTCTAAATCCCCTATTGAAAGAATTATTTGAATGGAAATTCCGACTTTGACCTCTGAATTTTTGTTGGAAGTGAAAAACGTTCGGATTTTTGACTTTTGTAATTTCCTCATCTTTTGCACCCGTAATAGCTTCTTTTAACGTACCGTAGTTTCTAGCCTTTACAATAGTTCGCAACTCACCATGCCTTAAACCATTAGCAAAAGCTACAATTGCCGTTCTCTCATTTACCGCTCTCAGAATATCTTTCGCATTACTATTACCTTCAGTTTGCGCAATAGTTAAATTTACCATTAGTTCTTCAATTTCCTTACCAAAATGTTCAACAGATTTTTCGTTCTGTTGCGCATTATGCAATTCAATAGACAATGATGTTGCTGACTTTTTAGTTAATAGATGCAATTTCATTGCATCCACCATACCATCTACTGACGCGTAAGTCGAATTCAATCTTAGTTTCGCATTTGGAGAGAGCCTTGTTTTCAACACATAATTAATTAATAATGAATGAGACGTTTCAGGTAGCATACTGGCATATAGCTCAATCGAGTCAATTAATTGACATGTCAGTTTCCTTACTAGTCATAACGGGGAGCAGTGAAGCTGCTGTCTTAAGATCAAATTTCTCAGACATATTTTCTAATTTTATATTTTCTACACTATTAGAGTATCTTTCTCTTAAAACCAACCTACACTGATCTATTATACTTCTAATGTTACTAATTATTCCATAAAAAATTTCGCTTTTACTTTCGGGTTTTCCTACTTGTTCTAAAAATTTCTCCTCGAACTTATCTAGTTTTTTAGTTTTCCTATCAATTATATCTAAATTTGATCTTCTACTGTAATTGTCCTTTAAAAGATTACTTTTGGTAGTTTCAATGTCCTCTAAAAATTCTTCAAATTTTTCCATCCGCACATTTTTTTTTTTAACTTTACACAGTACTTACGTGCGCACTAAACACTGCTTTCGTTCAACCGACACTCGCGGCTTTTTGCTAGCTCCTTTCGGATCTCCGCACTCACCATCTTCTTCCCTTTACTGCAACAGTACCATGCCACGCCCAGTACCAATAATCCAGCTGCAAACACCCCTGCAACTTCAGCCAACTCGTACTTGCTGCTACCGGCGGCTGTTGTACCTCCACTGTTACCAGCCTGACTTATGATAGTCTCCTCTTTTGAGTATCTGGGACCCATTGATGACACTTTTTGCTCTCGGTAGTCCGGAATATTTGTGACTGCTGGGTCGTCTGCTTGATCTACGATTAGTTGTTCCACGGTAGGACTGGCAGGATCGCCATGTGATGGAGGTAGAGGTGTTTAAATGAAACTACACGAGCCCTTACTTAAATCGTCTATTCACAATACTCGGACCCGTCAGTAGTCACCTGCTGACTCTGTCCTATCGGTCCGGTTCTTGGCCTATATCCCCGGAAGCCTGTCGAAGTCATGTGCTGACACAGCAGCCATTCGACGTACATCCAGTAATATTCCACAATACACAATTTGCATAGTGGACATATACCTATAACTAACCCATACTTATTATTATTACATTACATTACAGATAAACTGTTTTACAATACATGTTATGCAATATTAAGAGCAAATTGTAGAATTTCAGTTGGGGAATTGTCATTGGGAAATGTAAAAATAACGACAAATCGTTTACAAATGATTTTAAATGTTATTAAAATGTGAATTGAGTTTTTAATTTAATCAAATTTGATTTTGATTGATTTTAAGTTTTAATCGATACTTAATCATCCAGTTTCAATTTTCGTAAACAATCGACCTACTCCACACTTTAAAAAAAAACAGAAAATCCTTTCCGCTATTTCTATCTGTGACATATATTTTAATACCTACCACCGTTTCGATTATTAGTTTTCAGTAACCTTCGTAAAGTTTGGAAAAAAATACATTAATGTCACAATTGCCACTAATATAAAATAAAATTAAGTTTTTTACGATAATTTTGAAGTAGAAATTCCATTTTTAGTCACTAGGCAAAATCATATGTTTTAATATGTATATTTTCGTAGAATACGAATATATTTGTTAATCAATAATTGAAGCTGTATTTTTCACTTTTTGATATCCTCTATAAAACGCATTGTTTGATAAAATTCGTGATAGAATTCTCTAAGCAGGCTAAAATACAGCCCGCAAAGTATGAGCACAAAAAGCGTAGTGGTATTTTTTAATTCATGGCTTTGAAGTTCACCTGCTTACATAATTCTGTCACATAGAATTAATTATCGCAAGGGTCTCGAGATTCTTGGCATAATAGATTAGTTTAATATAGTTTAAAAAAAAATCATTAAATAGATTTTATGAAAGCTTAAACTTTGAACTTTATAGAGCAAATGCATAGAACAACTCTGTTTGGTGGTATTTCACTACTGTAAAACGCGACAATAAAATTGGCTTGCGCTCAGTTGAAGAAAGCTTCTCTTCGCTAAGTTCTAAGGGTTATTTTTGCTTCATAGCGTTAAAGTTAAAGTTAAGTCCTGTCGTAACTTTTGTGACACAGTCAGCGCTGACCTGTTTAATTATCTTAGTATCTATACAAAAGAGCTTTGTCGGCTGGCATTGCATAGTCTACGTCGTAATAACGTTAAGTTCTGCTTTAAATTGCTATGTAAATTTGATTTAAATATGCAACATTTTGAGCCCGCTTACGGCCGTCCATGTAGTTTAACGTTTCTGCGATCCCGTGACATTTACAAATAGGTCTCAAAAATTTAATAATATCGCGGAGAAAGCATTGAAACAGGATCTAGGTAATACGATCACTTTTCATTCTTAGCTCACGTTTTTATTTATTTTCCAATGAAAGAAGGGATGGTATCTTGTTACCTTTACATTTAAGGGTTGAAACTGGAGGCGATCCATACAGCGCCTTTGGTGGTTGTTTTTCGGGACAAGCTCCCTTAATTCCTGAAGATTTATTATTACGGTGTGACTCATTTCGCCGCTCCTCTGGAGCGTGATCGAGAAGAAATGATCTATTACCTTTGTGTGACGGAAAAGATGTTACCAAAATTTATGAGGGGGGACTTTATTAAAAGGAAAATAATTGATGAGTAAAAGAGATTATGATTTTAGGTATATTTCAGAGGGTGCGATAAAATATTGGTTCATGCCAAAAAGGAAATGAAGATGGTAAATATAATTTTGAACGTAGGTAAAAAGACTCAATTCATTTTTGTTTCCACTGAACTTCCGGTACAACAGGAAACATTTTTATTGAACTGAAATACCTATCTATACCGTAGTTTTCAATGTTCTGTATTAATGAATATTAGGTTTGCTACTTTTACAATAAGTAAAAGAGTGCAGTAACATTTCACAAATTTTTAAATGTTTTGTTGATTTATAAGTTTTAAAAGACGACAAACTTAAACATGGACGCATTGAACCTTGCGGGGCCGACCACAAAAAGTTGTAAAATAATAGCAAGTATAAAAGATTTAAAAAAATGCTTGTCTGTACAATGCAATTTAAAAAAATGCATACGATGGTTATATTTTATATTAATTATGCTTTAAATTAAGAGGCGGGTTTAGACAACAATCGTCATATTGTATGGTCTTTTAGAAGAAAATTTAAATTCTGTAGTTAGTTGGAAAGTGTAAATCTGGATATTGATTTTATGAATGGATATTATATAGGCGTTTTCGATGGTTTTCTTTGCGATTCATGTTTTGATTCTGTTTGGACGTTCGCGTACAGCACTTAAGTACAGAATTTAGGAAGTTATTTTCGTTCCATTCGTTTTGTGAATGATTCTTTGGAAAAAGAATTCAGAAAAATACTTTTGCTAAAATTCAAGCGAAAAAATATAACATTCTATTTGCAAAAAAACAAAGTTTATTGCTATGGCTATAAAACTATACTGAGTCACACACAAAGAAAAATTCCCTAAACTTTTTCTTGTATAAAACAACAACTTAAAAAGTTTTTAATTTATTCCTTGCCTTATTTGTATCATGTAGTCTTCCTTCTTGACGTAATAATTTGTTGTATTGTTTCTTGCAAGTCAGAGGTAATACATTTTAATACATTTTATTTTTATTTATATTGTACGTATACAAAAACCATTAAAGCTGCAATGTTCTGTGGTCTATAGTTTTTCCTATTAACGATGGGCAAAAAATAGTTTTTCGACCACGTAAAGGATGCTACATCAAAGGTTAATTAAGTAGGCTCCCAAACTTGTTAGCCCAGGGCCCCAAAAGTTAACGGTCCGCCCATGGCTGCAAAGATCGGTGCAATTTATTTTTTTTTTTTTGTTATTAAATCCCTGTCAGTTAAAATAATCCCAGCATTTATGCAGTCTGCTCATTTCTGCGATCTGTCAACTTCAACGCGGGCCACAGGACACTACTTTTACATAACAAAATATTACATTAATTATAGGCTTTTCTAAAATTAAAAATTATTTGACAGTATAAATTCAGCATTTTCTCTGATGTTGCTCGACAAAAATCTTTTATTTATACCTCAATTCTTTTACCAGATAAAATACCTAGAGATCAAACTATCGTAAATTTGACATAAAAGTTTAAACCCAAAAAACACTCATACGCCGATTTTGTACGAAAGGCTGGTTGTTATGTAATCCCTTGACGAGCGGTACATATACCAACAATATTCCGGAAGGGAATGCATCGAACCATAGATTTCTACTCCCTCGAGGTCCTATTTTCCCGATACTTCCGACAGTTTTATGGATACAACTGTCGTTAGTGTCCGAGTTTTCTGCATATAATGGCATTCCTTTTTTTCCCTATTCGTTCTTTCGATTTTGTTATACAATTCATAAAGCAATATCCTACGGTTGTATTGCCATTGTTTGGTACGTACTAAAGTTTATTTATAGCTTTAAATTAACTGCTTTTTTTGATTATGTGGGGCTCTGGAGTACTACTGATCCTCGCTCGATAAGAGAAAATATCCTTCGTCCTGTCTAATCCAGTTTCTCTTTTATCTTTGATCTGGCCTCTAAGAAATCTCATTTAAAGTAGAGGCGAAGAAAGGATGACGGTTGAAATGGGCCATTTCGCAAGCCCCACAATTGATTGTTCGACATTTTAGATCAGGATAATGGTGTGCACTTTTTCTCAGGAGGTATATCGGGATTAACTACTTTGCAAATTAAATTTAAAATAAAGACGTCTCTCGTTACTACTCGGGAAAACATTTGTATTGAATTATTACAGATGACTAAATATTCTGATAGTAAGCCCTTCCTTTTCAAATCAAACCCCTCGTTATTAAAAGTCCATAAAATAATGCACCATTTTCAAACTAAACACAATTCACATGTAATGCTAATAGCAGTAACAGGCTAACAAACAACATTAAATTTATCTTCAATGTTTACAAATGTAGATAATCCTTGCCACAGTACGTGTCGATAGTTGTTGCCCGATAAAATTCATAGCCATAAATAGCAATACCTCTGTTCAAAATACTGTGGAATAAAACAAGTATCAACCAAACCATATTTAGGTTTAAATGCACTATTAAGAGTGCTTTAGATATCATAAGCAATACTCATAAACAAAATAATAGTATATTATTTAACGAGCACATAACTAAGAAGATAAATCGCGGGCATGAAGTTTATACGCGAGCGGTAGGCGAGCGTGTAAACATGCGAGCGCTTTGTATCCGTTGTGCGCGAGTCGAATACGACGTTTTATCTACTACTCATAAATTCCATTTTATTTCAAATATTTTAAATGTATTTGTTAAAGATGGCGCGGCGAACTGTCACATAGCTATCAGCCAGGTAGGTTTTGACAGACTTTGACACTAGCGTTGTATAATGATGACAGTTCGTTGAAATAATGAAGTCATTATTTCCTTTTCAAATCAAACCCCTCGTTATTAAAAGTCCATAAAATAATGCACCATTTTCAAACTAAACACAATTCACATGTAATGCTAATAGCAGTAACAGGCTAACAAACAACATTAAATTTATCTTCAATGTTTACAAATGTAGATAATCCTTGCCACAGTACGTGTCGATAGTTGTTGCCCGATAAAATGCATAGCCATAAATAGCAATACCTCTGTTCAAAATACTGTGGAATAAAACAAGTATCAACCAAACCATATTTAGGTTTAAATGCACTATTAAGAGTGCTTTAGATATCATAAGCAATACTCATAAACAAAATAATAGTATATTATTTAACGAGCACATAACTAAGAAGATAAATCGCGGGCGTTTTATCTACTACTCATAAATTCCATTTTATTTCAAATATTTTAAATGTATTTGTTAAAGATAGCGAGGCGAACTGTCACATAGCTATCAGCCAGGTAGGTTTTGACAGACTTTGACACTAGCGTTGTATAATGATGACAGTTCGTTGAAATAATGAAGTCATTATTTGAACGAACTGTCATTATTATACAACGGTAGTGTCATTATAATCATTGGCGTGTATCATATTGTCGTAGATAAATAAATTTACTTTATGTGATACTTTTGCCAGATTTCTGATACTTTACTTACTTATGGTAAACAAGCAAACTCCTTTGACTTTTGCGGCTCCTATGCAACTTGCGGTTCTCTTTGTGTGACCCCGTATGTCAGACTTGGTGTGTCCATTCTGACGTTGGGCCCACTCCCAGTGTTTCCGTTAGTCTATATAACCTATCGGCTCTGTCGACGAGTGTGTTACTGTTAATAACACTCCTCCTCTGTTGGGGACGGTGGTGTGATTTGGTGTACTAGTACCGATCGGTATGTGTCTTCTTACTGTAGACTTTTATGTCCAAGCTTACCTGTTGACGCTCTGTATACCAGCACATTCAAGAATGGCGCTACTTGTCCTCTTTTATATTCATCGGGAATCTGATTGAAGCACTAACATGATTCATGTGATTCAAGAACTCCGTAAGTTTGTCTGTACTACGTTGCCAGACCACAAAGATGCCTTTTACCACCCCACCCCCTCGATAATATTACAATGTTATCAATCTAAGGGCATCACTGTAATGTAGCAGTATTCATCATGGTTTAATTAAATAGATATGGCGAAAGAGAAGCCAGACGGAGGAAAATAATTGAAAAATTACAGCTGCCACTAAGCCTGTGCCGTAATGCACCAGCAAAACAAGGCCCTGGTTCGACTGGAGGTTAAACTGTAACTTTTAAATTATTTTTATCTTCATCTCATTCTGTTTCGCTGTGACAATAATTAGATAGACATCTAATTATTGTCATTTTCTCGCGAGTTTGCTTCGTTAATTAATTCGTAATCTCTGGAATAAGTTTGCCATCAATTATTGTGCCGGAGTACCACAAGGAAGTGTATTCGGACCACTTTTGTACCTTCTGTATACTTATGATATTCCTGTTCCGGGAGAAAGCACAGTGGTAACATTTGCAGACGACACGCCTATTTTGGCAATTAGTGACAGTGTCCAAGAAACTACTGAAAAATTACAGATAGCTGCAAACAAAATCAACCTTTGGACAAAGAAATGGCGCATCAAACTAAATGAAGGAAAATCCACGCATGTAAACTACACCAATAAGAGAGTTAACTATATTCCAGTAACCATTAATGGGAACGATATTCCATACGGGAATACAGCGAAATACTTTGGCATGACATTAGACGCCAAGTTTAGACGGAAAGTACATGTCAAGAAAAGCGGAACGAACTCGACCTAAAATTCCGCAAAATGTATTGGCTGATGGGATGGAGGTCAGCCCTGTCAGTGCAAAATAAGCTCCTACTATACAAGCAATTATTAAAGCCAGTATGGGTGTAATGGGTGTATAGAATACAGTTATGGGGATGCACTAAGCAATCCAATATCAACCGCATTCAGAGGTTCCATGGTGCACCATGGTACATTAAAAACACCAATCTTCATCGGGACCATCGCATGGAGATGGTAACTAGTGAAATATCAAAATGTGCTAAGAAGCACGAGGATCGTCTACTCCACCACGACAACATTGAAGCCATCCAGCTGCTAGACAACAGTGCGCTAGTGCGTCGGCTGAAAAGAACTAAACCATTCGAACTAGTGCGAGAGTGATTAAAAGAAGAGCACCCGTAGTGTATTCACAGTGATAGTATAAGTGAAAACAGCCGCCGTCTACTTGAGTGGTAAAAGCTGTCAGACTAAAGCAACTTGGACCAATGGGCAAAATTGTAGAAATACTCATTATTTTATCAGTTTGGGTTAAGTGAAAATAACTTGTTAGTCATTGACTAGGTGTTATGCCACAAACACTCTGTGTTTCAACAAAATAAATAAAAATATTGTGAGGGGAAGTTAGCACGCAGTGTAAGTTATATTATATTATATATGTATATTATGTGTATATTATGTATATTATATTATATTAGCCGGTTATCTGCTAAAATTAAGTCAGTGGCCGACGAAAAAAGTGCTTTAGAGAAGTTGGTAACATACTACCAACTGCATAACCACGATGACCTTGAAACGATATTTTTTAACCGTTCATTGATATGGCAAGTTTTCTTTGAGGTCAACTTAATCGGCAGCTGATCATTTAGAATACCGTTCAATATTTTTATGTCGCCGTTTCTCTTTGTATTGCACCACTCTGACTAAACTAACTAATATATCAACGATATAGTATGAAAACTTAGGAGAAAGATAGAATAATATAGCATTTCCTTATAACCCACAAGAAGAACTGATATCAGTTTGTTCATAGTAGGTATCTGTCAGACAATAATCCTCTGGTATTTCTATATACATCCACCAGCGAAAACACGCTTGGTGTACGCTGGCATTATTTGAGGAGGAAAATTTTCCAGTAAGCTGTCAGAAGACGACGGATATCCGTAACAGGAATACAAATGCGGATAACAAAGAGACCTACTATAACATATCCCAATTCGCTCACATATAAAGCTACGACGACGATGGGAATGCCATCTACAGCAAGAGTGCAGTGTGAGAATTTCTCAGAACGTTGCAACAGCGGGAAAATACCGGTAACGGAAAACGCATAGTTTTAGTCTTCTTTGTCGCGCCGTTTATTTATATAAAACGGCGACACGTTAGGATTTGTAGGAGCGTAAAATAGGGTATGTGGTGGGGAGAAAGTAGGTGTATTTACGATAAGGGTGGAAACGATCGTGCAGTAAAGAGAGGTTTATTATACTTTTAATGCAACCGTAAAGATCATAGCGGGGTTTTGACAGCTAGCTGTAAATCTTTAACGATGCTATGAGACCGGAAGTAATTAATTTGGAAGGTTGACTTATTCTTAGTTATTGTTTTGATTGAGTAAGTAAATTATAATACTGATTACATTTATGTATACTTTTTCGTGATAGGCAAATTTTTAATTAGTTCTTATAGATAATGAATTTATGGATGCACTTAAGAAAGCACACTGCAATGTATCCTAAGGCTAAAGTAGCGATATATAATAGTGAATTTTTGCAGATAACATCAATAAAAGGTACCTACTATAACCTAATGTACTAAACCAAAACGTGTATCCATTTTATAAGGGAATATTTGTTTTCAGGTTTTAATATCAGGTTTTTAAAGTCACAAAAGTCGGGTTTAAAATCCGACAAACCCTGTACACATACGCCGGAAGTTGTGAAATAGGGGTCTTGCACAAAGTCTAAAATTAAAAATGAATGCGCTCTATTAGTGCCAAATGTATACCAGAACCGTCCGCAAACTTTTTTATTTTAAGAAAAAAGATCGACTCGTAGGCAACTAATAATATCAAAATCGGTCTCGTCCCTTTAAATATGAACGCGCTGTGATTGGTGTGACGTAGCATGCTTGGTCGAAGGCCACGTGACATAAGCTAGTTACGCTGCGATTGTCATGACATCACTCTTTCTACAACACGTAAAAAAATTGACATAACGTTGGACGTACGTCTTCTCAGACGACTGTCACTTTTGACAACACGCAAAGATTCCATAACCCAACTATACTTATTAGTTAGCAGAACATGATCAGAATGCACACAACGTCCTCCAGATGCTATATATTCCACTCGATGCCGTTCTTGTGCCCGTAGGTTCTATTTTTTCGGCCTAATCTCCCTGAGCTTCTCACCAATTTTATGACGTCGCGGACTGTTTTGGCGCGGTTTAAACTTTGATGTTCAATAACAATTGAATGCAACAATGTTAAGCAGAAAAAATGTACACACGGGTTTCTTACCACCTATAGATTTTATTTGTTAAGTTAGGTAAAATCATGCAACTCTTGTTGTAAATTTGAAATTTCATAAACAAATAAGAAAAGCCTACCTTATATGATGTAAAAATTAGCTGTACGACTCTTTTTTGTGC
Organism: Melinopterus prodromus; assembly: GCA_964023965.1. Taxonomy (NCBI): domain Eukaryota; kingdom Metazoa; phylum Arthropoda; class Insecta; order Coleoptera; family Scarabaeidae; genus Melinopterus; species Melinopterus prodromus. The sequence goes on from OZ030391.1 coordinate 77,042,990, forward strand.
CCGTAGTACCGTTGATTGTTAACGGATGTAGATAGTTAGTTGGAGCCACGAGATTCAGAAGGCCGGAATTTAAGCAAGATTCATTCACAAATTATAGAGTTTTCGACTTATACACTTTTATGCACACACTTGCACTGAGTCCGAGCATAAATTTATAATAAATATATATGCCATGGCCCCAACTAACCCATGCCTAGCAATCTATATTCAGATGTATAACAATCATCGGTAATACCATCGCGATCATAAAAAACGGGGACACTCAAATTTGCACTAATTAAACCGGGTTTCGTGATGTCAAATTAGTACGTTTGTCATGTTACATTAATGTCATCATCTGGTCATCATGAATTTTGACGTAAGAAATAAAAATGACGCAATTTCAGAACGCAATAATTCAAATCCGACTCCATGATCGAATCAGCATTGGAAAATTGCTACTAAATTAGGTGTAAGCAAGAATACCGCGAAGAATGAAATTGTTTAAACCGGAAAAAGTGTGTAGGTTGCCAAATACTTTGAAACTTTAGATTTCATACGTCACAAATACAAATACTGTAAAAGTAAAAGTTAGCCAATTAAAATTAATGACAATATAAGTGCCCAATTTATCTTTGCGGTCCCGGTGTTTTATGTTCGCGATGGCACATGTTTGGTACTGTCAACTTTGATTACTTTTCCACAAGTTTTTGAATTAAGATCGTTATATCCTCTACGGTGGTAAGAACCACTGTTAGATTTTTGTTCTACCACAAACACTAGCGGAGTTGGAAACCGATTTTACCGGTTACTACATTTCAATGTATACATATAGTGTTTTCCAATTTTATTCTTCTACAGTACCAACACGATATCCCATCACATCTAGTTTCCGTTTAGCGAAGTGGAAACGTTTAAGATATTGTGTGCGGTACAATGTATGGACGCTTTCATTGTGCTCAGTGAGGTGGTCACCCAAATATTTGCCATGAGGGGTGATGTGCCGCTCATATCGACTGTAAACACTCTCCTAAAAAGGTTCTTCAGAAAATATTTTACAGTAGAAGGAACTGGAGGGAATTCAGCCGCCGTTGTACGTGCTCTTAACACATGTATTACGAAGTACTGGCCCTATTTGAAGAAATTATCGATAATTTACGTTTGTCAAATAGGACAATAAGAAAAATAACTTGTTTATAAACATTTGACACCTTTACTATGTAGTTGAATCAAATTAGACACAAGTATTTATGTTATCTTAGAACAAACAATTAGAAAAAAAATTGAGACGTCGGAAAGCCAAAATTCGGTGTACTAAGTCGAAAATGGCCGAAAATTTCTCACAATTATTGATTTATATACTATGTACTTTCATAATAACGTGGTGTCACTAACCCCATTTAGGTGAAACAACCTGGAAACCCGTCGTAAATATCATATCAGCAACTGGGGTTGATATTATTTGCAAATTGTCCAATTACTTTGGAAAATGAGCACCCAAAGGTCAAAACACCCTACTCTCGATCTCGTGGTCGACAACTGGTACGTCAATTAATTAATACTATACACACTATTCCCCTGGTACCCGTGTAGCGGATAGATGTTAATCCGATAACAGGATTGATTTGCGAAAGCTCGTCTCACGTCAAACATCAAGCTCGAAGCCCACAAACACTAGAAACCGCAATAGACCACAAGAGGTTTAATGATGTTGTTATCTAAAAGCATAAAACGGTAAACATCACCTTGCATATTTGGACGGCCGGCTTCCAGCCCCCAGGAAGTTACGTGTATAGAAAAATGCTAGTCACTCGAGCACCCTAAGAGATATCGCAATGAAGGTTTTGTTATCGTGAGCCATTATGCGACACAGTCAAACACTGTGTTTTATATTTTTACATTATTGACATTCGGTCTGAAGATGGGGATACCCCGACACTAGTCAAGAAGAAATAGAGTCTGCATTTAGTGCAGAGAAAACTTTTGTATCGATCATCCTAATAAAACGAAATACATAATTCGGCTGTACTGTCAGCGATTGGCAGTAAAAATTAGATAGATAAACGGAATAGCTGCGTATGTCATATAAGTTTTTATAGTAAAGGCAAGAATTTATAATACTAAGAAATATGTTGGCATATTTGAGGAACAACGCCGTTAAAGGATTGAAAAGCTGCAGCACAATCGCAGAAACTATCTCAAAATTTCATTGCGTGAAATGTTTTAAAGATTTAATAACTGTATTCATCTTGTATACATTGGTGGTGCGTGAGACATGTCAAAATAATCGAGATGAAAACCCCTAAATATGAAAGTTAAAACATATCAATCAACAATTTTAAAATTTTTAATCTATCTTGAAAGGTACTGTGCTACTCTACTACACACTTATACACACCCTTCGGTTTCCTTAATTCCTTTATTAATCTACCGTAATATATAATACCACTTTATACTATAATATAACAATTTAACTTCTATAAATGTAAATACTAAGACACATCCGCACGGTATCGCTCCGTGATAACAACTACCGAACCTGTCGATTCATCCCGTTATCATGACTCAGGTATCGATGCGTTCGTCACTATTAAGCGGTTTCCACAGGTACCTCTCTTGCAAAAAATAGAATATTTCTCCTGCATGAAGGCTGCCACAAGTACTTATTACTAATTTTGTTATAGATGGCGCTAGTGTCGTGAAAACGAGGTCAACTTACTTTTTTATTGTAATGGGCAATAGTTTTGTATCATTTTGAACACTTTTCAAAATTTCTGTGCATAAAGTACTCATGTAACACCTTATTTGTCTAAAAGCATAATCAACAAATTATATCTTAACTGGTCAGAAATTTTCAAAATGGGTATTATATATGTTAGAAAAGAGTTGAAGTGATTCATGACCAAATTCTGGAATCGAAGGTGCTGTCAGTATCAAGACATGTATACAGCGTACTTTTATCAAATATTTTCCGTTAAAAAAAAACGATTTTCTTATTGGAACACATAAAACGTACTAGCATACTATTGTGTATAAATAGATCCTGTTGGTAAAAAAATCTACGGTATCTAATGACTTAACAGTTAATTAAACATTTTTTTATTGCTATTACAATATATTAGCTACGCTTATATTCGATTTTGAGCCCCGTGGGTAAATATGTATTGAACCATGTCAAATTTCACAATAATTTAGAATTTGAATTTAAGGGAACCAATTGAGAGCGTACTGCATATTTAAGAGTTTTAAAATAAGGGCCACCCTTACAAACTTAGATACGTGCCGTGTTTCGTAAAATATGTTATTTGTGAGACGTGAGCAATGACGAATTTTGACGCACGACATAACACACAGACAATTTCTTTTCCAAATGATTTCGACCGTAAAAGCCTACGTAGGTGCTTATATACAGTGAGCGCGTTTATCAAAAGATCAGATCAAAATTTAACGACAATTTGCAAAAATAGCAACCCAATTATATTCTTACTGATTTATGATAGATACTTTATAATTTTGCAATCAGATTTATCAGAAATGATATTTCCGTTCAAATTGTAAGTTAAAGTGAAATTTGAACTGTCGAGTGTAAGTGACGGTTTTAAGATTATTGGTGGCTAAGTCGTAGTCTTCTTGTGATCAACTAAAAACCACCGATATACTCATTTTTAAACAACTACACTTGACAGAATTGAGACAGGTATTTGTTTCATTATTAGCAAAGGTTCAAAGTTGACACTAACGTATATTTTTAATGCACAAACTTAAACTTGCATATGTAATAGCGCATTGAAATTAATAACTATATTTCCGATTTAACGTCACTTTAATAGCCTAATGACAGTGTACATATTGTTTGGTCTCACATAGAATAATGTTTTGAAAAAACGCACTTGAAAATTAGCTTATTTTCTGCTTTCTAGGTTACTGGTTTCAGCTGATAAAAATGTGTAAACATCTTACGCGATAGGAAAGTTTTGAGGTTGGATTCTCTTGAGGTTTTGGTGCACGGAATTATGTCCAATCAACGTTGCTCAGAACTATATTTTACAATTTTCAATTGTATTTATCTCAAAAATTTTACAATTGCTGTCACAGTGCTGTGGAGTCAAAGTCAGAGTTCAGAAAAATTTCAGAGGAGTCGGTGTCGGAGTCGGAGTCGGAGGAGGAAAACAATGTACCGACTTCGAGTCCAGGTTTGATTACTGTGTTAAAAATATGCGAGATGGACGTTGTGTCAGCAGACAGTAAACTAATAAAACTAGATATTCTATTAGGTATTTTACAAAGTACCTACAGATGTAAATAATCAAATTACAACACACACTTTCCAAACGTAAGTGAAGACGATTAACAAAAGTAATCAGACAGAAATTTGAAAAAGGAAATTTGAACTAGACAGTTAAAGCAGATTGAGAACTACGGCCGTAGTTCAATGTAGTATCATTAATTCAGAAGTTATACCTGTAGCCAGATATATGATTTTTTCAGCTTTTAAAAAATAATTAAAAATGATTTAAGGGCATCTTGGCAGGAGAATTTATTGGAGCTATTCTGTATCTCACAACAATTTTATAAACGTATTTTGTTTTTATTAGAATGAATTTTATTTCGTATTATGGGTGCTTTTGTTATTATTAGAGATAGAAAGTCGGTTAAATAGACAAAGTCCTGCCGATTTGTATGTTCTCTAATGAGAAAACAGTTTAATACTTAATGATTTCAGAGATATTTTGAAGAAATTGCATTTTATAAATAACTTTTTTATCGATAGGTCTGTTTGATATCTTATAGGCCGTTTTTATTTACATTTAGATCGTCAGCTTAAATATTTTTGACAACAAATTCGCTGGACACAATTAAAACTTCTATTCTTCCTATGCGTTCAGCATTTGTTTAAGAGTAATTTCATATGCACAAGCACACATATACAATCAGAATAATCAAATTGAAATTTAATTTATTAAATTTGTATATTTTTCCTGGTAGTGTTTTTGTTTTCATAGCAAATTTAATATTACACGCATGTATTATTCTGTGCCAAGTTTGTGATTATTTACATGTAAGATTTGTATTACACATAATTACGTGAAAATATTTGTGTATGCAATTCGGACCATGAAAAATATCTGGAGTCGGAGAACACTCAAGTTTCAATATTCTTTTTAACCGATTTTGTGAAATGTACTGTGTAGTTTTCCTCGCCGATTCACTCGGAATTTATTGGTGCTGCCCTCTGTATAAATACCGATTAACTTCTGATTTGACGTATTTCCACCGTTTACTCGATTATGGCCACAAAATTTCATTATTGCATTATTCTACAGGTATCGCACAGCCCATGATGTGCATCGGGATTTATGTAACTGTAAAAAATACGGCGTCGGTAAAAATTTTGATTTTAAAAAATGTTTTATGGTATTATGGAACTACCAATTTTTATTATCGTAAGTAACTACCATAATATGACAATACGGTCATAATATGTACTTGGCATATCTAAGTTATATTGTGGGCATATAATTACCATTGCTCAGTATGGTATAGTTACCATGAGAAGCTAATGTCCCTACATTCCAGCTAGCTAGATGTAGCGACGTTTTTGAGTATAATAAAACTCTTTTAACCGAAATAACCAAAGTGACGGAACATCAGGAAGATACCAGCAGATCATCAGGATTAAGGAGAAATTGAGAAAGTAACTAATAATTTCAATAATTCCTATCGAAGGCCAACTGATGAGTTGGCCAATACGTAATTTGTACATAATACTATACGGTGAAGACATTTTTGGTACCAGAAGGTAGCTTTGCAACATTCAACTTTTGTATTTCTTATAAGCGCCATATTGAATTTTGATATATTTATATAGAATTGCTCAAACTGCTTTACAAATATGTATAGCACGTTTATGAAAGATCTTATTGGATGGATCTCCCTCCCCGTTGGATTCTTTTCCTTGTGGTTTCCTTTAAACTAGAGTGTACCCAAAGAACAAAGATACAGTGCAGGAACATCTGGCAGTACTGGAAAGATCAATTACAGAAATACATAATTGAACCAGTAATGGTCAAATTTAGAAGTAATAATGTTCAAATGTGTCGTTTGCTTTAATGTTAGATATTCTGTTAATGATTTCTTGTCTCATCCGACATCGTATCTTCTATAGATCCCCATGTACCCCATGTTCCGTGAGAAACCTATATAGTAAATGCACTATAATATATTTTCAATGCCTTTGAGAACTTCCAAAGTCACAAAAATAACATAATAAACTAATGACATAATAAAATAATAGCCATAAAAACAATGGCCGAAAATTAGTTTAGTTAGTTTTGAATTGTTTGAAACATCTAAATAAAAAAAAAAACTAAAATTAAATTTCCATGGAAAGGGCCTTTGGGAATAGGCATGACAAAGCAGATTATACCGTTATTGTATTACGCCATATTTTCCGAGTTGCAAAAACAAAAGTGTAATGTATGGGAATTCATCGTAACGGATTCAGCTTAAACAAATTATTGCAGCTCGCAGCAGCGTTGTCTATGCCACAATGAATACAGATGAAAAATGGTTTGTTAGTGCCAATTTCAATGCTGTGGTAACCCATTTTGGTATTTTAAAATGGATCGTTAACTCTTTCTGTCGTCGCGATGAATATAAAAAATACGGAGATAATGTCATTTGTATCAACATTTCAGGTATTTGTGAATATGTGTGTCATGGTCTGAGTGATCATTCGGGCAAAATTGATATTACCCGGGAAAAATGAAAAATGCTCAAACAAACGGACAGGGTGATTAATATCAATGAAGATACTACATTTTTCGGATATTGGCCATAACGCCCTGTAATAATATACAGAGTCATTAAAATATTTTTCATTGTATATCATTAATTTATTTTTACATACTCTACTAACTTCTAACCTTAAACTTAACGTATCTTCGAAGTTAACAGAACTGTGGCTATCATGTTCATGTTCATGCTGAGGTTTCATGTTTGTGTTCATGTTCGTTAAAGTGAATATGCGTTTTGAATAGATTTTTAGTGTTGAATACGCATCAAAGATCAAAAGTTTCCTATCAGGTTTTCGGATAAACTGAGATAACTACAGCAAAAACGTTCAGTATAAATTCAAAAGAATTTCTCTCTCTTAGAAACTTTAATACCTACGCACTGAAAACAATCCCTTAATCTATGTAGGTACTTTTTGGCCACTGAAATTAATCAAATAACGCTATTAGCTTTGGAAAAAAATAAAACACTGTTTAAAAATTTCACTTTAACTGCTCTTTATAGTTTTACATGTTTTCAAAGACTTGGGTAGCGGAAAGCTTTACCCAGCACATAAATACATACGTGGTTACGCTTACGTGCTTTTCATACTAAAAGTATGTACTTATAGAATTTCTATGTTGAGAATACAAGATGCAGAACATTCCTTAAAAAATGAGAGCGAATAAGTCTGGACGCAGATACAATACGATGGGCACAATATTCGTAATGACCATTGTGATGACCATCGTAATGAACCGTATGTGAACATCAGTTTTGGACATTCTTTTCCGACGAAGAGTCTTCGTCTTCTCAGGACTGTCAGACGGTGAAGAGGAGTTAATGTCAAAATAAAAGTTGCATTATCATTTAATCAAATGATATAACAGAGGTATAACTTAAAAATGCACACTCATACGTAAACTATGTATGGAAATTTTTTGTAGACAATTAAAATATCTTGGACATTTTCTAATAACGCACATAGGTACTATTACATAGTATAATAGAAGGCAAGGTATTGTTAAAAACCCAAATCAGTCATCTTTGACCGTGAATAAGTCACAACGCAGACACCATATCGTTAGCCACTTTTTCAATAATATTTGTAATGCCCAAGGTGCCCACGGTGTATACAAAAAAACGGCTGTGTTTAAATTTGTTCCAAGTGAAACAATAATTTGACTGGATTACGGCCTTTTCACACGGGGCACGACGTCCGTGCACGGATTTCAAACGGCACGGCACGGTACTTGTAAAAGCTACCATTTAATCTCATACACTTCGAACCGTACACGGCGTCCATGCGCCTTCGACCGTCCATGGTTGTTGTGTGCTTACACACAGGCACGGATTTCAAACGGCACGGCCACGGATGCAGCTGGCTATACCTATACAGTTGTGCAGAGTTGAGCGGCGATTCAGTGCTATCCAGGGCGGTAAATGCGTAGTTTACCGGGTGAATTACTCAGTAAAATATTTACCAAAGGCAATTTACCGTCACATATATTACTGATGGTAATTTACTAATATTTATAATAATTTCAGATGCCTGAAAATGATTACCCACTAAAAATACTTTCTTTTTCTTTTTTTATAATTTATTTGTATTTTATTTCTTGTACCTGGTTTCACAAACAACAACAATTTTGTATCCGGACATTATTTTAATACCGTGACTTTATTTACTCTTTTTCATTATCAAATCCTCTTTCCACTCTTCAATTGATATGATTGATATGATATTTCCCAAATGATATTATCTGAAAAAGTATAGCTAATCTTTTTGTATTGAATGGACATTACGTGTTTTTTTTTTTGTTACCATTTGCATTTTCTTTTGTGTAAACAACCTTTATTATTATTATAATTATTATTATTATAATGATTAATATTATTTATTGGAACGCTCTGATACATCTCATTAAATATATTAATCCTAGATAATATAATATAGATACCACATATAAGTACTAAAATTTCACTAATAAATTTTGATAAGTAATGAAGAGCATCAGGGCAAATTTGTGCAAGTCAACCCAATTTAGAAAAACAAGGCCATTTATGCTTTGCAAATAAAAAAGAAAATTTTCTTTGCAAAGCAAAGGAAAACAGCAGAAGCCCCTTGCAGCCTTGTGCAGAGGTCATTAAAAACACATACGTTATCTATTAATAGACAACATAATATATTATATTAAAGGAAGGTAAATAAAAATATTAAGAAGCAGATTTAGCGTTCTTTTATGACTTTTACGGTTGTGCCCTACATTTCTATTGACGTGAGTATCTATCACTACCCAGTAATTTAAGCCTGCGTAATTGACCATTCTGAATTTTAAATTACCTGGTAATTTCAGCATGTGTAATTTGCCATTTTTAATTTTTAGTTACGGTGTAATTTAATATTTCAAATTAATAATTTTGGAAGAACCAGTCTGTACTATCGAATTCGGTCATAGGTCGACATCATTTAATTTCTATTGTATACACTTATATAGCAAGGACTTTCTAGAGTCCCTGCCGAACAAGCTACATTTAAATTATGTCGTCTGCGCACGTGAATGTACGCGATTAATAGTAGCGACCGAATCAGACCCTAGTACCTTCGCGTGGTGAGCAAGTACAAGCGTTCCGTATTTGCAATTCGCAGATTACAGATTCAGAAAATCTACGCGCATTGCCACTGAAAATATAGGTTGTTACCAGTCCTCGAATACAAACCGTGTGAAAACCGCACGGTGCGTGTGAACGCTACGATTTAACTCAATGCACTACCGAGCGGACCGGACGGTCGCCGTGCGAAATCGGTGAGGCACGGCGACCATACGGTGGACGGCGACGGCACGGTACGTGTGAAAGCTATGGTTTAATTTCATACACTTCGAACCGTACATGGACAAAAACGCACGGACGCTGTGCCCCGTGTGAAAAGGTCGGCACGGAATCCGTGCGTTCGTGGTGGACGGAGACGGCACGGTACGTGTGAAAGCTATCATTTAATCTCATACACTTCGAACCGTACAGGTATAAAAACGCACGGACGCCGTGTCCCGTGTGAAAAGGCCGTTAGGTTACCTGAAAGACTGTTCACAAATGTTCTCTCATTTTTGCAGTTTTTTGACGTACTATTGGTGAACATAAAAAACGGGGACAGCAAAGTGAAATTAGCACTTATATTCTGGTCAATTTTAGTTGTGTAAAATTTACTTTGAAAGAATTTGTTAAACCATGAAGTCTAAACTTTGACAGTATTTGTCAATCTACAAACAAACCGATTTCGACAAGTTTATTCTTCGCGGTATTCCTGCCTATACTGCCAATTCAGTAGCAATTTCCCGAATGCAGATTCCATCATGCAGTCAAGTTTGAATTATTGCCTCCTGAAATTCATTCAATTGCGGCATTTTTATCTCGTACGTGAAAATTCAAGATTACGTTAATGTGACATGCAAAATGTACTGACGTTTTTTATGCTCGCGTTAGTACTTGCAATTGACCTTTCTCTCTGTTGGTGTGTAGTAGAATATATAGTAGATTTGTATATAGTAGATTTGTCGTTGATTTGATATGACAAACATGACAGAAAATAGAGGAAATAGAGTACGAATACGGAATTAAATTGGTTGTTACCCGGCAGCATCGGCGACCGACGACATGAGCACAACTACATTTTAGAACTGGTCGCCCGCAGCATCCTTAATTCATAACAAGCGATCCTCTCGACGTAATTGGAGGATGTGATGCGAAAATTAGATCTGACAGTCGTAATAGATTTAGGGGTAGCTAGCGGATAAGAAGGTCAACAACTAAACAAGAGAAGCCGCAAAATTCAGTTTACCTACAAACTGTGGTAACGATAAAATGGTTAGAGATCTGTTTGCTCGCTTTTCATCAGTTGCCAAGCTTCGTTAAATTCAAACGTGAGACGGGGTGGTTTTGGAGGTAAAAGTGCTAGAAACTGTACCTTTTAACCGACGAAATAAATAAAATCAATACCGTTTTGTTTTTTCTTCTTCTTACTCCTGTGACACTTATTAGTAAATGCACGTGATACTAAAATGTCGCTGTTAATCTATTTTTTAGAAATTTGAATACTTTTTTATATTTTTTTGTTATTTTGATATGATAACTACTGTTTAATTAGAACTAACGCAAAGTTACTCATTTTCTTGCTGCAAAGTTGATATTTTACCCTGTAGATATTAATAGATCATACAGTAAGTAATTTAGGAGCTTGACTTACCTTTTACTCAGTTAATGTTATAATTTTGTTTATTATTTTCTATTACTTTATATCTTGCAGGATTATTATTAAAATTTATTGTTGGGTCATAAAGGAAAAATTTATTCTTAGTTTAAATATTTTTTTATAAATGTTAGTTATTTTTGATATGGTTAGAATTTTAAGTTAATTTGATGGACACCAATTAAACCACTCAAAGTTAGCAGATATTAATAGATCATACAATAACTAATTTAGGAGCATGACTTACCTTTTACTCAGTTAATATTAATAACTTTGGATATGTTTATAACAGTAGTTATCCATCTACAGCAAGCGATTATCTTGATGTTGCTGATATTTTAAATGAAAGACAACCGGACAGCCAAATTACACATTCAACCATTTAAAGGATAATCAGAAAAATCAAGTGGGCTGAGTCTGTTGAAAATCTCTTTAAGAAACCCCACAGAAAAAATATTGCCAAAACTAAGGAAGCAAGTTTACGAGTGTTGCAACAAGTAATCGAGCATAGAACAACTTCGGTTCGACAAATTGCTTATCACACCAAGTGCAGTAAATCAACAGCACATAATAACAGTACAAAATTTATATGGACACTAAAGGAAAGAGACTATGGTATCACCTATGACTTCGCAATGAGGGTGAAATGGAAGAGGACAGATTTTTAAATGTCTAAAGAGTAGATTACAAAGAACCTTTTAGTGACACTGACATTTACTAATATTTGTCACAATTCAAAGAAAAAACAAAAACAATCGTTTCTCAATCATATATTTAGAATCGTTCGGTATATGGCACCGAAATTTACATATTTCACGTTTCTGTTTTGGTTTCATACGAGCCGCCAACATTTAAAAGAATAAAATTTTCTGAGAAATAGATAATAATTTTTTTTCCATATGGTGCGGACTTTCCTGAACATACTGTATAATTATAAAGTTATTAATAACATTTCTAAAACTAAATCCAGATAAAAAGGGTTTTAACCGGTTTTGAGTGGACAACAATACAAGGTCGATGGCAAAAACAATGTACAAAATTCCAAATATTTTTGGAAAATTTTAATTCTCCGAATAATTTTAAATTTGATGCCAATTACTTATGTAGAACGAGTAGACGTAAGCAGCTTTTGCTTTATATAAAAAATAAAAATATATTATCTTACTATTTTCATTTTAAATTAACTTATTTTTTTTGTGTGTTTGTCATTTTCCTCATTTAAGACGTTAATTTCCTGCTTATTTAAGGTGCTAGGTCTTTAAAAAATAAATGCTTTTATATCCCTGCGCTAATTATCACATACCATACTAATTTTAAAAACCTAGCACTCTGTAGCAAAGCTAAATCACTTCTCAACATATTGGCTTTTTTGGTTTATTTCAACGTCAGACTGAATTTGTGTAGAACATATTTCAAGTAAACCTTTGTAATTTGAAATAGTCTTGCATGCAAATGGTACTTAATTGAGATTATGAGACTATTATTTTTAATACCGACAATAGTTTAATTTACAAATAATCACCGGACATTAACAGATAAGCCGATGGGCAGAGTGTTTAATGTTAATAATCAATACTTAACGTGACTTTTTGAAATAACAGCACGTAATCAGATGAATACGTAAAATTCGATCACCCTGCATTGCAAAATACAGTTTCTTCAGTGTTTCGGGTAGTACACACAAGGCAAAATATTACTAGAAACGCAGTTCTTGAGAACCTCAAGAGTGGCTCAAACTAATACCATAAACATCATTTTCACCCAGTATTATCAGTTATGTCATTTTTTGTCTAAACTTTTATATTAGGTATAGCATTAAACAGATGCACCATAAAATATTGGGCTGTTGGCTACCCTACTTACTTATGAATGCTTATAATATTACGAAAATGTCGCCAAAACTTTCTTTCAGGTGTCAAATTGTAGATAATTAAGTTGTGTAGCCGCATTCAGTAGTCTTAGAGATTCGTGGGGATAATTGAGATTGGACTCTTGACAATCATATCACTGACATTGTTTTAGTTATCTTAAATCCAACTACACATGGGCGCCGTTATATATGGGCGGGGGGGGGGGGGCGCTTGCAAGTTTACGACTTTGCGCTGAAGTCCGAAATACCAATGTTTGAGCATTCATTTAATCATACTTATTAGGTTTAATTACAGTAGAACGTCGATAATCCGAACCTCGGTAAGCCGCACATTCGCTAATCCGAAGACCCAAAAAGAAATAATAATAAAATAAATCACTGAGAAACCTAGGGAAAAGTCATTTTTGTCGGTTTGCTGTTTACAGAAAAATGTTGCTTTTGTTTTATATCTTGTATCCAATACTCGTATTTTCCACTATTTAGCTACAATATTTAATAATCCGAATCACCTTCGGTCCCAATTAGTTCGGATTATCGACGCTCTACTTGACTTCGCACCTTTTTGCCCTGCTCAGCTGTTTATCTCAAATATAGTAAGTGTTAAAAATAAGTATAAAATATAGATAAAGTATACTGAACTTTTGATATCGAACTCATGTCCACACACCTGACACCGTTTAGGTACTTCATAGAGCCTTAATATATTATAGAATATATAAATAATGTGTATGTAAAACTTTATTTGTTTAACGTCCCTAAAAAGAATTCAAGATAACCCAAATTGGCCAAAATTGGTATCAAAATTACAAAACGGTTCTGATTAACTCCTTTCAAAGACGATAAATAATAAAAAAAAGTCACCCAATTGTTATTTGGCTTTAAAAGTGCCGTCCTATGATACCTACATGGCACTATTTTTCCTATGCTGTTTGTAAAATTGGTTCAATCTTCCGATTCTCTCCAACGTTCAAAAAATACATTTCCGGACATGTGATTTTAAAAAATTTGTCTACTATGTTCATTCAGACCATTCATACAGCTTATATATATATATAAACAATTATTATTAACTAGTTGACTTAGTATTGTAGCCTTTTCAGTGTTTACGTATAATAGTAATGATAACAATTTTGAATTTCGTTGTCGATGATCGTTATCACAGAATTTTCAAACTTGTCAACTTTTCTTTATATTTAGTCATTGTTTTCCGTTTATGTGGCTACATTAAAATAATATTTTCACCTTTTATTGTTTACCAATTTGTTATTAAGAGTTTTTATCGGATGCTCTCATTTTTAATCGGAATCACCTATTTATACTGAATGATGGTTTTTAGTTGGATGGGTTTGAGATAAAGTATCGATCATTTGAAGAGATGAAACGCAGTTGTTATACATATCAACAATAAACTGCAAATAAAACAACTGATACAACAAATAATTTACATACTGATTCGTTTTTATTAGAAATCTGATAGGGTAGTTGCATGGGCGCCGTTACAAAATGTTCCAGGGGGGCAAGATTTTTTTAGTAATAAAAGGTGAATTAGTGTGAATATATATTATACTATTAATTATTTTGTATCATTTTCGTTGTTTTATTTGTTGTAAATGGCATTGATTGAGACATATTCGTATTTATTAGTTAGGATGCTAAAATTGAGACACAACAAACATTAAAATAATAAAAATATTCAAAAAATTAACCAATAGCCCATATTGTTCGTTAAATATAAATTGCATTCACCCTGAAAAATCTCCGTTACTTTTATGGTTGTGTCATATTTTACACATTATTTAGCCACGGTTGTGACCCCTGTTGGAGTACCATTGAACTTTTATCCTAGAATTTTATATTTGGCCGATTGCAACCAATGTTTTATTACTTGAATTTTTATTACTTTGTAATATACTGGAGTAAACATTGTTAATTTTTATAAGAATTTCCAGCTCGTGTTCATCGAGCATGGCCTAATGTATAATGCGCAACCGCCACCTTTCAAACCCAAAAATACAGGCACAAAATGAACACAATTGACAATTAAATTATATAATGGTGTCAATCGAGCATCCGATAAAAACTCTTAATAACAAATTGGTAAACAATAAAAGGTGAAAATATTATTTTAATGTAGCCACATAAACGGAAAACAATGACTAAATATAAAGAAAAGTTGACAAGTTTGAAAATTCTGTGATAACGATCATCGACAACGAAATTCAAAATTGTTATCATTACTATTATACGTAAACACTGAAAAGGCTACAATACTAAGTCAACTAGTTAATAATAATTGTTTATATATATATATATAAGCTGTATGAATGGTCTGAATGAACATAGTAGACAAATTTTTTAAAAACACATTTCCGGACATGTGTTTTTAAAAAATTTGTCATTCCATGAATAAATAGTCATGAAGATCGTTTCTATTACAATTATTTTCGTGTTCGTTCATTTGACCGATTTTTCGGCTTCAACAGTACACGATGTTGTATTATATAGAACTTTTTTGTATATATGCATAATCCGTCTACTGAATTCACACAATATTATTTTTATTACAATTCTATGCAATGCAATTTCCGTTCATAAATATGTTGATTACTTTCAAAACTCGCCAACTGGTGATGATAAAGTATACCGGAATATGCCAGCAAAAATGTTTTTCTAACCTGGAAACCTCCAAGGGACTACTTTTATAATGTACCCAGATTTGATTTAATATTTTTTGTGGCTATTAAATTGGTGAGACTTAAGCACCCAGAAAGATCGAAAGTCTTAAAAAAATGTATTATTCTATGGAAAGAACTTTTCTGTATAAATATGGTACAGTGGATAGCGAAAAACGAGATGTAAAATGAAAATTAGGTGCACTTTTTGTTTTAATTCTTTTAGCGGCTGTGTATTTCATGCTTCTTCCCATTCACATTCAGTTTTGGTTAATTTTTTACAGAGAATATTTTATATTTTTATTCCTCAATTGGTAGAACCATCTAGAAATATATCAGTGGTCGAAACACAAACAAAAACTTATAATTTCACATAATAACAATCAAAATAAAACTAGTAATAACTTACAGCAAGTCTATAAAGCGTCTACTTTACGAATCCATCTCGATGTCACTCAAAATTTACAACCAGAAAGTCCATTGCTCTGTTATGACGTACACGATAAGACGCACACTTTGAATTTTCGAAACCCTCTCTACTGTCCATCGACTGTTACACCAGCGCGGCAAGCGGTCGAATGGGAATCGCAAACTAGAGCCGTTCCAGAGCGCCAAGTTTCCGAGATCCGACCGAGAAGTGTGCGCATCGCCGTCAACTGTTAAGTTTTTTTTACAGCCTCCGAGTTCTTTTACAGTACTCCAATTACTGATAAATTTACGAGAATCGCAGGGAAAATGTGTACTTAAGTAAGTGATGATTTTCAATTGATTATGTATCACAGAGAGACAAACAGAAAATGGCGTTTAATTTGAAATATATGGTCTGGCGCCTTCGCCATTTTTCTTCTCCCGAAGTTTCTAGACTCTACTGGTTTGAAGCTGTGATGCTGCCGTCTTAAGATTTAGTCGTTAAGAACAAGTTCACACAAGAAAATACGTTTATATTTTAATTATTACGACTATTGAAAGCGCGTAATTACGTCACGACATAGTCCATTGAAGAATCAACTTTGGGTGAAAGAAATACAGAAAAGTTAAAAATCTAAATTTTAGTACATGTCGTAACTCTAATTTCCCAAAACATAAATATTATACAACGCTCATGAATGTTTATAATGTTTATAACTAACTTATTTTACATACAACAAAAGGAAAGATTTAACCTAGCATTAACTAATAGATTAAACTTAAATATTTAAATACTTTTTTATAGTATACCAATATTTTAAACATACATTCATGAAAACAAATACTTAATAAAGTCATCAACATACTGAACATGTTAATAATACCACCCCTTTCTTTTGATAATTTAATAAAAGAAATATAATTTGTGTATAAAAGTCACAGAGAAAATTACCGAAAAACTCAATTTTCAATTATTAAATATAATTTTTTATCATTCTGTCATTCTGTGAAAAATTGATTATGAACTTATTTGTTTTTTCAATTCCTTAAGAATTACCAAAAATGAAACATTGCATATCCAAAAAAAAACAATAAATATCCATTACAACAATAAAAGATAAATAATTTAAAGTAAAAATACTTTTTAAAAAATGAAAATTGTTTGCATTTAAATGAACAAAAAAAAATCCAACGAAACCCTTTACTATTTTGTTTCAGGAAAGTAAATGTCGCTCCAAGTAAAAAGTTCTATATGGACTTATTGGCTTTTTCAATTCCCTACGAAGTTTGAGGCGTTTAAAATACGATATTGTTAATAATTCATACGGCTGTAACGTTTTCATGAATTGAAAAAGTTCATATGACACTTTTTTACTTAGTATGACATTTACTATCTTGAAAATGGTTTTGCTGGAAAAAATTTGGATTCTTATATATATATATATACCGGGTGATTCAATTTCGAGCCTCACCATGGAGCCTATGTTTACATTTGGCAAAGTTTTGTATTTTTGTGGTAATCAATTATCTGAAAAGAATTTAAGGTATCATTTTTCATTTTGAAGATATCCACAAAGAACTGAAATGTTAAGATATCGTTTTTAATTTTGTATTCAAAACCAAATGTAGCTAGACATTTGAAACACAAACATTCTACAGGTACTTTTTAACAAGGACTGCAGTATCATTTTTTAATTTGAAATAACATCAAAGATGGCGGCGCAACCATGGCCAACTTTTGCTTTTCTTATGGGCGCCATGTTGAATTTTGGCATTTTCCGATAGTCGTGTTTTTTCTCATTTCCTCAATGTATAATATGTTACCATTCTTTATTAAAATAATGGTGTAATAATCAAAAAACCTTCAGGTACCCAACTGGAGCTCGGTTACAAACCGCCGGAGACGCTGCCAAGCAACGCCAACAAAATGCACTCGGATCAAGCGGCGCCCTCTGCGTTAGGTTTGCCATTTAACCAAATAAATCTTAATTGTGGATGTAAAATACCGTTCTCTTAGCAATGTCGCATCGTACAATTTTCCTAACATTGGACAGAAATTTAGCGGACCATGGATCGTTTAGTAAACGCAGCAATTCTTATAATCCTCATGGAAATGTTGAAACTGATCAAAGAGGTATTTTAGAAATGGTAAACGTTATATTACCATAATTTGCCATGCTTCAACTACTGGTTTTTAGATAAATGACGATCCTTGGATTTCTAAGCGGGAAGTAGCCCTTAATTTGGAATTGCCACGAACACGGGTTTGCAGACCATTACGAACAAAGGCATTGAAACCGTCCAAAGCCCACACAAGTTAAACTTTGTAATTGTACGAAATTATTTAAATCAACAATTTCCGCAGAATTGGTAATGGTGGAGTGGTGGATCCCTTGATTTAAGTCCTCGGGACTATTTTCTTTGGGGAACTGTGCTTGACGAAATTTATCACGATACTCGCAGAAATATCGACGATCTGCGGGATCGAATAACAAATGCGGTCAATGTCATTCCGGGAAGAACAGTTAGGAGAGCATAACAACATGTCGAAAAGCGGCCACGCTTTTATGCCTTCAAGAAAATAGCGACCAATTTGAACATTTACTTAAAAAATAATCTCTATGTTGTATAAACTTGCTTCTTTTACAATCTTAATGGTTTTAATCCAAAGCACTCTTGGTCAGTCCGGCGCCGGCGGGCGGTCTGTAACCAAGCTGCAGTTGGTTACTTGATAAGCATGATAAACAACAAAAAAAAAGAAGAACGTGGTTTTTATTTTAAATCTTTGTTTTAAAAAATACTGCCAACATGTTATACATTTCGAAAATGAGAAAAGACACGACTATCGGAAAATGTCAAAATTCAATTAAACACCTACCTATATCACGCTTTTCGCTATTGGTAAACGGTATTTTACATCCACAATCAACCACAATTAAGGTTTATTTGGTTAAATAGCAAACCTAATGCTGAGGGCGCCGCTTGATCAAGTGCATTTTGTTGGCGTTGCTTGGCAACGACTCGGGCGCGGCGGACTGTAACCAAGCTCTAGTTGGGTACCTGAAGGTTTTTTGATTATTACACCATTATTTTAAAAAAGAATGGTAACATGTTATACATTGCGGAAATGAGAAAAACACGACTATCGGAAAATGTTAAAATTCAACATGGCGCCCATAAGAAAAACAAAAGTTGGCCATGGTTGCGCCGCCATCTTTGATGTTGTTTCAAATTAAAAAATGATACTGCATTCCTTGTTAAAAAGTACCTGTGGCATGTTTTTGTTTCAAATGTAATAGCTACATTAGGTTTTGAATAAAAAATTAAAAACGATATCTTAGCAATTCAGGATTTTGCGGATATCTTCAAAATGAAAAATGATAGCTTAAATTTCTTTTCTAATTGCTAATTGATCAACAGAAAAATATGAAACTTTGCCAAATTTTAATATAGGCTCTATCTCCACTAATAAGCGAGATCCCCATGCTGAGGCTCGAAATTGAATCACCCGGTATATATAAAGTAAGTCAACAGCAAACCATGCAAGTTTAGTAATTCAACTACGGAGACAATCGCGAAAAAGGCAGTCAGAACTCTGCAATATTTTCTTTTTATTAAACGGGAACGAACTGTCTCTACATCAAAAGTCCTCAATAGAGTTATGTGGCAGCTCTGACATATTTATTGCCCTTTTTAATATGTTATTACTATTATTAATTATGAATTAATTGCATTTGGCCTCTTATAATTTTTTTATAAAAATCATAGAGCTAAGTTTTACATCATGTAATACAGGCTTTTTTATTTGTTAAGGTGGTAGTTCTTCCAACTTGACAGGTTATCTGATAATGTGGTTTCAGTGCTTCAGTATGACACTTTGTTGACACTTTGTTGATATGGAATTCCGCGTTTTACTTGAGCGTATAAAAATAATAATAATTTTAGTTACGATACATCGTGTTCTGAGAGATTTGTCGGAGATCAGCCATAAACGGCTCGTAGCATACCAGCAAATTGCGAGAGCGTTCAATAAGGGCTATAGCGGAAAAGTTGCACATAACAAGCTTATGGCTAGAGAGCGAATTCGAAGCATTTTGCTTATGCTGTTTTATTATAAATAGTTTGATCTAAACTATCATGCTTTATCTTTTACGGAGCTAATCAATGTTCAGTATATTTGTACGACTCATTCGGCGTACCATGCGCACGAAAAAATGTCGTGCACCATATATGCAACCAAATATACTGATTAATTTTGTTAGCTTTGTAAATGGGTCTCTTAAAACCTCCTATACACTATCATTCTGACAGTTAAACATGCCTCAACTGCCAAATTGACAAATAAAAGCAAGCCAGTATTACATTATGTAAAAATGAGCTGTATGACTTTTTCTGGCGCGCATAGTACATATACAGGGTCCTGCAACTAAGCTCCCGTTTTCTGTAGCTCACTTACTCATTAAGCTAAGAGTTTGAGATTTTGCAAGCTTACCCTGTACTTCAAGGTACAATTCAAGAAATTATTTTTTATTATACAGGGTGTTCTAAAAATGTGCAACGCCATGGTAATATATTTTTTTAAATTGCATGCTATACATTTTTCTACACATTTGGAAGCCTTTTATGGTTGCCTACATATCACCAAAATTTTATTGAAATCGGTTGAGTGACCGCAGCGGAAAAAAATAAAAACCAAAAAAAATTGATTTTGCATCGTAGGCTCTAAAAATCAATAAAAACCACAAAATGCAGCTCGTTAATAAAATTTTGCGACGTGCTTATTAAGTTAGATGTAACAGTCTCGTTAACCATGTGACATTGATCCAAATTATACAGGGTGACCAAAATCGAGTGTCAAACTTGTCAAACTTCAAAGCGCGCTATTGTTCTTATTTTAAATTGGAACCCATAATTTTTTTTAGGTGAAACGATGCGAAATTAAAGAATAAATATTATTTCTGAATACAACCCCATCACAATTCCCAATATTTTAAAAGTTATTCGCCAAAAACACATTTTTCAACGTTTCCAACGGCAATTTTAGGTAATAAATATCGTACGTGGCGTTGAAAAACAATTTATTACATAAAATATAACGCAGAGAGGTATTTTAGATTTTACTGTACTTAATTAAGTAGTTATTCAATTTCTAAATTTACTGAAAAATTTACCTATAGCCACATTTCCGTCCTTACCGCTATAGGTAAATTATGCAGTAAATTTAGCATTTGAATAACTACTTAATTAAGTACACTCAAATCTAAAATACGTCTATTATTT
This sequence comes from Melinopterus prodromus, assembly GCA_964023965.1. NCBI lineage: Eukaryota > Metazoa > Arthropoda > Insecta > Coleoptera > Scarabaeidae > Melinopterus > Melinopterus prodromus. The sequence continues at coordinate 77,064,219 of OZ030391.1, forward strand.
TTTATGAAATAAATTGTTTTTCAAAGCCACGTACGATATTTATTATCTAAAATTGCCGTTGGAAACGTTGAAAAATGAGTTTTTGGCGAATAAGTTTTAAAATATTGGGAATTGTTATGGGGTTGTGTTTAGAAACAATGTTTATTTTTTAATTCTGCATCATTTGACATAAAAAAATTTATGGGTTCCAATTTAAAATAAGAACAATAACACGCTTTGAAGTTTGACAAGTTTGACACTCGATTTTGGTCACCCTGTATAATTTGGATCAATGTCACTTGGTTAACGAGACTATTACATCTAACTTAATAAGCACGTCGCAAAATTTTATTAACGAGGTGCATTTTGTGGTTTTTATTGATTTTTAAAACCTACGATGCAAAATCAATTTTTGTTGGTTTTTATTTTTTTCCGCTGCGGTCACTCAACCGATTTCAATAAAATTTTGGTGATATGTAGGCAACCATAAAAGGCTTCCAAATGTGCAGAAAAATGTATAGCATGCAATTTAAAAAAATATATTACCATGGCGTTGCACATTTTTGGAACACCCTGTATAATAAAAAATAATTGCTTGAATTGTACCTTGAAGTACAGGGTAAGCTTGCAAAATGTCAAACTCTTAGCTTAATGAGTAAGTGAGCTACAGAAGACGGGAGCTTAGTTGCAGGACCCTGTATATTAAATTTAGTATTCATGTACGTAGGCATTCTGTCCATTCCAGTAACTAAGCAACGAACTAAGGAATAGCGCCAATAGTGTCAAACGTTTAGCAATGTCAAAATTATGGCTGTTCGAAAATAGTTAAGATCCAAATCTGCCGAAGTAACTAACCATGGCTGACATCGAAAACAAACTCGATGAGGATTACCTCTTCTACCTGGGCTTCACCACCAGTTTTTTCCATCGCTTACCATCGGAACAAGACGTTGCCAAATGCAAAGTGAGCACAATTTTTAGTTCGTCATATTTGCAACCATACTATTCGATCGATAATTTTAGACCTGGCTGGAGAAACTTTGCGGGACGCCATGTCAAGGAATCGACACCAAGAGAAACAGAAACATCTTCCTCTCGAACTTGGTCCTATGCATGCAGGAGGGCAAGCTGACGGGACCTTATCTAGAAAATCCGAAAGATGTCGATATCACTAAAGCATCGAGGTATTTTGGCGAGATGAAAGCCAGCATTGAGGTAAGTCAGCCGTTGCTAACTTCTGGCAAAAGTGTGGTTTTAGAACGAAATCGTTTTCTTAGAGCACTAGTAGCAAGTGAAAGGACTGCGATTATTACCATACAACATGCAATTATTTAAGTTCTCATGATTATTAAATTATGAAATAGATCGACACTAAAATGCAGGCAAAACACGCATTTTTATTCTTTGAGATTGTCAATTCGTCCTTACTCCACCTAACACTTATTTTCTTAGTAATCCTTCTGATTTGAAAACAAAACCAGCAGCATAGATTGAAATATAAAAAAAATCGTAAGTAAAGCAGCTATAATGTTGTAATTATGTACATGTCTTGTGTTAGGAACCAGCATGGCTTGAGGACATCGTTGGAGGTGGTGCGGCCAGCAATGTTCCATCAGAAAACGACATGGGTGTCGACGAGGAAACCGCCAGGGAGGACGGAAGGACATACGTGGCCACCAGAAACATGCCATCAGGACAAGGAGCCTTTGCCTACGTTGCCGTCTCATTGGCCGATGAGGAACCGATGTGGTTGGGCGGAGGCGAAGGGTAACTTTTACAAATTTAACAATTTACAAAAGATATATACACCTATATATTAAAAAAACTAAGTTGCAACAGAAAAACCGAAACGGAATTACCTGAAACTCAACTTTCATTTAAACAAGTTCTTTATAAGAACCTGTAATTTATGCAAGGTTCTGGACTAGTTCAGATATCTCACAGATGTTTTTTTAGGTTGCGACATTGTTTATATTTAAAGTAAGTTGGTATACCTGACATTCAAACCTCATGTCAAATTAAAAGTCAAATTAGAAGCAGAGCTGTTTTTATCTCAAAATGGTTTTTATTTACTATAGCCCAGTCGACCAGCCAAAAATAATGGAAACAAGAGTGGAAATCTTGGTGGATATGTTTGTTTGTCCCTGTTGAAAGTTCTGGAAAATTTAAGGTTAGCACCGTATTTTGGAATCAGAATCCACATTAATGTTATTCGCATTTAATCGGTATGCTATATATGAGCTTTATAAAAAATAATTTGTGCGAAAAATTATATCTATTTACAAATTACATTCACAATTCAGACATAACCGCTCCTATTACCTTATTTTTAAGTTTTTTTAAACGCATTTAACTAGTTTGATTGCCTGTTTTATAATGCCATTACAATATAACCGAAAACATAAACTAAGCGCATTTTTTGTTCTACACGTGTTTTGCAATATGATACTCGTGCATAATACATATATTTGAGAAAGTGATGGTGCGAATAAGACCTAGATCACGGACCCTAGAGCCTTACTTATTTTTGAATCAAACAAAAACTCAATAACCTAACTTAACTGTACACCTTACCTTTACACTTTTATGTAAACATCCAGTAGGTAACTGAACAATTCACGCCACGTACAATCATACCGTCAACAGCTGGTGCAGGCGCGTAAACAACAATTTTGTTGAAAATGTATTTTGTGCCACAAAAAAAAGTTATTGTAAGTTTTGAAGGCAGTTTTTTGTCTAAAACGATTCTAAAACGAACCTTTGCAGTTTGACCGACTATTACCTACCCAACAAAAAAAGATACCCTATTTAAAGACGATAGGCATTATTAAAAAATGTCCATTTCTCAAAAATAAGCCTCGGTTTCAATCCTATCAAATTTCTAATTGGACCAAGTGACCATGTACGTGTTTGTATGAAATTTGCAAGACAAATGATTAAAAAAAGACAACAAATTAAGAATGATTTTAGAAGTAATTTAGAAGCTGTCAAGGAAAACAAACATATCCACCAAGTATCAAATCTGTCCTACTTATTTCCTTTCGGGCTGGTATTTTCAGCTTTCTGGTCTGACAGGTAGCCATTCAAGAATTTACAGACAGCTAAAAATACCAGACCTAAAACGACTTCGCTTAACTGAAAATGTAGCTTCGGTGACTGAGCTAATACTAAAAGTAAATAAAATAAATTAAACTAAGGCAGTTCTCAAATGGCGTCCTATACCGACCACGCGGGGATGTAAGTTCATTAAATTTGATTTATAATTTCCGTTACATATATACAAAAATGTACTCATTAAATTACAGTATTACATATTAAGTGCATCTACCCTTAAACTGTTTCAGACGCGATGTCGAATTGTAGAAAAACGTACCATATTTCATGTTTTTAATTCAGTGGTAAAAATTATTGTTTCTAGAGCTTTTGATGCACACATGAAGCAAAAGTTCCGCGAGTTTGTTCCACCAGTCACCGAGATGGAAAGAATCCTGGCCAGGAGGAAGAACCCTAGAGAACGCGAGCGGGTCATCACGTTCTACGAGATTCTATTAAAGAACATCGCCGACGAGATGGATGGTCTCATCAAACCCGAAGACAACCAGACCGTTAACGGGTTGCTGGACCAACTGGTGAAGGATTTGAGGGAGAGGGGTCAATACACTTACTTGGTGGATATGCCAGAGAAGGAGAGGAGGCTCGAGTTGCTGTTGATGCTTCACGATCGCGTGCACAGTAGGAAAAATAAGGTGAAACAGCGGGAGAGCGTTTTGGACAGTATTGAAAAATCTTTGCCGAAATCGTTCTTTGATATGACCATTGCCGATGAGGATAAATACCAGTTGCCGAGCCTGATGTGGGAGCAAGCAATCTGCAAAGCTCCTAAGAAGAAGAACTGCGTGATGTTGCAAGAGACCTACCCGCAGGTCATGAATAAAAAGTATGTGTTGTTCATAATCTGCTTCGGTAAATTATTCTTTATCAGTGGATTTAAATGTTATGTAAATTTCTCCTCCACAGGTTTATTGAGTTGATGGCGAATCAAAAGGAGGAGATTGCCCTACGTATGCAGAGGAGGCACGATAACATTGTGTCGCAAATGAAAAAGGAACTCCGGCTAGACGGCGAAAAGTTAGCGAAGTGGGTTGAGGTAGGTCTGGCGGTATGCCAACTGACACAGCGTGTCGCGCAGAACTATTAAAAAACTTTAGCGCGCCGCAGATAAATTTAGTTTTCGGATCTGTGAGATAAAATCGACTTGACCAACTTCCGCAATTTGTCATCTCGAAGACAAGCTGTGGGCTGAGTCGAACGCGGACAACATATTGCCTTAAGGTCAACAAGTCAGTCCGATACTCAAGGAAAACTTGAGCAAACCTTACGACTGTGAAAGCTATCTACAAAGTGATCATAAATGGCTGAGAATAGAATTTGCCGCTATGGTTTTTCTGGTCGTTCGAGCCGCATTTGTTTAGGAGGGACCAAACTTTGGGTGCGCCTTAAGTCTAAAACACACTTATGTCGGACTTTGCAGTTAACTTTACAGTTATAGTTTTGAGATGTACCGTCTTTCCCGAACTTGGGATGCGGTAGTAGTATAGCAGGACAAAATTTGATACGAAATTATGTATTCCTTGCGGTAAGAAATCAATTAAACCCCAAACGCTTCATTGACTGGTCTAAAATAATTTCTGCCTTCTCCGGAAAATTTGAATACTTATGCAATTTGCATAAGTAAATCATGTAAATCATTTTATTTTATTCATTTTTTCAACAGTAGATCCTAAAAGTACAACTGTTATCATTTGAATCAATTGTCATATGAATCAGAAGAAATACTAAGCGCCCATCAAAACTATTGCCTATGATTCTATTGGGTTACAAATGGCGAGAAAAAAAAAAGCAAAGTACAGTTAAATGAAAATTATTTCACTTGAACAAAACGGTGATTCCTAAAGACAAAGCAAAAGACGGGTTGCGATATATGTATAAATATCAAATAGACTTTGGCTTTTATTAAGTTCCAAATGTTGAGCAAGGAAGTTAAAAAATTACATTACTTTTTTTACATTTTTGGTAATATCATCAAAACTCTTCAAAACTCTCAGATTGGCTCTAAAAAATGTAAGACGTAACATAACAGTAGAATTTTAAACTATTGCCAACCGAAGTAATATTTTAGGTAATGCCATACATTATTTTATTTAGGGGATTACTAACTACCAATAGACCCAATAATTTAGTCTGGCGGCAAATTCAAACCATCCCTCATACAGTTCTATTAATGTGCAATGAGCATACACGAATTTAGTTGGAGGTTCTCACTAGAAAATTCATACGGTGACATACATTACGAACTGTTAATTTAATACTGCCAATGTATCCTAAATGTAGACTGAAATGCATATGGGTTTCCTAGTAAATATTTACCGAAGAATCCGTTTAGCGGATCGGTTTCGCGGAGTGATTAATGAGAGAAAATTTCGTTAGCAAGCAGAAATTAGAAACCGTTTACCTCAAGATCGATAACAACGTCTACTTAGACGAAGACTTAAACTTCGAAACTAGAAATAGCTTTTAACACAAGTGCAAAACATGACTGTTGTGGTTTTTCCCACTTCCTATATATACCCACTCTTACCATGTTTATTAATTACACTGTTACAAAAAAAAAAAAAACGTAATATGCTTTTCCCGAGACATATCGGAAGTTGTGAGCTGGTAGAGCTGAACATAATGGCAAAGCTGAAATTTTTCACACCCCCAAAATCACGAAGTTTTTCAGAAAACCGTTTTTGGGTACTTGCATGAGTATAAGAATTCATAACTTCGCCAATTTCTATTCGATTTCTAAAATAAATAAATGCAAATGAAAGAGGAAACATACACCATTATAAAGATGTACTGTTCGGTCAGATCCAATAACAAATCGAAAAGTTATGGATGTTAAAGTTCAGAAGTTTCTAATTATTTTCAGATTTTTTCAAATTTAGCAACAATTTGTAGACCTGTTTGAATTCGTAATATTTTTTGCTATTTTTACTTGAAAGTCCATTTAAATTTGCACACACATCACACTATAGAGAAGAAATATACAGGCCGACTGTAATAAATCCGCAGTCTTTATACACATTAATTAGACATTACTAGAACTTATATTTACGATGTTATTCTACAATTATGACACTGCTTTTTTTCGTTTCCTTTTTGTTGTTACCTCCCAGACTATCAGAATATGTTACTAAGTACATTAGAGTCTGGGTTCATTACATTTCCAGGTATATTTGGGTTCAACATAAATTGCACCAAAAGTAATCATCCTGAGTTATGAAAAAATAAAAAAAAAAGATATATGTACAACAAAACTTAAAAATGTTTACCATATCTACGTCGTTTATAGGTACAATACATCATCTGATTCGCGTTTAAATGACCAGTCTGCGATAATGTTGATGGTGTTTTTTCCTTGAAAACGTTTATCAATAGCTTCCATAGAAATCGTTCACCTTGTTCGTCACTGAGTTGGCCACGACTCTCCGGAAAGAAATTCAAATAAGAATGCAAAAAGTTAATTCTGAGAGACATGTTGCAGCCCATTTTACCGTAGGCACTCAAAAACTCTTAGTACAACATTTGCGTAGTCAGCCTCTTTCAATTGCATTTTTATTTTGAAAATCCAATTTAAAAATGACGGAGTGCTGCATTTTTATACACATGCAAGTACCCAAAACCAGTTTTTTGAAAAAATCGAGATTTGGGGGTGTTATGAAAATGTCGTATATGCCATTATGTTCATTTCTACCAGCTAAACAACTTACACGATGTCTCGTAAAAAGTATATTTTCAAAGTAACACAGTGTTATTATTATTAATTATTATATTTTAAATCCATTTCGCTCTTTACATTTTGGATTTGTTTCCTGGTTGGGTTGGCTGCTATCAAAGTATGGCAGCTATACTGAAATGCTGTCTAAACAGTTGTCGATCCGAGATTTGACATTGGCGTTTCGCATTTTCATAGTCATGTAGCCTTAAATATATTTGTAGGATGCTCGTGTAGCCATGGAAAGAGCAATGGAGGTCCTAAAGGCTGTCCACGCCGCTCGTATGAAGCAAATTGAGAGCGAACTGAAGGTCAAGAAGAGACAACAAGGTGGTGTCACGGAGAAGACCGAACTGTACGAGCAGATGCGAGCCGCTCTTCTCGAGCAACAAGACAACGTGGAACATGAGGCCGACAAAGGACAACACCTCACCGAGGAAATTAACCATCTGAACGCCCAAACGGAGATGATCCAACAAGTGACCAACGAGACTGTGCTGAAACAGGAGGAGGCCAATATCGCCATCATGAAGAACATAAAGAAGTTGCAGTTGGCCATCAAAGCCAACGAGCAAAGACTTGGCCAGCTAGAACTTATGGCCGTCACGAGGGAGAACATGAGTAGACAATCGGCCACTATGTATATCTTCTGATGTGATTGCAGAAGTTTTTCGTATTTTTTTTCCTTGGGTAGGATTGTACACTACATATTTATTTGAGAATAAACTTAGTATCGTATGGCAGTGTTTATTTTTGACAAACAAATACTGAAGTTTCGATTTTCATTTAATTGCTTTACTCAGAAATCAATATTACTAGACATTAAGTATAGAGACTGCAAAACTATCGAAACAGCAAGTGAGTAAAGGAACACAGAAAGTCTATTATTAAAATTGGCACCCCCAGATATACTACATACCTACTTTTCAAACTGTAAATTACCTATGTCATTCATCAACATTGTAAAACTAATACTTGAATTAACGGTTGTAGGTTTAACCAGAAACATTGCTGTTAAACATGTAAATATTTTCGACGTCTTTACATTCGATTTGAACGATAAAAGCGCAACAATAACCGAACGTTTTGCTATTCGGTTTTATGCATTTGGGCATTTAATTCGCCAATATGCCGAAATAAAGCGGCCATAGAATTCGATAATAAAAGTACATAACGTATTATGGGACATTACGTGAAATGGCGAATCCAGAGAGATTTCCGAATAAACTCCTGCCATCTGTGATCCAGTGTTTGTTCCTACGGTCAGTAGACTGTATCGATTGAAGCCAGCTGTAATACTTGACATATTTCTATTGATCCTTGCTTGGAACTCTTGCTGAGTTCAGCGACGCACCGCTATCTGTCGGTGAGTAATTTAACCTGATGAAATAGCCTTGCGGGAAGAAACGTCGGGAAGTAGAAAATAAGCAGTAAATTAATTTCAAAGAGCCCTACCGGTGCTAGCACAAAGAATTTTTTTAGTCTCCAAACAAATGTATATCGGTATCAAGGGACACTTTGTTGCGAAATTGAAAAAGAAATGGAAGACATTTAACAGCAGAGTTAATTGCTGTAATTTTTTTTATGCAGCATAGATAAAATGTTTCTGTTTGTTCTGCATATAAATGCACTTGCAATTACAAAATAAGTAGTGTAATCAGTGCTGGATTTACTAATGTGGGTTAAATTAAACAATATCTTTTGACATAACATTGTATGGATTGCAATCCACACATCTGGATTCGTATCCCAGGCGTGGCTGTAGTTTTTTAACTTAAAAATTACCGCCATCTTGTATTAACAAATATTTCCAATTTTCATATTAATGTACGCACATTTCTGCAAGAATTAACTCCCATTGTTTACAGAAAGTATAAATGCTAACTCCTAAGCACAAAACTCAATTTCTTAGTGTCAGGAGATGGTCAGACAGAATATAAACAATATAAATCAATAAAACTCTATTAAACAACATACGCACTTTTAAAACAGACGGAGAACAAATACTAGAGACCATGGGGCTGATCCCCCACAAAAGCAACTTTATCCATGAATACCCAAACCAAACAGCATGAATTCTTAGGCGTCTCTCCTGCCCCTACATTCTTGCGCCAAAGCATTAGACGCTTGCGCTATAATATTACCCTAAGTGAACGATATGGATATAAGACTGCTAATACCAACTTAAGACAAAATTTTATCAAAAACTAAGTTCATTTAGGCCTTAGTAACACACAAGATTTTTTCGCGGCGAAATCAGAAACGTTTTTCCTGAAATCAATTTTTTTTTTAAAGCACTGTCTATGTTGAGGAATGAAAGATATGCCAGGCGTTTAGAGTCACCATCGTTTCTTTTTATAATTTTCAAATACATAATTTTCCAAATACATTCTTAATGCAAAATTTATATTAGGGAATGCAGCACCGAAGTTGTTATTAACTAAGATGTTGTAGTAAGCACTCTATTTTGGTTCGCTGTCGACAATGTAGTTCTTCTTAAAAGCGTATATCAACGCTACAAACTGCAGCTAATCATTCCCTTACTCTCCTTTAGAATCTAGGTCTTATTCGTACATTTTTACAAAATCTTCTGTAGCCGTGTATACACGGTTAGTCAAAATTACTGGAACACCTAAATAATTCTCCAACCGTAAAAATTAAAAAAAAAATTCAAAGAAATATTATTTGGGATTAAACCATCGAGGTCTATGTATATAATACCTAATTTAATTAGTTAACCTAGTTAAATTCATTTTATTTAACTTGCCGCGCGTTCGCCCTCTGTATGGCCCTATGAGAACTATTTTGCATTCGACCCGTTTTGTCGTAGTACAGCATTATACCTCCAGATTATATTATATAGATAGACGTCAATGGATTAAACAAGCTATTGTTTAAATTGTTTATTTTATTATACAAGTAACCTTTCCTTTTACTAACACAACAGCCGGTATCTCTTGATTTTTTTGAAAATCTAATGATTTTTTTTTTGTATGGATCATTATTTTTATAAAATGCATGATTTTTGAGTTATAGCAATTAATCAAAACTACTGAACTTCAAATTAAGTATATTTTTGTGTACATACATACACATATATTTGAATTTGGCAGTTTGGACATTTAATTTAATTCTATTTAATAGTTATTGTTATTTTTTCTTGAATTTTTATTTTTTATCCGTTTGGTTATAATAAAATTTCATGTGTTTTGATTAACTGCTTATAACTCAAAATGATAGACTAAACAAAATTGTTTATATCAAAACATTCTTAGAATTAAGAAATGTCAAAATAAACAGGATGTTCTATTAGCAAAAGGAATGAACAACCTGTATATTAAAAGTATAATTAGAAGCAGCTAGTTTAGAAACCTTTTTTTTGTTTGAATTACCTACAGGTGCGGTAATTAACTTACTATTATCGAATCGTTACAAATATAGGTACATTTTTCTCTAAAACATTTTTACTATGAATGTTTCCAGTATATATTCTTTTTAGAAAAACGTAGGTAGTAAGTATTGTATTATGTTACCTATCTACTTTTATCTCATACCTGTAGCTACAGGCAGAGGCGGCGCTACATACTCAGGCGCCCGCTGCAAATGGGAAATATGTAGCCACCGAAAGCCAAGGACAGAAAGTAAAACAATGCACATTACTGGATTAGTAATAAATTTCAATTTTTAATACTAACGACGCTAACGACTCTGGCGATCGTCGAGCCTAGGACAACGGTCGCGGCGATTATCGCTGAAGACGCTTCAAGGAAAACACTCCTTAACTGTTCTTGTTCGCATCTGTTCACCTCCTCAGAGGTAGATGAATGTTGACTTGACTAAGAATTTTGTCAATCCACTCCTTTGTGTATAAGTTTTTGATTGTACTACCATTTTCAATAATTATTTTACAATGATTACATTTTATCATATCGTCGATATATAGACCAGACTGTATATACAGAAATAATTCAGTAGCGCCATCTATTGGCGAGCCAGATAAGCCGGCTCCCTAGGCCCATACAATGGGGTGCAACTACTGAAACGCTGGCTTCAGTCATTTTCTAATATTTATATTTACAAATCTACAAGAAAAAAGTTGTAGAAAATGACGTAAGCAAATTTCAAAATATTTGTGAATATAGGCCCCCAGGATGACCGATGTTTGATGATTTATTTATATGGATTTGCTCTGGCGTGTTGCGCCCCCCTTCGTTGCTACCCAGCTTACCGCCTAGAGCCGTGTCGCCCCTGACTACAGGTAACATTCTTGTTATTTGTAGACTTGTAGAGTTTGTATTACAGATCCCTGGTCATGTTACTTTTCCTTTACTCCTCGGCGAATGCTGAAAGCCGAACTTAAGACGTGCCACAGACGCGAGCCATAATAATGATAAGTCGGGCCTGCCGATGCCCCAGTAGTGGCGAAAGCTGTTTGGGGATGTTAAAGCGTGGATTATTATTATTATTTTTATTATTATTATTCTAACTCAGTAGTACAATTTTTAGTGTACTTTAATATTCTTTATTAATCTTAATTTAATCGTTTATGTAGTGTATCAGTAAGTTTCAATACATACAATAATAATAATACTTTATTGTATATAAATAAATACAAAAGTACCTATGAAACTAAGGTACACACTGAAAATATAAATTAATTAATTCAAGAAAACAGAAAATTATCACCACATTCTTTTTAAACTTCCAATTAAATATTACATAGATGAATTGGTAAATCAACAATTTGAAATTACAAATTAAACTCTAAGACAAGAAATCCACCTCGAGGCCAAACTATGATAACACCGTGTGTAACATATAGCAATATTTAAAATGTAGAGGATCAAAGAAATGAATACTTGTATATGATCAATGTGGAGTCTTCTCACGAGGTCAGCAATTGCTCGAGGAGTATCTTTTGTCCAGCTCCACTGGCTAAAATAAATGATAACGGCTCCCAAGTGTAATTGTCTTGTGCGCATTAGAGCGTCGCATTCATCATTAGTATACTGCTATCTCGGTTGCCCCCCCGCCCCCACAACCCCCCCGCGTAATCTACAGTATGCGTTGTTTGCCCGTGTATTTTTGGTGAGTTGGTATCTCGCTATGGCCAATATCCAGTAGACCAGTCGTAGGTCCGGTTCCTGTAGCTGGAGATACTATTTGGCCTTGAAAGCAGAAAAGGTTATGCTATGGTTAAGTCATTTTGCTAGTGTGGCTTTTCGTAACACCGCAATAGAGTTCAGTCCGTAAAATAGAGCCTTAGAGCCATATCTGGCTAGAGTATTGTCTTATTAATCGCCTTTGATGCTTAATTGGCCCAGTACCCGCCCAGGGACACCTTGATTTCTTTGGCTAGTTTATGCAGCGAAACTTTGCAATCCCAAACAGTTTTGAACTTTCAGCCTTTTGATTACAGCGCATTCAACAATGTCTGGGTGTCTAAGCATAATATAGATGCTTGCCGTTCATATGTTCGTATTGGTACTTTCCTGTGCACATATGCTTCTCCATGGATGATGCCTGGAGTATCGCTCATGGTTTAGATAAAGTGTAATCCGGTCCACTAATGTCAACCCCAATGGATTGGTCACTGACCCAACTATGAACCACAACGATGAAGAGTCTCTGATTTAATCTGAGCCTCCGAGTGGCATTTTTGCGGTCACGAATGACCACTTCTACTGCCCCATAAAAATCGTCGACAAGTAACATCATGTCTTCTATCATTTTTACCGCATCGCCACATAAGGTATTTACAATGCTTAGGTAACCATAAACCTCGTCTAGCTTTAGATCCCTACCTGTATTATCTCTTTTGAATAGTTTATGATCGTCTTTTCCTTATTGGGCGCTATTAGATAAAGCGTCCTCCTTTTTCTCAATTGGATTATTGTGGTTTTCTTTGGATTCATAGTGAGTCATTTATCGGAGCATCAATAAATTGCGAATTCCTCGTAGGGCTGTTTACATACGATTTGATATGACGTCATCATGCATGCCTCTTACAATGACAACCAGGTTGTGTGCATAGCCTTGTATGTCCAACGCCTTCGTTCGATAGGGTCGCCCTTAGCCCGTCGAGGGGACCACAGTAGGGGTGGTCCCCTACTCTTCACCAATGTTTCATGTTTCAATGTTGATTCCATGGTTTCATAAGTGGGTTGTTAAAAGCACCTTGCAAGCTTATAAATGCATATAGAGCAACTTGTTTGTTCATTACGCTTTTGTTTAGGACTATTGTCAATATCTGTAGAGCATTAGCTGTAGATTTGCTTGTGTGATTGTTATTTTTGAAGCGGATGTATCCAAAGGTTTTGTGGTTCTGACGTGAATGTCGACGAGTTTCTCCATCTCTGCAGGCCTTTGCTATGTGGGCGTGTGAGAAGATAGCTCGAAAGATGCTTTTTGGCGGGGAATAATCACTGCAGTCACTTTTGCATAGGGTTGGGAATAGGAAACAGCGGGCTAGGATAGTGCTGTTTTGTATGGATTGAATCCGTTGACTGCCCATGTAATGTTGGCTTGGATGAAGATTTTCTTTGCGAGTTTTTCCTTTCTCTGAAAGGGCATCCGATTGCCTCTATACCTACCGCTGTCAGCATGTACTCTATTCCAACATTTTTGAGACCAGGAATGTGGGTGCGAACTAGGGATAAGTTGTTTGCGAACGAACCGTTCTATCCGTATCACCGCTGTCAAACTCAACGGGCCAGTAGTTCGGTTGTTTAAGCATCCAGCTCATTTCTGCTCAAGGCAGTCACATTCGCTATACTCAATAGCAGATAATAGTTCAACATAACCATATTCTACAATATGCTTCTATTTAATGGAGATTTGGTCATTTAAGACATGAGATTTTTGCGTTAGTCAAATTGATCGATTTGTTCAGTTAAACATAATGTATCTTGAGAAGTATCGTATAAAGTGGATAAAATTTTTACATCTGATCTTTCGAAAATCCCTAAAAGACCAAAATTATTTATGCAAATACTATTGACTTTAAGCGTTATTAGTATTTTTATAGGATCTTTTACAGAATGGAGGTAACTTCTATCAGCATAGATTACAAGAAAAACTAAGTTAAATTAGGAAAATCCAGTTCTGACGAAGCAAATAATTATTCGTTGGGACGACCTACAAATGACCCCCTGCCACATCGTGTCGCGGGTATGTCTGAACGAAGACAGAAGAAGTCTTGTTTCCCGTTCATTTTGAACGATTCGTTCACTCGGTCCGTCTATACGAACGGTCCATATGAAAGTCCTGGGTTCATATGAAAGTCGTTCATGTTCAACGGGCCCATTTGAACGAGTCCTTTTAGTGTGCCGGTTAGTTGAACCGGCTCACTAAAATGACCTAGAGTGCTCGCTAGGTTTTGCAGACTTTGATGACTCTTTGAGTAGTCCAATACCACTCGTGTGGTCCTTAAAGAGGATTTTTTTGGGGACGTTGGGCAAGCCACAACGTTCTCCAACATTTGTGGATTTGTGGATTTACGTACAGTAGTTTCAAATGACATTTCTGTAGTCCTCCCAATTACCAGACCAACAGTGTTAGCTGTTGATAGGCGGAGTTCATCGTTTCACCATGGCATATCCCTCTTTTGATGATAATGTGCATAATGTGTAAAATCTAATGTGTTCCGGCAATGACAATTTCTCTAATACATGCCTGCCCGTTCATTATGTATTGACTAACGCAGTTTTTAGCTAGAAAATTCACGATGCTATGGATGTGAAATTTTGTGTTTAGGAAAGTTGAAAAAGTAAATCATTTTTATGAGGATTAAGCCGTTCAGTATTGAGAAAGCCGGATTCAGCGACGGAGACATAGTTTTTCTATTGAAGGCATTATTATCGATAATTTAATACCATTAACAGCAAAATTACATATGGCATTTTGTTAATTACATTATTATTAATATTAAACATATACGATGTTATAAACGCCTAAATATACAATAACCAAATACTCTATAGAAAAAGGACCAACAACCGCGGGACCCACAGTCAAAACTAATCCGCCAGCCGCTGATACAGCTCGGAAATGCCTGGGGCGTGATTGGCTCTGGTTATAAACCTTCAGTAAATGTTCCTGTTTGAAAATCGTTATCAGCACCTGATCTTTACTCGCAAATAATTTCATAATATACCATTTCCTGCCTAGGCAGTTACTTCAAATTTCCCTACCGTATTGTACTTAATTACCTACCACTCACCAGGATCTGCAACCCGTTACAAAATTTAAAAGAATTCAGAGAGGATTTCAGGACTGGTTGTACAGTCGCACACGTTGGAATCTGTTTGAACAGTACTAAAGTTTATACGTCCCAGTAGAGCTGTTCGTACTTGACGAAAAATCGATGAGAAACACAATAGCGCAGCTGACTGGAACGCTGAAGCACCTGTCATGTTGAAACCAGGCTGTGGAGGACAGCCGCACCAAACAGACTTCGTTCCTATGTTATATACTTGGTAATTTTCCATTTTTTCTTGCAGTGCACTATGGGGGCAAGCATACAAAAGATGTGGCCCAAAACAAGTCATCATTTTTGGCTTTTAACAAATATGCATTAAGCATGATTTAAATCGCACTTTTTTTCATTTTGATGTGGCATTCCTAATTTAAAAAGTATGATCCGGATCGATTTCTAACCTTCGGTATAAGGCGCTGGTTATGAATTTACATAGATTATTAACCCAAAAATACCTACTACATTTTTGATGTACTCGTCGAGAGCTATCTATCATTTGGTGGTGGGTAAATGTAACTTTCGCCAACAGTTGCAATGCTCGATTTTTGTCTTCCACAAAGTGATAAATTTGGATAAACAAAAATTAAACTCTCTCGGATTTGCACAAACCCCAACAGCATAATATTTCATCAAAACCCATGACATGTTCAGGACTACTACTGTGTCTTCCCGGCATAATGATACGGTATTGACTTTTAGCATGTCCATAGTGCAGTGGAGACCTCAGACCAGACCTGATAATATGAACCATTATCAATTAATGGTAGTAATGCTTTCATGATTAAACATTATTTTCCATAACTAGCTGGGGAAATTGAATTGCGTCGTATTATATCCATCAAAACTATTGTCGCTGCTTGGCCAAACTCCGAATCTTGGATAAGTTTTCATAATGAACACTGGAATTTGTGGAACTGTGGGATTTCTACAAAACTAGAGTTCTGTAACGTGCCGGATGCAAAGTTGGTTCTCTTCTTAGAAATGTTTCTCCAGATTTTGGCGATATATTCTCTGCAACAGAAAGAACATTTTACAGTTTTAAAAGTAAAGCAAGTCTAAATCATGCATGCTAAAATATAACATTGGAAGGCGTCTACCAGATTACAGTCATATTAAAAGGTACCGATTTCGGCAAATAAGAATGCGATCATGTTTATTTAAAAAATGGGAATATGGACTTGCCGCAGAAAACATAAATACAGTAACTAAACATAAACATCAACAACAAATTAAAACAATTTTCGGTGCATGGATTCACAAAATTAGCCTTAAGTAGCGTTTTACATGTGCGGGTTGACGAAGAACACAGAAATGAGGCTATGGAAATGTTCCACTCGATACACCAGTTTCCGGGGAATGATGAAAGAAGAAAGGTTTAAAATGAGTATTCTACAATTTTTTCTCAGTGCAGAATAGAGAAACAAGCTTTACACAATTATAAATTTGCTGTATATGTACAGAGAAAGTATTCTAAAAGAGTCTCTCGAGAAGTATTTCCATCGCTTGACTAAAATGTGCACAGTTCCTAAGCTAAATGGCTACGACTACAATTTTGTTGTATATACAGGGAGATGGACAACCATTCCTGTCTACAATCAAACTAATCCAGCTCTTCAGATTCATTTATCAAAAAAAAATTCTGCCTTTACTGGAAAACTGGGTGGGTGCAGGCTACTTTTTCGGCGTGGACAATTATTACACGAGTATACCTCTGTGTACCTCTTGATAATCTTGGTTATCTCACTATACTCGCTAAGCTGATGCTATAGAAATTCAGAAACCTCAGAAACGGCTCCCAAAAAACGTAACATCTGCAAAATTGAGAGTATTAGATATCGCAGTTAGATAACGAACAATGATAATAAAATAGAAATCGATAGGGCGTTTAAATAATGAGCACAATCGATGATGGCACAATGAAACAAGTAAAGGCCAGAAGTGGCGAGAAACTGATGTCAACAATGTGCATCTAATATTAGAATATGGTGTCGATGATTTTTTGTCTATAACAAATTGTGCTAGATCTCATCTGTGTTGAATGCATATGTAATTCACACGAAGTTGAATGAATTTTTGTATAGCATGGCATTAGGACGGCACGAATTACCTACTTGAAGGCAATCCACCGAGCCCAGCCCTGATAAATTCATTGATAAACCTTTTTGGAGGAATCTCCAATCAAGTCAACGTCACCTAACAATGCAATGCGTTGCTTGCGCAGGAGAAAAGGCAGAAAGATAGGAAAAGTGTACAGTTTGTTTGCAAGCATGGACCTTGAACATTCTCAAACACAATATCGAAAAATTTCAACTAACCGATCAATTCCAACCAACCCAATATAAGCAACCGTCCTCTACCATCCACCGCCTGAAAGATGTCACATCAAAGTTCCTGTCCATAGGACTGTTTACTGTTCATATCTATCCCGTACGAAGGGGTTAATATAATTACTACAAGGAATTTAGAGGCTATTCTTTCCATCGTGCATGGCAATGGATTTCTTTCAAAAGGATACTATTTGGGATGCGCTTTTTGAGTGACTTCTTCGTTTATGCTGTAAATTCTATAAATCATAGAGATCC
Organism: Melinopterus prodromus; assembly: GCA_964023965.1. Lineage (NCBI taxonomy): Eukaryota > Metazoa > Arthropoda > Insecta > Coleoptera > Scarabaeidae > Melinopterus > Melinopterus prodromus. Next base: position 77,081,857 of record OZ030391.1, read on the forward strand.
GATGGAATCAACATAATTTTTGCGTCGAGCATGATTCAATGAATATTCATAATCATCCTAGCGCAAGAAGTGTTCAGTTTTTGTAGACTTGCCTTTATCTTGTTCCATCTGATATCTATTTTTTTCATTTCACATTTTGTTTTATTTACATATACGTATCATGCTGAGGACAGATTAAATTTGGGCTATTGTCTATTCGGAGAATACTCAGATAATGGATCCTCATTGTCAATTAGCAAAATAATCGATGATTTGATGCACAGTTTCGAAGCACTCCAAATCACTACAACAGAAGCGTGACTGCACAGCATTTCGCCTGGTCTTCACTCGTTCAGCCGCGTGACTCCGCCGTGCGTACAGAAGTTTCACTCCAGTCTGAATGTATCACTCTCGTGCGTCATTGTGCTTCAACTATTCCACCAATTGTTGTTTTGGTTGTGAGTATCACACTGATCACCATGGGTGACTAGTGCGCATGAGCAATGCATGAACACATCCACAGTGCGCATGAGCACAACTACACTGCGCATGCTTACTAATTGCGAACAATTCACTTCACAGATGGAACACCTGCCCGTATACTGCTGGTAATGACACACCAAGGACGACCGAACTCACAGAAATAGCATTAATCCTGCCCCGTCATGCGGGGACCGCATATCGTGCCAGTTGAGAGGACGCCAGCCAGGCAAGCTGGCAACAGCCTCTGCGTGTCTGCCACCAGCCTCCTCTGCCCCTCATCCCGCCACTGCATCGACCGTCGTCGTCTCCCTCAAACCACTTACCGTGCACGTGACCATCCTATTCGTTCCACCATTGGCGAAGAAACTTCAGTACACCAACAGAGGCACCACATTCCGTTTTGTTGAATTTTCGCACGGCTAGTCTCTGACGCGGCACCCTGCGATGAGGTTCTCTGCCATCTGTTCTCTTCGCGTCCCATAGTAACTCTCTCGCAACTAATTAAAACAACAAAATGGTGCCGGGCGCTGTAACGTGTTGCAGGTTATGTTTGCGAACAGATAACTTGATCAGCGCCTTCGATAAGCGACTCACTAATGGATATCATTTAAGGATGTGTATATATCTCACCGCTGGTGTTGAGGTAAGATCCTCTTCTTTTGTTTTACTCAATATTTCCGTCCTTGTCAAGTGTCTCACGACTCCGCGTGTTTATTTGCATTGTGATTAGGATTTTTTGGGTGGGGGTTCACGGTTGCTACTCTATTTATTTCACCTTGTCCTATTACACGACTCGGCGTTATGTGTGTGTGTACGGTGCCGTAAATATTAATGAATCAGCTGTTTCATTCATTCGCGTCTTGCTGTAATTTTAAGCTCTTCCGGGTTTGTTAACTTGTTGATTAATGTAAACTTTTGGCTACCTATACCTTCTTTAGGAGTAAACACTTTTATATTAAAAGATAAAATTGTTAATTGTTAAAATTGCTAGTTTATTGAGAGATTTCTGTCTAATCTAGAAATCATAATATTCATCGATTTCAGCTCTATTAATGCACCGTTTTCTATTAATGCATCGTTTTCTAATAATGCACGATTTATTATTAGCCACTCCAACGCGTTCGTTATAGCCAAACGTAAGATTTAATAATCCAGTCAAAAGATTCTGACATCTAGATCTGCCACTGTCAAACTACATTTATTAAGAAAGAAGTGTTGGCCACCACAGGAATACGATCGACGAAAAATGACTAACTCGTATATTAAATATATGTCAGCGATTAATGATCTTGATGCACTCGCAGGCGCTCGTGCGTTAAAATGACTCAATCAACTTAAACATTTGTTCGTACATTATATTCCTCTAGTGGCATCAGATTATTTTAGATTTTTATCCATGTGTATCCAATTGCAATAACGGCCAAATCTAACCTCACAAAGTATTAATATTCCTGAAGTACGCAGTGATTCTGATTGGCTATCATACATTGTATTATTGGCTAGAATGAAATAGTGCATTAATGGGGCAAACAACGCCGTAGGCAAATGGTTATTTTAGGCAAAAGCTATTTGCCTAGTCAGTTAGATATGGAGCCTTCATTTATATTTTTAAAGCTATTGCTAGGCGAATGTATTTGCAAAACCCGTTGTTAGGCAAATAACATTTTCTTCTCATTCGCGTTTATAATAAAATTGTGTGAGGTTATGTGCAATCGGTGCATGTTTGTATTGAAATATGTCTTAATAAAATTTTTGTCGTTTATTACTTCTGGGTATTATCGTATTGTAATCATCATGGTCCTAATGAAGTTACGTCTGATGTGATACACTAGTAACTAAAATAAACATTTTGCACCGACAACAGGTGTATAGTTAAAATTTGTATACGACGTGATATAGGAGAAGATGAAGAAGAATATTGTTGACGAATAGGTTTTATGACTATCTACGGCAGTGGCGTAAATAGCAGGTGTGCGAGGTGTGCGGCGCACACGGGCCCAGGAGCCAGGAGGGCCCATCGGAGCCGGCCGGGTGTTTAGGAGGTCTCGCGAAAAAATAAGATCGTCGGCTTAAAGATAAAAGTCACTAACTAAAATCTAATAATTACGAAAACCGGACTTTAAGAAGGAATGCCAATAAATATGATGCTATTTTCTAGACATTTTATGGATTTTAGACAACTTAGAACACTTATTGATCGCCTCCTCGTAAAAGATTCGCATTTACAAGCATTTGGTTACGATTAATTCCTGTTTCAATAAAATGTAACAAAATATTAGCTAGTGACTTTTAGTTTTCAGCCGACGATATGTTGATTTCTCATAATTGTTGTAAAAAATTAACTGAGGGTCCCTCTGAGCGAGGGATACGGTTTTGGGCTAAAAAAGGAGATCAAAGCAGTTTCTGGGGCCCTTGGCTACAATAAGATGCAAGCATAACGTCAATAAATGAAGTTGAGCATTTTAAAAAGTAGTTTCTTACTCAGGCCTCCACGGATACCATTCTAAACTCAATACCATATATTTATTTTTACATAAAGACATAGCTGTGTTACATAGATGTACTTATTTCTGAAAACGTAGTACACAAGAACAAGACAGAAGATTGAATTAATAATAATGTGTGCTGTGTTTATGTTTTTATACCCCCCACATTTAATGTGGTGAGGGTATATTGAGTTTGATAAAACATTTGTAACACTCTTAAGTCTTAGGAGGCGTGGCAGATATAGACTTATACCATATATGGATTTGATCAGAATTGAAAACTGCATTGATTCGAAAGTATTAAGAGTCTTGTTAGTGCGCATAAACATAAAGCAAAAACAAAATTCCGTTTAAGAAAAAATGCCTTCCAGTGTGTTTTAATTTCAAATTTTTTTAAAATTTAACTTCAAATTTAATAAAATCTAAACCAAATGTAGCATAGGCTCTATGTGAGTGAGGGCCCATTGCCGCTGTTCGCACACGGGCCCACTAGCTCTTAGTTACGCCACTGATCTACGGTAATGTTTACACCGACTTCGTTTGAATTAGGTAACAAATTTTAAAATAAATATTGTAAATCATATTTTCGAGTTTTCCTCTCCGGGTTTATAATGTCACCGTAATCTACAAAAAGTAAGAAATTAATTTTTATATTAATAAAAAATTGTATCTACTAAGTATTTCGTTGATAACACAGCTGCATACCTGGCATCGTTATTATTTTGGTAATTCACTCGTCAATGTGCCACAACAATCTGTATTCCACAATAATACGATTTTGGTTCAGCTACTGTGTTTGGATCAGAATGATCGCTAATTTCTTTACAATATTCCTGTTGTTACTGTTACAGTGACTTTCGAAGCCATATCAGTAGACCATAAGGAAGACATGCAAAAATTTAAAATGCACCATACGTTCACTGTGTTGTCGATTGGGTCTGCCTGGTTTTCTGAAATGTACTCTTTTCCAGCCTAGCTCGACTTTGTTTCTTAGTAAAAGGGATAACTAAACATTCCTAAAAAGGCGATGTTTTATAATAGTACGCGACACCGAATTGTACTCATTACTTGGCCTAATTAAAAACCGTTCGGCCGAAATTACTCACGCATACCAGCAATCACATAAATTATTCGTGATGATGTTCTTAAGGGTATGATTTTGTCGCGGGCTCTAGGATTATACTGACGTCGTGTAGTTCGAGTTTTCTCTCTGTTGTTTAAAAGCTTATCCTCCGAGATGTTTATTACTTAATATCAGAACAGATTTTATTTCTTGACCAAAAGGGTCATGAAAGATATGTGACAATCTTGTCTCCACGTGAGGTGCGTTCGGAATCTGAGAAAGATTTGAAGACAACAAACAGTCTATTGGGATGTCATAATTTCTGTACATCTTTGTGGGTCGCCTACTACCTTCTTTGAACAACTATTGCATATTCTTGTATGGACCTAGTGTTCAGTTTCAACTCACCAGTAAAGTAAAGTACCTAGTTAATTCTGAACGTATTTTTTTATTTGTTTGTGGTGTATATTATGTGCTCCAGTCTGTTTTTCAGTTGACTATCTTCAAAAACTCTTCAAAAACTGAGTAGTTGTTTGCCCGTATTTGCAATAATATTTACTATATTCACGTATTTATTTAAACAAACAATTTGCTTATATTATGAAGACTGAAAACATAGGTACCATATTCGTAATAATAGAACTTTTAGATCCAATGATATATCACTTTATAGTTATGCTGGTTATGCATCATTTCTTAGATATCCACTTCATTTATTATGAAATGAAAGGTGTATTAAAATTAGTAGTTTTTCTGTTTAGTTTTGGTCAAAAACAACAGTAGAGATTTCATTGCACCGTTTTTTTTAATTGAATTTACTGAAGAACCAATGGAGTTGGATGTTTGTGACGAAAACATTGTACATGCACAACCAATCCAATTACGTACATGAGTTATCTTTAAAGATAGTATGGAAACATGGTCAACTTTTAGCTTTCTTATGGGAGCCATGACAGTATCCATAGTACTGATATTGTATGCTTAGTTTGTTTTGAAGTTGGTGGTTAATTTATGTGTGCAGGACAAAAGATATAAATATTTGAGTCCATTGATTATTTGATGACCGTTTATTATTTTGTTCTACTCTAATTGATAATTGATTGACGTAATTGGAAGCAGGAAAGCCAATGTTATATAACAGTACAAATTATATGCGCAATACCTAAATAAAATAAAACGAGCATTTATTGTAAGCATTTAATAAAATCTTTGACCAATACCAAAACTATTTGTACAACACAAAAAGTATTTGTCAAGTACAAAAAATATTTACAAAAATTACTTGTGAATTAAAAAAAATAAATGTGCAATAGATTTATATATTTGTACATCAGAATCAATAATTGTGGATTTATATATTTGAATGTCCGTTTTATAATATATTTGTACACTTAGATAAATAAATGTGGAATACAATCGTTACCTCTATAAAATTGTAATGAGCAGCCTGAAAAATACTTGTTCATTGCAAAAAAAAATATTTTCAATAGTTTAAATAAATCAGCATTTGAAAATATAATATTGTTGCATGTATTTTCTCCTTATTTTTAAATGGCGACACCATGTTTTTCTTACTGAATTTGGCAGATCATTTAATTGTGTAAATGGCAGCGGAAACATTTTATGGTTTTACCAAAGAAAATTTTCGAGAAAAAACAAAGAACAGTACATTTTGTAAATTCAATGTATAATTGCGTTTTGGGCAAAATTAATTGCCCTCAAAACAACTCTAATCAAATAATCTAATTTTCTAAGTGAAAAAAAAAATTAATAATTGCTGTTTGGTAACTTTTACAAATTTATACCTAAACCTCAAAATGGTTTCATCGTAAGCCCTAATCATTGCACTTTTACCTGAAATCCCGAAAGTTTGTTCCAAAATGTTTTTGAATCATTTACAGCGATTCTTTAAGTGGGCTGCAGGCGGCTCGCTAAAACACACGTCAAATAACTCAGTAACCTGACGTAATAAGCAAAATTCAAGGTCAGATCCGTATGCTGCGCAAATAAATCCATCGAAAACGCCTATTCGCATTCCATAAACATAAGTTATCAATACTACCGTAAGTTTCAACTGCCTTTTTCTCGAAAATTTTGTTATGTATAAAACAAGTAACAGAGTAGTGTTATGTAGTGTTATCTTGGCAATATAAAAATATACATTATTCGCAATAATAGATTTTTGATCCAATGATATATTACTTTCTGTATGGCTAATCTATGAATCATTTCTGATTATATCGGGCCAATTTATTGTGAAGTAGAAGGTGTATTAGAATTAGTAGGTAATGACATTTGTTTGGGTTTAGTCAAAAGTGACAGTCCAGATTTTATAGCACATATACAGAGTAATTTTTTGTATACAGGATGAAGCTTTGACACCGTTGTTATTATTTATTTTACTCCAGAAACGAACAAACGAAAACGTTGCACTAGCATAACAAATTCAATTACATACATGAGTTATCATTAAAGAAGCTTTCTTATGGGCGCAATGACAGTATCCATAGGACTGATATACTGTGTTTGATTGGTTCTAAAGTTAATTGTTAATTTATGTGTACAGGACAAAAGATATAAATATTCGATTCCATTGATTGTTTGATGACCGTATATTATTTTGTTCTACTCTAATTGACGATTGATTGACGTAATTGGTAGTATTAAGTAGTAGTCTTATGTTGGCAATATTAGCGCTGTGGTTATGATCCATTAGATTATAGATAATTATGGAAAATTTCAGGTTAAATGTAGATGTTTTTTGTTTTGTGTGTTCTTTATATATTCATTGTAAATTACGTCGCGTTTGACCTATGTTTTGTACATCGCAATCTCAGAATGAAATTAGTTTTCTTGATTTAACGATACGCAGAGAGAATAACAACTGAAATTATAGTATATTTTGAAAATCCACAAGCACAGACGGTATTATCAAAAAATCGTCCCAATATTCCCACATACCTTACATAAAATCAATGGCATTTCATCACTCAATGAATAGACTACTAAGTACTCCTCTTTCGCCCGAAAAGTTTGACCAATTCGACAGATCGCGAACAACTACGGTTTCATCTCGAATGAAATAGCATCATTGCATAACATAGTCAAACTAAAACATTTAATTATATAAATCCACCCCCACATTAATCTAAAACAGATGTATCCATTACCTTCCATTCGATACTTTATACCAACATCAAGACCGTCCTCAATACGAATATTCAGTACTCTCCAATGCTTCGAAATCACCAGATATAGATGGCGCTACTATAAACATGTTTGTTTTTATTTCGGATTTAGTACATTTGACGTATGGCATGGGTATAACCTAAAGAAATTAATGTATTGCTTTCTATTTGTACAAATATTCAAAGTGGTCTGTGTTTTCTAGTCGATGATATAGTACTTTCACAGTTGTCCCAATTGTAAACATGGTTTCTAACTTATTACAATCACGCACTACAATACTCCAGAATGCAATTCTAGAGAAGTTCAGAAAAAATAACTCGTCCAGTTATAGTGAACATTGAATTATATTTTATAATGTATTTACAGCACGCAATAATCAGACGCAACTGCCATCGGAAAGCATTTCTATATTTGTAGTGCACACTAAAATTTCCATAAATAATTTTTATAAGTATTGCAGTTGCATAGGGACGTTCAGAATCGAATGGTAGCGACCATTTTGCGATTGGCGCAATAATTATGATGTGGGTTATTTTCGCGTTTTCAAGGTCGTAGACGGGAGCCTTAACCTGTTTGACTGAGTGACTTGAGTGAAACATATGTGTATGACCTAATGACCGAAATCGATCGCTGGTAAATACAAACTTTAGCATTGAAAAATAAACAATTGTTTTATTAACGAATATATGTATATGTTTTTTGTCTGTAATCCAAAAACAACATCGCTTCCATAATCTGCTTCGATCACGATGTTGATCTTCGCTTCGAGCCATCTTAGACGTAGATGGCCTAGTTTCTACCTTTGCAGTCGCGCTTTCTTCCTTTTTCGTCTCGAAAACTGGCATGCGAGATGCAATCTCTCATAGCTTACCTTACGTTTCTTCCTTCTTCAAACCCGTATTAACTTTTCTATGATTGCACGTTTCTACGGTTGATCTTCCTTGGTAGATTCTTTCAAAGCAAATTTCTTTTCACCTCATAGAGTCCTGCTTTATCTGATTTTCGGCCTTTCTCGGACTGTGCGATGTGCTTCAAAGATCACTCGGATGACAGCTACGTTTTCTGTCTGTGGGTACGATGTTTGTCTGATGGCACAACTTAGAAATCACAGCGGGTCCTAAGATTACATACTGGCGTCATATCAATTATTATCGGTATTTCTAAACCCATGAAAGGAATTTTAATGAAACTAAGAAGTATTGTGGACAAAAGTATATGCTTTTAAACTTATTTTGATTGACCCCCAATATATATTCTGAAAATAGAGTTGTAAAACATTCTTCCTGATTCTCACGTATGATTATGTTTCAGATTAAGATGACCGATAGAATTCCAAAAAATATCTGCCACCAATGCTGTTCCTTATCGGTCCATGTGTTCCAATTTCGTCAAATTGCATTGGCAAATGACAAGGCACTGAAGGTAAGCCGACTCTATATTATTTTTAAGTTCTATTTCCTATTTTACACTATACTACTTTCGTCTTTTTCTACACTACTTTTCAATAACTAGAAAAAAGTTTTAAAGTAGGTAATGTTGGGGTTGGAATTTGGAAATAAAACGTGTGATGTCTTAAACTTGTCTATTTGTATACTTCTGGTACAGTTTTGGCTGGTTTCAACGGGAACTGTTGAAATATCTTCTTGTTGGCTGGTGTTACTCTTGGTTACTCTCTTCGTGTTTCTTTGGGACGGTATTATATATACCGAATTTCAATGTCAACCATCAGGTTTATTGGGTCATCATAATAGTAAAGACATTGAAATTCCACGTACAAAACAATAACACTTTCGGTATCGTAAATACACAATAATCATTGATAGCTTGGTTTATAAACATTATTATATATTATATATAAACAAAATTTGTAGATAACCTTGTACATGTGTCAAAAATATAATTACAATTTATAAATTCTTACAATTTTTTTTGTTTGATGGACTCTTGTTTACCGTTTGAAGAGCAACTTCCTCTGGACCAGAAGTTCTCCTACGCAATGCTGAACCTCGCTGTAGCACCGGGTGAAAGCCTCCTCTGAACTCGTTTTCTGCCTGGATGATCGGTCCAGAACTAGCAGAACGTGGTTGGTTTGGGATGGACTCGTACCTCTGCGGATGCTGTAGCTTGGATATGGTGCAGCTTGGACGTAGTGAGTGAGATGTTGGTCACTCTAGACGATGTAGTAGAAGACCGTTTCTTCCAATTTGCTGTAGATTCTTCTCGACAGTCGAAATTAAATTTCAACTCTATTCGCCGTTTGAAATCTTGTGTGCAGCAATTCTTCCTTCCGTAAGTTCGCTGTTTCTTTCCAAAGAAACAAAAACCCCACACCTGACACCAAATTGTTGGGGTTGGAATTTGGAAATAAAACGTGTGATGTCTTAAACTTGTCTATTTGTATACTTCTGGTACAGTTTTGGCTGGTTTCAACGGGAACTGTTGAAATATCTGCTTGTTGGCTGGTGTTACTCTTGGTTACTCTCTTCGTGTTTCTTTGGGACGGTATTATATATACCGAATTTCAATGTCAACCATCAGGTTTATTGGGTCATCATAATAGTAAAGACATTGAAATTCCACGTACAAAACAATAACACTTTCGGTATCGTAAATACACAATAATCATTGATAGCTTGGTTTATAAACATGTTTGCTTATAAACAATAAACATATAACATTACATACAGAATGCATAATCAATTAATATCGAAAAGTATATGAGATGAATATATAGAATTAAGAGATGAGTATTTGGGGGGTCAACAGTAACAAGAGATGGATATACTAGACACACCCTATCTTTATCTATTTCAGAATAGCCAACATGGTTCAACCAAAAGGAATTCAGGTTATGTTGTTTGTTTACTATATGCCGGTTGATTTCTACAATATTTTGCTGTTAACATGTCAGTGCAAATTAATGTACATAAATTAAACCAATTAATCTTAGCGCATCACTGTGAGGTTAAACCTATGCGTTACTGCAATATGTCAAAAAAATTTCTCACGTTGGCATGCGTTGGCACTATTGTCTGACCTTGCAAATGTTTTCACCGCGCATGCGTCTTTGCTAAGAAAAAGTTAAGAAATATAATAGCAGGGGGTCTACTCTCGTCATCTTTTTGAAGCGAATGCGAGACTTTTCGAATGGAGTGGGGATATCACCGGTTGCCCGTATCTATGAGCAATTTTGCTTGTTGCTATGAACAATAACACACGCGCCACGCCCATACATTTGATTGAAACGTATGAGCGTGGCGCGTGCGTTATTGTTCTTAGCAACAAGCAAACTTGCTCCTAGATACGAACCAGAGGGCAACCGGTGATATCCCCACTCCATTCGAAAAGTCTCGCATTCGCTTCAAAAAGATGACGAGAGTAGACTCACAGGGATTTCCAACTACATATCCTATTATTTAGAAATTTTCTACTAAATTTTTCTACTAACTAAAAAGTAGTTTAGAGAAAGACGAAAGTAGTGTAGTGTAAAATACTCTTTAAGGTGACGTTTAAAAAGGAACTGCAAATGTAATTTTCAATGGGGTATGACACCTGAAAGTGTTTTTATTCAAACAATCCGCCGTCCAAACTCAACAGAAATGAGCAGTATCAGGTTATTACACTGTTTGCAAAAAAATATTTTTTTATAGTACTTAACTTCCCTACCTATAATAAAACTAGTAAGTCCTTGTAGCCCCTTCATAGAAGAAAAGTTTTGTATAATTTTTAACATCTAAAGTTTCAATTTTCCTTATATTTTTGTAAAGTAAATGCTTGGCCTATAGTATTGTTTTCCTTTTGCAAGCCTGATGGAATTAAATATTGACAAATAGGCGATTTCTCACTCGCTCCATAATGGTTTCCTGCTCTGTTTGAAATGCCCGAAGAAAATACGGAGATTTCAAACAATTAATAACGACTTCCCCATTGACCTTCCCGTCTTCAAAAGGTCTACAAGTAAACCTTAAGGGAACTATTTATTATCCAAAATCATAGAGTTTGTTCAGAAGTGGCAGTGAAGTACTGACTACTGGTGGCCTTTGTTGAAGGGTAGACAGCCAGCAAACTTTTTCATAGGTGGCCACTGCAGTGACTAGTGCGTTCCATACTCGGCAGTGACGCAGTGACCTTTAAGCGATATTTAACCTTTTGAACGGTTATCCTAGAATATACAATGTGTCCTAGAAAAAGTGCATCAAAAGTAGTGGATGAGCGATTGTTCAGAATATTTTATTTTTTAAGAATTGTGTCTTTCACTAACAGGTGAACCTAGCACCCGACTTTAAATATTTTTACTTTTTTAACGTAGATCGTTTCTACTTTGTTTGTACTCGTTTGTACCTCGATTAATTTCTTTATACCTCCAACATAAAAAGGTATTAAGTACCTAATTAAAAAAATAGCGAGCACCCAAGTTAGACAGATTCAAATTTGGTTAATGCCATTCGAAAGAGAATCGTTTGTACCTGTTTGTACCTCTCTTCAAATCATCGGTACCTCAAAGGAACCGGAAGTACAGAGTTTCTAAAAATTATCCAATAGCTAAAAATATGTATATTTTTATATATCCGAAAACGGTTAAATACATTCGAAAGACCATGAGTAGCACCCGTTTGTACCTCTTTTCAATTCGTTTGTACCTCACCGTACGTGCAAAAGTTAGAATATCAAAAAATCGCCAAAGACGTAAAATCTGAATTTTTTTAGATATCGGAAATCGGTTACAACCATGCTCTTTCAAATGCCGTTAACCGCTTTCGGATATGTTTTGTCTGTTGGACGATTGTTGGAAACTCTGTACTTCCGGTTCCTTTGAGGTACTGACGATTAAAAGAGATTAAAAGAGGTACAAACAGGTACTAACGATGCTCTTTCGAATGGCATAAACCAAATTTGAATATGCCAAACTTAGGTGCTGGCTATTTTTTATTAATTAATAACTTTTTATGTTTGAGGTACAAACGAAATTAAAGCGGTACAAACGGGTACAAACAAAGTATAAACGATCTACGTTAAAAAAGTCTAACTTTTTTAATGACGGCTTCTTGGTTTGCACCGGGCTTTCACAAAAACTAAACATTTTTTTTAATATTTATCCCAATGCCGTACCAAAACTTCAGAGGGTCATTTTATTTATTTTTATGTGAAGAGATATTCAACTTTAAAACTTGAAATTTATGATATTCAGTTAATTACCTATTTATAATAATGGAATGGAAAGTTTTCGATAGATTTTCATACGAATCCGAAAAAAATGGGAAGATGGATCATCTTTTCCCCTCCGCTCTTAAAAATAAACTCTCAAAACGGTCAGGTTGTTGTTTTATATTGTTTCTGCTAGCGTACCGCCCACAGGTAAAACCCCGTTTAACAAACATTAATTTCAAGTTGATAAAAAGTTGTCCCTATAGACCCACATATGCCACAAAAAAATTATGGAACATTTAGTAATTTTTCTTTTTCAAATAGAAAAAGTTTAACAATAAAGTGTGAAATTAACGTATACAAAGATATATTACCCTAATGCAAGTAATGCAACTATTAGATGGCCTGCAGTTCAGTTAGAATCGATAGTGTCCATGTCCATGTGGATTTGAAAAAAAACCCACTTAATCTTTCATTTAAATCAATAAATAAAAAAATTCGAATTCGAGAAACCCCCTCAATTGCTTTTTAGTGGGACCTTTTTAAAGAATCTAGATAATTTAGACCATTCGTTTTATTGCTTTATTTCGTAGATTTTAATATTATAAATGCCAAATGAAGAAACTTATAAATACATAGTAGAAATTTTGTTAAGAAACGTGTTGCATATAGCAAATAGCACAAACCAAAATACGCGGCCTAGACACTTTTTATGATCATACCAGTTCTAGAATGTCAAAGAATCCAGTTTGACATACAGTTTTTGAGTAATTTTTACATTTGGTCGTTCCAAAGATTCACCTAGGAATCAATCTAAGAATCACTAATATAGTGGACAATATAGCACTCAGACGAACTGTTTACAAGGAATGAAAGAACCTTAAGAATTACAAAACCTCTAAAAAATCATGATCACTCCCGCTGATGATGGGGTAATGCTGAACTGAACACACATACAAAATTTCTCAAAACAATTATTTATAATGCAAAAATGCAAAACCCAAGCCGATGATCTTCACTACAGCTTGCTTCTAGTTACCACAATCGAGTTTCCTTTGTTCAGATAAGATCCCGTCCGTCTCCCTACACAAAAACTCAGCACAGCACATTCAAGTCTATGTCTGTTTTGCGCGCGTTAAAGGCGATATTCCTGAACGTACACCGCTCGGCATTCGAAAGTTGTTCGTTCGTTCGCCTTTAGTCTGACGAGAGAGAGTGAGAAAGAGATACAGAGAGGGAGAGAGACATGGAGAGACCTTTCTATAGCTGAATACCCTCCAGGATCCCCGTGGGGCGTGGGTCTCCACGAGAGTGGTTTCCTCAGCGTGCACGAAATTCACGTTCGAGCCTGGGTCGAGCTGTGCCAGCTCACTTCTCGGGTCAAGGACTACCTTTTTCTGGTTTCGCCCGCTCACCCTGTCTCCGTCTGGCACTGCTGCCTTTGCAAGATCCTCCAACTGATCCCGCATGGCTGGCCTTCAGATTACCTCGCCCAGAATAAATTTAATCTGGCATAAAAGCAGATCCTGAGCAAAGTAGCGCCACCATCTTGATATTGCCACGTTATAATTGGTAACCTAATTGATTTGGGTCTCCGAATGGGGCCGTAGTGACAACAAGACGCAACCCGTTTGGCACATGCGCACTGACGTACTTGCAGACCTATAGTCAAACTGCGCATGCGCGTGTTATGATAACATGCTGACTGCTCACCACGAAAGCAATGTTAACTTTTACGGTAAAAGTTACCAAGTCCAAAGTTATAGCTCGTAATATTAGACTAAATGTGTATTTTTTAAGACAAGTTTCCAGTTTAGCGAATAAATTGAAAATGTGTTTCCTTTTCCGTAAAAGGGAAATATTTTTACTTTATCATACGCAGTATGTAAAGTATTGTAATCGTGCCGAAAAAAATTTTTGAGATTTTAGCGGAAATAGGTCTTTATGGGTCCCCTGAACATTTTTGACCAAGGTACAAAAAAATGTCTGTGTGTGTGTGTGTGTGTGTGTGTGTGTGTGTGTGTGTGTGTGTGTGTGTGTGTGTGTGTGTGTGTGTGTGTGTGTGTGTGTGTGTGTGTGTGTGTGTGTTGTCTGTGTGTGTGTGTGTGTGTGTGTGTGTGTGTGTGTGTGTGTGTGTGTGTGTGTGTGTGTGTGTGTGTGTGTGTGTGTGTGTGTGTGTGTGTGTGTGTGTGTGTGTGTGTGTGTGTGTGTGTGTGTGTGTGTGTGTGTGTGTGTGTGTGTGTGTGTGTGTGTGTGTGTGTGTGTGTGTGTGTGTGTGTGTGTGTGTGTGTGTGTGTGTGTGTGTGTGTGTGTGTGTGTGTGTGTGTGTGTGTGTGTGTGTGTGTGTGTGTGTGTGTGTGTGTGTGTGTGTGTGTGTGTGTGTGTGTGTGTGTGTGTGTGTGTGTGTGTGTGCGTGCGTGCGTGCGTGCGTGCGTGCGTGCGTGCGTGCGTGCGTGCGTGCGTGCGTGGGTGTGTGTGTGTGTGTGTGTGTGTGTGTGTGTGTGTGTGTGTGTGTGTGTGTGTGTGTGTGTGTGTGTGTGTGTGTGTGTGTGTGTGTGTGTGTGTGTGTGTGTGTGTGTGTGTGTGTGTGTGTGTGTGTGTGTGTGTGTGTGTGTGTGTGTGTGTGTGTGTGTACCCAATTTTTATTAATTCATTTCCGGAGAAACTACTAAAGGTATCGGCACGGAACTTCATATTTAGAAGTTTCATGACCAAACTTAGAGTTGAAAAGCTTTTGGTTCAAAAGGGTCCAAAGGAACTGGGTGTTTACTCCAAGCCTTTTTCAAGGATTTTAGAAATCAGCCGCCATTTCTGTAATTTCGTCAAAATAGTTAAATAATAAATTAAAGCAGAGGAAATTTTGAATAATTTATGCCTATGACATTTTTTGGTAAAATTAATAGTTTAGCTTTTTAGTTTATTCTAAGCCTTTTTCAAGGATTTTGGAAATGAGCCGCCATTTCTGTAATTTCGACAAAATAGTTAATTAATAAATTAAAGTAGAGGAAATTTTGAATAATTTATGCCTATAACATTTTTTGGTAAAATTAATAGTTTACCTTCAAGAGCAAATTCTATTTGATCGAGATCGGTCGCATCTGCAGTGATATGAAATTACATAGTATCCAGGATTTTGACAAATATTTTTTTGTGTTATCACATTCGAAAACAGCTGATCTCATCAGAGGTTGGAGAACCACTATGGAACGTGCCGCTGTAGTGCGCAAACTTATAAAATACAAATTTCAAATAAAATAAGATCACCAATTTGATTGTTTGTTGATAAGAAATATCAACCCGTCTTTATATCTAATTCTAAAAATGATACATTGAGAAAATTATAAATAAAGTATAGCGATGAGTGTAGTTTTATTTTAGTATGTTGGTCGGGATGTGTCATGAACAAATATAAATCTGTCAGAATTTGAATTACCTTTTTAAGGTGCGTTTTCATTAGTGATAATGGCAGTGGTAGCGGACGCCGTTATAGTATTTCCAATAGAAAATTGCTAGTGACTCATGTTTATGTACATGCAAACTAATATGTGTCATTATCACGATATGTAAGAAATACTATAATTTCGTATTCTACCACCGCCATTAGCTACCATTACCTACCAATCGGAACGCACCTTTCGTCAAAGTGTACCAACCTAGCATTTACTATACAGAAATCATTTATTTTTTTTAAATACGTATTTCTTAAAAAGCAACACAATAAACGTTGATGTCGCTCCTGCCAAAAACTAGATAGCGCGACTCGCTCATATGCGACGGCTACACTCCGCCTTCGGTGACGCGCCGTATCACCGCTCGTCGCGCTATTCCGTACTTTCGGCATTTGTGACATAAATAACTATTATTCTAATGACGTAGTGTAGGTAGTGTCAAATGCTGATGCTTTAACAATACCTACGATTTATCTCTATAGAATAGATTCTCATGCAGCTAAACTATTGATTTTATATATTGTATGATAAAGTCATGTGCCTGGCCACATCAGATTTTTTTGTTCTAAAGTGGTAGTGTGTTATACTATTCTACAGTCTAGTAGAATAGTGTTAAGACAAGGTTCCAGGTTACTTTGGTACATTTTTTAAGCGGTATAGATTGACTGTCTATCTATCTACATTTTCATCACTCAACTTTAAGTAGACGCTTATTGGCCTCCGCAAATTTCCTTAGATCCTGGCAGCGTAAAAACCACCCGTAACGTGCAGGTTTGCAGTTTTTTTGTATTTTTTCGCAAAACGGTCACGGTCAGACGCGCATCTATGTTTTTTTATATGTATGATATGCTTAACATATTGAAACCAATATAAAAGATTCATATCTAAATTCTTCAACGTAGGTACTGGACTGATTCTTTAAGGGTCGGCAACCGATTAAGCTGACCACACAGAAATCATGTAAAATAAAAAAGTACAAGGCGTTCGTAAGACACAATTAAAGTAATATCTGGACTGGCAAAATTGTTAATGAATATCCCATTTCAATTATCTCCATTTATTGATGTTTATATCAAATAACCGCATAAAATAGATACACTGGAGGAAAATAGAGACTCTAGCGCCCATGCTCTCCTAAACCGAATGGTATATATGTACAACCATACTAAAATAAATTGTAATTAACGCGTCTTGTACATTAATCACATAAATATTGTACTGTAATCGTGCTCATCTCGTCGTGCAAATTGTCGGATCAAATTGGTTCTGTATTTACATTACAGTTTAGATAGGTTTTGACTGTTGTGATCTTTGTTTGTTTTTGTTTCATTACGTGAATGGAAAAGATTTGGGAATTAACAATTACAATGAACGGTAAAAAGTGGTGATAATCGTTTCAAGGTCACCGTGGATAGCGCAGTTGGTAGTATACTATCAACTTCTTAAAAACTCATTTTTTCGTTTCGCACCGACCCTTAAGGTCATGCTAGTAGGACACATTACAATGAAATAGTTATAGTATTAACCGTCTATGGATCTCCATCAGGAGATTTTGGTACATTTTTAAATAAACTGAGTCTATTGTTGGCTACGCTATATAATCCAAGACTTCTGCAATGTCATTCGGTCCTTTGGCGTCAGGGCCCTGGTAAAAGAAACTACTATAGTAGGAATTCACTCGGGGACGATGTAGATAATTTTTTGACAAACATAGGACGTGATTTTTTGTGAGGGGCATGATGTGAAGGTTTCGGATCATTGTGATTGCTTTGTTTGAATGATGTAAGAAACTTAAATGATGCGAAAACTAGTCATGAAAAGCAGCGATCTTTTACTGAAGCAAACAAAGCTTTCAAACAAAGACCATCAGATACAAGAAAATTGGCGTGTTGTATTACAGTATGGTGACCTCGACGAGGTATTTCAAAACTGCTGACACCATACAGTATTTTTTTATGTTTTTTTCTTTTGCGAAAGACAACTGAATCAAAACTAGTAAGAAAATTATCCCCCCCGCCCCCCCCAGTAAAATATAAAAAAATTGAGTGACCGATTTAAACCCATTCACGAACTTGTCCATACTTTTTAAGAGATAAGCTTGAATACCAAATTTCATATCAATTACTTCAAAAGTTATGGCAATTATCGTGACGGACATAGCTAAATAGATTCAGTTGTCAATGCTGATCAAAAATATATATACAAATCTATACCTTCACGCTTCCTTAAAGGTATTACAAACATTGTGACAAACTCAATATACCCTACCACAGTAAATGTGGGGGCGTTAAAAAGCGAAATTCCTTGAGAAAAACCACCATCTTAAAGACGTGTCGCGAACTCAAAGATTTATACATCCTACAAAAATGTTATCCTGTTTTAAGAAACAATTATAGTCAAAAATTGAAAAACGAATATTTCAGTAAGGTACCGCACTGCATTGTTGACTCAATTCCGAGAATTGGCACGTCTCAGGTTAAATCAAACCCATTTACCAGTTTTCTGTTTCCGTACTCGGATCCACATCTTCAAGAAATTGAAACTTAGTTACTCAGCTGGCCCTGACGAAGTTCCATCTTGCATTGTCAGGGAGCGTAGGTGCGAACTGTTTGTAAAAATGACGTTTTTAGTTAATCTGTCGTTCCAAGTTGGTTATTTTCCGTCAAGTTTGAAGTTAGCGCGTACTGTTGTACAAAAGGGAAGATCCAAGCAGCGCCATGAATTATAGGCCAATATCCCTTCTATCATGTTTTTCGAAACTGTTTGAGTACGCCATGCTGGAACAAGTTCAGTCACTCACAGATGAACACCGCACCTTATTTCTAATGGAGGCGAAAGGTCCCTTTCGCATTATTACTACTTAATACATTCTTTGAACTGATGGGGGCTCACTGTAATGGCTTCGCTTACTGTTATAATGCACGTCTTCAGTTGTGCGGTAAGGCGTGACGTCACACAATAATGTTCGTAAAAAAATATGTTTCCTGTAGAAGGTAGCTTTTGTCTTTTGTCTAGCTTTGTCGATAATCAGTATTAATTCGTCAACCTCCGGCCAACTGAACTAAACGGTATGGGGATAATAATTCGTCAACCTCCGGCTAACTGAACTTAACGGTATCGGGATAATAATTCGTCAACCTCCGGGCAACTGAACTAAACGGTATCGGGATAATAATTCGTCAACCTCCGGCTAACTGAACTTAACGGTATCGGGATAATAATTCGTCAACCTCCGGGCAACTGAACTAAACGGTATCGGGATAATAAGTCGTCAACGTCCGGCAAACTGACAGTATTGAAGCGGAGTGCGGCGGAAATAAAACTTAAAGCATTCGTCGGTGCGGTGATCTGTAACGGAAATTTTCTTTCGTTAGCCTCCGGCCAACTGATTGAAAGTGGGTTCTCCTGCTAATCTCCGACCAATTAGGGTGGAATCCATAGTAGGAATCCCTAATCTCCGACCATGGAATCCCTTCCATGGTCGATCCCCACCATGACGACCGGCGAGAGAGGTGGACAACCAAACCAGATTCATGCACTCGGACCGCTTTCAGGGCGTTCGAAAGAAAAAACACGATACCACACTAAAATCTATTTAACACAAATATATATACAAACGCAAAACTGCGTCAAGTGTCATCTACGTCACGTAGATGACAGTTGATAGGTGTCACGACAGGTTAGGTTTGGTAGTGTCTACTTTCTTTCCTTGATATGACTATTTTCCCTAACATTTGTCATAGGCCTCAATAGCTCAGTTGGTTAGACATTGTACTAGCGATACAAAGGTCCCTGGTTCAAATCCAGGTTGTGGCTGTAATTTTTAATTTATTTAAAATTTACATCCCGCCTGTATATCACCATCTTCTATACTTAGATTAAATTATGTACTGTTTGGAGGAGACAACTTTACCTGTACGATTGTTCTGTGAACTAAGCAAAGTTTTTGATTCCGTTCAACAAAATAGGCTACTGAAAAAGCTTGTCACTGGGTTTTGGGGGGCTGTCTTTGTCGTGGATAGCTGCATTTATATGCGACAGACAGCGTAATTTCAGATCAAACATTCTGCCGATTACATAGTTTAGGTGTGCCGCAAGGCTCAGTGCTTGCTCCACTACTTTCTCACTTTTCATAAAAGATTCATATATAGTTAATTTTCTGAACAATTATTCTGTGGTCAATTACGCGGACGATACGACTATCTTGACTTCGGGTGAGGGATCAGCTGTGACGCAGTCTACCGACTGCTGCCACCAATTTGCTTGTGCGTGGTTTTCAGACAATTGTTTTACACTTAACAAAATACGGCGACTTTTTACGTCATCATACGTAGTATGATAAAGCAATAAACCACCACCTCCACCTCTGCTCTAGAATACATTGGCAGCACACCACGTGGCACTCTCTTCTAAGTTTGAAACAAGTGTAGAATGTATTTTAGAATGTAGTGTAACACCATAAACTAATATATATATATTTCCTTTCCAGGAATTGGTAAACCAAGAATACATAGAACCACCGACATACAAAGAAGAAATCCAATCATTAACCACCAAAATATTAGAAAATATATCGCAATCAAAGGTATCGGACGCAGTCCCAAAAATTTATAAAGTTCCTGTGAATGAATTAAATCAGATACATAATGAGGATGTGGTATCAAACGAACAACTGGAAGAACCTATAGGTGGCAGCGTAAAAGAAATATTCCAATACTTTCCTAGCATCTCAGTTCCTAAACAAATTTTAGAAGAAAATGTATCACCAGTAGTTAGGTTAGATGCGAAAGAAATGTACAACTTCAGGGTTTCGGCTTGTCATGATTCAGACTGTAGAGTGACAATTTTTAAGAGAAATCACTCCAATATAGAGTTAGTAAATGTTGCCCCAAGAAATTTGGAAGATAGTGATTCGGATCGTCCAGTGTTCAAGTCGAAAAGAAGAAAACCCGGATATAGATATGACGATAGTGGTAGTGATTATGATGTAACGAGTGACTTGAGCGAAAGAAGAAAGATTCGACCGAAAAGATCAAAGAACAAGAACTTTGATTCAGATTCTGATAACGCCACCGAGCAACTCAACAAGCAAACATCTTCTAAATGCAGTGAATATGATAGCGATGAAACGTGTGATAGCAGGAAGGAGCGATTGCGAAATCAGAGAACGAGAACAAGGATTTTCGAATGGGACAACGAGGATGTGATAGAGGAAATCACCAGGAAGAAATCGCCAGCCAGGTGTAGCGATTACGATAGCGAAGACACTAGCGAAACTGCCAGAAAAGATAGATTACGAACGCACAGATCGAAAACGAAGTCTTTCGACTGGGATACTGAGAGTACCACAGAGCAACCAATAGTCAAAAAGTCGACTGAAGCCTACTCGAAGTACTGCGAATACTGCGATCGGTACTTTTGGGGTTGCTCGCAGTTAAAAGCCCATCAGAGGGTGCATTTTCGTTGTCATATATGCAGGAAGGGGTTCGAATCACACGCGATTTTGGACGACCATCTTGTTACTGTCTGCTATAAGTCGTTGGCTTGCAGAAAAATTAATATTCCTGTTGAGAGAGTAGATCAAAATGTCAGGTTACTTGAGCAGTATAAAGAAGCGTTTGATACCTACTTCCGGGATATAAACGATGGCGTTTATGGAGACCCAGGTAATTTTTATTTAATTTTATTTTTATAAAAATATCTACAGGGTCTTTATAAATCATTGTAGTCGATGTAGGCCATGATATCAAGTATGATATCCTATTCGAGTTTGGAGGGTTGTGTGTAGCGGCAAAGAAAAATTTTACATGGCGGTAACCTACTTTGACTACATTCATTTATAATGACCCTTTTGAACCCATTAGATGCGCCAATGGGCCGATGGTTTTTGATAGAAAAATTTCACCTTTTATGAAAAAAAAAAAAAGATGATAACCTCAGAACCATCAGACTTCTGTACCTTATTAATAGCCGTATTCTTCTAGAAGGTGTGTATATAAAAAATGTTTTTGGTTTCAGAACTGTTAAGGAATCCATCTTTGAAGCCACATTTGTATCACACCGAGAAACACCGCATAGAAGAAAGAAAAATCGTCACGGATATAATCAAGAAATTTGTGCATCATGATAACACACCTATAACAAAGAATAAACTGTTGCAAACTAGACGCTTAGAGACTGATATAGCTTGCGGCAATTCCAACCAAATAGTTTTAGATGACATAAAAACCGATGTCAGCTTGTACAAGATTCCAGTCATCTTAGTAGTAGATAGAATTCAATCAGCACATATCTCATTTGCCCCAAAAGCAAAAATGAAGAACATTATAGAGTCTTGGCCAACAGACAGCATTCAGGGTTTAGTGAAGAAATCAAATCTTTTACAGCCGATTCATATTAAACAAGAAGTCACAGAGAACACACCGCCTTCTTCTTTGCTGGAGGCAGTATTTAAAGCACCTATTGGAACTAGGTTTGATTTATCTTCAAAAGCCAAAAAAGTTCTTCCGCTTAAAACCAAACAGTTTCAACCTCGAGGTAGTGGTGTGAAACCAGGACCAAATCTCAAAGTTAAGCAGACGCCTATTAAGAAACCACCGATGTTCAAACCAAGTCAAAACAAGCCACAACCTGTTGCTAAAGCAAAGCAAATGAAGCCAAAGCCTGTACAGAAATCAATAAATCGAACCATGTCAACAGAAGTTAGCGACGCAATGAAAAATTTACCTGATTCTGTGACATTAGTTGCAAATAAAACTCAAAGTGCCAAACCTGAATTGCCTCGAGTTTTAAATATTTCAGAGTCCGTTACGTTGGAGAGAAATAATCAAGGAAAAGTTGATTCGAATTACAACCACACCTCCCAAACTAACGAAATCAGTTATCCGCCAAGACCTAGTACAGCTATTAGGAATATTTTAGAGTCAATATCGGATGAAATTAGTATACAACCGAACTATAGCAGACCAAAACAAACAAATTTTTCAACTCCAAAATCGACGGGTGAGTTTTCTATTCTACAAAGTTCCTTCCAATGCTTGAATAACCAAGAAATAAAAGAAGAACTACCCAATGATACTGGTTATAGTGATTTAAACGATACTGTAACAAATTATACCGAGATGGAGTACAATGAATACCCGGTTAAAACTGAAAATGAAAACTGCGAGATGTACCAACAACCCGAGAACCCTCCAGATATGAACTTCGGATACCCGCAAACGAAATACGATGCTCCTCAATTTGTTCCAAATCGTCCTCAGATGACAAGGAATAGATTTGATATCCCCTTAAATGGTATACATCGACCTCAAGGTCAAAACCTGAACCCTTACCAGAACCACATGAACTTTAGGATGCCAAATTCTAACCTAATGCCGTCTAATTTGTACCAGGCAAACCAAACTCCTGTGCAGCAGCAATCCAGGGAATTAGTTCCTGTTAGTTCCTACAATTCGAACTTCATGGGGAATGCATATGAAAGACCTTATCAGGAAAGGTTTAATCACACTTTTAATAACGTATATCAGCAGAATGCTTACCAAAATCCTTATATCCCTCCTAGTTATAATATGCAACCGCATCAAAATGTACAATATAATGATTTGTATCAAGACTCTACGCGAGATAAATTTGTAAGGGTCAAGCAGCCTTGGGAGCTGTACAGACGGTAGTTGAGCTTATAGGCGTACGCGCTGGATTTTCTTAGGGATGGTAGAATGTGAATTTATAACGCGTACGTCTATGTCTATTTTAATTTTTTTTTTGTGTATTTCGCTTATTCTACGTCAAAGAGGTCTAAATACACAGGAGAAATCACAGGCACATCTATCAGTATTAGATTGTTTTTATTTTATTTAGTTGAATCACGAAGATTTATGTGCAGGCTAATTTGCGGCAGGCTGGATTTTTGAAGACACCTTCATTTAGTCATTATAATTAAAAATATCGGATCGAAATGATCAGGTTCCAAAAGCTTTTAACCACGTCAATAAGGAGAACACCAAAGACGAAAGAATATAAAGAAGTTTCGCCTTGGGTCTTCTGTGAGGCGCTCCAAAAAAGGCGGGAATTTTAAACTAACGAATACAATGCATGATGGGCGCCACCAAATACCGGGCGCTTGTAAGGTTATGTTTGGTTGTGCCATGCGCTTGTATATTATCTTGGCCGCGTCCTTTTAAACTTTTTAATTTGTTGACAAAATTTATCTCAGTCTAGCAATTTCTTATCAACTACCACATCTACTTTAATCTTTGATAACACTACATAAAATGATAAAAGTTTGACCTACAGACGGTACAGACCCTACAGTTGTTGAAAATTGTATTCAATCATTTTAGCGATAATAGCAAGAAATTGTATTTCCTACAACCAGAACTTCTGTGTACACCTTCTGAGTTGTTAGTATTAATTTCTCTAAAATTCATGTTTCTCAATTTCAATATCAGCCTTTTTCGATGCCGAATTTTATAGAAACACTGTAGCATAATTGAGCGCATTTTTTGTTGTAATCTGATCAAAGACATTGATGTGATTTTTGGGTTGTGATATTTCTTTTTTTTGTAATTGTTTTAGTGTGATTACAATGGTATACAATTAACTTATAATAATAATTAGCTATTAACGATTTTACTATTTATTTCTGATATCTCAAAGATTCGTCAAAACATAACCTAAACTATATGTATAAAGCACTGAACACATTACATATTTTTAGGCTGAAATGTATTATTCTATTAA
The DNA here is from genome assembly GCA_964023965.1 of Melinopterus prodromus. Classification (NCBI taxonomy): domain Eukaryota; kingdom Metazoa; phylum Arthropoda; class Insecta; order Coleoptera; family Scarabaeidae; genus Melinopterus; species Melinopterus prodromus. The sequence continues at coordinate 77,106,393 of OZ030391.1, forward strand.
TGTTCTACTATTTGGTTAAACAGTGTATAAATATGTAAATAAATGATATTTGTATATGTCTTTTGTTTCCCAAAGTAATCCTAATGGTTGGTTTCCGTAACATTTATACAAAGCGATAGGAATACGAAAATGTTTAACGACGTATTTTAGTCAAATCAATATTATAGGTTAATAATATATTAATATATATTTAAAATTTACATCCCTCCTGTATATCACCATATTATTAACCTGGAATACGTAATGTTTTAAAATTTAAACGATACAGCAAAATTCAACAAAGTACTCAAATCAAAATAACTAAAAACCTTAGTCGATGTACTTTTGAAAAAATGTGAAACCTGTACCTACTTCAAAAATAATATATCAAAATAATAAATTAATAGTGACTTTGTATCATATGATACGCTTTGTATACATTACCATAGTACATAGTATATCAGACATCGTTAGTTTGCGGGACATCCAGAGGGACGCGGCATGGGCAAGAACTCATTCAAAAATTAGCATTGGCGGGAAAATATTTACGGCAGCAACACGAATTCCATTATACTGTATTGTAATATGAGTTGCCTATACTACGTGTACTCTCTTCTATTTTTGTCTTTTTCTTGGCTTGATTTGTAATTCTTGGTTAAATGCGATACGACTACGAGTGTGTAATTTGCGATTGGTAACGTTTGTTTCGCCCGTCTCTCATCCTCATTGGCGCCCGTACTCTCTCTAATTTGTATCTGTTACGTTTTTTGATTTGTGGTATTAGGTTAATACTTTATATCGGCGTAATTATCTCCTCCGCTTGGTTTACACCGTTTGATCCAGAACCCGCGAATTATATCTACTTATATATTAGGACCGGAGATATTTCTTGAGATTTGCCCATATTCTCTGGGCGTATTATGGTTAACCTATAAGTTAGTTGCCTGTTGTTCATTTATTGGTAACCAGGATAAAATATCTACCTCAAAAAAAAATTGAGTATATTCAGTTTGGTAAGCATAAGCAGGCAACACAACATCTTATAACGCTGGATGCTTGCATTATAGAAATATGTCGACCTGGACAAAATATGAATTTCAGTGGTTGGTAATCTGAAATAATTGTGAACGAACGTCCAAATACATATTTATGGAAACGTTTTGCAGCAACGTTCGTTCGATAAAGGTCGGCTTTCGATACAAACTACCAAACACAAAATATTATTTTTCGCTACTGTCGGGTTCAGGACAGTGGCCACACCCACCCCATATGAGTGTTAAAATGTCACTATCCCTAACTAGATTTTTACTAAGCTGAAGAGCATATCTAAACATGACTATCTAGACTAAAATCTGTCCAATTTTCTAATATTTTATAGGTTTCAAAGCGTACATACCTACTTAACTTAATTTTGTTTTAATGACTGCAATAATTGGCATTAAATACTCTTCTTTACATATCCTTAGATTTTCTACTTGAATTCTAACTAATTAATAAACAATTACTGAACTTACTTGGTCATTCTGGAAACAAGGTATTTAACCAGCTTCTTCCAGGTAATGGTACAGTAAAATTATGACAAGGTATATTGTCAATGATGTGCTTGAAATAAACTACTAATATTATTTTAACTTAACATATCTAAATTTACTTTATAATTTTCATCTTCACTGCTACTACCACGATCTTCTTCTTCAACCGCTCCGATGGTTCCTCGCCCATTCTTCACGCAGAAGTGCACGATTGGATGGTCTGTGGTAATAAGGAACGATGTTTATCGATATTTTATAAACATCGATATTATAGTTAGATGGTCAATGTTTTTCCTTTCATCACCGGTTTTAAACATCGATGTTGTCGTCGACTTTTTACCGTCGATAGTTGGTATCGATAGTCAACATTGATCTATTGCATCGATGTCGAAATACTACCCTGTGGCACTGACAACATTTCCACTTTTTGGCTGGACATAGCTCTTTTATTGGTTTCACATTTTAAGACAATTTATTGACGATAATAGTGACGTACTATGGTCTTCTCTCTCTCTACGAAGGACACGTCGCTCGTACTTTTTAGTGACAGTTTTTCATTGTTAAAGATACGCTTCAGTTATTAGCATAGACACCTCGTGCTCTCTTACATTGCATTTATCTACAGGTGTTTATTTCCCTATAAATATCAAACTCTTGTCCCGATCTATTGAACTGCTCGATGTTACCTATCAACAAAGATTTGTCGATTGTCTTACATAAATTACCTAATGTTAAATATGAAATCGCCACATACACCTAATTGTTATGTCACTACTTAATAGACTATGGTGTACGGTTGGTTGCAGCTATTGCGGGGTTATTAATTACTGTTATTTGAATTAACGACGGTGAACTAAATATTGTTTACATTAGGAAACGTACCCTTGACATGGGTTTTAGAGGCGATACAGTTGAGTGTGGTTTATGTAACAACTTTAAACTATTAAATTTGTGAGTTTAAATGGTAGTTTTATTGTGCGGCTAACACCACATAGACGAAGCATTAAGCAACACGACATTTCTTACTCCCAATACAGATATGTCAAATATAAGTAAAAGATATAAAGCATTACGTTATTTTGGTTATTTATTTGAGCTATTTCCATCTGTTGTGTTTTGTTAATTAATACTACGTTTCGGTTGTTTATCTACAGCTGTCTGATGGTATTTATTCTGTTTTTCTATAAAGTGATGCATCATTTAAATAACGATGAACTTTCAGATAAGACTTGTGTCAGTCTCACAGTATCATATAGGTCGATGTTACCCTCATCTGATGTTCGTTATTGTTCTATCCTCGTTTCTGTGGTGGGTTGCCTTCTCTTTATCGATTTCCTCAGAAGCTTATCTTGAAAAGTGCACATACTGCAGATACATTTTACAACCTACTTTCCCTATGTTATTTCAAAAGTTAGTAATTTCACCATCGTCCGATTCAAACCGGTAGTTGATTATTATCATGCTCACCATCGTTGGTTCCTTTAAAACCTAACAACATCATCTTTAATAAAATATTTTTGGTACTTGCACTTCTATTTTGTGGGAAAGGAGGACATTTATTTGAAACAATAACTTGGAACCGGACATCTATAATCCAATTTAGGCTGTGTTGTGCCCCCAAATGTTAGTTTTAAAGATCGATGGTCTATCAATGGTCTCGGTGGTTCAAACAGGATTGGTTTCTCAAAATGTTACTTTTTTGCAGTGGTGAAACCGGCCTTAGATACAGATCCTACATTCTAGTTTCTTATCCATAAGACTGAATGTTATTCAAGGCCTATAATGGCATTTGAGTTTGTAGCATAAACAATTACGATTGTTACTTTCGATAAGTTGCGATAATCTTCAGAAAGCAAACCGTGGGAATCACGTCCAAACACCCATAGGGGAAGTGGGGATTGTTCACAATGTTTATCCAATTGTTTGTCCCCTTCAAAATAGTATGGTACAAATACGATATAATTCCATCATCCAGGACAACTGTACCAACTAAAAGGTTTCCATTAATTCTATCCTTCCGAGAACTAACCGATATAAAACTGCGTGCTCCAGCACTAAAGACAACTCAAGACAATGTTGGTTTTGTCAAACACAATAGCCTTCTAAAATCTTGACCTTAACAGCGGCTATTTCCGCACCAGAGCAGAACATTTCAATACATTTTGACACCCTCAATACTATTCCTCTGGCCAATTACCCGATTTACTACACTATCTAGTATAAACGTAGTATTTGTTCCTATTTATTGTTAAAAGAATAATTATTTATTTAAACTGGCTCTTATTTTTGTATTCCAAATAAACTTATTATAGCTTAATATAAAGCTTGTCTATTCATATGCAAAATGTATATTTCCTTTAAAACATAAAATGACAATTTCTGTCAAAGAACTATCATATGACGTTGGGAGGTATTTGCGGCATCATCAACTGTCGAACTCATTTTCCACAAACGTTCAATCCAACGTTTGTCGAGACGTTTGTAGCATGATGTCGGTTGCGCAGGCTACGTTGGCTACGACAGACGTATCCGTTGGTTGTTGTCGGATTGCGCCGTTAACTACTGCGCATATGATTAGTGTAAAAATGACAGTAATGGCGTGCGCAGTGGTCTACCGCGCAGTTCGACAACAATAAACAAAGTCCATTCTGTTCTATCTCCAATAACACGCCACGGATACGTTTGTCGGAATGCGCAGTGGTTTTACTGTCAAAATTAACATGAATAAGGACCGCCGCCCCATACGGATCGGCCCGCTAACCCAGCTTTCGCCATACAGCATCCAGTATACGCCACCTAGGAAACATGTAGCTGCCCCCGAGAGTCCGTACTCCAGTTGAAAGAGGCCATGGCTGGCATTTATAAATCCACTAAGTATTTGTCTGCACCTATGGTACCATCACACGCAGGCTACCAGGACACAATTAAAACCTCGTTCTAAACAGACCAACCATGGGGGCCCTCCTTCCCCTCGGTACTCGTGTTAGTCGGGCTTCCCCGACACCGTTGGACGAGTCGCCGGCGAGGCCACTTGCGCAAACCTCTACTCAACATCTGTAAACACTGTAGAAGGGCGGCCATTCACCCACGGCATAGGAACCATGGTATAGGATAGCCCGCGGTGGTTCTAGGGGAATAAATACACCGAAGAGTTAGTGCAGCCCACAGCCTTGAATTACTCCAAGTACTCGTGTCGGACACGAGTCAAAATTAACAGTAATAACGTGCGCAGTGGCCAACCGCGCATTCCGGCAACGACAAACGTACCAGTTGCAAGATAAAGTAGAATGGTTTTAAACCCTTCACGAAAACGTATTTGGAATGGAATCGGTGTCCATGCGGTTTTCCGAATTTTCAGATTATTATTTGTAGGTTAGAGCTCCCAACATTTGTCTAGTAAGTAAAAATGATAATTTTAGCGATTTTCCGACGTTTTTCTCAAATTGGCTAGATAGAGATAGAGAGTAATTACTATCTCCGTCTGATAACATTCGTCAAGAACATGGATAGAAAAATACGATGCAGATTCCTCAAAAATTTGCCTATATTTTTTTCATTTAGTTAAATTTTCTCAATTATTACATTGAGGTAAAGTGAAACTACATAGTTATTCCTCGAAAACATAATGGAAATAATTCATATACTTGATGTGTATATTCTCCTTATTCGCTCCAGATGTAGTTATAATAAATTGCTTTTCGGCTTTCGGAAACCGCGATGTCAATTAAATTTTTTAAACCCTTTCCCTGACGAAAGCGTTCAAAGTAAAACTATAACCAAACTTGTGTCGGCCGACCGACATTTTACACAGCAGGTAACCAAACACGGGTTACCCCGAACAGGTACCGACCCAATGGTTCGTTACCTACCTGTTGTGTAAAATGACCGTCGGCCGACACAAGTTTTATTCTAGTGTATTCTAGTATTTTAGTTTAAACCATGGAGGAAGAGTTTAAACGCTTTCACTATATCCGAAACGTCAGCGAAAAGATGAAATTTCTTATGACATCCCAGCTCCCAAAAGCAGAAAGAGTTATTTCTGAAATGACGATATTACCAGTAATTATGCCTGTGTATCTTTGAGCATACGTTATTTAAAACTGGGCATGGCTACAATACATACGAACCAATAACGAGCGCGAATAGTAAATTCAGATTATTGTAATCTTAAAAGATATAAGGTCAAATTAGGTCGAATTTATCAGTTATCAAAAAGTGACTTCTGCCAAAGTCAAATGTTTTAAGTTTGTGCTTACCGTGTTACTACCTTACTATACTAACGGGCATCTGCTGACTCAAATACATACTATATGCACTATAGGGGTCGCATAAGTGCTAAAATATAGTCGAATCACTATTATAAGAGCTCTGGCATAGATAGACTACAATATCATATCACTATATATTAAGCTGTCCTCCATTGGAAGGACACGCATGCAAAATACGCCTTTATTCGCTTCCTACATAAGACGTTGCATCTAACGTCACGTCTGGTCAGCTGGTCAGCATTCTATATATATTCCCCATTCGGTTCACATGACGGAATAGTTCTCTGTACGATGTCAAACGTGTTGTGCCGTCTGTGTTTCAACAGTAACAATGTCGTTGATATATTTAATCCGGAGCTTACAAATTCGGGAATTCTGCGGGCATGTATTTTGCTGGCGACTGGTATAAACGTGAGTATGATTTTAAACTAACCGGTGATTTCATGTGGTGTCCTATTCCCGTTCACTGAAGGCACGTTACTGTTATCACGTTTTGGAAGAGTCGGTTAATGCATGCGCAGCACTTTTTCGCGTTGTGTATGTATACGCGATAATGTACAATTGGCGCTAAAAATTTGAATCGGTTCGGTGTCATTTTCTTGCCGTGTCAAAACGGCGCGCGGCGTTCTATCCCCACCATATTGTATTCTCCTCTATTCGCCAGTCGATTGGCATGACGCTTAGTTCCATCCAGAATGTCAGACGTGTTGTGTCGTCTCTGCTTGAACAGCGACAATGTCGTTGATTTATTCCATCCGGACCTTACAAATTCGGAAGTTCTGCAGACTTGTATTCTGCTGGCGACTGGCATAAATGTAAGTATCGTTAAAAATTTAAACCCCACATGTCAGGTGTCATTTTCGTGCCGTGTTTTGACATGATTAAACATGACTTCTCAGTGTTGACATGTAAGTACATATAAGAAGTTTATTCCAACATGAAGAAAACACGGTTTAGTCGTGTCCAACGTGGTGTCAAACAACACCTGGTCCAACACGATGGGAACTTTCCGCGAACGCAACCGTTGCACAACCTACTCAGCTGAAAATGTATGTATTGAGGTGCAGTGGCCCATTCTAACCCCAAAAAGTGTAAATATTTTAACGTGCGCATAACTCTTTGCTTATGACAGCAGACTCGTTAGGCGAATACTCAACTGTTTGACACTTAATAAAACCTCAATGCGTTTAAGCTGACTCCAGCTTTTGCACTTCTTGAGCGCGCCCAGTGTATCGTACATGAACGGTATTTTTGGTGTGTTGGAACAGGCCTAATAATAGTCAACATTTGGTGATGGGCTTGAGATAACTGTCTTCTTTCATTGAATTGTATGTATATTTGATATTGATATTAGTAGTAGTCAATGCATCAAATTATTTGTGATCCTACACCATGGGGTGCTTACTTCCTATACGCAGGCGCTGATAGCAAAAGTTTAGTTCCCCCCCACGCGCTATCTCTGGCTAGCTCGCTACTATACCGACCGAATCACCTCTTTGATACCAATTGGCTTAGTCAAACCGTCACTGTCGGTGTCGCGTGTTGCATAGTCGTGGCGCTAATAAACAACCATAAAGTTCAGTCAATTAATTGTCTAGTGACATGATGCTAGTGATAGTGCTAATTTTTACCACATACTTTTAAACGTATGTTTTTCATTGGTATAATGGGTGAAGTAAATAACTTTAAATTTTCTGTGGTAATGTGTGTACTGTACTAGTTCCATTAGGCAGGCGACTTTCCTGATTTTAGGAATTAATTAAAATATATGTGAAAAAGCTAGAAGTGGGAAGTACTACTAGCGCCTTCTAGCGGATGGGGGTGAACTAAAAATAGAGTCCACAAAAGTGGTCTTGAAGCGTACATATATATTAGTATATTATATGTATTTTATATATGACACTATGCGAAATTGTCATTTTCGCATCTCTGGAGACACGAAAGATGCTTTTTGCCTGCTATTTAACATGCTATTTCACGTTTTCATGCTATTTGACATTTTCGAACTGATGTCACATCACAATTCACAGCTGACAGCTTATGTACTACCGGTAACGTAGTTTTTTTTTATCGTGTGATAGCGATATGCACGTGACGTCATGTCGAATCGAAACGGTATTGCGATGTCGCTAGTCGTTATAATTGTACAGTGATATGAAAAATTATCTTGGTCAACGGTTGCCATGGAATGTAAAACGGTTGTCTTAGCTTAAATCATCCTTTTGAAATAATTCTGTCATTGTCGAACTACATTGACATCATCAATGACTAGCAAGATTTTGACACTCAAAAAATGATTGACATAAATGCACGACGGAAGCTGCGAGAATCATTTCAAAATCCATGACCAGCCTTAACCACGGTAAGTTTTGATATTACGGTATATTAGGGCTCCTGACTGTAATGAACACTTTCAGCGCTAGCCACCAGAGTTTAGTAAAAAAAGTTAGGAAACGTCCATAAGCCACCTTAGGTGAAGTTCGAGCATTTTTTAACTGGTTAACATCTGAGACGCTAGGTGGCGACACGGTGGCGCTCTGGGCGATTAACGGCGGGATGTGGCGGTAAATTTGAATTTGTGTGCATTTCTTATATGCTTTATTATTTCGTTTTCCTACACAACATACAAAACTTAGTACATTAGTACAAAACTTGTGCATTATTTATTATATGTATATTAAATATCAATAACAAATAAGAACAGTGTTACTAAAGTAATTCAACACTAAGCTATAACAACAGCAATAGAAAGCTTAGCTTCATTACTGCTGTTGACCTGCTGCTCTTCTCTGCTGTTCGTAGCAACATCCATATTATCTGCAGACAGTAAAGGTACAGCTCCTGATTTCAAAAGTAATCGCGGATATGTTTTCTTGAATTGCTCGACAGGAAAATGATCACTTCATATGTGATAGTTTTTTATATCATCTTGCAAAAGGTAAATTCGGCCACTATTTAACATCCAGAGCCACATCCTTGGCTCTGCAAAACCAACATCTATGCAGATGACTAATTTCAAAGATTGATTTTTACTTACGGCGAACGATCCTTGCCTTGAACGGTTGTGTCAATTTTAGGCCGGTTACAGTGCGACACGGTCGGCGCGAACCGTTGGCGCGGACCGCTATATTAACAGCGATATATGAGGGCTTACTGCGCTGACAGTCGGTGTTGCACTGCAAGCCCTCATATATCGCTGTTGATATGGCGGTCCACGCCGACCGTCAGCGTTGCACTGTAGCCGGCTTATAGTACATACAAAACATAAATAACCTTTTTTTAAATTGCCAATTGTATTATCTTCATTTATCACAGTGTGCTAAGTGTGATCGGGTTATTACGACTTCGATTTAAGATCTTTGAATCAGTGTTCGAAAAAACCCGGGCTTTTTGAAAAAAAAAACAACCCACTGGGCCAAAGTGGGTTTTTTTCGGGCAAAAGTGAGCAATAGCAAATATTTACCAAAACTATACCGTAACCGATTTTTATGGGGTAAAACCCGTAACCGCAACTGAACCAAAATATGTATAAAATACTGAAACTACAACTTTAACCTTTGCAAAGATATTCAAAACCTCGGTAAAACGGAAACGTATCCATTGAAAATTCCACATTAGGTACTTATTGTATATTAGACGTAAGTTAGCAAAATTAATGTGTTCGAGATCAATGTCAAAACCGGCACTGAAATCGTGCCGAACTAAAACCATTACAAATTTTATTACATACTTAAACAAAAAACCGAGTAATATACAAGTCTTAGTTGTCAGACTTTCGCAAAAATTGTCGCCGTCAACTGGCAAAAACGCAAGTCATGGAAGTCGCGTCGTACGGCGGCCAACAAAAATTAAAGCGATGCACGAGAGTTCATATTTTTGTTTGGCAACACTGAGATTTCCGACTACGCCGCGCGCCCATCGAGTTGAATGTATTAAAACTCGATGCGGGCGCCCAGTGATGTGATGCACAGGCTGTGATATATGTATTGATATATTAGTTTCAATTTGTTAAGGTGATCATACACTTGTACACTTTTGTGGGGCAGTTTTGTATTGCGCCGTTAAAGCCTATACAATGGTATAAGCTCGTGAAACGGCGCGTAGGCAACCAAAACGACGTGGTCAAGTATTGTTGATGCCTTACGCACCTACAAAATTGCGCCACTAAAGTGTACAAGTGTAAGAGCACCATTAGTTTAGACTAGCTTGAGCTTGCAGTTTAGCAATCGTGTTTCGTTTTATTCGTAGCTACTTCCTTGGTAAAAAATGCCGAAAGTAAGTGGCAGTGGTAGAAAAAGTCCAGTAGAATGGTCGGAAGTACTAAAATTCAATGGGGAATCGAAGTGTCAGTGTTAACATTGTCAGCAGGTAATCAGTTATAAAATTAAAAGAATCAAAGTACATCTGAATGAGGGTCCCGCCCGAAAAGCAAAAAGTGCTGATTCACCAGGAACAAGTAATGAAATGACGTCATCAAACGCTGATTCTGGAGCGACTGTTCCTAGTTCCGGCGATTGCCAGATTTTTCTTTGCTTCTAATTTGCCGTTTAACGTAGGTGAACTACAGGCATTCAAAAGTGTGGTAGAGAAGCTAAGACCGGGATATCGACGACCCTCGTCTAAAAAAATTGGTGGGTGACTTTTACATAAAATTGCTACAGAAGTAGATGCGAAATTGAAAGACAAACTGGGATCATCAGGAGGTGTTACATTAACGTTGGATGGATGGGCTGTCAGTATACACACCAGCAATCAAAGTTTTCTACTCCACGCTAGACACCGGTTCCGAAAAAAAAAACTGCCAAGAGATGTGCAGAGCTAGTGGAAGTATGTATGAAGGAATGTGAAGAAAAATTTGGCGTTGGTGTTTTTGCTGTTGTTACCGACAATGAAAATAAAATGATAAGGATCTGGCAATATTTGGAAGAAAATAATCCTGGTTTGATAACATACGGTTGTTAATATTTTCAAAAATGTTCATCAAGCATAGGGATGGTTAAAAAAAGGATGGTTTGATGCCCCAGATTCCTAATGAAACAAAATGGAATTCCCGAAAATGTGTCAGAACATTTGTGACAAATTTTCACAAATACAGAGAACTTGCTTTGGAACATGAAGATGAGATTTAGTTGTCTGTACTAAACATTTTAAATCACGTTGGAATGAATATATACCGAAGCACTGCGTCTCGAAAAACAACCGACGAAAGTTGGAAATGCTCTTGATATTCACAAAAAAAAAACGTCAGTATCAGAAGCAGTTGCAGTTTGGCTTAATGTCATCAACATCGAGGTTCTACAACCATATAAAGACTTGTTCGTACGTAGATTTAGTCAAGCGATCAAGCCCGTTCATTTGCTTGGAAATTTGATGGACCCAAAATATCGCGGCGAAATTTGAGCAACGAACAGGAAAGTGCTGCTGAAAAACGGATTCTGGAAAAACATCACGATTATTTTACTGCAATAATTGCGTTGCGAGTAAATGATGAAGATTTTTTCCACCTTCGCTGATGCATCCAACTGTTATAAACCAATTTTCCGCAGCACAATGGTGGAATGGGCACACGAACGGCAAAATTTCAAAAATTACAAAATGGATTTTGCTACTTTTTTAACTTTTGTCCGCGCCTTCGTCATCACCTTCAATTGAACGGCATTTGTCTAAATATGGGTTTATTTGGAGCAAGCTTAGAAACTGTCTTGGAATCGAAAAAGCAGTTAAATTGGTGCAAGTGTACAGATATTTGCGCGACATGGTCACCACTAACAGTGTCGACTGGTAAGCTCAATGTGTTTGTGGTGGTTCGTTTTTTGTTCTTTTTTAACACACTTTAGACTGAGTGAATAAGAATATAAGTTTTGTTCTGAATTGTATATTTGTTGTTTGCATTTTAACAGTAAAATAAACTGTATATCCTTTTGAAATTTACTTTTGCCCGTAACGATTTTTCAATCAACACCATAGTTTATTTCAAGCCAGCCGAACTCAAAAACTCCATTTTTTTTTCAAAATGGTGCACTCCGAAAGAACCCAGTGGGGGTTTTCAAGTGGGCCCAACCCGAAAACAACTGGGGTTTTTCGGGTCGAGCCCATTCAGGCGAACCCTGCTTTGAATGTTCATGCATATTTCGATCATCCTCCTTACTACCACCTGATGGTGACGGTACTTCCAGAGGAATGAACCTTGGCTATTGAAAATTTCCGAAGAAACCCGTAATTGACTGGCAACATGCGCCCAAATTTGAGGAACAGAAGGCCCAAGTGTGTTATTGCTCAATAACGTGTGTTATTGCTCAATAAGAATGTTTTACTGTTATATAATGGAAAAAGTTCATTTTGACTTTTCTTGCAGATCTCCCCTGACGATGTGGTGACAAAATACGTATGCGCCTCCTGCTGTGACATGTCAGTTAAGCAGTGTAAATTTCGGAAGACTGCCTTGGCCAACGACAATGCCTTGAAGGTAAGTACTAATTTTAAGTACCAATTTTTTATAGTTTGCAAGCAGAAAAATATAAAAATTCAAACGAACATCTCTGCATTTGTTGGCTTGTTACCTAAAATTAACCGCAAAAATGATTTCAGCTGGCACTCAAGCAGACATGTATCGAGGTCCCACTGAATGTAGATGATACAGTCGCCAGGAATACCTCGATCATGGTCAAGTTATTGCTCCACGACGAACCACCTTCGAAACCGGTCGACTCCTACACTGTTCACCCATCGGTCGTACGTTTATTTAAAACTAACCAAAACCTAATTATACCCACGGATTTAGTAAAGGTAAATCTAGATCCAAAGATATACGTAAAGCCGTTGGATGGAAACGACTTACCGGAAGAATTTGCCATAGGTGAAAGTGATCCGATTGATGTGTTTAAGGCGAAATGCCCAGCCATCATAGTCAAAGGTCCGGAATCGAGGAAAAGGCCTTATGTGGACACGGATGTACATGTACAAACAAAACGATCCAAAGTGAATGATATAATTGTTACGTATGAGCAGAATAACAACGTTGAACCGAAACGAAAATCAGACAGTAAAGTAACTTATAAGATCGTGGAATCCAAGTCCGGAAAAGAAAATGTAGGCAGTACGAACAAGATCGTATTGGCGCGTGTCTCCTCGAACGAATCGAGTGACTATGTCCACGATTCGCCACTTAGCTCCAACTCAAAGGGTGTCTTGAATCCTACGGAAAGCCCCCCTCTTAACACGCTTCACCCCCGGAAGGCACGGCCGTCGTTCTTTCTCAGAGACTACGAAGTCGACCTGGATAGCTCGGAAGTTTTACTGGAGACCGCTCAGGAGGAGGAAGTCTACAACTGCGAACTCTGCAATAGATTCTTCAATGACAAGTTGAAGTTGAAAGCGCACAAGCGATATCACAAGAAGTGCTTGGTCTGTAACGTTGTCTGTAGATCAAACAAAGCGTTGTCCTACCATCAAACGAACGTCTGTTTTAAACAGATGGTCGACCACCTGCCAACGTTGTGTTTACCAAAATGTGACGATTCGGAGGAGATTAAAGCTATACAATTAAGGATTCCCACAATAGAATTGCCATTCGGAAACGACGAGGGTGATGCCTTCCTAATCTCCGACGATGAAGAACCCACCATTAAAGACCTTGACAAGACTGAAGAAACCTACATCAAAAGTATTTTCAACAAATACAAGATGTTGTTCAGCCTAAAACCCTCTACCAATTATAAACATGAAAACACCGGTACGGATTCGCTATTAGACGCTACGATTACAAACAACGAACAACACACCGCGGTAATCGTCGAAGGAATGTTCCCATTCATCCAGTCTTTATTAATACCCATACAACACGACATCCAGATCCAACCCGAGATGTCGGCGCGTCTAGAACCAAAGCAAATCCAGAGGGAGGTTCTGACGACCGAAATGTGGTCCGGGAAGATAAAAGAATTATCGAAGAAACCCCTGATACTTAACGGACAACAAATATCTCTGCCTATTGCCGTGCCGAAGGTTTCGTCCAGTAAGAATGAGCAGGCGAAATTACAAACTGACCGTAGCATCTCACAGTTCGCGCCGCAACCAGCCTTTGCACCCCAAATGCAACCAAACAATGCGGGTCAGAAGAAATCGCAAGCAGTTGCTCAAAAACAACAGATGGCAGGTCAATCAATTGCGCAGAAACCTACACAGATCTACGTCCAGAATTTTGTGTCAAATGAGAAACAGAAGTCTGCTGTTAACGGTTTCCTGAGAGTAAAGTCTCCTTGGAAGTTAATGTAGATGCTTTTCTATTTTTGTAATTACCAAAGTTAGAGTTACGTTACAATCTTAAAAACATGCAAAATAGATGCTTCGAATGGGAAACAGACCTCTGCGGTCATTGTTTCCTTGCGGACAAAAGCGACGTTTGTAAATAACTTTAAATATTTGTTATACATTTTGTTTTTGTTATTTGAGTTTATTTTGTTTTGCCATAAGTTCTAAAGCAGTGATTACGAGGTGCGATTTACTTTGGCTTTGATCTGTATACATGCTATAGCAACTGACTTGAATAAAATTATATGCTGAGATACTGTAAGCGTTTTATTGAATATATAAGCACCTGTATGAGTTCACAAATGAATTGAGTTCGTGTTTTTTACGAATGTCTGTTGAATTTTCGACTTTGCTAGAATTGGCATTAGTTCTAGCGCATCTGACCCGTCGTGGGACCCGGTAAGATCGCCACGAGGTGGCGCTGTTTCTATGCAATTTCGTACTTAGTAATCACCCACGTGGTAGGTACCTGAAGCGTGTCGACTAAAGCTGTTGCTGTACGTAAATTGATAGCAGCAAGTAGTGTGATTTAGTAAACTTAAGTCGCGTTTTTTTCCGTTGTATTGAAGGAATTTAACAAAAGTAATATATTTGTTTAAAAACATGCCGCAGCTGATAGAAATAACGAAGTCGATCACAACGCTTTTTTATGCAGTGTTGCCTGAGAAATGTTCTAACGGAACTAGTATTCCGCCACGGGCATCCAAATCGTTTCTCAGTCTTCCACTCCCTACCTTACAGGCATAGGGATGCGCAAATTTAGTTCTACCTTTGATCAATAGAGAATAGTACATACATATTATGATAAATTATACTGAGAGCGGCAAACTATTCTATAATGTTACCTACCTACATTTAAATTTGCTTGCCATCTCGTTAATGAAATGAAGATATGAAGCAAATGTCTTTTACATTGTTTATAGAACGGTTTCACTAGCAACATTACTTTCACCGTTAATTCGCAAATGCTATAATAAAACTTAGCACCTAAAACCTTATCACCTGGCTAATGACGTCAACACAGCTATGTGGACAAGTTCATACGTGTTATTCAGCCATGCGTTTGTAATAAATAGTAAAAAATGTGAGACGCATACGAAGTTACGCGTAGCCTTTTAACTCACGCTAAAGTTTTGTCGGTTGAAGCAGGTAAAGAGAACACATGATCCGTGTTAAGGTCATTGTTCAAACTCAGGGCACTCCAGACTTTGAGAATGGGAGAATAGGGTAGAGGAGAAGGAAATGAGTATTTGATGAATAGTGACATTATTATAAAATTGTATTATATAGTAGATTGCTGTCCGGGCCACACTAACGCCTATCGTTTAATGTCTAACGCGTAATGTTAAAATTAATGCGTTAAAATCGGCCAACCAGAAGGGCGAAGAATGATGATGCGTTACTTATTTAGCCCGGGCATGAGCGGTACAAATTACACAACTGTGCGACCCTAAGGTTATCGTTGAATTTGCACAGTTAAGTTGATTATGTGAGTAAGATACCGTTGGTTACTATGTACTAATAATTGGAATATACGATGGCTATTTTTGGAATAGCATTTTGTTTAATTTGAGATTAAACAGTTATGCTAGTGTTTACTAGACTTTTCTGTAATGCATCATGCTCTATACTCTATAGAAATGTAGGTGTTCAGTAGTGTATTTATTAATAATAAGAAACTGTTATGCCACTTTGCTAATTTATTGTGGGAATGTTACGATTAATAATTCATATTTTTATGTAAATGCATGTGTGAAAGTAGTGATTTAATGTCTAAATTGAGAGTTGCTGTGTTTGTCATGAGAAAGGATCCATAAACAGGCCTTCGTTTTAGAGTTGTGATTTCATTATATAAACAACGTTGCCATAAACCGTAAAGATTAGTTATGTGTGGTATGGTCAAATAGGCATTCTCGAGCCTATAGCTTTGCGTTTACCACAGAGTAAGCAGGTGCATAACTTTGTCTTGGCACCTTTGATCTCGATGGTACCGATTTTTCCGACCTTGAATCCTGTATAATGGTATTAACGTCAAAACGTCCTAACTATACGTGGTGTACTCCCACCCAATCAAAAGGGAGATACTATATGTGACTTTGTATGGCGTTGGGCGAAGAACAACCTTGCGGACCACGTGCTATAGTCGGGCCAACTAAAGGAGAATTGTCGGAATGTAGCTATTTAAATGTACTATGCTTTCATTACCAACTTCAGATAAATTAAAAACAAAGTACCAAAATGCAAATAAATTAACCAGTAATGCCTCCAAAGCACGCGTCTTAAATTGATATTTCCAGATAATTCCTGCAAAAGATTTAGTATAAGAGTATAAATGTATATTTGTAAACATTTTATTTTGTTAGGTTGAATTTTGTTGTTCGTCGTTTGACGCTGTTATACCTTATACGAGGTGTAATCAGAAATGTTGTTTATTGCCCGGGTAGAAATAATAGTAAATTGCCGCGAGACCTTAGGAAACAGGGTGATTCTAAAAGAGGTGATTGCTAAATTAATAGCTTATTTTGAACGTGACTACGGCGGGTCTTTTCCGCTGAAGTCCCGCTGAACTCAGTGCAACAGGTATGGCCTGTGAACATTACCTAAAAGTGTTATTCTTTAATTGTACGTATTTATTTTTAGAGAGTAGCTGATGCCGTTGGAGTCAATCTAATAACGATTAGAAGCATATTTTCTGCCTGAATGGCCCAACAACCAATATCAAGCCCAAAGAGAACACGTCCACCAAACGTTTACACGTTTGCCAATCGTTGACGACCACCAGTCGTTGCTGGTGTGTCTAAGAGGAATGTGACACAAAATCCCTCTTCCCTCTGATATACAGCGTCTCTCACGACGAGCTGCCATTAGCAGTATATGGAGAACCAAAAGAAATGAGATTGAAAATTTGTGGGCTTATATTGTTGGACACGATCGTCTCTACTAAAATATTTTGAGTTTTCTGTTAGTTCCGGTTACACCGGGAATGGTGTCAAGTTTTATATCTGAAAGGGAACACTCGGTGTTTTGTGGCATTTTTGAAATCCTTATCAAATTTTCGATCGATTTTATGTTACATTCCCTATACCTAACATGTGTAATTTTTGATATTTTTTCTCATTAAAAATTGACTGCTGAACGGTTACTTTTATTTACTTATTAATTATCCCCTGTGACCGTTGGAAAATCGTTGTCCGGCAAAATTGTTGTGAAGGTAACATATTGTCGACATATCGGTAGAGTTCTTCTAAAAGTTATTCAGGATGTTCAGATTATAAGATCAAAGTTGAATTCGAGAAAAGTACTAAAGTCGACTTTTTCAAATGGCAATCCTGTCATAGGAATATACAGAACTTTATTGATCAACTTTTTTAGTTCATTTTTTAATATAATTAATTTTGTATTTATAAAATTATAAACCTACAATAAAACACAATATTAAAAATAAAACAATATCGTTAAGTGAATTTCAGTAACTGTTCAAAAGCGTTGCTTTTTTCCCCTAAACATGCTTCAATTATGTTTAACATATTATTGTTGGTGGCGTCCCTGATAGTTAGCAGTTACCCCATTGAAAGCAGATTGAACTCTATCTTTCATGTTATCCTTGTCACTTATTGGGTCCGCAATAATTTGGTGGTTTCAAATAGACGGTGCTCCAGCGCACACAACTGTTGCTAGAGACTTGCTTAACGAGATGTTCCACGATCGGTGGATTACGCATCTGTTTTAACCTCCCGTTTGAACGAATACGCATAATGGAAATGATATTCTCTATTTCTGTAGCCATCCGGGTTACGGATGGAAGTATGGAAAATTAGACACTTTGCATTCTGTTCATAATTACTTTTAATATTGTTTATTTAAGCGTCGATCGAGCGGACACAGCTTCAATCTTGACGCTGTGGTAGATTATCAATGGACGGCTGGCGTTTGTTTTGTAATCTCGCCTCTAGATTAAACTGTTATGGCATTTTCAACAAGGGTCTTGTTGAGGCTGGGCTGTATTTCAAATCTAGTTTATTTCATTTGATACAGTTCGTGGAACTGGCAAACAGCATTTGTTCCATAGCTCATAAGAATTGTAAACTACTGAACGCCTGATCGTCTATTGGACAGACCCACGGGTCAACGGTTAAATATACTTAATGGATTAAAGATGTAACCTTCTTGTTGTCTATTGACTTTTGCCTATCCACCGTGTGCAAACTGTGCGGAGGGGGCAGTCGAATTAATCGCACGCCCGGCCCGCTGCAGAGAAACTGCGAAATATCGCCTAAACGAATGTACCCTGGTATCGCGAGTGCGAGTGAGCGCTGACGATGTTCACGTCGTTCACCCAATACGCCAATACCCAAAAGCGCTGCACGTCTCAAGGCTAGCTTGCAGAACGACACAGGGCGGACAGGAGGGCGCTAAGGAAGCAATCGTTGAACCCAAGGAGCACCCCTAGACTAGCGTGAAAATAACGTCTGCGTACACGCCTGTTTGCGACGGGAGGGCATATACTGGCAGCGCGCTCGTAGCTCGCTGTGCTGCTCGTCATTCCTACCGACTACGCCGGCCTTGCAAACAGTTTGTAAACCAATAATTTGGTTCTGTTACTGGGGTTGCTTATTGCCAACACATCGTGGTTGCACGACATACAACAGCGGAGCGCGCCAAATTGTTATGTAGCAGCCTAAAAGCCAGAATCCTTCCCCGGACCTAACATCGCCCGAAATGAAGGTAGTGGCGGACGAACTGTTCTCAGAACATGAAACCGCGGAGGAGGGCAAGCAGGGTCTGTCAGAGGTTGCTAAAACCCTTACGGTAGACGAAGTTAGAAGAACGGCGAGCAAGATAAGTCTAAGAAAACCGCGGAACCTGATGCCTCTGCACGGAAAGGTGGACGACATGCAGCATCCTCCTGCTGACGAAAAGAGCGGCCACGGAAGGCCATCCGCTATAGGCGCGCTATTTTAAGAAAATCATATATAGATCCATTTGTCTACTAAACACAACCAGCAAGCTAATAGAACACCTGCTCGTAGCTACATTAAAAAGTGAGCTAATGGAGAGAGGACTCCTGGCGGACAGCCAGTATGGCTTCCAAGAAGAAAGGATACCTGTGGACGCGGCGAGGAACGTGAAGCAATCATATAACAAGCGGCGTCCCGCAGAGGTGGGTTCTGCGACACATATTCTGGAACGTCTTCTATAGTTCGGTCAAGGATTCTTTGCGTGTTGTCAAAAGTGACAGTCGTCTGGTGCGCCAAGTCTTGTCATTCAGCCCAGTCATATAAACGACAAACCATTTATTCTAGTATAAGTAAACAGTAATATGTATAATCATTTAGATATTTAGTGCATCCTAATCTATCGTTAGGATGTCAATATTACATTAAGGCTATTATAAGTAGGGACCATTAGCATAAGTGAAACAGTTATTCTTTGACCCAGAGTCTATTCTGGTGTAGGACAAAACTCATATTTTATTCATAGTAATTAATATTGTTAAACTAAAGTTCGAGAGTGTTCAAATAAACCTTTTTTAAAAGGCACCTTCGTACTTTACATCTTTAATTGGCGCAGTCGGTAGGATAGTCTTTGTTTAAAACATCATCTATGTTCAATGAATCTAACGGATCAAAGTTTGCTATTATGGATTGGTTATCTGTCTCTAAGGTGTGTATTTCTACTCATGAGAGTGCATCCGCATTAGTATTAGCAAGTCCTTTTTTATATATGATATAATCATATTCTTCCAACTGAAGTCGCCATCTTACCAGTTTTGAGTTCGGCTCCTTCAGTGAAAACAACCATTGTAGGGGCTTATGATCACTAAGGATGTTGAACTTCTTTCCGTACAGGTAAGGTCGGAAGTACTTAATGGCCCATACTACAGCAAGTAGTTCTTTTTCGATGGTGCTGTAATTGCATTCTGCAGGGTTCAGGGTTCTGCTAGCGTATGCTACAGGTAAATCTTTTCCTATGTGTCCCTGGGAAAGCACGGCGCCGATTGCGAAGTTTGAGGCGTCTGTAGTAACGTTAAAAGGTTTGGAAAAGTCTGGATATTGCAATATGGGATCGTTCATCAGAACATTCTTGCAAGTCTCGAAGCTTTTCACGAATTCGGGTGTGTGCTGTATTTTTACGTTTTTCTTCAAGCACGCCGTCATTGGTTTGGTGAGTCGAGCGAAACCGTCGATAAATTTCCGGTAATATCCCACGAGGCCTAGGAATGACTTTATTTCCTTAGCTGTTTTAGGAATGGGAAATTTTTTTATTGCTTCAATTTTCTTTGGGTTCGCTTTAATTCCTTCTGGTGTAACTATGTGGCCTAGAAATTCCACTTGTTTGCAGAGGAACTCTGATTTGTCCAGTTGGATTTTCAGTCCCGCTTCATCTAATTTGTGGAACACCTTTTTTAAGTTTGCGAGGTGCTCCTGTAAGCTTGTTGAAAATATTATGATGTCGTCCATGTATACCAAGCAAATCTTGCCTTTCAAATCTTTCAGAACGTCGTCCATCACTCTCTGGAATGTGGCTGGTGCGTTTTTTAGACCGAATGGCATACGTGTGAATTCGTAATGACCGTTTTCCACGTTGAATGCAGTTTTTGGTACTGATTCGGGATGAAGTTCAATCTGGTGGAACCCCGATGCTAAATCCAAGGTGATAAAATAGTTGCATCGTCCCAACTTGTCTAAGATATCGGTAATATTGGGTAGCGGATATCTATCATCACAAGTTTTTTCGTTTAGCTTACGGTAATCTACTACTACTCGCCATTTCTGTTTACCGCTTGCATCCATTTTCTTTGGTACTATCCATATAGGTGCACTCCATGGTGATTGGCTGGGTCTAATGATACCATTGTCCAACATTTTTCCAATTTGATTTTGTATCTCTTGTTTGTGGATATATGGGTATCTGTACGATTTGGTATGGATCGGTATGTCGTCTGTGGTCTATTTCATGTTTTACTTTATTCGTGACGGTAAGTTGGTTGGAATTATGATGAAATTTATTTAAAACAATGTCTCTTACAAATAGCCCAAACAATAGTGCAACTCAAACCCCAACGATTACCGCAGCCCGAGCTATCGCGGACTGCTTACCTACTTTTGAAGGAGATGGGGAACAGTTAGAGGTATTTCTAAACCGTTGCGAAAAATTTTACAATACTTACGGAAGAACTGTGGACAACGGATTAAACGACTATGTGTTCAACGTCATATGTTCAAAATTAAAACATAACGTCTCCAACTTTCTCATGTGTAGACCAGATTTAACAACCTGGCCATTAGTAAAAGGCGCGCTACAGGAGCATTACGGGGATCGAATTGATAGACAAACGCTAACCAGAGAGTTCTTACAGTTAACCAAAGTTAGGAACGAAAACGTAATAGACTTTTTGGAGAGGCTCAAGTTTTTGAAATCACGCGTAGAGGTAAAAATTCAAACAGACCCGTCCCTTAACGCGAACCAAAAAACTCTTTTAATGGAGCAAAACGAATTGAATGCTTTGGACGTTTTATCAGCAAACGCGGACGACAAGCTAAGATTACTATTAGATATCAAACAACCGAGAACCCTGACCGATGCGTCGGATACGGTAATTAAACATTATTACAATGATTCAAGAATAAACTGCTTGTTGAATGAAGGAGAAAAATTTAGTCCTAAACCATATACACAACCCATTAACAAACAATTACAATTACAATCGCAAACACGGCCTCAAATCGTACCCAAGTTCCACAGACAACCAGTAATGACCCAATATTTACCAACAACTAATTACTCTAATCAACCAATACAATATCCATTATCGAATAATAATTATCAACTAGGTCTGAAAACCCCATTTGAAATTACCGAACACGACAAAATATCCAACTATATTACCGAACATACACAGATCATTGAAACAATGTCTAAACAACTCCACGAAAAACTTGACAAAAAACAGACAAAACCAAGAAAGAGAAAATAGGTACCGAAAACGAACCCTTTCAATTAACCCCCACTTGCCATTATATGCAATCAACAATAGTAAAAATAAGAAAGAAGACCAACCATTTACAAAACTAAACAAGCCCCAACAGACAAGAGATGACAAAGTAATTTCTAGCGGTAAGGTAATACACAAATGACAATTAAAGCCGCAACGAACATTTAATGTTGCAGGAAATGAACCCAACAACGCTGACGATACTGACGATCACGACACTGACGATAACCTACCCCTATCCCAACTACGGACTAAAATTCCAAAGAGTAAATAACCCTATCTTGCCAATACATAAAGGAAACGCACTAATAATTGAAAACTACCACACCTTCTCCTACCATATTAACCTTACCAGACCCTTAGTCATTAACACCAGAACCTGCAATGACGTAACCACAATATCAAATCATTTGAGGTCGAACACGAATCATTTAACTCTGTTGATGCTAAATAAATTAGACGCGGCACTTAGACTGTGCGAAGAGATTGAAAACAGATTAACTGTACCCTATATCTGAAGCAAAAGAGGTTTGTTCAATGGAATAGGCACTGCAATGAGCTATTTGTTCGGTACAGCGGACGCTAACGATAGGGATTACGTTGATAAATACATGAAAAGTTTGAAAAAAAACGAGAACCAATTTACAACATCACTCAATAAGCAACAAACCATATTAAAAGAAGTTGTAGATCAATTTACAGACCAATTTGACAGTATTGAACATGACCAAAAACAACTAATAACCAATTTTAACGATATAATTAGAAACGAAAAACTCTTAGAACAGTACGAAAACACGATGTCACTAAACTTGGCTATCGACAAAATTCTCCTTAACTTGCAATACCTAAGCACCACAATAGAAAATACAGAAACCGCCCTGACCTTCGCGAAATCTCATGTATTACATAGTTCGATAATAAAAATTCAATACCTACAAAAAATTATAAATAAACTAGAGCAAGACAACCAAAGAATTATCAAAGTTAAACAACCCATAAATTTTTATTCATTTCTCACAACCGATGCTACAGTAATGAATAATATAATTATTTTTAAAATCCACATCCCCATGGCATCCAAACCTTACCACTATATCCACCTATATTCTGTATTCCAAAAAAACTACACATTTATACCCAAAACACCATACTACCTATTCAACGACGAAACAAATTGGAATTCCAACGAAGAATGCAAGCCAGTGGAGGACCAATACTTGTGCCCAAAACGACAACTTACCCAGGGAGACCCATGCATCAACGAACTCTTAACCAAGGGAACCAACAGGTGTCCAACAACCACGTCAAAATTGTCACAAACAATAGTACAAGAAGTTGACGCTAACAAAGTGTTAATCAGCCCTCAAGGGACAGCCACAGTCCATTCATTCTGCCCACAAAACGGCATCCATCTAGTGGAAACCCCAACGCTGGTAGATATTGGGACATGCAGAATACAGATTGATGGAATTGAATTTTCCCCATCAGAAGACATCGAGGGAACAGTGTTGATCATACCGCGGTTCAATATAAGCATACCACAAAATGTGACTACAGCGGAATTCCACATCACCCCAATGAATAGCCAAAACCTACACCATATCAGGACCATGATGGAGACCATCAACAAACTGGAAAAGGAACCAGACCAACAGCGACCCTGGTCTGACATAATGATAGTGTTGATCGTGATATCCACCTTGATAGGGTTGGTTGTATATGTGATATGGAAACAGTGCAAAGACATAATTAAGAGACAATTTTCAACAACCCCAGATGAGCCACTCGAAGTCCCCTCGTTCGCCCATCTTAGGGAGGGAGGAGTCATATAAACGACAAATCATTTATTCTAGTATAAGTAATATGTATAATCATTTAGATATTTAGTGCATCCTAATCTATCGAAACGTGAAGTTTAATAAAGTAATTCAAATTCTGACAGATTTATTACACTAGATAATTACACTAGATGTCACATGCATACTAAACTAAAACTACACTCATCGCTATACTTTATTTACAATTTTCTCAACTTATCGTTTTTAGAATTAGATATAACAACGGGTGCTCCTTAGCAACAAACAATCAAATTTCTGTTCTTAGTTTATTTGAAATTTGTTGTTTGTACTTTTCCGCACTAGATCGCGCAAACGCAAAGTTCCATAGCGGTTCTCCTACTTCGGACGAAATCAGCTGATTTCGAGTGAGACAGCACAAAAAAAAATCCTAGAGAAAGCAAGGCGTGACAACTATACACTTATAATGTTCGAAAATTACAATTTTAATAGTTATTTAAACAAGTATATTAAAAAAGTTGTTTATGATCGAGATGTCAACGCAGAAGAAAACAGTGAGTGCGTTTGAGAGGGCCACTTCAGATTAATACTAGATACAATTTTACCATTGACATTAACATTGTGAAGTTTATACTAATGGGTGTCACCCCCGCTAGCGACACCACTGGAGTTCTGAACTAGACAGTGAGCTACGACACCTACGTAATACAATCCTGTCTTCGTTATTCCCGGGCTTCCCAAATACCTAACGTCCAACGCCTTAATGTGTTAACTAACGCGTCATCATTTCCCGCCCTTCTGATTAGCCAGCAATGCGTTAAATCGTGGTCACTCTCGATTTTAACACATTAATTTGAACATTACGCGTCAGGCATTAAACGTTAGGCGTTAGTGTCAGCTGGATTAATATCTACATTAGCATACGATCGTGTCTCTTCAGCCAGAAAAGACGTACGCCTGACGTTAATGTCAATAATTTGGAAAGTAGCTCATGTCAATTTGGAAAACAGCCAAGAACCGTTGATCGAACTATACCTAGCCGACGACCTTGCCATGGTGATAGCTATTGCAAGTTACGCCGAGGTGGGCAAGAGGGCAAACTCGAACATCACAATGATGCAGGGAACTGACGACTGGAGTTTACTGTCATGAAAACCCAGACGGTGTCGCTAACCGGGTGAAAGAAGTGTGAACCAATGACGCTGACAGTGGATGGGATACTATTCGCGCCGAAGACAGCGTTTAGTATTTGGAAGTGAGAACAGAAAGAAACCTCAAGTACATGAAGCACGTGGAGGAGATATATTGAGGCAGATGCCAAGGTTAACGGACCGATGGCGATAGAGGAAAGTACTGGCGCCCGTACCGCAGTCGGTAATGCTATAA
Organism: Melinopterus prodromus; assembly: GCA_964023965.1. Lineage (NCBI taxonomy): Eukaryota > Metazoa > Arthropoda > Insecta > Coleoptera > Scarabaeidae > Melinopterus > Melinopterus prodromus. Next base: position 77,131,663 of record OZ030391.1, read on the forward strand.
TATGCACCACGGTCTGGGCGGACGATATGAAGTTGGAAACAGAAACAGCGGCTCCTACGAGTACAACGAAGAGTGTCGTCGGCGGCCAGGACCGTATCTACAGTGGGAGTCAAATGGTGAGGTCAACTACAGGCGTTGACCGGTCATGCTTTTGGGCAAAGCTGCACATATTGAAGGGTGCACCACACAGACGACGAGGAAAGATGGGCAACCTATAGAAGCGCCTGTCCGTACGAGAAAAACCGCAACTGCGAGGAAAATGCTCAGCGGGTCGCAGCAGTGACAGCAGATTGCACACACCGTCGGACTGTTCCCGATGTTCAAACACGAAGATGACAAGAGTGAAGAAGCGACAATATATCTCACGCCTGAGTTAATAAGGAGTAGAGATGAGTCCGGGGATGGATGAAGTAATGGTGGGAAAGATAGAATATCGAATATTGCAGGAAAGTTTCCGGAACTACCGAAGCGGGAAGGGATTTCCTGGATCCTGGGATTCCCTCGATTTCCGGGCCAAAGGTTAAGACGGCCGGAGTCAGGAATGATCCCAGAAGAACCACAAGGTGGTGTGGTCGGCACTAGCTTGCCCCGGGGCAGTTTTGCGTGGTCGACTTATAAATTTCAGGTGGCACTCAGCGAGTGCGGCCTGTTCGACTTGTTCGACCAATGTTGCCCTCAGTGCGCACTCGGCAATTTTAGTGAACCAACTTCGGGAGTCGGTGGAGTGTCAGTGCAATATGACGGACTGTTGCCAAACAATGACTGGTTGCGACAAAATGAAACTGGTTAAGGTTATAGAATAACTATCGTCATCATCTTCGGGTGACATCGTCCGAGATAGAGATATCAATTGCCATGCAGGAAACAAGAAAAAAACCTCGAATAAAAAATGTAGACAATTTAATTGACGAGTATGATGCATCTGAGGTTATTAGAATACCTGAAGCGTTCCTCTTACCAAATGCACCAAAAAAGTGCACATCCCACTGGCACGGTGCCAGGTCGCACTAAGTGCGTGTATCAAGCGGATAAGTCCGAAACGCTCAAAGCATTATAAATGTAGAGACGCTACCTTTAAAGTAACATAAACTGTGGAGGCTAATAAATAGTATATTACATTACAATTACGACCGACAATTTCAATAAATTGTAACAAAAATGTCAAAGAAATAAAGGAAAGGATATTTGACGGGTGACAATATTTGACTAGTGTCCCTGTATTTATAGAGTACCGCAATTGGTTATGCCACTACTAGGACGCAAAATGGCTGCTAAGTATTGACAGCTGGCCTGATTGAAAAGTCAACATAACCTTACTATAACCTTTCGCCCATAAGAAATGGAACCAAAATGGCGACTATTGCGGCACTCTCTAAATACAGGGACACTATATTTGACGGTATTCGCGCGACATCTATTGCAACTACGGTGAACTTTCTCTGAAGTGTCGACAGAAAATTCCAATACAAATTCAACATCAATGTTAACGAGCATGTAATATATGTTACAGCTCGAGTATTGCACTTACCTACGACCGAAAATTTCAATAAATATAAATTGTATCAAAAATGAGAAGTAATTAATCAAAATTTTTGCGCGTCGTCTGTCATTATGCCATTATGTCGTGCGTAAAAAACACAAACGCACAGCCTAACGCACACGTTGGTTATAAGCAATATACGAGCGAAGCAGTCCGTGACGTAAGGGATGTTTACACATACGGTCGTAGGTAAAAGAATTTACAAAGAAGAATATTTACAAAATACTAATGATAGAACCAAATACATATATTTCTTTTGTAAATTGATAGACGTCATCCCAAAATTGAAGAAAACTGTCAAAAACTCGTTTGTTGAGCGTTCGCTGTCATCTCACTGATATGCGTTCAGGCACAGATTATACACATGCGTAACTTCGTGTCGATACCTTTGATCTGGCGGTTCCTACATTTACCAACACCGACTTTACAAAACGTCATCACTTTACGTGGCCTAACCCCCCGCTGAATAGAACACAAGTGTTGTAACCAGTACGATCTATTATTTGGCGTCACCTTACGCGCCAACTATGCGCTACTCCCTCAGAATTTCGCCTGTAGACCTCCCATTTGAATGAAAAAAGACCCGTGTGCGTCAACATGCGCAATGAAATTTTGATCATGTGATTTCCAGCGAGTTACGTATCTGGATAATCTGTGGTTCAGGTAAGCACAGTATGCTGACAAAAAGCCGCTTGTGCTAAATTCCAGCCGTTGTGGGACAGCTAAGTTCCTGAACGCAACCAATGTCTGAATCCCACGTTGCCCCAGATGTAGGCAAACAAATATCCACTATCAGTAACACTGGCTTATTGGAACATACTGTTGTGCAAATAAATGACATTAAAAAGCCAAGGCCTTTTCTTTAAACATTAGGAGCTCATTCACTGACAAAGAGGTGATTTTTATTATTTTCAATAAAATGGGAGGAATTTGTTTATTCTCTTCAATTCTCGATTACAAACAAAATATGAAAGTGGAGTCTTTTAGTAACTATTAGTGACCTCTAAAATTCAATACCAACACCTGGTAAACAAATTGAGTGCACAAATATCATTAACCGGGTACGTGGGATTTTGATAATCAGTTATTTTTACGCAACCAAATTGAATCAACTCTACGATCTTTTAATAACTTTATTGTATCAATAAACCCATGACATTAAATCACATTTCTAACTAGATGTACCTACATATTTCGTCTGCTAAATATTAATAGTTAAAAACAATCACTTAGAAAAATAGATCTATACTTATGCAATTAATAAGCATTCAAGGCATATATTGTTTGAGTCATTTTAAAAATCCTGGAACAGCTTTTTTTAGATTCTTTTACAAATAGAGCGTGAATACATAACGATATGCAACTAGTATGTGGGCGGAAACCACGGAAACCATTTGCATTTGACAGTCAATATTTGTTTTTCTACTTTGCGTCAAAAAAATAATGTCAAATAAGGGCGACATCTCAATCGCGATTGGGTTGCGTCAATCGTATTTGCGAATTTTATTACAACTACCAACTGTTGAGTATGAAACTACTCTAGATTGTAAGATGACACCCTCAATTTTCGAAATTTATATAAATTTAATATCGCAAAGTACAAAAAATAGTATATAAGACCCAAAACAACGCGTGCGCCAATTTTCGTCTTATAAAACTTGTATTATAATATACTCTTAGGAAACTGATTACCAGGCGCCATGTGGACAAGAGGCATATTTACTTTATTAAAGAATTGACGTTTTGGTTTAACTTATGAGATAAAAAGAATGCAAAAACATTGGTTCAAAATAGTGACAAACTTATGACAGGTAACGTTTTTCATGGACATGACAGGTTAGAGATTTCTACCAAATAATCAGTATCTGCATACGATCTGCATCAATCTTTTCTCAAAATTGATTGTTTTTTGGGAGTTTTTATGTGATAATAAAAAAAAAAACATAAAAAAGAGGCGGTTCCAGGAATCTAAGAAAATTCCCATTTATCTTAAAAAATTCATACTATACAGTTATTACATGTTACATTTTTATAATGTTTGTACAAATAACAATTTTTTGACATACTTGCACTTACACTTATACGATACAAAAGCATTTCTCATCTACTTAATCAATCCCAAATCTTTCCCAATGGTATAAGCGCTAACATACATCATATACTTCTTGTTCTCCTTGTAATTATTAATGGCCAACGGTCTGGAAACCTCCCACTTGTTTAAATCCCGGTACAACGGCCTACAATACTTCATCCTACCAACTTTATTGAGCCACAGGAAGGTCGGCTGGATCATATCTTCCCAATGACCCTTGATGCAAATCCTCAACCACCGGAATTTCATTTCAGCATTTTTTACGTCCTTCAACTGCAATGCTGCCTCCAGAGCCTTTAACTTGTGAAGAGAGAGAGGTTGCTCGTTGATGACCAAGTCTTGCAGTAATTGAATCAATTGATCTGGGATTAAAGCTTTAAGTTCAGCGTCTGATATGGGAAAATCTCCAATTCCGTCCCAGTCGATAATTTTGCTCGAGTAGTCCGTACAAGTTTTACGCAGGGTTTGGTCGTATTCTGGGATTACCGGAGGCATACCAGAGGCGTACAACCACGTTTGCCAGTCAATAGAATTGATTGCTTCAGTGCCCTTGAAGTGATTTTCAAAGAAGTCTTTGAAGACATTGGTTGTGATGGATTTATATTTGTAAGCATCGAAGTATTGGCGTAAGAATGGCTCAAACACGTCTGAAAACAAACAAAAAGTTACTGAAATGCTAATAAAATTATTAGAGGGACTTTTTGATTATTATACCATGTGTTCTGGGAGTGACAGCATGTATTATAGTGACCGCTAACTAGAAAGGACGCGCACTTTACATTAGCTGGCGAGAATTGAGGCAGGCGCAAGCAAGAGACACAGCGATGATGTGGGGTATGTCACTGAGTGACTACCGTAGGTAGATAGCGTAATGCAGCAATGTTTTTAAATTGAAAACGATATCTCAAATAAAAATGTCAAACTGCATACGGCTATGGTACCGTATGAGATAGAAAGAGATGGCTAGCCCACTTCACTGCGGGTTGCATACCAAATGCATTTGCTCACTTATTCACCATGATGTATTATGACTAGTGACACATTTTGTTGTCTTTTGACCCACTACTACTAACCAAACTTTGGGACAGTGGGGAAACCATTTTAAAACCTAAATGTTGAGGCAGTAGAACCCCGATTATCCGTGTTGATCAGAACCAAAGCTGGCATGGATAATCGAAAGCATGTTTTTTAACGGAAATAATAAACACAATTATGTTTAATATTTATTTACTAATAAATCTGTGTAGCCAACCGCTAGATGCCCTAAAGTTACTTAGATATTCAATTTTATGTGATTCTGTTAGGTGTTAGGTGTTTACTGTGTGAACATTGGTCCAGTTAACATTTTGAATTGTCCATTTTGAAGCATCTAATGTCTAAATAAGATAACCGGCAAACGTTCAAATACAGTAAAAGCTCTTTTTGCGGACAGCTCCAATAAGTCGACAGCTCCAATAAGCGGACAGCTCCCATAACCGGACAAGTTTTCTAACAGTAAGACCTCTAAAGAAGTTGAAAATCTTCCTAACGGGAACGCAAAACTCTAATAAACGGACAAATATAAAGCGTAATTAAATTCTGTGTTTTCCCATTCAATGTGTTGCATTTTTCTTACTAGTCAAATATAAGTACGTAACTAAAACATTCTTGAGCGTCTAAACTCTACAGTATGGAACAAATTCCGATTTGCGGGCATATATGATACGCTAACTTATAAAAAACGCACCTGTATTTGTCACTCATTTTAGGGGAAGAAACTACTTTTAATACAACTAGCATAATTTCATCCATACACATTTCAACAATTAATATTCGACTACTTATCAATACAGTAGGATTATTAAAAATTAGTAATTCACAATTTATGAAGTAGTGTACCAAATTACGTAATAATTCGTTAGAAATGTAAATTCGTAATTTTGTAAGCGATAAGTTTTTGCATTATATAGAAAACCAGGTGATTCACATTTATTTCTGTATTGTATTTTTTCTTTCGAACACCCAGAAAGCGGTCAGTGTTCATGAATCTGGTTAACTTGTCCACCTCTCTGGCCGGTCGTCATGGTGGGGATCGACCATGGAAGGGGTAGGGCTATAAAAGGCCGAACGGTTGCCGTATGCAGCGGATTCACGTAGTTGGTCGGAGATTAGCAGGAGAACCCACTTTCAATCAGTTGGCCGGAGGCTAGCGAAAGAAAGTTTCCGTTACAGACATGGAGGAAGATGGAGTGGCTATCTATACCCTATACTTTTAGCAGCGACAAAATGGCCCCGAGGGGCGGGGCTAAGATGACACTAAAGTACCCTAACAGTTGGCCGCCTGCCAGATCCGGATTAACTCTGAAACTGGCCAGAAATTTCAAGAAATGTTTCCTGTAACATATTGTAATGTGCCGAGTGGGTACATGGTATAAAAACGCTATATGAACACTTTAACAATTTATTTAATCTAATATTTATAACAAATAAGTAATAAACATATTTCAAAAAAATTTTGTGCGTGCGGCCAGTACAAGCCTGTACATTGTTGACATATACAGTCACTTACCGATGAAATGTTACCCTGGTCGAAGTTTGGTTTATAGCCGATTTTATGGTATTGCAGCTGCGAACAGCGCAATTAGACGTTAGTTTTTTATGTATATCTTCATACAAATTCACTATAATTAAACAAAGCGAAATAAATAAAATAATAACACGTCAACGTTGCGAATGTCACTTTGACATTAAAAGTCCTCCGGAGTGGGGAAAGTGGTCCCATATCCAAACGCTTATGCCGACTGCTTCTTCCTCCATGGTTACAGATCACGAAGTTTTATTTCCGCCGCACTCCGCTTCAATACTGTGGGTCGGGTGCACCTCATACCCGGACACCTCATACCACGACAACTCATACCGGGACAACTCATACCAAGACAAGTCATACCAAGGGACATCTCATACCAAGGGACAACTCATACCAGGACAACTCATACCAGGACAACTCATACCAGGACAAGTCATACCAGGACAACTCATACCAGGACAACTCATACCAGGACAACTCATACCAGGACAACTCATACCACGACAACTCATACCAGGACAACTCATACCAGGACAACTCATACCACGACAACTCATACCACGACAACTCATACCCCGACAATTCATACCAAAACACCCGTTACAAGCCGACAAGTGTCAATTGTTGTACGGTGTCATCTAGTGTGATTAACAAATTTTGGTCAATGTGTGGATGTTCTCTACATACTCTGTAATGCCGTATTAGGTATTTGAAAATTACCGAGTATTGCCATTTTATATGTACTACGCGCACCAAAAAAGTCGTACACTACATATGCAACCAAATATACTGAAAATGTTTTTGTTAACTTTGTAAATGGTTCTTTTATAACATATGCGCTGTCATTCTGACATTAATCTTAAGTACAATATACACGGTGGGCAAAAAAAAACGGTACGAATTTTTGATCACTCGTATTTCCTATAATATTTTGTCAGTTCAAATTTATCTTTTAAAAACGAATTGCCTGTAGTGTGAAGATTGTAACCGTACCATATTCGCAATAACAGGACGTTTCATTCCACAGTTATGTTGCTTTGTGTTTGGCTATGCAACATTTCTGATAACATCGTGTCAATTTAATGTGAAATGCAAGCTGTAATAAAATTAGTAGGTAATGGATATTTTTCCTTTGGTCAAAAGGGACAGCAGAGATTTTATTGCATCGAATACAGGGTGATTTTTTTGCATACAGGGTGAAATTTTGAAACATGTTTTTTTGCTGTTTTTACTGAAAAAGAAGAAGTGGAATTGCGAATATGGTATGTTTTCAATCCTCACAACATAAGCAATTAGTCCTTCAAAGAAATGCTTGCTTTAATTTACTTAAAATCTTTGGAAATAGAAGTAATTGAACATTTGTACCGCTTTTTTTTGGCCCACAGTGTATACATGCATTAACTGTAAAGTTGAAAAATAAAAACAAGCCATAATTTGTAAAAATTAGCTCTACGATTTTTTTTGGCGCGCATGGTACATATCACATTTTACACAACGCGGAAGGCTACCGCCGTCTAGTCTACTGACGTTAAATTACCGGTAACATTACCGAGCGCACGTTAATTCTGATTGGTAATATTACCGCAAAAAATCGGTAATATTACCCATAAGAATTAACATAACCATAAGTATAACCGTTTTGGAATTATGGGATAACATATTTTCATTAAAAATTCATTAATAAGTTTATTGAAATTAATTCTATTTAAAATATTCAATATTCTATTTATAATATTTACTATATAATATTATATTCAATAATTTGTAAAAATTCAATAACGTGTCGATAAGAAATAAAAAAAGTTGAATATTGCCCAGCCAAAGTTGATGGACAAAAACATTTTATGATACCAAAAATGGCTTCTGAGTGTAAGAATATACGTAAGTTATACAATGTGGGTCAAAAAAGCGGTACAAATGTTCAATTACTCATATTTCCAAAATTTTACGTAAATTCAAGCAAACATTTCTTTGAAAAACTAATTGCTTATGTTGTGAGGATTGAAAACATACAATATTCGCAATTCCACTTCTTTTTTGAGTAAAAACAGCAAAAAACGATGTTTCAACACTTCACCCTGTATACAAAAAAATCACCATGTATACGATGGTATGAAATCTCGACGGTCCCTTTTGACCAAAGGAAAACAAATGTCATTACCTACTAATTTTATTACACCTTTCATTTCACATTAAATTGTCCCGATATTATCAGAAATGTTGCATAGTAGTGTATGGAGTGTATGGAGTAGAGTATGGTGTGGTTGCAATCTTCACACTACAATGATTAAAAATTTGTACCGTTTTTTTTTGCCTCTGGTGTATAGTGTATATATGTAAGAATACACCATTTCGTCTTGCTATTTATTGTAATAGCAAAGTTATTCAAGACACCCTGTATATCATGTCATGCCTTATTATTAGGCTATATTAGTCTTTCACTAGATAGCCTTCCGCGTTGTATAAAATGTGATATGTTTGCCAATACTCGACAGTGTAGAAATTTAAACTCAATTACCTAATAATAACTCGTTAAAGAGAGTTTCCTAATCACAATAGATGATACCGTACCAGAGAACAATCATTTGTCGGCTTGTTATGGGCGTTTCGGTATGAATTGTCGTGGTATGAGTTGTCCTGGTATGAGTTGTCCTGGTATGAGTTGTCCTGGTATGAGTTGTCCTGGTATGAGTTGTCCTGGTATGAGTTGTCCTGGTATGAGTTGTCCTGGTATGAGTTGTCCTGGTATGAGTTGTCGTGGTATGAGTTGTCCTGGTATGAGTTGTCCTGGTATGAGTTGTCCTGGTATGAGTTGTCCTGGTATGAGTTGTCCCTTGGTATGAGGTGTCCCGGTATGAGTTGTCGTGGTATGAGTTGTCCCTTGGTATGAGTTGTCCTGGTATGAGTTGTCCGGGTATGACTTGTCTTGGTATGAGGTGAGCTGACCCGCAATACTGTCAGTTGGCCGGAGGTTGACGACTTATTATCCCGATACCGTTTAGTTCAATTGCCCGGAGGTTGACGAGTTATTATCCCGATACCGTTTAGTTCAGTTAGCCGGAGGTTGACGAATTATTATCCCGATACCATTTAGTTCAGTTGGCCGGAGGTTGACGAGTTATTATCCCGATACCGTTTAGTTCAGTTAGCCGGAGGTTGACGAATTATTATCCCGATACCATTTAGTTCAGTTGCCCGGAGGTTGACGAGTTATTATACCGATACCGTTTAGTTCAGTTAGCCGGAGGTTGACGAATTATTATCCCGATACCATTTAGTTCAGTTGGCCGGAGGTTGACGAGTTATTATCCCGATACCGTTTAGTTCAGTTAGCCGGAGGTTGACGAGTTATTATCCCGATACCGTTTAGTTCAGTTAGCCGGAGGTTGACGAATTATTATCCCGATACCGTTTAGATCAGTTGGCCGGAGGTTGACGAATTAATCCTGATTACCGCACAGTAAACCGTTTGTTATTTTACATTGTATATATTGATTTTGCCCATTAAGAATATTTTGTTATGTTACTTATTATTTATTTCCTTTAGAGCTAGAGGATAAATTTTATTTAGAATTTACTTCGACGACTTATTGTTTCATTGAAGAATGTACTCTGACCCAGAAGACAAAAGCTACTATTCTTCAGGGAAGATATTTTCTACAAATATTGTTGTGGTTCCGATACCGGGAATCGAACCCGAGCCTCCTGGGTGACAATTATTTGTAATGAGTCGCATCAAACACTTACTATAATTAATCATTATTGTTAAATGCCAATAAATTTTAAAACATTAAAAAAATATCTATCTCCTTTAACCTGACAACTCCCATAGTCGGACAAAAAAGTTGGAACAATAAGTGTCGGCTTATGACAACTGTCACTGTACGTTGTAACGGCACTCTAGGTACGTCACATCTCTTGGTATGCCGATTACCCGTGCAAACTCTATAATGAACAGCTAATCGAATGCATACACCGCACGGTTAATCTGCACACGGGTAATTGGGGTTCTACTGTATTTTAATGTAAAAGTTGTCCTCCTTTTGATTTTTTGTTACCGGTGTTACAGTGTTATAGGGATTACATCTGAATTAAGGAAAAAAGTGTGTAGAGTGTGTGCTTTAAATAAAAAGGTAAGTACAGTACTTATTGTCTTGAGTATAAACAGCAAAATTGGCATGTGATAACTTCTATCTCATCATGCTGCAAACAGCATCAGTTTAACATCAAAACTATAGCTGCTCAGCTAACCCTGCTCTCCTTTATAAGGCGGGTAGAAACATCAGCCGTCAAACACATTAAATATTTTGCTACAATACCTGGTCCTCCAACTACATTTTCTAGGTACCGCAAGAAAATGTATCCCTTCTCATAGGGAACCGTTGAAAACGCATCATCCGGATGTACTCCCTTAAGATCGACCACAAGCTGTGTCAACGGATTGTCTTTGCCCAACTGATTGATCTATAAAGAAAGACAAGAAAGAAAACAAACTTAAGCACGCATACAACTAATCCAAACGAACTTACAGTTTCCTGCAATTCTACACTACCACCGTACGCCTGGAAATCCTGCAACTGCTTATTCTTCAGCCTACCGAGAATCTTCCTCTCGACGAACATCGTGAAGCCTTCGTTCAACCAAAAGTGCTCAAAGTTAGCATTGGTCACCAAATTGCCAGTCCAGCTATGGGCAATCTCATGAGCAACCACATTCGCCAAACTCTTATCTCCAGCCTAATAAAAAAAATCATCGACAAAACTTAGCCACAACTATGGCAGTTTTATTAGTTATTTTACTAAGTTAGGTTAGTTAGAATGCTTTTACAGGTATGTGAAATTCCTATATAACAAAAATAAAATGTCTGGCAGTTTTCATTAAGAAATCAAAAACAGTATCATAATATATATGTTCATTAATAAATCGAAGTAGAAAAACAGTTTTGCTGTAAAATAGGACAGCAGTAAGTCACTTACCAGCAGAGTGGGGGTAACAAAAGTCAAGCACGGATTCTCCATGCCTCCAAATGGGAAGCTAGGTGGCAAGACCAGAAGGTCGTAGATGCCCCAAACGTATGGTCCGCATATTTCCTCCGCAGTCTTAAGTTGATGTTCTGTTTCGGAGAATTCAAATGCTGCCGCTTCGATAAGTTCTTTCTCAGCCCACACTTTTGAACGTGGCCCGATTTCCCTCGATTCTATATCACCTGCGGCGATGGCTATCAAGTATGACTGAACGGGGACATCTTGCTTAAAGTGGAAAAGCGTTCGGTCGAGTAATGGCTTTTTGTGGTCCATGATAGCAGACATGATGACTGTGATGTTTTTTGGAGCTGATATCTAAAATACAAAATATTTTTATATTATTTTGACGCAAATCCTTATGATGGTAAATTTTGTCAGCTACAGTTTGGTATTTTCATTTTTTTGACTAATGAATGAAGGAATAAAGTCTGACGGGTACAATTATTTGATGGTTTTTATCATTCAGCTATCGATTGATCTCAGTTTCATCTGCTGCATTTATCAAATGCAGTCGATGAAACTAAACACAGTGTCATTACCCCGTCACAAATTTAAAATGAACAAAAAATTTGTTGTTAATTATTTATGTTGAGTAAAATTTCACATAAGAATTAAATAATTAACTATTAAAAATATTAAAATCATACAATCTCAAAATTTGTTGTTGACATTTTAGCATTTTAAATTGGATTAACCTGTCAACTAAGATTTATTAAGTATTATACTATTTACGACAGCTAATTTATAGTCCAAACTAATAATACCAGACTGAAAAATGATAGATTGCATCATCACTTATTCAAATAAACTAAATTATACAAAAATGTACATACTTAGCTATGTTATTATAAACAAGTTCTATAGGAAAACATTTTTGTGCAATTTGTTGGTACTTAACACACAGTTATTGTTTTATGTTAACTTAAACCGGTTTTACTCATTAAACATTTCCTAATTAGGTTCTCCTAATATTGTACTATCAATATTGATATTAATAAACACTTCAAAAAATACCACTTACTACTGCAGAATACTTTGCTTTCACAGCTGGGGTATCTTGACATGGCAGAACTGATCTTGCGTGTATAGCCTAGAAAGATAAAATAAATAAATAACCGATTCCTCTAATAACTAAATTATGAAACGAACCTGAAATTGACTAAAAACATACGGTACTTTCCTACCAGCCGTTTGTTCCGGACTCAACCACTGTAAACCGCTCGCATCTGGGCTTGTCTCATATCGAACGCTCACGATATAACTGCAAATGCAACATGTAATTTAAGTGTTCGAAAAACAGTGATAAATAACATTACTTGTTCGTTTCCTTTGGCGGTAATTCCACTGTCAGCTTAGATCCAAATTCCCCGTAAATTTCCGACAGGGTATAATTCAACTTTTTATTTGTTTCGGTTTCATAAATAGCCTCAATATTTAATCCTCTGGCATCTAAAATCTTCACCGAAGGATAATAGTACATATTTGAGGTTATACAGGGGGGGCACTTACAACTTCATTGACGGATTCGTCAACTTTCTTGACCGTTAGATCGACATTTCCGCTCAATACTTTCCTTTCGAAGTTGACGTCCAACGATATGAATATGTTTGTAACAACAGCCAAATCTGAAAAAGTTTTTATTTTAAATTTTAATTTTTCTGCTTAGGCAATGTCACAAATTTATACCTGGTCTCGAAAAGGAGTTTGGGTCCATGGGGCTCAAGCCTTTTTCCGTCATCGCGAGTGTATTTTTCAGAGCAGTAAAGGCACTTAGAAACAGGACACCAAATTGGGGCTGGCGATAGACAACTTTTAGGTTAAGTTTTGATATAACGCCTAAGTGCATTGAGTTAAGTGGTTTGATAAGATTAGTGCATGATTGATATAGAATTAGATAAACAACTACATCGGTACGCTTAAATAAATAAAATACTTGAATAATTAACGGTTAATTTTGAGTTTAACGACTTTTTGACAAAAACGTAAATAGCAATTGTTTGAAATATGTAAATAAACGGCAGATCTGTGGGCAGATCACGGGCAGATCTATTATAGCTCATTAAATAAGGGGTTATTCAAAACTCTGATGTCACCGGGCACATGACTTTATCATACAATATATAAAATTAATTATAAAATTAGTTTAGCTGCATGAGATTCAATTTGATCGAGATCGATCGTGTTTGCATTAAAATAAAACGAATTAGCCAGGATTTGACAGATATTGAGAGTAGGTATAGTAAAAAAATTAGCCTTTGACTACCTATATATACTGTTATTAGAATAAAAATATCTGAAAAAATGTCATACTCATAAATTATACAAAATTTCGTCTATTTTAAGTTATTATTTAACTATTTTGTCGAAATTACAGAAATGGCGGCTCATTTGCAAAATCCTTGAAAAATGCATAACAACATTGCTATCCGCACTCGAAATACACATTGACTTTGTGTATATGACACCAAGATGTTTCAATATTGTTTCACATAGCGTACGTGCGCGCGTGTTTCACCTCCTCATCGCATTCTCCATGCATATGCGTGTTGAATTGACGTTTCGCAACCGCTGACGTTCTGAATACTGTCAAAAGTTGCAATATAACCTGGCTACCTACTATTAATGCAGACACGATTTCGATCAAATAAAATTTGCTCCCGCAGCTAAACTATTAATTTTACCAGAACATGTTATAGACATAAATTATACAAAATTTCCTCTACTTTAATTTATTATTTATATATTTTGACGAAATTACAGAAATGACGGCTCATTAGCAAAATCGTTGAAAAATACTAAGAGTAAATAGCCAGTTCCTTTGGACCCTTTTGAGCCAAAAGCTTTTTAGCTCTAAGTTTGGTCATGCAACTTCTAAATCTGAACTTTCGTCCCGATACCTTTAGTTGTTTCTCCGGAATAGTCGTCACAAAAATCGGGTACACACATACACTAACACACACACACACACACACACACACACACACACACACACACACACACACACACACACACACACACACACACACACACACACACACACACACACACACACACACACACACACACACACACACACACACACACACACACACACACACACACACACACACACACACACACACACACACACAGACATTTTTTTGTACCTTGGTCAAAAATGTTCAGGGTAAAAAGAAGGCATATTTTACATATTTGAACATTTCAATCAAAGTACAATACAAAAGCTATGAATTGTATCAAGACATTCTGAATCTAGGATAGAGGTAAGTTCAAAGTTTAAAGGCCCGCCGAAAAGTTGCAATCAGCGCCACACTCTGCGGCCCACACACTGAACTATATATATATATAAACCTAACCCTCAAAATTTAAATTCAAATAATTCGCGCCTCACGCAGTTACCTTCATCAGTTTAAATTTCAAATAATTCGCGCCTCACGCTTTACAATTGTCATTTTTGAATTCAAATATTTCGCGCTTCACGCATTTACTTATGTCACTGCCTATGTTACCGACCGCCGACTAGGTTAGAATAAAAATGGTGTACCCACATTAACACGTGGTTTTAGAGTGTAGTAAAGTTTGTAATGTCAATTTTAACCGCTAACTAGTCAATTTATGTTGATTTCCTATGTATTGACATGATAAAATAGGTTGAATGTCGCCTTTTATAAAATTATTACACCATTGTTTGCCATTCGGATGTTTGAGGTTAAGTGCAGCCTGGACTTTATAATTGCTAGCTTCATAAGAAAACATGTAAGTGAGAGTACATTTTAAGTATCTTTGTATAATGATTGCTTTTGTAGAATCTTGTTCATGATTAAGGGATTACAATAAAACCCGAAACGTCGAAATGGATTAACTGTTTTTGTTTCACCGCTCTGACCCTTCCGGGATATAATTTGGTTCTTTTGTTCGCCAACAAGTGGTCAAATACTTCCACCATACGATATATATATATATATATATATATATATATATATATATATATATATATATATTTTCGATCAATCGCCTTCAGCAGCAGTTTCGCACAACAAAATTGAAAGAAGAGTGCTATTCAAAGAAAGCTTTAACAACTTAGTCGAGAAATGCATATGAAGGAATGCTAGTTGTGAAGATTGGATGTATATTTTATAATATAACCTCACATACCATTGCCCTGAAGAAGGCGGTAAAATAAATACGCCGAAAGCTTGGCTTAATGATTAAAGAGTGGTAGTATTATTAAGTCTCCCGACGAATTCCCATTAGAGAACCACCCTTAATTAATAACGGACGACAGTGACTCCTTGTGTATATATATATATATATATATATATATATATATATATATATATAGTTCAGTGGACCCACACAGCTAAATAAGGTTGTAAATAGTTGATATTTACCTATAAAGTATGCAAAATAGACGGTCAAGAGAATATCGCGACCGCAAAGATACTTAATTCAGGCGACCAAGGGCAAACAGGGGTCTATTTAACATCTTTCTTACTTTCTCCAACTGGCTGACCCAGGACAGCCCGTCGCCAACGTCGATCCCAAGGAAACTGGCTTGCGACACCTAGTCAATGGTGACTCTTAGTCACCATTGTTTTTCGATGTTTTTTATGTTAATTACAAGCTTGTTTGCATTAAACCAAGATGCTAATGCCTCAACAAGAATCTCACTCTTTCTCAATAATGACGGAGTATCGTCGGCCGTCACGTTCGCTTTAGTATCATCTGCATATATAGTGAGGGGTGCAGTTACGTTTGTTTGAATATCGTTTATGTATATGCTGAACAGAATAGGACCTAAACTGGATCCCTGTGGGACTCCACAATGAACCAAACGATTCCCTGAACGAACCCCATGGCCAGTCTGCGGGTCTTTAATTTCTACATTAGTTTTTCAACTACGATGCCAACAAATTAATCCCGTTACCAGAGACACCATAGTACTCAAGTTTGCCTATCAAAACTTCATGGTCAACCAGGTCAAATGTCTTCGACAAATCGCAGTTGATCGCAACGACCAATTTCCAGGTGTTCTCATATTTCGGATTTACTTTATTAAAAAAATATGGTTTTAGGTTATTCTACGAGATAAAAAGAATGCAAATACACAGGCTCAAAATTATGACACGTCACGCATTTTCATGGACATGACAGGTTATAGAGCTTTCTACCGAATAAAAACTCATTTGATGAGCTTACTTTCGGTTTCCGAATCAGTTTTTCAAAAATTATTGTTTTTGAGAGTTTTTATATGGTAAGAATAATACTAAAAAATAGGCTGGTCCACGATTCTAAACAACTTTCCACTTATCTTTAAAAAAATTCATACTATACAGTTATTATAGGCTGTTTTTTAAAAGTTTTCTACAGTTAACAATTTTTTTTCCAGAAAACATACTTGGACTTTAACTTATACAATACAAAAGCATTTCTCATCTACTTAATCAATCCCAAATCTTTCCCGATGTTATAAACGTTAACATACATCATATACTTCTTATTCTCCTCGTAATTTTTAACGGCCAAAGGTCTCGAAACTTCCCACTCGTTTAAATCACGGTACAACGGCCTAGAGTACTTCATCCTCCCAATTTTATTGAGCCACTGTAAGGTCGGCTGGATCATATCCTCCCAATGACCCTTGATGCAAATCCTCAACCACCGGAATTTCATTTCAGCATTTTTTACGTCCTTCAACTGCAATGCTGTCTCCATAGCCTTTATCTTATCAAGAGAGAGAGCTTGATCGTTAATGACCAATTCGTCCAATAATTGAGTCAATTGTTCTGGGATTAAAGCTTTAAGTTCAACGTCTGATATGGGAAAATCTCCAATTCCATCCCAGCTTTTAATTTTGCTCAAATAGTCCAAACAAGTTTTACGCAGGGTTTGGTCGTATTCCGGGATTACCGGAGGCATACCAGGGGCGTACAACCACGTTTGCCAGTCAATAGAATTGATTGCTTCCGTGCCCTTGAAGTGATTTTCAAAGAAGTCTTTGAAGACATTGGTTGTGATGGATTTATATTTGTAGGTCCCAAAGTATTGACGTAAGAATGGTTCAAAAACGTCTGAAAACAAAGAAAATTAATAAAATTACTAGAGGGATTTTTTTTAAAATTATGTTATGTGTTCAGGGAGTGACTGCATGTGTTATGACTAGTGTCATAACAACTGCAGACGAAGTACCGATAACACAATAATATAGTAGACAAGAATTAGTAGTAAACAAGTTCAACAAGTCTGACATTAATAACAAAACTTACATACACTAAATTTATAAAAATTTATTTTTGTAAAATAATAAACACGTACAGAGGAAGGATCTATTATATCTTCTCATAATTTAGTACTTTTTCAAGTTCTGCTTGATTCCTTTAATAACGGAAAAGTTTGTTGATGTTGAATCCTTTTTTTGACACATGTTATTCAAAAACCAATACGCTTATGCAAAAATCACCACAGACGGAGAATAATACGGTCTTTATACATAATTTGAAGTATTGTTGTTTCTGTGAATAAATAGCTGAGCAACACCAACGTGTTTTGCAAACAGAGAGCAGGTACTAATTCATTTATTTAGCATTTTAATATTGAACAATAATTATTATTTTTCCGTTATTAAGTAAAATTGTGTAATAGAAATGTTTCAAAACATAGTTCTTATATGTATTATATGTATTTCGTCCTGATTTTGATAGATCATTTAATTGTGTAAATGGTAGTGGAAACAGTTTATGACCTACTTGCTACCATTGTCATACGAATCGTCAAAATCAGATCAGCGTTAATTTGGATCCGCAATAGACTCATCGCTTAATATGTATTATTTGAATGCTCAAGTTATTCCCTTTAGTGCACAATATGAATAAAATATTGCTCATTGTAACATTTTCCACACATTCATATTTACTGAATGCTGAATATGTATTATGATGCACAAGTTATCCATTCTAGGGCACAATATGAATAAAATATTACTCATTATAACATATTTTATGTAACATATACATATTTATTTAATACTAACTATGTATAATTTTAATGCTCAAGTTATTAAAAACTTGCTCTATCCGCAAGTATACCTCTTCCTTTCAATGCGGGCTTGAGCATCCGTATGGTACTAGAGGTAATTATTTTCTGCTACCACCTGCTCATAAAAGAGCTCTTCCAGATGAGTTTCCATTATATGGGTTGCAAATTGTATAATGCGCTGCCGGATCATTTGAGAGCAATGTAGGGCACAAGTAGATTTACATTTAAGTATACGTTAAAAGAATTTTTAATTACTTGCAATTCTTATAATATCGCTGAATTTTTTACAGCTTGCCGAAATAATTTATGATTTTTCTTTGTGTTTGACCTGTTTCAGATTTGTATTTTTTTGTCTTATTCTGAAGTAAGCCATATTCTATTCTATTAAATCTAATGCAAAAGTATTTATTTTAATGCACATAGCTATTTAAATAATACAACCTTCAAACGCACCCTATAAAAATTGGCATCTTTGATTTATGTTTTTTTATCTATTAGGTACCCACAGTGCTTTAGAGATTAAATCAGAATAAAGGAAAAACTATAATGATGATAAAGTTAAACATGACAAGTGTGTAGAGTGTGAGCTTAAAAGAAAAACTAAGTGCAATACTATTGTCTTAGTATAAACATCAAAATTTGCTTGAGATAATTTCTGTCCCATCACTCTTCAAACAGCTACTTAACCACAAAACTTTATCATTCTGCTTGGCTAACATCAGCCTTCAAACAAATTGTTAAATATTTTGCCACAGTACCTGGTCCTCCAACTACATTTTCCAGGTACCGCAAGAAAATGTATCCCTTCTCAAATGGAACCGTTGAAAATGCATCATCCGGATATACTTCCCTAAGATCGACCACAAGCTGTGTCAACGGATTGTCTTTGCCCAACTGATTGATCTATAAAGAAAGACAAGAAGAAAAGCAAACTTAAGTACGCATACAACTAATCCAAACAAACTTACAGTTTCCTGCAATTCTACACTACCACCGTACGCCTGGAAATCCTGCAACTGCTTATTCTTCAACCTACCGAGAATCTTCCTCTCGACGAACATCGTGAAGCCTTCGTTCAACCAAAAGTGCTCAAAGTTAGCATTGGTCACCAAATTGCCAGGCCAGCTATGGGCAATCTCATGAGCAACCACATTCGCCAAACTCTTATCTCCAGCCTAATAAAAATAATCATCGACAAAACTTAGTCACAAATAGGCAGTTTTATTAGTTATTTCACTAAGTTAGGTTAGTTAGAATGCTTTTACAGGTATGTGAAATTCCTTTAAAAGAAAAATAAAATGTCTGGCAGTTTTCATTATGAAACCAAAACCAGTATCATAAGATATATGTTCATTAATAAATCAAAGTAGAAAAACAGTTTTGCTGTAAAAGAGGACAGCAGTAAGTCACTTACCAGCAGAGTGGAGGGAACAAAAGTCAAGCACGGATTCTCCATGCCTCCGAATGGGAAGCTAGGAGGCAAGACCAGAAGGTCATAGATGCCCCAAACGTATGGTCCGCATATTTCCTCCGCAGTCTGAAGTTGATGTTCCGTTTCGGAGAATTCAAATGCTGCCGCTTCGATAATTTCTTTCTCAGCCCACACATTTGAACGTGGCCCGATTTTCCTCGATTCTATGTTACCTGCGGCGATGGCTATCAAGTATGACTGAACGGGTACATCTTGCTTAAAGTGGAAAAGCGTTCGGTCGAGTAACGGTCTTTTGTGGTCCATGATAGCAGACATGATAACTGTGATGTTTTTCGGAGCTGATATCTAAAATACAAAATATTTTTATATTATTTTGACCCAAATCCTTTTGATGGTAAATTTTGTCAGCTAGTTTGGTATTTTCATTTTTTTGAGGAATGAATGAAGGAATTAAGTCTGACGAGTATAAGTGTTTGATGGTTTTTCATTCAGCTATCGATTGATATCTGTTTCATCGACTGCAGTTGATAAACAGTTTAAAAAAATACTACTTACTACAGCAGAGTACTTTGCTTTCACAGCTGGTGTATCTTGACATGGCAGAACTGATCTTGCATGTATAGCCTAGAAGGATAAAAAATAAATACCTAAATAAGGATTCCTCTAATAATTAAATTATGTAACGAACCTCAAATACACTGAAAACATACGGGAATTTCCTACCAGCAGTTTGTTCCGGACTCAACCACTGTAAACCGCTCGCATCTGGTCTTGTCTCATATCGAACGCTCACGATACTGAAACGATACCGAACTGCAAATGCAACAAGTAATTTAACTGTTCGGAAAACAATGATAAATTTCATTACATGTTAGTTTCCTTTGGCGGTAATTCCACTGTCAGCTTAGATCCAAATTTCCCATTCAGCTCCGACAGGGTGTAATTTAATTTTTTATTCATTTCGGTTTCATAAATAGCCTCAATATTTAAACCTCTGGCATCTAAAATCTTCACCGAAGGATGATGGTACATATTATTTGAATAAACAGTGGGTACTTACAACTTCGTTAACGGATTTGTCCACTTTCTCGACCGTTAGATCGACATTTCCACTCATTACTTGCCTTTCGAAGTTGACTGCCCACGATATGAATATGTTTGTAACAACTGCCAAATCTGAAAAAGTTTTCAATTTGCATTTCAATTTTTCTGATTAGGTAAATTCTAATAAATTTATACCTGGTCTTGAAAAGGAATTTGGGTCCATGAGGCTCAAGCCTTTTTCCGTCATCGCGAGTGTGTTTTTCAGAGCAGTGAAGGCAATTAGAAACAGGACACCAAATTGGGGCTACGATAGACAATTTTTAGGTTAGATTTAGAGTTACAAAAAATACTTATTTGAAGATTTCAATCAAAGTACAATATAAAAGCCATAAAAGGTATAGACAAATTCTGAATCATGGGATCATCGTTCAGTTCAAAGGCCCGCCGAAAAGATGTAACCAACGCCACACAGCGGCGCTGTGGTTTTCTGGAGAATGACGCCTACATTTCAATAATAATTGGCATAAAACATGTTGTAAAGTTGTAAATAGTTGACATTTTCCTATAAACAACAAACATCCGGTTGCCACATTGGGGGATTTCTCCCAAAGGTAATACTTTGGGGGAGTTTTGGGAGTAAACAAAAGTTATACAAATCTCCAATCTGGCAACACTTGTACATGTCTTTTAAAACTTTTTTGATTGAGTTTGAAATTTTTGATGATTTTTCTCCGCGTTATAAACAAATATTAATTCATCAACATTATCAACACGATTATATCAAATTATCAACACGCCTTCAAAATATTGTAAGATACAAAACCAGTTTTTCTTTCCTATTTTCGCGGTGATTTGGACTGATGTCGTGGCAGCAGTAGCGAATTAATTAATTTAGAGACAAACGAATAAAAATATTTCCATTATCATTTAGCAAAATTTTCTTGGTTTCCTTTTTGCTAGTATATTTTGTTGCTATGTTGGCTTTGACCTTAATGTGTTTGAATCTTTTTGACATATTATTTATCGTTTCGTTTTGTTGCAGTTTGTTATTATGTATTTGTGTTTTTGTAATAAATGAGGTTATTTACATCCGCTTCCGCTCTGTCGCTGGTGTTTATTTATGAGTTTATAATGATTACATCGTATGAAATGAGGTAATGATATGAGCTAACAACTGTAATACAAACTAACAGCGTATTGATAGTCGGTGGCATAATTATTTATAATTAAAAGTTAATTAAATCAATAAATACACTCGATTTAAGGTATAAATCAATTCAAAACTAGTAAGAAAATTATCTGCTGAAGTTAAAATACACGTAAAATATTTAAAAAAATGTGAAACAGTTTTGCCCATTAACGAACTTGTCCTTATACTTGTTAAGAGATAAGGTTGTGTACCAAATTTCAGATTAGTATTTCGAAATTACGGCAATTATCGTATATACACTGTGGGAATTGCGTATGTTGTTAGGATTGCAAACATACCACATTCGCAATTCCACTTATTTTTTTGCAAAAACAGCAAAAAACGCTGTTTACAAATTTCATCCTTTATACAAAAAAATCACCCTGTATATACATATGTATATACATATGTGTACCATATGTATTCGATGCTATAAAAGCTCTACTGTCCCTTATGACCAAATGAGAACAAATATTTCATTACTATCATTACCTACAAATTTTATTACACCTTTCATTTCAGATTAAATTTACCCGATGTTATCAGAAATGTTGCATAGCTAAACATAAAGCAACATACCTTTGGTTGAAACGTTCCGTTGTTGCGAATATGGTATGGTTTCAATCTTCAAACTACAAGCAATTCGTTTTTAAAAGAAATATTTGAATTGACTAAATATTATTGGAAATGCAAGTGATTAAAAATTTGTACCGTTTTTTTGCCCAGCGGGTACAAATGTGGCAAACTCAATATACCCTCACCACAGTAAATGCGGGGGTATAAAAATAGCAATATTGAAACTTTTCCTAATGCGCAAAGATTTTTGACTCCATCTAGTGGCGAATAGTAAAAACGCGTTTTGTTTGTTTCGCCAGGCAGTTGATGATCCCACCGGTGCGGTGCGTTGTGCGTTATGTCAGATAAAAATGCAGCCAACCGAAAAAAAAGAAATCAACAATAAAAAGTTCAATAACTTTTTACGGACAAAACAAATCTTATGTTGAAGATGAACTAAACGAAAATGTAAATATGTCCGAAAGTATGACATCGGATGAGCCGGGTAATGCCCACAGACTTTGTTAATTTAGAAAATGCGGTGCCCACTGGTGCTACATAACCTATAACCGTTCAAAAGTATAGAGAATGTCGGCGAGCATTGATATTGAGCCCGGCGCATCCAAGGAGAGCGTCCTAGTCGTCTCCGAATCATGTGATAACCTAGAACAAATGAGTTCCAGCCTTGAAGAAATAAAGAACACAATTTCAATCGTAAATAACGAAGAAAACGTAGAGAACACAATCGATACGATTGAGGAGAGCAATGACGTTAACTCTAATGTACAAGACGATGACTACATGCGTAACAAGGAATGGTTATCGCGACAAAAGCACATTTTTGTCCTTAGTTCGGCCGGAAAACCCATATATTCCCGGTATGGTAACGAAGACAAATTAGCTACGTTATTTGGTGTTATGCAAGCGTTAGTTAGTTTTGTGCAAGATCAAGATGATTCCATTCAGAGCGTACACGCAGGAGATACAACGTTTGTGTTTTTGTTTAAAAGCCACTTAATTTTAGTTGCCGTATCAAGAACTGGTGAAAGTGTTCCGCAACTTATAACACAATTAAAGTTAGTAATTTTGGTGCTTGTTTACGATTGTATATTCACTAACTGTTCTTTTTTCAGTTACGTCTTTAATCAAATAACTAGTATATTAACGTTAACGAGATTGAACAAGATTTATGAGCAACGCAGGAATTACGATTTGAGGAGATTGTTGTCTGGTGTTGAACGCTTAATCGACCACTTATTGGACTTTTCCGAGAGAGAAGCTGCATTTACGTTAGGTGCTGTTCAATGTTTAACGTTGACTTCTTCGGTTCGAGATAGCATTAGTTCTGCTATCGTTTCTTCATGTAGTAAAATCAAGGTGAGATTATTATTGAATTGTATTTTATTGTTTGATTAATATATAACTTGCATCATAATTTGATCATCGTACAATTATCAGATTGTTTTTGTAGATAGATTTTGATGAAATGGTTTGTGCTTCTATCAACCAGCGCAATTTGTTTGAGTTATTGTGGTGATGATTAATATTCAAAATTATAGTATCTCAATAACAAACTAATTGCAAAAATTGCTGGCATTGAACAATATCAAAGTTTAACAACACTGATAAATTATTATCAATAAGTTTGATGTCAATACACATCATTTTAAGTGATAATACATATACGTCATTAAGTTTTATGAAATTTATTTTATTCTTTAGTTTATAGTGTTTTTGATGTATTCAATTTAATGCACTCACTTGGTGCGAACTGCACTGTGAATATGAATATGAATATACGCATTGTTTTGGTGCAGTTCTGTAAAACCAACTTCACGGTGAACTAGTTCATAACCTAAAATACAAGACTTTCAAAGGCTCATACGAAACTATTTATGATTATATTTAGCTTCCCGGGTGTATCTATATTTATCATCTCAACACAAAAAGTAATGACATATTCATCGATTAAGCCTATCAAGAAGAGTGCTCTGAGCGCGTGCAGTGCATAAGCCGAACACTTGGCACGAAACGAGTGGACAAGCCAAACACTCAAACCCACACCAGCAGGATGCTAGTGCAGCCGAGTGCAGTAAATCGAAAACGCTATTAGTTTTAAAAAATATGTATATTGTATATTAGAAAATATTTGGATTGTCTTCAAATTTACCCAATATGTTTCTTCAGGGGCGGATTAAGACTTTTTTTGCCCCTGGGCGATCAAAACCATTTCGCCCCTGGGCGATCAAAACCATTTCGCCCCTGCTGACTACCCCTAATTTTTTTGTTATGGAGGTTGCTGCCGCACACATCAGTTTGGTGTCGGCGGCGGCTTTGATTTTCGCCCCCTTTAACTTTTCGCCCCTGGCGATCACCCATCTCCGCCCTATGGTTAATTCGCCCCTGTGTTTCTTTAGAAAACAAGTCTAATTAAGTTCTCCACTACGCGTCGGAGAAAACGGGCCACCCGAAAAATGTTAGGCAACTTAAATTTTAAATAACGTATTTTTTAAAAATTTGTATGGAGCATTGTGCTAATGACACAAAGGTCCCTGGTTCAAACCCAGGTTGTGGCTGTAATTTTTAATATATTTAAAATTTTCATCCTGCCTGTATATCACTTTATATAATCAAATTTTGCATGTTTTTATTGCAATTATTGATTCAATAATTCTTTTAGCATATCGTCCGATGTTTTCATAGGATACAAACAGAAACTAATAGCATTTTTTCGGAGCTCGTGGAGAAAAATGTGCACTGAGTGCACCGGTTTTCCAACAGAACATGGAATACTCTGTGAGTGCAACCAACAGAACACAAATTTTTGCACTGGTGCGCCCGATTCTTACCTAAAGAAAATGCTGTAAGCAAACATTGGCCAATTTTGAAATTTACTAGGACATTTATTATAACGTGGCCGACGCACAGTGGATAATTAATTTCTATACATATCTATTTACATTTGGTTGACTGCTTTTGGTTTCATAATGGACAGTTTTTATTATGACATGGTTACGGCTAACATATGTTAACCACAATTTCTAAATTGATATAAAATTAATGACTCAACGTAGTAAAAGTAACGTATTGGACTTAGACTTCTTGGCACAAACTCGTTTAATTCTATTTGAATACTAAATAAATTGATAATGTTTTGTTTTAATTTGTAGTTTCTAAGACACCACCAATCAAACTATTAATTTTATAAGCACTAAGCATAGACAACTGTGCCGTGCATAATGCTTTCTGGTCAATATACAATATTATCTTTTGTTACTATGACAGGTTGATGTAAAAATTAAAAAATTACGATTTTTATGGGGATATCCTTAAAATTAACGATTTTTTAATTAATTGTTTTTTCACCTGCTATTATTATACCTGTTAATACGACTTATTATTCACAAACTATGTATCCGTCGTCAAGCTCTAGATTGGTTCAAGTAGAATTCATGTATTTCATAGTTATAGCAAAGCAGTAATCCCACAAAAAGATATATGATTACTGATTTTTTAAATATTAACAAAATGTTGATTGAATTTTAAGTAGTATTAATGCAATTTTTGAACAGCAGCAAAATAAGTACCGACTAATCAACGATTCTTGTATGCTAGAAAAATGGGATTTTTAGAGGGTAAAGAATTGACTACAAAAATACCAATTCCAAGACTCTAAAACAATATTAATAATAATTTAACCAAATCAATTATGATAGATTTTTCATTTCAATCAATATTCTCTTGTCAACGAAAAACTTGCAATTTCCTAAACGATGCTACTCAGATTACGAGGTATAATCAATGCAGACTGTCTTCAAATAAAAAGCCAGCATAAACTTCATAGTGCCTAAAAACGCTGCTTGACAATTGAACTATATTTGTTTTTACATGAGAGTCATTGCTAATTATCTACGCTCAATAACATCGACAAAACATTCAAATTAATGTTAAATTTTTTAATTTTTATGTTGGGAGTTATTTTTTTTTCTTACAAAAATTCGTTGAACGTAAGTACATAAATATTGAGTGCATTTTATATTAGTCATTTATTGTTTGTTCTTAATTAAATAATTGGAAATATATTATATCTTTTATTCTTAAATAAAGTAACATAAACCAAATTTTGTTTGCAGAACTTAGTATTTGCGATTCTCCTTGCGAACAACAAACTAGTAACTCTAGTCCGCATGAAAAAATACGGCATTCACCCCGCCGATCTGCATTTAATCTTCAACCTAGTCCAGGCGTCCGAAAGCTTGAAAACGGCCGAAAGTTGGACCCCCCTGTGTCTGCCGAGGTTCGACGCCAGTGGTTTTCTCTACGGACACGTCTCCTACCTAGCCGAAGACTGCCAGGCGTGCCTCCTACTTTTAACCGTCGAAAGGGACGTATTCTTCACTCTGAGCGAGGCAAAACAGAAAATTGTCGAGAAATTACGCCGAGCGAATTGCCTCGAAAAAATCAACGAATCGATGAATTTGATTGTCGATCCCAGCGCTCTAACGGATTTCCCCGATTTGAGGCATTATTTGTATAAGTGTAAATCGACGGCGCAGTTCTACCAACCCAATATTACTCCCCCTTATACGTCAGATACCGGGCGATTGTTAAAACTGTATAAATCGGTGCACCAGATGCTTCATTGTTCGGCGAGACCGCTGAAATTAATTTTTCAACGGACGTCGAAGGAGTCTGTTTTTGCTTGGGATACGCGAGGGTTCGAATTGTACGTAATTATGGAACCGTTGACGGAAACTTCGACGGCTATAGAACTCGTCAGCCGACTATTAAACTGGATTAAAAAGCACGAGAATAGGTTATTCCATTTGAACGCGCCTACCTTCTAACTATTCCTAACCTCAAAGGCAATACTGGCGTTATTTAGCTGATTATTTATTAACGCACTATAGGGGGAATCCCAGAGCCCCTAGTTGTTTTTGTTATAAATAAATTCTTTATAGGTTTATTAATGTTTAGTTGGATAAGCATTATGAAAAAATAGAAATTGGTACATATGAATCGTAATTTTAAGGTAAGAGTAATAAAAAAAGCTAATTGGAAATGATCTATTTTCTTGAATGTTACGTAAGTTAGGTACTCAGCGGCGTGTTTCGAAGTGCAAGGGTGATTTTATTCCACTTTTTAAATATGCCTAAATGAGAACTGTGATAATGTACATATAGATTTCGTTATTGCATTATTTTTGGTCATTACAGTGTGTATAATCAATAAAAATATAATAGTGCTAAATAATGGTTTCTTTTATTATTGTATCTATTTTATTGTGATTGCAAGAAAATTTCTCAAAATCTTTGTTATAGTATAATGGATAAATAAATAAGAGGCTAAGTATAAAAGGGTAATTTTGTATAAGTATCATACTGTTTTTGTAGTGTGAGTTTTAATAGACTAATATAGTCTCTAGTGTCTCTATCTTTTTACCTGCTTTTGTCTGTAATGTTACTATTCCTGACTATGTATAAGTTGAAAAACTATAGTAGTTCTACTATAGTTATATGCTAACACAAAAAAGGTAACTCCAAAGATTGCGATTTTAGTAGTTTAGCTTCACACAATTTGTCCAAATATATTTCACCACCAGGGCTCGACTTAGGTATTATGAGCCCCAAGAATTTTTTTTTAAATCCTTGTAACAGTGCTCTGTACATGTGTATCAACATTGATTCTTATTTTGTTTTTAATATAAATGCTAGGGATGGTCGGTTACTTGCCACGTTACCATCCTTTTGAAACAAGATGAAAGAACCAGGCATTTTATTAAATATTATAGCTCCTTACATAGTATGGACTAAATTTATTTTACAGGGTGTAACGTAAGAACATGAATTTTTTACAGGATTCAATCTGTAAAATCAAAAATCGAGCAAATCAGCAAAACAAAAAATGAACTATAAATAGAAAACTTTAAAATTCATTACAGTTTATTGTTCATATCTTCATAACACAAAAACAGGTATGTAAAATATTCTTTTAGACAGATATCAGATAACAAATGCACATTCCCCCTTCCTATTTAACAATTATTGTATTAGTTTTAAGTAAACGAAATCTCATGGAATTATTTAATGGACATATTTTTTACATCCTGTTAAAAAACCTAGAAACTTTAGAGTCTTTACACTATATTCTGTAGATATAATAGAATATTATGGCATTATGTATTATGTACATTCTACAAATTGTTGAATTCATTCTTGTTTGCTTTTGCATTTTAAAAACCAGATAAAAAATAACACCAGCATTTTATCTACCAGTTGCTTCAATATAGGTACATACATAAAAAATCTGATGTGGCCAGGCACATGACTTTATCATACAATATATAAAATTAATAGTTTAGCTGCATGAGAATCTATTCTATTGAGATAAATCGTAGTTATTGTCAAAGCATCAGCATTTGACACTACCTACACTACGTCATTAGAATAATAGTTATTTATGTCACAAATGCCGAAAGTACGGAATAGCGCGACGAGCGGTGATGCGGCGCGTCACCGAAGGCGGAGTGTCGCCGTCGCATGTGAGCGAGTCGCACTATCTAGTTTTTGGCAGGAGCGACATCAACGTTTATTGTGTTGCTTTTTAAGAAATACGTATTTAAAAAAAGATAAATGATTTCTGTATAGTAAATGCTAGGTTGGTACCACTTTGACGAAACGTCAAGTTTAAAGGTGCGTTCCGATTGGTAGGTAATGGTAGCTAATGGCGGTGGTAGAATACGAAATTATAGTATTTCTTACATATCGTGATAATGACACATATTAGTTTGCATGTACATAAACATGAGTCACTAGCAATTTTCTATTGGAAATACTATAACGGCGTCTGCTACCACTGTCATTATCACTAATGAAAACGCACCTTAAAAAGGTAATTCAAATTCTGACAGATTTATATTTGTTCATGACACATCCCTACCAATATACTAAAACTAAACTTTATTTATAATTTTCTCAATTTAACGTTTTTAGAATTAGATATAAAGACGGGTTGATATTTCTTATCAACAAACAATCAAAATGGTGATCTTATTTTATTTGAAATTTCTATTTTATAATTTGCCGCACTACAGCGGCAACGTTCCATAGTGGTTCTCCAACCTCTGATGAGATCAGCTGTTTTCGAATGTGACAACACAAAAAAATATTTGTCAAAATCCTGGCTACTATGAAATTTCATATCAATGCAGATGCGACCGATCTCGATCAAATAGAATTTGCTCTTGAAGCTAAACTATTAATTTTACCAAAAAATGTCATAGGCATAAATTATTCAAAATTTCCTCTACTTTAATTTATTAATTAACTATTTTGTCGAAATTACAGAAATGGCGGCTCATTTGCAAAATCCTTCAAAAAGGCTTAGAATAAACTACCAGTTCCTTTGGACCCTTTTCAACCAAAAGCTTTTCAGCTCTAAGTTTGGTAACAAAACTTCTAAATATGAACTTTCGTTCCGATACCTTTAGTAGTTTCTCCGGAATCGTCACCACAAAAATCGTTTACACACAGACATACATACACACACACACACACACACACAGACATTTTTTGGTACCTTGGTCAAAAATGTTCAGGGGACCCATAAAGACCTATTTCCGCTAAAATCTCATTTTTTTTTTCGGCACGATTACAATACTTCATCATACTGCGTATGATAAAGTAAAAATAGTAGTTCAAAAATAGGAATCTGAGGGGCTGCCTCAGCTATTGGTTCACAGAATCGTAAAAGCAATATACCAAATTGTCAATTGAAGATAAAAAGGTATATAATTTTCGGTCTAATGGC
Organism: Melinopterus prodromus; assembly: GCA_964023965.1. Lineage (NCBI taxonomy): Eukaryota > Metazoa > Arthropoda > Insecta > Coleoptera > Scarabaeidae > Melinopterus > Melinopterus prodromus. Next base: position 77,161,949 of record OZ030391.1, read on the forward strand.
AGATTTTTATCGATAATTTTATGAATAACATGTAATACATCAAAATTTCTCATGTTATGAACATGAGATAATTGTCACCAAAATTAAGTTCACTATGAAATCTTGTTTTGTAGGACTATTTTCAAAATACCTTGAAATAATGTTTTTAAATTTTAATTTACAGTGTGAAAATAATGGAAATCAAGTATTTCAATATACATATTATACTTGGAAAAATTATGTCTAGAACCTAAGCTACCGTCGTTCGATTTAAAAAATTGGGAAAAACCAAAAGCGCCGACTTTGATTTACTACTTTAACCGATTCATAGCATCTATATAGTTTTATCTAGTAATTCATGCATTATGCATTAACAAGTGACTTTCGTTTTCTTGGTGATACGGTATTAACAACCGAAAATTTTCCATAAAGTACATTAAAACAGATTAATAATCTGTTTTAATCTAATAAATTTACTTACCGCTGATATAGTCATTATTCACGACTTATAAAACAACACCAGTTGCATAAATCAACGTTATTCAAGTGAAAACTCGCTAGGTTACTACAAATTATTTATTGTAAATGCGATGCTGTGGGTGATTGGTTATAACCTTTGCGAAGTAAGGGGGTCTACCCACACTCTGCCCACACTAGACGTGCCGGTTACGGTCAATTCTCGATCAAGTCATGCTGATTTTCGAACTTATGCCAATCGTATCGCGGTAATCTAGGTTGTGATTTGTGATTGGTTGACTGGGAGTTGACCGTGCCTTGACCGTCACCGAGTAGTGTGGATGATCTTTATTTCTCGTTATCTAGATAAATCTGCACTACTAAATTACTCACTTACGTAATACCAATATATTTATATGTTGACGCTGTATGTACAGTTGTACACAATAAAACAAATTATCCGAACAATGGCTAATAAACCATTAATGAAGCATTATCATTAGTGGTGGTCACACAGTTCGTTTCCGACCAGTTTAAAATTTAAACCATTCCGCTTTAAATTCGTTATTTAGCGCATAAGTAGAGGTATGTTATTTGTATGAAGAAAAAAATTACATTTTTTCTGCGACGGGAAAGAAGTTTGATATTTTATTTCTGTTGACAGGTGATAATGTGTCACTTTTTATAAAATTACTTTTTCCCCGGGAAAGGCTCGTCCGCCCTTCAAGCGTTGTTGACGCTCTCTTGGTTATCCGATCTTGAAAGATAACGGTTGTGCGTCGAGCGCCCAAGCGTAGGGCCCCAACGGGGCTCAAGTTATAATAATTGTGCTGTCTTGTGTTTTCTTGTTCTCAACCGTTTTAACGCGTAAGTTGTTTATTAGAGTTTACTGATTTATATTGTGACCATCTCTGCCAAAAGAATATTTATTATCATTGTTTAGAATTAGTGTTCATCTCTTTTGTAAGCAGTTCTGCAGTGTTCATTGATTATTTGTTTAATAGACTTTAAGTGTTGTTTTGGATTTGCGTTTTTATTGTAGAATAATTTAAGTCAGTCCTTTTTGTTTGGAGAAGCTTTTTTGGCTTATAAAAAGTGTTGAGTAATTGGTGGTTCATCTTTCTCTGACAAAGTTTCAGAGAAAGAACCTACAGTTTTATAGCCTCCTGAAGAGAGATATTTAATTCACGCTACCGTAAGTGAAAATCTAGTAAAGTTTAGAAAGTCAGGTTAGATTTCGAGTTATATTCAAAATGGCGGGTAAACGTCCCCTTCAGTAAATAGTAAATAAGAAGTAAGAAGGGCAGCCCAATAGAGCATTATGTATATTGTATTAAGATGTGCAACAAGTATATGCTGGAAACCACAGAAATCATTTTCATATGAGTGTATTTTCCAGTAGGAAACTATTTGTCAGACGTCATTTTAACAAAAGGCATATTACGGATTTTACTTTATTAAAAAGTTATGGTTTTGGGTTATTCTACAAGATAAATAGAATGCAAATACATACATTCAAAATTACGACTCAAAATTACGACAGGTAACGCATTTTCATGGATATGACAGGTTATAGAGCAGCTTTCTACCGAATAAAAACTCATTTGATGAGATTACATTCGGTTACAGAATCAGTTTTTCAAAAATTATTGTTTCTTGAGAGTTTTTATATGGTAAGAATATCATACTAAAAATTCCACTTATCTTTAAAAAAATCATACTATACGGTTATTGCAGGTTAATTTTTTTATAATTTTTGTATAGTTAACATTTTTTTACATGCTTGCACTTAAACTTATACGCTACATACGCATTTCTCAACTACTTAATCAATCCCAAATCTTGCCCGATGCTATAAACGCTAACGTACATCATATACTTCTTATTCTCTTCGTAATTTTTAACGGCCAAAGGTCTCGAAACTTCCCACTCGTTTAAATCACGGTACAACGGCCTAGAGTACTTCATCCTCCCAATTTTATTGAGCCACTGTAAGGTCGGCTGGATCATATCCTCCCAATGACCCTTGATGCAAATCCTCAACCACCGGAATTTCATTTCAGCATTTTTTACGTCCTTCAACTGCAGTGCTGTGTCCAGAGCCTTTATCTTATCAAGAGAGAGAGGTTGATCGTTAATGGACAATTCTTTCAGTAATTGAGTCAATTGTTCTGGGATTAAAGCTTTAAGTTCAGCGTCTGATATGGGAAAACCTCCAATTCCATCCCAGCTTTTAATTTTGCTCAAGTAGTCCTGACAAGTTTTACGCAGGGTTTGGTCGTATTCCGGGATTACCGGAGGCATGCCAGGGGCGTACAACCACGTTTGCCAGTCAATAGAATTGATCGCTTCCGTGCCATTGAAGTGATTTTCAAAGAATTTTTTGAAGACATTGGTTGTGATGGATTTATATTTGTAGGTCTCAAAGTATTGACGTAAGAATGGTTCAAACACGTCTGAAAACAAAGAAAATTAATGAAATTATTAGAGGGATTCTTTTTATGATTATATTATGTGTTCAGGGAGTGACTATGCATGTGTTATGACTAGTGTCATAACAGATGCAGACGAAGTACCGATAACATAATAATATAGTGGACAAGGATTAGTAGTAAACAAGTTCAACAAGTCTGACATTAATAACAAAACATAAATACATTAAATTTATAAAAAATTTGTTATTTTCATAAAATAATAAACACGTACAGAGGAAGGATCTATTATACCTTCTCATAATTTAGTACTTTTTCAAGTTCTGCCTGATTTCTTTAATAACGCAAAAGTTTTTAATTCTTGATGTTGAATCCTTTTTTTGACACATGTTATTCAAAAACCAATACATTTATGCAAAAATCACCACAGATGGAGAATAATACGGTCTTTATACATAATTAGAAGTATTGTTGTTTCTGTGAATAAATAGCAGAGCAACACCAACCTGTTTTGGAAGTAGACAACAGAGAGCGCAGGTACTAATTCCGCTTTAGCATTTTATTATTGAACAATAATTATTATTTTTCCATTATTAAATTAAATTGTGTAATAAAAATGTCTCATAATAATACATATAATACATAGTTATTATATGTATTATATGTATTTCTTCCTGATTTTGATAGATCATTTAATTGTGTAAATGGTAGTGGAAACAGTTTATGACCTACCTACTTGCTACCATTATCATACGAATCGTCAAAATCAGATCAGCGTTAATTTGGATCCGCAATAGATTCATCGCTGAATATGTATTATTTGAATGCCTAAGTCGTCTATTATCCACAGTGTTTTAGAGATTAAATCAGAATAAAGGAAAAAGTATAATGATGATAAAATTAAACATGACAAGAGTGTAGAGTGTGAGCTTAAAAGAAAACGTAAGTGCAATACTATTGTCTTAGTATAAACATCAAAATTTGCATGAAATAATTTCTGTCCCATCACTCTTCAAACAGCCACAACAAAACTTTACCATTCTGCTTGGCTAACATCAGCCTTCAAACAAATTGTTAAATATTTTGCTACAATACCTGGTCCTCCAACTACATTTTCCAGGTACCGCAAGAAAATGTATCCCTTCTCATAGGGAACCGTTGAAAATGCATCATCCGGATCTACTTCCCTAAGATCGATCACAAGCTGTGTCAACGGATTGTCTTTGCCCAACTGATTGATCTATAAAGAAACACAAGAAGGAAAGCAAACTTAAGTACGCATACAACTAATCCAAACAAACTTACAGTTTCCTGCAATTCTACACTACCAACGTACGCATGGAAGTCCTGCAACTGCTTATTCTTGAGTCTACCGAGAATCTTCCTCTCGACGAACATCGTGAAGCCTTCGTTCAGCCAATAGTGCTCAAAGTTAGCGTTGGTCACTAAATTTCCAGTCCAGCTATGGGCAATCTCATGAGCAACCACATCCGCCAAACTCTTATCTCCAGCCTGATAAAAAAAATCATCAACATAAAATTTTGCCACAAATATGGCAGTTTTATTAGATATTTTATTAAGTTAGGTACAAGTTGGCAACACTGAGATCCTGGGGTCATGTGACAGGGCTCAGGTGTCCACACTACACAGTTGTAATGGCGTCTAATAAACCAATAAAGTGATCCATAGAGATAAATAACTTTTACTACATACACCACAATGCTTTTACAGGTGTGTGAAATTCCATTAAAAAATAAAATCTATTGCAGCTTCCATTATGAAACCAAAAACAGTATCATAATATGTTCATTAATAAATGAAAGTAGAACAACATATTTGCTGTAAAATAGGACAGCAGTAAGTCACTTACCAGCACAGTTGGGGTAACAAAAGTCATGCACGGATGCTCCATGCCTCCGTATGGAAAGCTAGGTGGCAAGACCAGAAGGTCATAGATGCCCCAAACGTACGGTCCGCATATTTCCTCCGCAGTCTTAAGTTGATGTTCCGTTTCGGAGAATTCAAATGCTGCCGCTTCGATAAATTCTTTCTCAGCCCATACATTTGAACGTGGCCCGATTTTCTTTGATTCTATGTCACCTGCGGCTATGGCTATCAAGTATGACTGAACGGGGACTTCTTGCTTGAAGTGGAAAAGCGTTCGGTCGAGTAATGTTTTGTTGTTGTCCTTGATAGCAGACATGAGGACTGTGATATTTTTCGGAGCTAATATCTAAATTACAAAATATAATATAGGTAGTTATATTATTTTGACAAGAATCCATTTGCTGTAAATTTGGTCCGCTACACTGTGGTATTTTCATGTTTACGATTAAGTAAATGGGATTTTAGGAATGAATGTTTTAAGTCTGACGCACAATTGTTTGATGGTTTTTCATCATTCACCCAAAGCTGGGCAAAGTTAATCAAAAAGTAAACTTCGTTAATCGCTAATCCATTAACGAAAAAGTTAACTTCTTCCTGTCACTATTCTGTAACAAATTTAAAATGAACGAAGTACAGTGATGTACAGAAGACGCGATGTACAGAAGTACATCTTCTTTGTAAATAAGGATTGTTACGATATATTTTTTAAATTTGTTTGGAGATTTTATAATCTCCAAACAAAATGTGAATCTTATCATGACATAATATGTAAGATATCCTGTCACCAAACCGTAAGTTTGAGTTTGTAAAGAGATTGTAGTTTTTAGTTTGTTACTCCTATGGCCTTAAATCATAATAAAAAGTTTTAAAATTTTGGAGCCAGATGTTTCGGACCTGGATGAGTGGACGAGTAGGAACCACGGAGACGTGACCTACGAGCTCACCCAAGCTCTAACTGGGCACGGATGCTTTGGGGCCTACCTCTACAAATTTAAGAGGAGGGACGGCCCACAATGCAGAGATTGTGGAGAAGAAGAAGACACCCCAGAGCACACGCTATTTGCATGTCCCCGCTGGGAGGTCTATAGGAGGGAGTGCCCGTGCGGGGATGACCTGAGTGCGGGAAGGATATTACGGAGAATGCTGCAAAGCTCGGAAGCGTGGGAACAGATTACCCGTACCATAGGAACGATACTCCGACGAGAGGACGAGGAAGACAGGCGACGAGGTAAAAGAGAACCTCCCGCTCCTTAGTTGTAAGGGACAGGGACGGTCCATGGGACAGACTGAAAGAGAAGGAAATAGGAATGAAAGCGACCAAAAAACCGCAGCATGAGAGATAAGGGTCCTGGAAATACCGGACCATGGACTTCTGGATACACCGGAGTCTGTGGAGAAGTCGCAGGAAAAGCAACCGCTGCTTCGGAAAATTAGGTTAGGATGTGTCCCAGTGAGTGCGCGAGAACGCCTGTAGTTAGGGTAAAGTGCATGGACACTTGTAGGTGTAAGTGTAGGGTAGTTAAGTAGGTAGTTTATATGTTTACTTTTAAGGATAATTAATGTAAACCGGTAAAGGTGTCAGCTCCGGCTGTTTGATTGTATTTGTTTTTAAAGAATAAAAGTCACTAGAGCATAAGAGCGAAGGGACCCAGATCTTTTTATATTCAAATGTTGTTATGTTAATGAAGGAAGATGCCGCTGCACTGCTGAATGCCTCACGGCGATACCAGGCAGCAGCGTGGAGGTGGGTTCTTTCCTAGGCCCCTTCGCCCTTTTTAAAGGAGAAGAGGAGCCAGATGTTGTTTTCTAAGTAAGATTTAATTTAATTAAAGATTAATTTATTTTGTTTGTGATGCCTTCTAAATTTGATTTTGAATTATCTGTTGAGGTGTTTAAAGTGGGAAATGTACCTAGGTGGTAGAAAATTACGTAAAGTATGATATATGTTTTTGCTTTATATAGTAAAATTTATCAGGTCTTTAAAGTTCTTCAAACTAACTTCAAACATGACACCATTTATATTTCAATATTTCTTGTGTTTGTTTAAAATGGTTTTTAATTTTGAATAATGAAGGTGATAATTTAAATAATGGTAGTAGGGTTATTTTTACAGTTAATATAATAAATTCATACACTATTGCAAGAACTTTTGTTGCGTCAGTAAAAAATTAAGAAAAACAGTTGATTTTAACTATTTAATTAATTATTAAAAATAATAAAATCATAAAATCTAGCAATTCGTTGTTCACATTTTAGCATTTTAAACTGGTTAAACCTGTCAACAAAGATTTATTAAGTATAATACTACTAATGACAAATAATTTATAGCACAAACTAAATAATACCAGACTGAAAAATGAGTGATTGCATCATTACTATTTTTCAAATAAACTAAATTATACCAAATGGTACACTCACAGTTATGTTACTATAAACAAGAACAAAAAATTCTGAAATGTGTTGGTACTCAACAATCAGTTATCGTCGTGTCTCCTTATTAAAATTTTTTAAAAAGGTTCTCCTAGTACTATTCTATCAATATTGATATTAATAAACAGTTTAAAAAATTACTATACTTACTTCAGCAGAGTACGTTGCTTTCACAGCTGGTGTATCTTGACATGGCAGAACTGATCTTGCATGTATAGCCTAGAAAGATAAAAAATAAATAAATACAGAGTCCTCTAATAACTAAATTATGTAACAAACCTGAAAAACACTGAAAACATACGGTAATTTCCTACCAGCAGTTTGTTCCGGACTCAACCACTGTAAACCGCTCGCATCTGGTCTTGTCTCATACCGAACGCTCACGATATAACTGCAAATGCAAACAAGTAATTTAACTCTTCGGAAAACAATGATAAATTTTATTACACGTTAGTTTCCTTTGGCGGTAATTCCACTGTCAGCTTAGATCCAAATTTCCCACACAGCTCCGTCAGGGTGTAATTTAATCTTTTATTCATTTCGGCTTCATAAATAGCCTCAATATTTAAACCTTTGGCATCTAAAATCTTCACCGAAGGATAATGGTACATATTTATTTGAATAAACAGGGGGTACTTACAACTTCGTTAACGGATTCGTCAACTTTCTTGACCGTTAGATCGACATTTCCAATCATTACTTTCCTTTCGAAGTTGACTTCCCACGATATGAATATGTTTGTAACAACTGCCAAATCTGAAAAAGTATTAAATTTACATTTTAATTTTTCTGATTAGTTAAATTCTAAGAAATTTATACCTGGTCTTGCAAAGGAGTTTGGGTCCATGAAGCTCAAGCCTTCTTCCGTCATCGCGAGTGTATTTTTCAGAGCAGTGAACGCAATTAGAAACAGGACACCAAATTGGGGCTGCGATAGACAACTTTTAGGTTAGATTTAGAGTTACAAAAAAATACTTATTTGAAGATTTCAATCAAAGTACAATATAAAAGCCATAAAAGGTATAGACACATTCTGAATCATGGGATCATCGTTCAGTTCAAAGGCCCGCCGAAAAGATGCAACCAACGCCACACAGTGGCGCTGTGGTTTTCTGGAGAAAGACGCCTACATTTCAATAATAATTGGCATACAACAGGTTGTAAATTGTAAATGGTTGGCATTTTCCTATAAACGACAAACATCCGGTTGCTACATTGGGGGGATTTCTCACCATTTTTTGGTGTTTCCCCCAAAGCTATTACTTTGGGGGAGTTTTAGGAGTAAAAAGAAGTTATAAAAATCTCCAATCTGGCAACACTTGTAGAGGTCTTTTAAAACTTCGACATATAAAATTTTTATTATTTTTCTCCACATTGTAAACAAATATTAATTCATCAACATTATCAACACGATTATATCAAATTATCAACACACCTTCAAAATATTGGAAGAAACGAAACCAATTTTTCTTTCCTATTCTCGTGGCGATTTGGACTGTTGTGGCGGCAGTAGTGAATTAATTAGTTTAGAGACAAACGAATAAAAATATTACCATTATCATTTAGCAAAGATTTCTTGGTTTCCTTTTTGCTAGTATATTTTGTTGCTATGTACGCTTTGACCTTATTGTGTTTGAATCTTTTTGACATATTATATATCTTTTCGTTTTGTTGCAATTTGTTATTATTTGTGTTTTTGTAATAAATCAGGTTATTTACATCCGGTTCGGCTGTGTCGCTGGTGTTTATTTATGAGTTTATAATGTTTACATCGTATTTACATCGTTTTTACATCGCGCCGGAGGTGACGGGGACACCCCAGGCCCACCATAGCCCATGGAAATGAGGATGGAAAACTGGTTTATCGACGGTGAGATATTTAAGGAGAAAGGTAGTTTGTTGGGCAATTCGGTCATACGAAGAAGCAACCGTAGACACGTGTTTCGGACTATTAGTCCTCATCAGTACGGTATAACCAAGGAGCAAGATGGACACTCAATGGAAAAAAACACTCAAATGGAGACCATGGAGAAATTACATCTGATAGGTGTCACAATTGAAATATGTCTAAAGGTAGAAACTTCTACTCATATTCCTTTAGTGACAAATTAACCTACTGAATGTCATAGGTCACGTTAGTCTAATTGGTAAAACGTCGGACCGGCAATCCATATATCTGAGTTCGAATCCCAGGCGTGGCTGTAGTTTTTAACTTAAAAAATTACCGCCATCTTGTATTAAGTAATTCCAATTTTCGTATTAATGTACGCAGATTTCTGCAAGAATTCACTCCCTTTATTGATACATCAGTGTTGATGTATCTCACCACCAGGGCTGGATTTAGGTATTTTGGGCCCCTAAGTTTTTTTTTTGAAATCCTAGTAAGAGTGGTCTGTACAAGTTAGTATCAACATTGGTTATTATTTTATTTTTAATATAAATGCTAGGGATGGTCGGTTACTTGACACGTTACCATCTTTTTAAAACAAAACAAAAGAATCAGGCATTTTATTAAATATTAAAGCTCCTTACATAGTATTGACTAAATTCGTTTTACAGGGTGTATAATGTAAGTACATGAAATTTTTTACAGGATTCAACCTATAATATCAAAATTGAGCAGATCAGATCATAAAAATGAACTAAAAATAGAAAACTTTAATATGCAATATTACAGTTTATTGTTAATATCTTCATAACACAAAAACAAGTATGTAAAATTTCCATTTAGAAAATTGCACAGATAAAAATGCACATTCCCGCTTCTTATTTAACAAGTTTTGAATATCTTTAAGTAAACGAAACCCCATGGAATTATTTTATGGACATATTTTTTTACAACAGTTAAAAACCTATAAACTTTAGACTATATTCTGTAGATATAAATATTATGGCACTTGTAGCGTACATTCTTCAAATTGTAGAAATTATTTTTGTTTGCTTTTACATTACAAAACCCAGATAAAGAATAACACCAGTATATTATCTACCATAGTTGCTTAAATATACATAAAAAATCTCTGGCCAGGCACATGACTTTATCATACAATATATAAAATTATTAATTTAGCTGCATGAGAATCTATTTGATTGAGATCAGTCGTGTCTGCATTAAAATAAAACTAGTTAGCCACGATTTGACAGATAAATAAATAATTAAATAAATACATAATTCCTTTATTAACATAAAACATTATTAAATGCAACAAAATAATATTTATATTTAGGGCGGAGATCAGCACACTTGTTTCCAAATTGCCTTGCTCTTCCACTCAACGCCTCAACTAGAACTAAGACATAATTGTACCAATAATATCAATAATTCCGTGAAGTTATCAAAACAAAAACAAAAAAGAATACTCTTGAGTCTAATTACACGTAATTGTTGCAAATCCAACTCAAGATTTGCTGCAAGATTTTTTATTGTAATAGATTGTACATAATAGTAGTGTGAATGACTATACTATTAATTATTTTGTAGCGTTTTCGTTGTTTTATTTGTTGTAAATGGCATTGATAGAGACTTATTCGTATTTATTAGTTAGAATTCTAAAATTGAGACACAACAAACATGAAAATAATAAACATATAAAAGAATACCCAATAGCCCATATTATCCGTTAAATTTAAATTACAGTCACCCTGAAAAATCTACGTTGCTTTTATGGTTGTGTCATTTTTTACACATTATTTTATATCATTAACCACGGTTGTGACCCCTGTATACTCGACAACTTATCTATAGCATATTGATCTTAAGTGAATTGCAAGAAAATTTGCTACTTTTCTATCGTTTATTAATGTGTAATTAATAATTTTTATAAAGAATATTATTGGTATTCATATATATTTGTTTCAGAATCATTGAACTTTTATCCTAGAATTTTAGATTTACTCTGATTGCAAACCAATATTGAAATTTTTTAATTAAAATTAAATTTTTTATAATAATTTTCCGCTCGTGTTCATCGAGCAAGGCCGTATGTACAATGAGCAACTGGCACCTTTCAAAACCAAAAATACAGACACAAAATAAAACACAATTGATAATTTAATTCTATGGAATTAATCATGTCAATCGACCATCCGATAGACATCTTAATAACAAGTAGGTAAACAAGAAAATATTATTTTAAAATGTAACCACGTAAACGGAAAACAATCACTAAATATAAAGAAAAGTTGACAAAATTGAAAATTCTGTGATAACGATCATCGACAACGAAATTCAAAATTACTATCAATCATTACTATTATACGTAAATACTTAAAAGGCGACAATAGTAAGTAAACTAGTTAATAATAATTGTTGTTATATATAAGCTGTATGAATGGTCTGTATGTCGAACATAGTAGACAAATTGTTGAATGAATTCATGTCCGGAAATGTATTCTTTGAACGTAGGACGGCACTTTTAAAGCCAAATAACCTTTGTGTGCCTTTTTTTTATTCATCGTCTTTGAAAGCAGTTAATGAGAACCGTTTAGTAATTTTGTTTGTTGGTGGTCAATTTAGGTTAACTTGAATTCTTTTTAGAGACATTAAACAAATAAAGTTTTACATACAAATTATTTATATATTCTATAATATATTAAGGCTCTATGCAGTACCTAAACGGTGTCAGGTGTGTGGACATGAGTTCGATATCAAAAGTTCAGTATACTTTATCCATATTTTATACTTATTTTTCACACCCACTATATTTGAGATGAACAGCTGAGTAGTTCAAAAAGGTGCAAAGTCAAGTAGAGCGTTGATGACCCGAATAACCATCGGTCCCAATTAGTTCGGATTATCAAATATTGCAACGATATTTCGTTTAGCAGAAAATAAGATTGGATAGAAGTTCAATTTTAATAAAACCAACACCATTCGATTCCGCTCTGTATAAACTAAAAGAATGTCAAAGAGTCAAAATTGAAGGGATATCGAAGCGATATCGAAGGGAAATTGAAGGCATTTATTTATAACTTATTTATGATTAATTATGATTTATTTATTATTTATTTATTACAGTAAAGCGACGATAATCCGAACAACTTGGGACCGAAGGTGATTTGGATTATTAAATTTGCTGCTAAATAGTGCAAAATACGAGTATTGGATAGAAGATATAAAGCAAAAGCAAAATTTTTCTGTAAACTGGGACCGACAAAAATGGCTTTTCCCTAGGTTACTCAGTGATTTATTTTATTACTATTTCTTTTTGGGTGTTGGGATTAGCGAATGTTGGGATTATCGACGTTCTACTGTAATTAAACAAACCTAATAAGTATGATTAAATGAGAGCTCAAACATTGGCATTTTTCTAGTGAAACTGACATTTGTGACGATTATAATCGGTCATCATTGGTCATTAGGATAAAAATAACGTGTGTGCCGCGCAAAAGAAAACTGATTTCGGGGCCTCAAAATGTGCCCAGCCTCGATTAGGAATCACTTTCTTGTCTTCTTGTCTTGCTACACAATATACTATAGTATGTAAAATGTCAGTAGGATTTTCTTTTAATTCAGGACGGCGGACAAGCGCCGATTCGCCACCGAAAAGTTTGGGTAAGTTGGGTTCAAAATCCAGGGGGGCAAGCGCCCCCCTACCCCCCCCTGCCAATATGTAACGGCGCCCCTTGATAGATTTATCATTAAATTATTGTTCATTTTACTATTTACAACTACTTTAACCGATTCATAGCATCTATATAACCTTATCTAATAATTCATTCATTATGCATAAACAAATAACAAGTGACTTTTTCGTTTTCTTGGTGATATGGTATTGACGACCGAAAATTTTCCATAAAATACATTAAACAGATTAATAATCTGTTATAATCTAGAAGAAGATAGTAGAATAAATTTACTTACCGCTGATATAGTCATTGTTCACGACTTCTAAAACAATACCCGTTGCATAAATCAAAGTTATTCAAGTGAAAACTCTCTAGGCTATTACAAATTATTTATTGGAAATGCGATGCTCTGGGTGATTGGCTATAACCTTTGCGAAGTAAGGGGGTCTACCCACACTAGACGTGCCGGTTACGGTCAATTCTCGATCAAGTCATGCTGATTTTCGAACTTATGCCAATCGTATCGCGGTACTCTAGGTTGTGATTGGTTGACTGGCAGTTGACCGTGGCTTGACCGTCACCGGCATCGGCACGTCTAGTGTGAAAGATCTTTATTTCTCGTTATCTAGACAAATATGCACTGCTAAATTACTCACTTACGTAATACAAAAAATATTTATATGTTGACGCAGTTGTACACAATAAAACAAAATATTCGAACAATGGCTAATAAACCATTAATGAAGCATTATCATTAGTGGTGGTGACACAGTTCGTTTCCGATCAGTTCAAAATTTAAACCATATATATGTTGTTTGTATAAAGAAAAAATAAAAAAAAATCTGTGACGGGAAAAGAGTTTGTCATTTTATCTCTGTTGACAGGTAAAATGTCACTTTTTATGAAATTACTTTTTCCCCGGGAAAAAAGTGAGTAATTTTTTCCCGATCTATATATACAGGGTGTTAGTAAATAAGTGCGACAAACTTCAGGGGGTGATTCTGCGTGAGAAAAGAATGACGGTTTGCTATATAAATGTATGTCCGCAAATGCTTCGTTTTCTGAGTTACGGGGAGTTACAGTTTTTGTTAAAAACTGATGATTTATTGATTACTCTGAAACTGGTCGAGATATGCCAATAAAGTTTAGTGCGTTTTAAGAGATAGTTATGCGCATTTTTTGACATGCACTTAAGAATTTTATGTTCCTCATTGGCCCGCATACGGGTAATGATATCAATTTTTTTAAAGAAAAAAATGGTACGCCACTGTGTTATTTCAAATTAAAAATTATTTTGGAAGTCCTCGTTCAATTTGTGATAAAAAATCTGGCCGCCTTTTCTTTGTAGTGGGCACCGTTTTTATGCAAAAAAATAAATCATCTTATTGATCTCAATTTTTCTAAATAACTATATGTATAATACAATTTCATTAAATGAAAACAATAACAGAAAATAGCACTAATAACATTTTAAACACCTGTATATACACATACGTAAAGGTAGAGTTCCTTAGCAACGCAGGTCTAATTGTGTACATCAGCGTACCAGTTTAAAAATTCAAATGTCACTTTGAGTGACGTTAATATATTGCAGAACTATGTTTTTCAATATAAAATCGTCGTATTTCCCGGTCTTAGAAAAAATTAGTGTATTATACTCGGGAAAAATATTAGATTTTAGCTCTCGGTTTTTTGTCTCCCTCCGCTTCGCGTCGGGAGACCACCCAACCTCGGGCTAGAATCTAATACTTTTTTCGCTTGTATAATAAATATCTATTTTTCTGTGACGGGAAAACAGTTTGACATTTTATCTCTGTTGCCAGATATTAAAATGTCACTTTTTATGAAATGACTTTTTTCTCCGGGAATAGACTGAGTACTTTTTTCCCGGATATATTGGGTGGCAGTGCCGTAACGAGGGCGTGGCAAAAGAGGCGCCCGCCACGGGCGCAACTGGGTTTGGGGCGCAAAACAAAGGATTCCAACCCACTCTTATTGCCAATTGCGAACTGAAATGTGTGATGGACATAGACAAGTTACAGTAGACTCTGTAGCAAATTTTTCAGATGCTTCATAAATCATAATTCATCAAAAACTTTAGCCGAAACAATAAATATTGAAACTTACATTCCAGAAAAGAGACGGCGCAAAACAAAAAATATGCCTGGTGAGAAAGCTACAGATGATTCATATACCATGAATGAAACTGCATTACTAAAAAGAAATGTGTGCTTTGCAAGAGGTCGCAAACAATTTCAGTTCTTTAAATGGACACGCTTTAAAATTCATGCCGCTAGATGATCTTAAACAATGTGCGACAGATCTAGCATTGAATAGCGACTTAGATGCTTCCGAATTTATATATGAAATTGAGAGCCATTGAAGTTTTTGAAAATTTAGGCGATATGGACGGTTTTCAAAATTGAAAAAAAAAATGACGAACAACATTACAAAACACATATCCAAATCTAAACTAAGCATTAGGGATTTTTATAACAATGCATGTAACAACAGCTTCCTGCGAACGTTCATTTAGCAAGTTGAAAATTGTAAAATCGTAGCTTCGTTCCTCTATTGGACAAGAGCGATTGACAAACATGTTAACGCACGAAAAAATGCATCGTACGAAAAAAAGTTTCAGACAAAGTATTCTTCTTATTTAGCGTAAAATCATAATTTGATAAAAAATTTGAGTATTCCCATTTAAGAAAATTAAGTTAGCCTCATTTTCACCGATTGCAGCGCCATCTGCAATGAAACTGATATTGTCATCTCATTTCCCTCTTTGAGTCCTACAAGTTTATTAAAGACACTTTTGTCGCACCATGCATATTTCACGAGATATTTAAGATTCTCAAGTTAAAACGACCGGTATATATATAGGTTGTAGGTATACCGGGTGATTCAATTTCAAGCGAGGCTTATTAGTGGAGATAGAGCCTATGTTTAAATTTGGCAAACTTTCGTATTTTTGTGTTGATCAATTATCTGAAAAGAAATTTAAGCAATCATTTTTCATTTTGAAGATATCCGCCAAAAACTGCAATATATAGATATCGTTTTTATTACTTTATCATACGCAGTATGATGAAGTATTGAATTGTGCCGAAAAAAAAAATTGAGATATTAGCGGAAATAGGTCTTTATTGGTCCCCTGAACATTTTTGACCAAGGTACAAAAAAATATCTGTGTGTCCTGTGTGTGTGTGTGTGTGTGTGTGTGTGTGTGTGTGTGTGTGTGTGTGTGTGTGTGTGTGTGTGTGTGTGTGTGTGTGTGTGTGTGTGTGTGTGTGTGTGTGTGTGTGTGTGTGTGTGTGTGTGTGTGTGTGTGTGTGTGTGTGTGTGTGTGTGTGTGTGTGTGTGTGTGTGTGTGTGTGTGTGTGTGTTGTGTGTGTGTGTGTGTGTGTGTGTGTGTGTGTGTGTGTGTGTGTGCAGTGGCGTAAATAGCAGGTGTGCGAGGTGTGCGGCGCACACGGGCCCACAGGCCAGGGGGCCCATTGGAGTTGGTCGGGTGTTTGGGAGGCCTCGCGAAAAACATATGTTCGTCGGCTTAAAGGTTAAAGTCACTAACTAAAGTCTAATAATTACGAAAACCTAAAAACTAAGAAGGAATACCAATAAATATAATGCTATTTACTTGAGATTTAATGGATTTTAGACAACTTAGAATACTTATTTCTATTCTAAGACAAAATCTACTCATAAATTAGAAATATTCCCTTGAGGTACTAATTCCGCGGTTGGTGATACCAATTGGTACCAATTACAAAAAGCAGCGTTCTGAGGTGACAGACGTGAAAAAAAACATCGTCTCAACATGACGTAATTTTTTGCTTTGGTCGCCGAATACTCAGGTTGGTACGGCCGGAGCCGGATCTTAAAAAATGGGCCGAAGCGGTCGGATACCGGAGCAAAACCGCAAGTCGGGTGCATCCCTAGTTTCAAGCAGGGTTCTTATAAAAACTTTTTTTCTATTTTAACAAAACAATGTTTTTAAACACTTCGCAAAAAATGTTTTAAACATGAAAAAACATGTACTAAATCACTCATAACAACATGTTTTAAATAAGCAATAAAAATTGTTTTAAACGCAATTGTTGTATTTGTAAACATTTTGATCGGCATCTGTTGTGTGGATGGCTTTTTCTTGTTTTGTTGTTGAGAATGTTGAGGCACGAACCATCAGCCATACATGTAATTATGTATTACAGGAGAAACATCGCTTTGTGTGTTACCGCTACTTCGGTTTATGTTATTCTACGAGTTAATATTTTCTTCGCACTTAGTTTGACCACTTAGTCCTGAAGATGCCTCTTGCAACAGAGCGCAAAACGTCGACTGCTTTAAACTACTCAACGCGGTTTCCACCCGGAAATCAATATATCATTGACTCAGACCGTGGAAATCTACAATCTAGATAGTAAATACTTGTCTTTAAAACAACATGTTTAAAACAATGTGTTAAAACAAAATGTTTTAAACGTTTAAAACAACTGTTTTAAACATTACTAGATATGAATAGGTATACTATAACAAAGCGTATGATACAGACTTACCGTAATGATGAAATTAATCAAAGTATAGAAGATGGTGATATACAGGCGGGATGTAAATTTTACATCCCGCCTGTATATCACCATCTTCTATACTTTGTTTTAAACATGTTTAAAACAAAATATTTGTTTGAAAACATCTTTAAAACAATGTTTTAAAACAAATTGTTTCATACATTTAAAACAAACTGTTTTAAACATGTCTGAAAGAAAATGATTCAAAACAAAATATTTGTTTTGCAATATGTTTAAAATCAATGTTTTAAAATACACAAATAATAATAATACACAAAATACAACCATACATGTGAGTGGGGGGCCTTATTGTCTCTGTTCGCACACGGGCCCCCGGCCCACTCACTCCTAGTTACGCCACTGTGTGTGTGTGTGTACCCGATTTTTGTGGCGACGATTCTGGAGCAACTACTAAAGGTATCTGGACGAAAGTGCGTATTTAGGAGTTTTATGACCAAATTTAGAGCTGAAAATGCTTTTGGTTCAAATGGGTCCAAAGGAACTTGGAACTGTTTTCTCTAAGCATTTTTCAAGGATTTTGCAAATGAGCCGCCATTTATGTAATTTCGCCAAAACAGTTAAATAATAACTTAAAGTAGAGGAAATTTTTAATAATTTATGCCTAGGATATTTTTTGGTAAAATTAATAGTTTAGCTGTAGGAGTAAATTCTATTTGTTCGAGATCGTGTCTGCATTAATATAAAGGTAGCCAGGATTTGCCAGATATTTGTATTCTAATGACAGTAGGTAGTGTCAAAGGCTGATTCTTTGACAATACCTACTGTCAATATCTGTCAAATCCTGGCTAATTCGTTTTATTTTAATGCAAACACGAGATTTTTTAAATGGCTGATTCGTGGTTTTGGTATGCCTATTAAGTTTTAGTAGATTGATTTTCTAGCGTCGCTCTTTGTACCTTTATATTTTTTAGGTTCTGAAGATGCCTATAATATTTTAGGCAAAAGTACTCAACAACAAATTGAATAAATGCCATAAAAAGAAAAACCCAACAACTTTTTTTCTATCCATTTGGGCCTTTTACCAGATTAACCAACCTTAGTTTATTTATTTGTGTGTGCTGGATATGAAAAACAACCATAAGTTCCCAGATTTAAGAAAAGTTTTATTGTTGTGGCTAATTTTTGGTGTTTGAAACAGTTTTGTGAATCTAAAATAATTATCAAAACCAGATTCATCTTAAAAGATATTACACATATTTTTGTTTGTTTTTATTTGCTGGATTTTTTTATCTTTTTCTGGATGCATAATGAAATAATGAAAGATGTACATAATTTTTATATAAATATTTAATTAATTAAACAGAAAAGATAGTACAGATTAAGATTATAAACAAACTGCTCGTAAGCAACACAATTTATAATAAATTATCGGTATCTATCACGCTCCCTATCTCTGTCCCTCCTTCTATCATCGTCTCTTCTCCTGTCATCCTTGCGTCTGTCGTCATCCCTATTCCTCCGATCGTCATCACGCCTTCTATCATCATCCCGTTTCCTCTCTTTCTCCTTCCGTTCCTTCTTTTCCTTTTCTTTCTCCCGATCCCTCCTATGCTTATCCTTCTCCTTTTCCCTATGCCTCTCCCTGGATCTACTCCTGCTTCTGGATCGTTCACGTTTCTTTTCTTTCTGCCGTTCTTTATCCTGCTTCTTCGGCGGTTCTTCTTTATGCTTATTTTCCTCCTCCAGTTCCATTTCCTCGTCTAAATCATCTTCTAAAGCCGAAACTTTAGCGTCGATCTCGTTGTTTTCTTCTAAAACGTGGCGTTTCTGAATACGCGGCAAAATAATATCGCAGACACGATCACCTCGTAATAACTCGTCGATGAATTCATCCATGTGGACAATCTCAAACTGCGCTTGACGATTTTGTCGTCGGAGTTTACGATTGTCATTGTAGAGTGGTTCCAGGTATTTGTAGCAGTCGAGAGATGAGCCCGTTAGTCGCATGTAATATGCTCCGAGAGCACGGACGTACTTGAATTCTTCGTTTTTGATGAACTCCACTACTATGTCTTTCTCCGGCTGGATTTGGAGCATTTTTAACGTTAGACACATGAACGGTGTGGGTTTTATGTTTCCGCTGTGTACGCCGCCAATGAATCGTAACTCCATAGCTTTGTCGACTAGTAACTCCGCTGTCAGGGCAAAACATTCCTCCTTCCAATATTTCGAGTCGTATATACGCGATCTGATGATTTTCTCGACCAGATATTGCGGGTTTGTTCCGTGAACTGATTTCGCGTCTTTTACGGTTCTGTTCGCCATTGTTTCTATTGATAATCTATGCACTAGCTTCCTGTAGATATTTCACTGCTGGTTGTTCTGATTTATTAACGATTGTAGTACAATTAACAATTTACAAACACCGATATAGCGATTGTAAACTAAACGAACCTAACCTTTACTTTGTTTGTTGTGAATGTAGCTTTGATAGTAGCTGTGTGTAGCAGGCTTGCAGGTACCGCTACAAACAAGAAAGTCCCTATGCTTTGCTTAAAGATGGGCGGATTAAGCCGGCCACATACAGATTTTGCGAATTAAAAATGCACAAGACGCTGTCTGATTATTTCATAAAATTGCTGATTTTTATTACTAGCTTAAGTAGTTGTTTTGCGTTTAAAAACATTTTCTTTTTTTGCTAGCCAAGTAACTTCAATAAATCAATAAATGGTTTACAATAGTAAAATGGTAAAATAGCCTTTTGAAGATAATGAAGGAAAAAATACTAGTGTTTCTTGTGCACTTCTGGATTGATTATTATGTATTTATTTACCCCTTACCCCATACATTATGACAATATTATGCTAACAGAGCCGCGTGTACAGTTTTGCGGGCCCTAGGTAAATATATATATGAAATTTTGTGCATTCCTAAAATGAGGGTGATTAAAATAAAACTATAACTTGTAAAAGATTTCTTTTATTATTTCATAAATAAATTAATACCTAATAATTTTCAGAAGTATACGAGAATATCTTGATAACAAAGAACTTTTAAAATACCTTGTAACTTGTATAACAAACTGTAAATATATGTTCCATCAGTCTTACTAGGCAAATAGTATTTTTACCGGAAACAAAAACCCGTAATAAGTACCAAATACTATAGTTGCGACATCGGGCTCGGTGCCTCTAGCAAGGATGTCGTCCAAAATCAAATTTGTGAAAATCTCATTTGCAGTAGCTCAGTAAGCTCCTAAATACAAATGATAGAAAATAAAATTTTATATATTTCTTTCTAAACCATCTCTTTGTCCTGTACACAGTTTTTAAGTTGTTTTAGGGTTGATATAACTATATAAATAAGGTAACAGGATTTTTCGGTCATTTTTATTGTATTACATTTCCAAAATTCAATATGTTATTGAAAGAAAAAGAAGCCCTTTAAAACAATGCATACATTGTTTTACCATTTATTTCCCATTTTTTCAGATAAAACTTCCCAATAAATTTATGAGATTTTTTTACTTCTTATATTTGTTTCCTTATAAACGGTAATAGTGCATTACAATACATATTTCCTTAGTATTGGATGGCTAGTATTCTAGCCAGTATGCAACTGAGTTCTTGAATTTGATCTATCTGATTTAGCAAATAATTTCTAAAAATTCTCAGCTACAAAATAAAAACCCTATAATTGAAATTTGTCGGTATTATCTTCGACCGGATGCTACTGTGGAATAACCACCAAACCAATAAGAGTTATAGAGCATGCATAGCTTTCGCTCAGTATAGGAGGAGTCATGGTATGCACATGGGCCCTCTGGCCTTGGCTCAAGCATTAGATTTACATGGCAGTTTTACGACCCAAGCTCACTTACGGAGATTTATGCCCAGAGACAAGCTGGTCTCCACAATCACCAAACTGAACCACAATCAGAGAATGGTTTGTCTAAGCATCACCGGTGCAATGGACACAACCCCCACCGCTGTGTCGGAAAACATCCTGTACCAGCCACCCAGTACCTGACATCTTCGCAGAAGTAGTGACTCTAGCAACGCTGTCCAGACTTTGCTGAGTGGGGTACTCCTGGGACAGACATGTAGGTAGCGAGAGATTTGGATTTCTGGAGTGTCCTACAGATTACATCACAGCCCTCTAACCTGGCTTTTCTAAGAGCCTGGAGATCTGCATGGGTGGCTCTAAGAAACTCTAAGATACAGGTCATGGCATCTTCTCACACGATTTTCAGGTTTGTCGGTCAATCCTACTTGGTAAATTCCCTTCAGTTACCGAGGCAGAACTTTTGGCCATTGAAACAGCCTCAGACATCATTAGTGAATTTAACAAGTCTGGTAAGAACATAGCATTACCTATTCATTGACAGTTTCATATCGGGGCTCATACTGGATTGCCACAACTCCCTGATAGACGTCATGCACCCATTGCACCTGAACCTATTATTCTGCCCTCTAACACCGGCCTGAGTGACATGGTGGAGGAGATTATCCATAGCAGTTTGCAACACAGCTGGGACGCTACGCCAGACCATTCGTAGGCCAACAGGGCAGAATC
Organism: Melinopterus prodromus; assembly: GCA_964023965.1. Lineage (NCBI taxonomy): Eukaryota > Metazoa > Arthropoda > Insecta > Coleoptera > Scarabaeidae > Melinopterus > Melinopterus prodromus. Next base: position 77,183,805 of record OZ030391.1, read on the forward strand.
CATAATGTTCCTCTATCGTGCCTCGTAGCTTTTGCCCATGCATGTTGATCTAGTGCCTTAAAAGATCTTGGTAACGCTTAGTAGATGAGGGTAGTAAAGGAATAAATAAAATACATAGAATTAAAAGCAATTTGTAATTTTAACACACAAATTAATCTACCTGTACAAATTAGGTATTATATTATCATCATATACATACTTATATAATTTTTCATCTTATGTATAACAATGTGAACTTTACACTGGACCGTTTATAAATTATAGCCTACATTGATGATGATTTATTTTTCGCTTTTGACGCTGATATATTTTCTTATTGCGACTCGGTTCCAGAAAGAATCTGTATTCGCGCAACTCTCTGATAGACATTTTCCTCTTAGATTACACCGAGAAACAGGATTGCGCTAATTGACATGATTGTTTTGCTAGGTAGGGTGTAAAAAAGACGGTTGGTATGAATGTATCTTACAAGCTTTATGGTGAATGTTACATGGTAATACCACAGAATGCATTTTTTAAAAGTCGGTAATATAACTACCTGTAGTTTTGAAACCATATGCCATTCTTTGATAACGATGTAACAAAGCGTGTCGTAGCGAATGTTATAAGTGCAAATGATATATTTTGTGCATTCTGATTACTTTGAAAGCGTAATCCTGGATCTCATGATATATTTTTCTTATACATATAAGTACACATTATAAAAAGGAAAGGAATGGTAAAATCAAGGAATACAAAAAGCTGTTATTAGAGTTTCCACTTCTTGTTCATTAAGTTATTACATTGAAAAGAAATTAGCGTGTTAATTTCTCTATCTACAGAATTTCTTTACGATTCTTTTTCTTCTAAACACAAATCCTTATAGAACTCACGACATATGTGGCGATATAACACATTAACTATATTCCGTAGTTTTTATATAGTATTTCATCTGGTTTATTTTTCGTAGCGCGAAAAAGTAGTCAGCCTTATTTGTTTTTTTCTAAATTATAGATTTTTTCAAAGATAAGAAATCACTTGTTTAAAAAAGTACACAATTCATCGTGTGTTTTTGAAGTAGTGTGTGTGTATGTGTGCTTTTATTTTTATTCTTAATTTGTAAAATCTACGAATTTTCTCGCTGCGTTTCAAAGTTCACACTCCACAACGTTTCTGCTGGCTGCAGAATGGCCTACCAGCTTCAGCCTGTAATCCGTGTTCAAGACCAAATCTGCGACACATCCTCGAATACCGTTTCTGTAGCGTCCTCCTGTACTGAGGGATTCGTCAGGAATCCCACCCACGAAGAGTCCTTCTTGTGTTGCTCTCTGGCGCGGGATGTCTACAAATTGATGGGTGACAGCTGGTCCGTTATCTACTACCAAGACGCCTGATCCACCATTTCTGAAATTTCAAAAAGCATAACTTCAAGGAACTAAGATACACATTGACTTATAATGACACACATTGTTAATTATTACTAAATAATTTGCTACAGTATAAAAAAGCTTAGTAGCATTTTCATAAACGCAATAACTTTCCAACAATTTAAGGTGGGTTCAAATTGATCGCAAGTAGACTAAAAAGTAGTCAAATCCGCGCGAAGACTGATTAATAATATTTTAATGATCTTACCAGCTTAATATGTTGCTGTTATTGCGAATGGAGACAAGAATCTTGTTTCATCCAGTAGAAAGAGACCCACTAATTCATTTTAAGCACCACATACGTGCGTCAAACTCCTTTTTTACAAGTGATTCAAAACAACGAGCTGCACAAGTTGGTGAAGAACATCATAAAGGATGAAGAAAAGGTAAAGATAAAGGTCAAAGAGGTCAAGAATAGTTCTTGGAAATACGTAAAAAGGAATTTGATTAAATAAAAAACCGATTTTCGGTATTCGAATTTGATTGTATCTTTTAATAAAGAAATCGATCAATACTATAAAACGGATATAGAATATTTACAACAGTGCAATCATTTGTCAAAATTTGAAAAAAAAAAACCCTGAAGTGCTGAAAACACAGTGGTTTACTTACGAGAAAAGAGTGTAATTATAGTTGACAGTTGCTCAGAAGAAATATTATATTTAAAAACTTTATTTACATGCGAAAAGATGTTTTGGACAAAAAAAGCATGCACGGTAAATAAGTGTACTTCTTTGAGAAAACGGACGTGGTTTTTCATTCCAAACAACCCTTTGGCCGGATGTCCCAGTAGCCGCCTGGACAAATATGGCAACCCTAAGCTAGGCCCATTTGCCTGTTTGCGTAACTTTGACTTTTAAATCAAATGTTAATGAGTCACCTCAAATTTTTTTTATCAATGTTCTTCTCTACCGTAAAATTTTAATATTGTCCAACGTTCCTACAAATTCTTTCTAGTCATTCTTTCTCGATAATCCAGTCTTATTTAAACTAATACTGTTGTAAATTGTAATATGTAGGGCGGGGCAAATGCGGAATTACGCGTGGCTATGTTGTTCAGAGTACATACAGAGTCTATGTAATCGTTTTTCCGGCGCAATGCTGTAATGTGTTGCGTGTGTGATGTTTGGCGCCAAATATCTGGCGCTGTAACTGCAGGTTGAGCGACTGAAATTTGAAGAGAAGCGGGCATTCAAGGTAGAGCCATGTTAGCGAGTTTTCTATGGGACATTCAGCTCTCGAGAAATGCGTCTGTGTTCCACAGTACACGTTCTTTTGTAGAGCCAACTAATTAGAAATGTGTAATTTTTTTCTGTGATGATTCTGTTTTACGACTGTACTAATTTTCCTTGGAAATGTTTGGGTTAATAATCCATAGCTATTGTGTTTGTCTGTTAAATTATAAAAGATATTCTTCACTGTTCAAAATGACATTTTGAAAAAAACATTTTCAACAGTGAAGAGTATCATTTCGTCATCTCATTCTTCACTTATGTTTGGAGAAAACATAAACCATTCCATCTGAAGAAACAAGTTGACTTGGCTTGGCAGAGTCGACTTCCAGTAGAGTTAATATTATAAAATAAGCGTATAAAATGAGCCAGACGCGCGTTAGACATTATATGTGTAGACTTCATGTGATACTGCGTTTGGCATCTAATATGCACGTCTTTGCTTTGCTATGCTGTTGGCTTTACGTGTTTGTGTGAATGTGTTGTAAATTAGGTTCAGCATCGGAGATGACATCTCGGTTCATTGTATAGCCACTGACATCGGTTGATATGCGATTCGATAGGCATGGATGACCAATGGCCATCCTATGCTATCCACAGGCAAACACGGCATGATGCATTACAAAGCCGAGTGAAGCTGACCCGGTTAATGAGAACAGACATTAACTTCAGTGAACCAATATTTATCAAATGTAGCGGAAACATCCAGAAAATACATGGCAGTTTGTTTTATTAGTGTTGCCTTTTTGGTAGGTATGTTCTTAAACAATGTCGTTTAATACATAACCTACGAAATTGACTTCATTTTCATTGCTATGATTCATGGGACATCTTGGGAAAATATATTAACATTAATCTCTCCCTTAAAAAATATCTAAGGCGAATAGTTACCGGCCTGGAAAACCTTCATTTACTTATCCCGCAATAAATCTAATCAAGATTCCAGCCCGTAAACAACCACATTAAAACCCGTGCTGACCTTTCACCCGGGACACAAAGAGGAGGCTTGTGGGACGAAGGAAAGGGAGAAAAAACGAAACACAAAAGGAAGAGCGACGGAAGCAGCGTATTTATACGCAATCTAAACTTTTTTTACACCTAAGCCGGAGTCGGAGTGGAGTCGAGTTGGAAACAGAGGCGAGTATTAGCGTTCATATGAATTATGGAATCGGACAAAAGTTTTGCCCCTGGGGAATCGTCGCGGAGTGGGGGCAAAAACAATATAGCGCTCGCAGCGTGCGTCGGCCGGGGAGGATGCGGAAAACTCAAAACTGCGCGGAAAATTTTTATTTCAGTCGGCGAACGGCTTTGGCGTGGAAACGGACCGAAAGGGTCGGCCATTCTCGCACTGAGAAAAAGTTGTTTAGTTAAAATTCACCCCTCGTAGGGACAATGTCGCTCACTCTTCTCCTTCCTTGAATTTTTTTCTTTGTCGGCTACGTTTACTTTTGTTCTCCATTTTTATTCTTTCTTTTGTGATGCTAGTCAATTTTGAGGAGGAAACGACCCGACAGTTGCGAAGGGCAGACGGTAGGTATCTACTACGTATAGTCTACACTGTGAATAATACTTAGTAATGGCCCCACCAGCTAACAAATGAACCAGATTTGGAAGTGTATAATCAGTATTTATGAATATGTATATTGTATATAGTTCAATAGTATTTAATAATACACTGCTCAAAAAATTAGGGGAACACTTTTTTCGAAACCAATAACTTTTTAAAAATAGTTCCACGCAAATCAAATTTCGTATGCTTTAAGGGCATATATTTCACTAAAGAAAATTACAAAAACAATGTAACAACTATTAGTTACTTCTAAGTTACACATAAAAATTTAAATTGACAATGCCAATGAATTCGTCAGAAACCATCGAAACTTTCGTTTTCTTATGGACGTCATATTGGTTTTAAACATGTTTGGATTCATCATTTCTTTCTAAGTAATTTGGTATGCCACATGCCATGTTTTTCATACAATAAGATAATAGAATTGACTGAATATTGTACACATCGAGAATTGCTGAAAATCGCATGGTGCCATGGAAGACATTTTGGGAAACAAAGTGACCTACCCATATGTACCCATCTGTTGAACAAAATTGGTCAAAACCCAGAATTTTATAAAAACAAATATTATGGTCCGATGAAACATATATTCTAACTGCGGTATTTTTAACTGAAAGAAAACGCACTACTGGGTACTGGGCCCGAGAAAATCAGCACCTTTTTATACCATGCCATAATCAGGTGCGGTTTGGTTTTAATGTATGGCGCGGTATTGTGGCCAACCGATTAATCGGGCCAATTATTATAATTTTTATAATATTTACAAATTTTTTATAATTTTTTTATAATAATTTCTTTATAATAAATTTTTATAAAAAAATTTACTTCGGAGAGGCATCGGCAATATTGCACTCTGAGGACGTGGAAGAAAGAATGGAAGATATACCGTTGGTCTTACGCTAAGGTATGTGGTTCCAACAAGACGGAGCACCTGACACAATGCCCGAATTGTGAGGCACTATTTACATATAAGACATAAACGGAGAGTATTTCTACCTATTCAAGAGTATCATGACCAGGAAGATTGCCGGATCTTACCCCTTGTGATTTTTATCTATGGACTGACTTAAAAAATTAAGGTGTATGGTGTTTATGTTTTTGGAAACGTTGGGGAGTTACTTAACCCCGTCATCGCCGCTTTTAATTCGAGTCAGAAGTATCCTCGGTAAGGTCACCGTATCACGGAATGCTGAGAAAAATGCCTCCACGAAAATGGCGACAGTTTTGAAAACATTTAGTTTGTTAAAATGTTCTTACTTTTTTATGTTGTGTAGTTAGTACAAATTTAATACATTCCAAAATTTTACTGTAACTTGACTATGGGCACTTAAATACTGTATCACGCAAATGTGCCTTTCATGGCACCATGCGATTTTCAGATTTGTTCTTAATATGGCATGTGCGATACCAAATTACTTGTGAATCCAAACGTATACAACCAATATGGCGTCCATAGGAAAAACAAAAGTTTCGTTTGTTTCTGACAAATTCATTAGCAAAAAAATGTTTAACTGACATAATCAAATTGTAGACAAAAAGTGCCTTTATAATAAATAAAAACCATAATTAATAAAATCCTTCGTTTTCTGAACAGATTATCAACAGATTATCATTTAACCGACTTTCTATCTTTAGTAATAACAAAAGTACCCATACAATCCAACGTCCCGTGAGACACACTATAGGTATATTCTTAGTTGTATTTGTCTCGAATTTCTATAATCGAACCCTTTGTGTTTTATTGATTAGCAATTCAAGTAAGATTAAATTTCCACATAACAAGTTTCCGTTCAAGATATTTGCTTAGTAAATACAGAAATTTATTGCATATCCAGCGCATTCGCCATTATTGAAAAGCTAATATCTATTATGAGAATTTTTTGGTGCAATTGGTTCGTATTAACACTAATAATATAATAATTAAATATAAACTAGTCAATTGTAACAGATCTTGATCTTCTTTATTTTTCAAGATGAAGATAACTTTCAAAGTCCACCAGAAATTAATCCTCAAAAAGATTAAAAAACAATTTGGTTTTACACATCGTTAGAAGATGTTTTTTTTTTTTTTTTAAGTAAGGAGAAACTAAAGGGAAATCTGGACCACAGTATTTAAACAGTAACTACACACAATAGGCACCTAATAAGCCAACGTGGCTTAGCCCGCCGCTGTAATAATGCATTTACTCTGCAAATCTCTCAACCCAGGGGGTACTCTAACTTTAAGTAAATCTATTTATCGAACTACAGTCAGGTTTAACCGAGTTCTAAACCGTTAATTAGCTCAGAAATGTTCACTTACATTGTTAAAGGAAACAGCCAGGCAATGTCGTAACTAGCCGTGAAGTTAGGCGCGTTCGGTAACGCCCCTTTAGGTATACACAATTACCCAACGTCGACAACAATTTTACCTACTATCCTACTTTTGTAATTGCATTATCGCGTCCGAGTTCGTACGTGAATCGATGGAATAAAAATGTCAATAGTTTGTGGTAAATTCCACAGTAATTTTTTTTCTTTAATACTCATATGGTGCTTAACATATTGAAACTAATCTAAAAGATTAACCATCAATTTAAATCTGAATTCTTAAAACTTGGTACTTGTCTCTAATAGGCTATCCACTGATGTCCTATATTTACTTTGTCCTAAACAAGAAGCACTAACACTTCACTCACTGTGCTCTGCTTTTTCACATTTCACTGAATCACTAGTTCGAAAGGTTTAGTTCGTTTTTGTCCTCACTAGATTCTGGTTGTCCAGTAGCTGCAGGGCCTCTACGTTGACGTGGTGGCTTAGGCGAGATTCATGTTTAGTGGCGAATCTTTTCATCTCTTGGATGACTTGTGGGACATAAAGATCACGATGCAGGTCAGTATTCCGTTTGTACCAAGGAGCGTTAACCTTATTCCTTAGTACTTTATTTTGGAAAGTCTGGATTCCTTGTATGTCGGAGTTTTTCGCGCAACCCCAAAGCCGGATGCCGTATAACCAAATCGGTTTTAGTATTTGGTTGTAAACTTGTAGTGTGTTCTGTACTGACAACTGAGAGTTTCTTCCCAGAAGCCAGTAGAGTTCTCTATATTTGAGGCCAAGCTCTACTCTTTTCTTCTTAACGTGTTTCCACCTTAGTTTTGTATCCAGAGTCATACCGAAATACTTAGCAGTGTTCGCATATGGAGTCGTTAATCTTTACAGGAGGTATGTCCTCGATTCTTTTGTATGTAAAGTTAATGTGGGCAGATTTCAGTTCGTTGAGCTTGGTATTCCAATTTTTGGTCCATTTATACATTTAATTAGTAGCTTGTTTAGGATTCCTAGTAGATTCTCCAATAGTTGATCCCACTGTTATTAGAGCCGTGTCATCTGCGAATGTGGCGACTGTTACCTTTTCCAGCTGTGGAAGGTCACTTGTATATAGTAGATAGAGAATTGGTCCCAATACACTACCCTGGGGTACCGCAGCTTTTACTTCTTTTAGTTCTGCGAATTCATCGATCTGTTTTATTCTGAATAGTCTATCAGATACATAGGATGTTAGCAGCTCGACGTATTGTAAAGGTAGCATACTCTTTAGTTTGTGTATCAATCCTTCGTGCCAAACCTTATCGAAAGCTTGTGTCACATCAAGAAAGATTGTTGAGCAAATAAGCTTTTCTTCTAATGCTTTCTCTATGATATCTGTTATTCTATGAACTTGATCTATAGTTGAATGCTTTTCTCTAAAACCAAATTGGTGATTAGGAATTAGTTCCTTTCTCTCGATGATAGGTTTCATTCGCTTTAGAAGCAACTTTTCAAAGAGGTCGTTGGCAACAGTGATATTGGGCGATATGATTTGGTGGTTTGCCTAGTTTTGGTACCATGATAACTTCTGCTACTTTCCAGACATGTGGGACGTATTTTAGTCTGAACCATGCATTTATTAGATACGTCAGCATAACAACCTTTCTTATTACATTTCATTACCTTTCTTAGGTAATTAATTGGTTAAGAACTTCTCCTGTGATAAGATCATATCCAGGTGCCTTCTTTGGATTCAGGTTTGTCTTGATTTCTCTGGCAACTTCCTTTGGAGTAACTAGCTGTATGGCTTCTTCCTCATAGGTTATATCTTCATTCGTGATTGGCTCTGATTCGATGTTGTGAGGCTGGAAGCTTTCTGTTAGATGTTCAGCCTTCTGTTTATTGTCTCTTGCCCAGGTACCGTCTCTTCGTCTTATAGGTGGGACATGGGCCACTGGCCTTTTGTATTTCCTCTGTTCTTTCCACAGCGAGTAATCTGTTTCTTTATCGGAAGTCAATTTAGTTAAGAAGGATTCCAATGATGCCTCTTTTAGTTTTTGAATTTCGCGTTTAAGAGGCTCGTGATTGAATCACCCGGTACTGTCTTTTCTGCATCTGATTTCTGTTTCTATATCTACTGATCATTAATTAAATAACTGCTTATTTAACCACGTTGGCTTCAAGTAAAATTAATATCTGATAACTGCTCTACTACAGCAGCATCAGCAAACGCTGTTAGTTTGGTCTATCCTCCATAATTCGATGATCAAAGCTGAAAATTTCGGAACCCCAATTAATATTGCTTAAACGAATGGAAGATGGCTATTAAACAAATCCTTTGTCTGGACCCGATACCGTTCGTTTTGCTCATACTGCGAAATTGCCACACAAATTAGTATACGGTGGAATATCGATCAGATACATGTATATATATCTGTCCCTGTTTGCATTTAAGCTCTTGCTTGGCCCTGCCGTCGGTGCAAATAGTACGGAGACCAATGGATGGTCTGGGGTGAGAAAACAAGCCCTTCAAAGGGATTTATGAGCGGGAAGCGTGAATTGCATACGAGGATGCGGCCACAGGGGCGTTAATTGGATATTGTTTGGGGTTATGGCACGACGCGCAGGAATTTTTATGCTTCGTTTTGGGGGCTGACGATGACAGGGGGTGAAAAATATAATACAGGCAGAGACATTATGAAGTATGAAGGACCTAATAAATAAAATATCAATCTTTCAAAACATCAAACATCAGAACTTTTTCATCATATCTGTCTGGATTATAGGCCATTAGTCAGATGATGCTTTGTTTGTAGAGGAATTTTACCCATGCAATATTAACTATTTTTGTTTGTTGAATATTCGTGAAAAAGATTTACAAATGAGGTATTTGATTTTTACTTTATCATACGCAGTATGATGACTTCGCAAAGCGTTAGACGCTTTTGATATCTTGCGACTTTACTGCAGCAAATATAAATAATAATTGATAGCATACTATACGTATATTATGTGCTCGTCGTATAATATACTATTAAATATTAAATTGCAAGAATTGGCCACGTACAGATAACATTATAATTATTTTACATAGAGTAATTAGTTAAATAACTGATTAAATTTTCAACATTTTGCTACAAAAGTCTGTCTCATTAAGTATTGCAGCAAATGCCAACATTTGCAATTTGTAGGTGTACAGTTGTCACAAAACAATTAAAGTGTTAAAATATAGAAGTATGGTTTTACAATAATTGGTCACAATTAGTCAATAATGTGTAGATTGCTATGTGTAATTATAGAGTAGATTCGTGTGCATAATTGACGCTGAATAAATTATGCACAATTATCGGTGAATTTATTGATTTTTCGTTTATGCCAGGTATACTTTTAAGCTATTATTACTTATTTTTGTGCTACAATTAATTTTGGCTTCTAATATCAGCCCACTTGCCCATTTGTTTGCAAAAACAATTGAGCTTTGAAATGCAAATGTCAGTTTTTTAAAGATAAAGTAGAATACTTTGGGTATGTGATTAATTCAGGTGGTTTGTATCCAAATGAACAGAAGGTAGACGCAAGTAAAAAAATTTCTGGGGCGTCTTTCTGTAGGTCTTCAACCACTATATAAGTTATTAAAAAAAGTTATTAAAAATTTAAAGTTATTTAAAAAACAAACTTTCATTAGCTTATGCAACCAATTTTACAGTTGCGTATATAGAACAGTAGTATCATAGTAGCAGTCAGTTTAAATGAAGCAAATTTTTCAGAAATTTTTACATTGGATCGCAGCGCCTACTTCGACTACAATCATCTATAATACCCCTGTATTTTAAATCACGAATTTGGTCAGGCCAATTGCATTAGTATCTCGAACATTATCGGATGTAGAAGAGCATTATTCGCAAGTTGAATTGGAAGCTTTGGCAATTATCGATGGAGTACCTACTAAACATTAATCAATATTTGTTCGGGAGGAAATTTAAACTTCTCACAGACCATAAACCGTAGGGCCGTAATTTTTGCAGATTACCATAAGAAAATCCAATTGGATTTGAATGTTTAAATACTTGTACAAGTACTAAGGATAGTGTGTAAATTAAAGTTATGAATTTTGTTCAAATGGCAGGCCAAGATTTTGTCGAAACAAAAAATTAAACTCTTATTTTTGTAGGCGATTTAAATATTACCGAATTATCGCATTATACCTCCTTTAAATTTAAGATCTACTCGTCAAGGGATAGTCTAAATGAAGTGCTTAGCACAAGCATATTTCTGGTGGCCCAGATGACCCGAATATTGAAAGAGTCAGAAGCACATGTATACCATGTAGCAGCATCTTAATAACCTTCCCAAAAACAAATTAAATGTGTGGGCATATCCTTGTAACCCGCGGGAAAGATTACATCTTATTTTTTAGGTCCTATCCAAGGAAAATATTACCTACTTTATTATTGTAAACGCTTATTTTAAAGGTGCTGATGTCCACAAAAACAATTTAACGGTTAATAATATCATCATTAAGATATTTATTTGCGAGATTTGGATTTCCGAAATATATTGGACCAAATAACACAAAAGCGTTATTTGCAAGTTGAAAATGTGGCTTTAGCTATAATTTACAGAGTATTAAAACTTAATCCATATTTGTTTGGGACGAAATTTGAACGTATCACAGATCATAAACCGCTGGGCAGTAATTTTAACAAATTTATGACAATAGAATTGGATTTGAATTTTAAAATAATTGTACTAGAACTAAGGATAGTGTGTTAACTAAAGTTATAAATTTTGTTTAAAATGGGTGCCAACCGTTGGCTGTTTTTCCGTAATCGGTCTTACTGCTGAACATAATCAAGATTTCTGAAGATAGCCGCCGGTGTACATTTGATTAGTATAGCAAAAGAAACATTATACAAAACTGGCTCTTTTTTATTCGGCAGTTGGAACTACAGTTACAATATGCAATGTCTTTTTTTCGGGTTGTTATAACCTTAGCATTAAACATCAATAAGATTAGCTAATAATTCACGATTTGAAATACAGTAGCTACGAGCTACTACAGAATACTCCGAAGGTTGGCAACTACTGCAAGCAAATGTAATTGCAACAACGCGATATTTCATTACTCATCCGCTCCCCGAAGAAAATTCCAACACAATTCCAACCCCATTCCAAAAGTCCCATCGATCTCAATCCGAAAGTTTGGCGTTCCTAACGGTCCCGGCAAGCGGGAAAGAACGAAGAACTCCCAACGTCCTGGTACTACTTTGCTATATTGCCCTTCGGGGAGATGCTAAACGATTGAAAAGGGCAACTCGCCCCCACCAGAAAATAAGATTACTTTTAATTAGATTGCCTTTGCTCCCCAGAAACCGCGCTGCCGCGATACGCTAAGGGAGCTAGAAACACGCAATAACGACAACGTTTATTAGTTATTGCTTGAGTTTTAACTGCGTTATTTCATGATGGGCGTAAATCGTTCAGATACAAATCTTTTCATATAGAATTAGCATCAGGACATAACAAGAAACTGTACGACTACTAAAACGATTAAGAGAAGATCCGAGGTCCCCTGGATCAACGAATAATCTTCATAACAATATTTTGGAGACTGTGGCGAACTTAATAATAAAATTATAAACCCCTAACCACAACAAGTATTTTAGAAACCTAAATACGTATTTCAGCAACTATGTTGCCATCTTCAGTAGAACCTAAAAGAAGAAAAAGAGATATTAGCACTTCATAGTATCTTTACTGGATATTGTCCAAGCAAATCACTAGTGGAAGTGACACTGGAAGTCCACTAGTGATTTGCTTGGACAATATCCAGTAAAGATACTATGAAGTGCTAATCTCTCTTTTTCTTTTTTTAGGTTCTACTGAAGATGGCAACATAGTTGCTGAAATACGTATTTAGGTTTCTAAAATACCTGTTGTGGTTAGGGGTTTATAATTTTATTATGAATAATCTTCAGATTGATATTTTTTTTATATTAATTAACAGCACCTCATAGGTATATCATGTATAACATGAAGACTAGCTATATTAGTCTGACGAGGAGCTATATTAATCTAACCTAAATTTCTAAGTATAAAACGTGATAGTAACTGTTGTCCCATTGGTGTAACTTAAATTTATTTTGGATGCTGGCGCTTTAGATTTCACACACTGCACGTTGTTCTGCTTTGTTCACCTATCACTCACAAAACACTGTGCTCTGCTTTTGTAACATCGCTTCGCCAACTCAAAAGGTTTAGTTCTTTTGAGTCTGCGCACACTGTCAGTATTGTCAAGAAGCTGGATTGCCTCGGCATTGGTGTGCTGAAGAAGTCTGTTTTCATGATTCTCTGCAAACTTTCCAATTTCTTTGGTTACTAATCCTATCTCAAGATCTCTGTGGAGATTTTTGTTTCTTATATACCAAGGTGCACCCACGATGTTTCATAGCACCTTATTTTGGAAGGGTTGAATGATATTGATATATAGTGATATTGCTTGGCTTAGTGTCGCCCCATAGTTGGATACCATAGGTCCACACAGGTTTAAGTATCTGCTTGTATAGTGGAAGTTTATTATATGTCGACTATGCCGACTTCCTACCAATAAGCCAGTACATTTTTTTGTATCTTATGCCCAATTCTTCTCGTTTCTTATTAGCCGTTCTTTCCAGCGGAGCTTGGTGTCCAGCGTCATACCGAGATATTTTGCGGTGTTGGAGTAGGATACAGTGGTGTTATTTATTTTAACTGCACCGTATCGTTTTCGCTTGTTGGTAAAATTTATGTTTACGGCTTTGGTTTCGTTCAATGTAATTAGCCATTGTTGCATCCATGAACGAAAACAACCATACAGAAAACACTGAAACCCACTACCTAAAAGAAAATATAAGAGAAAACAAAAAGGAAATACATCCAAGGAAATTTTCTTAAATGCCAACATAACCCCGAAAAAACCTGGTACAATAAAATGACAATAAAATACATCTAACACAGAAAACAGGCCATTAACAACAGACAATAAAGAGATGGCAAACGAAATAAATTGCTACTTTGCAAATATAGAAGAAACCCTTGCTAATAAATACAGACCCGACTCCGCAATACACGGAGTTAAGGGCAACAAAGCACCAGGGCTAGACGAGATAACTACTACAACTATCAAGACAAACTGTAAAACTAATATTAACAAAATTAATTAACAATACCATTGCCAAAAGGCTATAACCTAACATGGAAAACGGTAATAATTCTAGTTCTAGCTATATTTGTGGACATGCGAAAAGCATTTGATATAGTGAGTAGAGACAGATTTAGACGAAAAATAGAAGCTACTGGAATAGAAGACAAATCTACAATTCCTGAGAACATACATATAAAAGCGCCAACAGATGACAACAAAAATAATACATACAGCGACACAGACTATACCACTTACGGCGTATCACAGGTAGGAATGACAATGACCAATGACATAACCGAACTAGGCATGGAGGGGAGATTGTACATGTATGTGGTCGATATATGCAATGCATATACAAACAAATTAAAAAAAAAAACACTCCAAGATGCTAACAATACAGACATCCTCAAACTGTAAGAATACTGCAAACGGAATATCTTGACAATAAATAAACAAAAACAAACTATTTAATTTTCAATCCCACCAAGATAAAAATTAAAACAAGCGTGAAGATACACCGCAAGCTTTTTAGCGAGATTACCAAACAAGAAACTACCTGGGACTCCTCATCCAAAATACTTTAAAATGGGACAAACCTATCAAAACGAACTCTGAAACTATTGCTGAAATCCAGAAAACCAGTAAATATGTAGCTAATCGCACAAAAAGCTATATACAATGCCCTGTTTGTCTATTTTCTAACAATAATATAAATATTTAAGTATTTAATATACGTGTGTTGTGTAGGTTTAAAAAATTTAAAAAGAAATAATGTTAGAAGTCAAGTGGCAACATAAATTGTACTGAAGATCATATCAACAGTCATTTTGCCTACATAAAAGCTGCTTTTGGTTTCTAACGAAAACCATCGTTAACTAAATTGAATTGTAATTAAAAGATAAAGACAAAAGCTTTGAAGCTTCTGCTTTGTCTTGTTCAGTTGCATTAGATTTTCATATAATCTAACAAATTTTTTTACAAAACCAGAAATAGAGTAAAAGATAAGAAATGTGCGCTTAGTACATTTGTATTATTATAATAATCGCATAATATTATTTGTTGTAACTTCCACAATAAAGAATTTACAGGTAGTTTTGATAAAATATTTGTATTTTCTTACCTTACTGCTCTAACCCTGTGCCATAGGTTATCATGTACAGTTGAGCTATTATGGACAACAACAATCTCCTCCGCCCTCACGGTGTACCGCAAAACCAGCGCTCCTCTTTCCAGCCCCAAAGACAGGAAGTCTCCAGAACCAGAATCCATCCACAAGATTAATCCATCCGTCACGGCAACCTTAAATCTGACATTGATATCCAAAGGATTCGAGACCAGAGTGGACAATGTGGCAGGATCGTTAAAATGTAAATAGCTATCGGTCCCACTGAAGCCTGGAGGTCCTCTACTGCATAACTGATCCCGATAACCAGGCTTACATCTGCAGGTGAAGTAGTCCATCTCAGGGATACATTCCCCGTCTTCCCCACAAGGCCTAGCAACGCAGGGATGCGGACAGTTATCAACATTGGCACCTCCTAAGGCTTCAGCTAAGATGGCAACAGATTTCCCATTGATTGCTACTTTTTGGACGCATCCAACGAAATTCGACCGGACTCTCACCAAAGGTGACACATTCCCGAAATTAGGCACACCACCCAAATATAAATTCTGAGGCAGTGATAGTTGGGTGAACGCTCCTGGTGATAAGACTTCTATTGGTATTTGATTGTCTACTTCTAGTATTGCCAATCGTCCAGTCCTCGATATCCTGATCTCGTGCCATTCTCCCAAGATTATCTTATGTTGACTCACAGCTAGGCCCACACCAGTTCCTAGATCGTACGCGAACTCAACATGCCCATTATTGAGATATAAAGCCATGAAATCGCCGATTCCGTCTCCTCGATGGCCATTGTAGATGATGAGGCCGTCGTCCGATGTGGGCTTTAGGGTAATTTCGAGGTCTAACCACGTTAAGGCGTTTTCTCCGAGACCTTTGTACCTTAGGTGGCTGGAACCGTTGAACGATGGTACTTCCAGGTCAACTCTGATTTCGCATAGGTCGCCGGAGAACCCCAATGGACATAAGCAAACGGCTGAGTCTTCGCTCGTCAGGCATTTGCCTCCGTGTTGACAGGGAACTCTACTGCAGCGATCCGCTGTGCATTCCTCTGAAAAAGAAAAGAACTATTAGTATATTATCATACATGAAAGAAAATTATTAAATCTATATTTGTCTAGGAAGAAATGTAAACTTCTCACAGATCACAAACCGTCGGGCCGAACTTTGAGCAAATTTCCATGAAATAATAGAATTTGATTGGAATTTTAAAACATTTGTACAAGTACTAAGGATAGCGTGTTCAAGTTATGAATTTTGGTCAAAATGACTGGCTAACATTTTGTAGAAAAAAAATATAACCTAATGTTTGTAGGCGATTGGAATTGACGAATTATCGCATTATACCTCCTCCAAATTCAAGATCTCATCAAGGGATAGTCTAAATGAAATCCTGGGCACGAGCATATTTGTGGTAATCCAGATTGGATACAGACACAAAAAAAATAGTAATAAACACATCCAACTTTGGAGGTAAGTCTGAGAAATCTATATCCGGAGAAAAATGACCTAGTACTAATCAGAAAGTCAAAGAGAGCTTCTAACCGCTTGGAAAGATACAGATTAGCGAAATCATAATAAGTTCGTGTGTGCTGGAAGGTTGCGTAACGTGAGCCCTCCAGAATGTCCTTCAGACGATACCGGAAAGATGGGATAGAATTATACTAAGAAGAATGTATGAAGGCTAAGAGAGAGTGGCCAATGGAGAACATTGCGAGTTGACGGAGCTTTACAACCATATATATCACCAAAAAATTTTAGTCATAAGATAAAAGATAGTACAGCTGATCATTGTTGAACCTCTACCGAGCGTAATTAATGAATGTCTTGTTGATGGTCACTTACCTAAGTCACTGAAATTATCAAAAGATGCATAAAAAAGATGAAGTATAGAAAGGCAGAAAATGTTAAACCAATTGCTAATGTTCTTTTACTGTCCTATGACAGACGAGATTAATTTTTATTATAACACTTGTTTGTAAAGTACACTACTCCAGTCAAGTCTAAACAATTATTTATGTTAATCAATAATGGTGTCTCAAGTTCTTTGTTATAGGCTCCTTATTATTTTTAACTTACATGAACGGTCTACCAGAAAATCTAAAAATTGACGATTCTGTTTGCTGGTGATACTTCGATCATTAATGATGATCGGGTTGATAAAAATTTGAATCTGACATATCAAATAAACCCAGCCGTGGTGGAGCTATGGTTTAGTTGTAACTACCTCAAGCTAAATAAGGAAAAAGGGCACATATAATCCTCTTGAAGCCCAGGCTCGAAATAACTGAAACCGTTAAATTACCAGGTATTTTACATTGATTCAGGATTGAAGTGGAAGGATCATAATATTGACTAATTGGCAAATAAATTAAATATTAAAAAAGGTAGAATATTATACTTTGGAATTTTCTACAACAAAGTGGCATAATCCATCATTTTATGGGGAGAGGGGGATACTTGTTCATATTGGCAGCAGATATTTATATAGCAAAAAAAGCAGTGCATATCTAAAGAGGGGGGGAGGGCTATAGTTCCAAAGCACATTGCAAGCCATACTTCAACGAATTGAAATTACCAACAATTTCATTTTTGTATAGATACAGTACAGACTGTAGTTCTAATAAAATTCAACATGGGAGTTTTCGCCTGAGCATTTCAAAACATTGTGATATATACATCAAGTCGTAAAGCTTTTCAATTTCTCGAGGAAAGTGTACAATGTCTCCCATCGTGTAAGTATTAACTTTATTTAATTAAAACGTTATTAAGTAAGGCTTTCTACTAAAGGATTTTCTGATTCTGTACACTGCTTATTTGTTGTTCCTTTGTTTCATATTTTATTGTTGTCTTTCTGTATATACATTTGTATTTTAGAATAAAATGTGTTTATTGTTTACAAACGACCAACATGAGAACATGAAATTACGACTTGAAATGAACTAAAAGTTAGGAGCAATATCTAAAGCGCCACTTCTGAAAAAATTATAAATTGTGAAAGAGGTGGGGGAGGCGAATAACTCGACAATGTCAGATTTAGAAAAAAGTGATTACCTACTGCAAAATTATAGCTCGCAAAAGTTAGTAATATAAGAATGTATGATTTTTTGCTATAGCTAATGCTATAGCTGATGGATTGAATAATAGGTGTGTAAATTCCATGTAACTCTGTAAAATTGGACACAATTTAGTCAAGTCTTAATTTTCGAAAGCGTCGCTGTTGAATCATTGGAATACAAAAATTGCGAAACAATGTACATCTACCCATATTAACCGACTTTCTACACCTATTAATAACAAAAATAAAACTACCGTGCAACCCAACGTTTCGTTTGAAAAATACTAGAAAGCTATTTAATTTATTAAATATTTTGTTTTTGTAAGTATATTTTCACAAATTTCACAAACTTATAGTTGACTCGTTGGTGTTATTGTAATGTATTGTAAATTGTAAATTGTAAATTTTTAGTCAATTCCATATATAAAAGTCGAGTCAAGAGTTTTTTTTTTATATACCAACGTAAGGTATGGGTCGTAGTCAACTTCATGTTCGTTTTTATGGAAAATTCTTTCAGGTTCTGGGTAGCCCCAAAGCAATTTCTTGGAAGATTTTTAATTTGATCTGAATTACGTTTAGTAGTTTTAATGTTTCTCTGAAAACTAGTTTAGTTAGAGCTTAGGTTTGTGGCGAATTTGATTTGTTATGAGAGAAATCTGATTTAATACTGTCCTCTAACTGTTGTGTAAATTGTATAAACAAGTTGCACCTCCGTAGTGTGTAATAATACAATACACGATATTTTTTCATTTTGTGTGTGGACACGAAATAATAGCGGTTCTAGTCCAATGTTCCATTGTGAACGGCAGCTCAGTGATTAAAACATTCCGAACTTGACACAAAAGCATATTTACGACAAAAGAACAAAGAAAATAGCACGACCACAGTGAATAATAGAAACCACATTGCGAGCATTTTGCTTCTGGTTCGTTCGAAGAGTGGTACGGAATCGTGCGGCGTTCGGTTGGTAGCGCTGATTAACGCATTAATCCCGGCGAACAAATCACCCTTGTCAATGCCGAAATGAATTATTCCAACGGTCGGTCGGTCGAGCAATGAAACAAAACGCACACGTCGTTTCCGGCTGCGAACATCCACTAGCTGCAGGGAGGAATATTGGTAATGCTGGGGGGCCGCGACTGTAAACGTATTTGCCGCATATATTTATCCGGTATGGCACACCGTCGACCGCCGCTGGTGCTGTTTTGTTCATTAAATTGTAATTCATTAAACTATAATGCCGCTCACCATAAATCATTGTGCGCAACCGTGTAAATTGAATAAAACACACGGTTATATTGAATGTTTAATTAGGATTTTGCGGGGGCTGGATTTAACCCTAACAAACATTGTTTGTTAGTTTTTCTTGTTCAGTTGAATTTCAACCTCAAAAATGAAATTATGTGATTAGTTTTTCCAGTATCCTATGAGTACTAAATGAAAACATGATCAATCTGATCTTGATTATTCTGCTATTGTTCAATGTTACATTGGTTAAAACGTCTAAATAAAGCTACACAGGAAAGATTTATTTTCCTTTACTGTATAAGCGTACGCGAACTTTTAAAATGGTTAGTTATACGACAAAATACATACACATAACTTTTCTGTAACAATTTTTACTTTATCATACGCAGTATGGTAAAGTATTGTAATCATGCCGAAAAAAAAATCTGATGTGGCCAAGCACATGACTTTATCATACAAAATATAAAATTAACAGTTTAGCTGCACGAGAATCTATTTGACTGAGATAAATCGTGTCTGCATTAAAATTAAACTAGTTAGCCAGGATTTGACAGATATTTTGATAGTCAATAGTATCAATAGAAGGTATTGTCAAAGCATCAGCATTTAACACTACCTACTGTCATCAGAATAATAGTTGTTTATCTCACAAGTGCCGAAAGTACGGAATAGCGCGACGAGCGGTGATGCGGCGCGTCACCGTCCTATGTGAGCGGGCCAAGCTATGTAGTTTTCGGCAGGAGTGACATCAACGTTTTTTGTGTTGCTTTTTGAGAAATACGTTAAAATCAAATAGGTTATTTTTCTGAATAGGAAGTTTAAAAAGTTAATTCAAATTCTGACAGATTTATATTCGTTCATGACACTGTAGATGTCACATCCGTACCAACATACTAAAATATAACTACACTCATCGCTATACATTATTTACTTTCTAAATTTATCGTTTTTACAATTAGATATAACAACGGGTTGATATATCTTATCAACAAACAATCAAATTGGTGATCTTATTTTGTTTGAATTTTGTATTTTGTGCTTTGCCGCACTAGAGCGGCAACGTTCCATAGCGGTTCTCCAACCTCTGATGAAATCAGCTGTTTTCGAGTGTGACAGCCATAGACATTTCTGTGGTGACAGCACAAAAAAAAATATTTGTCAAAATCCTGGCTACTATGTAGTTTCATATCAATGCAGATGCGACCGATCTCGATCAAATAGAATTTGCTCTTGCAGCTAAGCTATTAATTTTACAAAAAAATGTCATAGGCATAAATTATTCAAAATTTCGTCTACTTTAATTTATTATTTATCTATTTAGACGAAATTACAGAAATGACGAAAATCGTTGAAAAATACTAAGAGTAAATAGCCAGTTCCTTTGGACAATTTTGAACCAAAAGCTTTTCAGCTCTAAGTTTGGTCATAAAACTACTAAATACGCACTTTCGTCCCGGTACCTTTAGTAGTTTCTCCGGAATCGTCGTCACAAAAATTGTTTACACACGCACACACACACACACACACACACACACACACACACACACACACACACACACACACACACACACACACACACACACACACACACACACACACACACACACACACACACACACACACACACACACACACACACACACACACACACACACACACACACACACACACACACACACACACACACACACACACACACACACACACACACACACACACACACACACACACACACACACACACACACACACACACACACACACACACACACACACACACACACACACACACACACACACACACACACACACACACACACACACACACACACACACACACACACACACACACACACACACACACACACACACACACACACACACACACACACACACACACACACACACACACACACACACACACACACACACACACACACACACACACACACACACACACACACACACACACACACACACACACACACACACACACACACACACACACACACACACACACACACACACACACACACACACACACACACACACACACACACACACACACACACACACACACACACACACACACACACACACACACACACACACACACACACACACACACACACACACACACACACACACACACACACACACACACACACACACACACACACACACACACACACACACACACACACACACACACACACACACACACACACACACACACACACACACACACACACACACACACACACACACACACACACACACACACACACACACACACACACACACACACACACACACACACACACACACACACACACACACACACACACACACACACACACACACACACACACACACACACACACACACACACACACACACACACACACACACACACACACACACACACACACACACACACACACACACACACACACACACACACACACACACACACACACACACACACACACACACACACACACACACACACACACACACACACACACACACACACACACACACACACACACACACACACACACACACACACACACACACACACACACACACACACACACACACACACACACACACACACACACACACACACACACACACACACACACACACACACACACACACACACACACACACACACACACACACACACACACACACACACACACACACACACACACACACACACACACACACACACACACACACACACACACACACAGACATTTTTTTGTACCTTGGTCAAAAATGTTCAGGGGACCCATAAAGACCTATTTCCGCTAAAATCTCAATTTTTTTTTTCGGCATGATTACAATACTTTACATACTGCGTATGATAAAGTAAAAATTGAGATTTTAGCGGAAATAGGTCTTTTTGGGTCCCCTGAACATTTTTGACCAAGGTACAAAAAAATGTCTATGTGTGTGTGTGTGTGTGTGTGTCTGTGTGTATGTATGTCTGTGTGTAAACGATTTTTGTGGCGACGATTCCGGAGAAACTACTTAAGGTATCGGGACGAAAGATCATATTTAGAAGTTTTATGACCAAACTTAGAGCTGAAAAGCTTTTGGTTCAAAAGGGTCCAAAGGAACTGGTAGTTTATTCTAAGCCTTTTCCGAGGATTTTGCAGATGAGCCGCCATTTCTGTAATTTCGTCAAAATAGTTAAATAATAAATTAAAGCAGAGGAAATTTTGAATCATTTATGCCCATGACATTTTTTGGTAACATTAATAGTTTAGCTGCAAGAGCAAATTCTATTTGATCGAGATCGGTCGCATCTGCATTGATATGAAACTACATAGTAGCCAGGATTTTGACAAATATTTTTTTTTGTGCTGTCACCACAGAAATGTCTATGGCTGTCACCACGCTGTCACACTCGGAGAACCGCTTTGGAACGTCATCTACAGTGTCATGAACGAATATAAATCTGTCAGAATTTGAATTAGCTTTTTAAACTTGACATTTCGTAGTGGTATCAACCTAACATTTTCTATACTGAAATATAACCATTTTTGAATTTTTTTCAAAATACGTATTTCTCAAAAAGCTATACAAAAAGCGTTGATGTCACTCCTGCCGAAAACTACATAGCGCGACTCGCTCACATGCGACGACGACGCTCCGCCATCGGTGACGCGCCGCATCACCGCTCGTTGTGCTATTCCGTACTTTCGGCACTTGTGAGATAAACAACTATTATTCTGATGACAGTAGGTAGTGTCAAATGCTGATACTTTGACAATACCTTCGATTGATACTATTGACTATCAAAATATCTGTCAAATCCTGGCTAACTAGTTTAATTTTAATGCAGACACGATTTATCTCAGTCAAATAGATTCTCATGCAGCTAAACTATGAATTTTATATATTGTATGATAAAGTCATGTGCCTGGCCACATCAGATTTTTTACTTTAACATACGCAGTATGTAAGCTGTCGAATTTATTTATATCTGATTATCAGATTAACAGTTTTACCTCGTAATTTCAGTTGATGTTTTGTTTTTGTATGTAATGAAGTAATAACAACAAGAAACTTACGTATTAGAAATAATTTTGCATTCAACTTTATTAAAAACCTTAGAATTTTGTGCACTAAAATATCGGAAAAGAATCAAAAATTGTAAAGAAATATGACATTCCAATTAAATGTCCTCGTTTGTATAAGATTTTGTTTAGGTAATTTGTTTGTGTTTTAATTTGTGACTTCGCCAGAATGTTTTTACTAAAATTCTGTCAACTATATAAGATTGTGTCCGCAAAAATTAGGCATAGGTCTATAGAAACTAGCGTATCACGCGACAACACTGCCACGGTCGGTTGAGTGGGGCAGCCAATTATAGTGGGACTGCCGACTGGTGGGACATCAGGTCTGGTCAGGTCAGTCTGGTCTTGCGTTTCGGAGCACATGCACACAACGGCAGAATTATCGCAGATCTAACAACATTCATATCTTTGCAATCGCGATGTACCCTCCGCTAGAACAGCTTCAGATCATCAAGTGGTATTGCGGTGGCAATTCAGCGCAACGGTGCGTGGATTTGTTTGCAATCACTTTTGAACGCAGACCTATCCCGCGCAGACAAACCATTTTCAATATTGTGCATCAATTTGAAAAAGATCTTTGTCTAAAGAGCTGCAGTACTTGTCATCCAAGGGAGATAAGTCCACAAGAAATTGTGGGAAAAGAACGACGGGATGTACTAATCTGCGGTTCTGTAGTACTGAACGATAAGAAATCCACTCGAGGGATTGGCGAGGAATTGGGTATTGGTAACAAAACCGTTGCTAAGGCTCTGAAGAAGGGTGATTTCCGGAGTTATAACTACTCAAAGACTCAGGAAACCTTCGCAGAGGACAGTATTCGTAGAATGGAGTTTTGTGAAACTGTAATGGAAAAGGCGAACGCAGATGGAAATTTTATACAAAATATTATTTATACCGATGAATCGACTTTTCCGTTACATGGTAAACATAATACTTCCATTCTTCGATATTGGGCCCAATAAAATCAGCACCGAAGTTATGCTTACCGTACTCAATATCCCGAAAAACTAAATGTTTGGGATGGTATTCTAGGCAATCATTTAGTTGGTCCATTCTTTATCGATGGATCTCTTAACGCCCAGAAGTACCTTACTTTGCTGCAAGAGCAAGTAGTTCCCGCCATTTATAACCTTCCCGGAGTAGATCAGGATGATGTTTGGTTTCAGCAAGACGGCTGTCCTTAGCACAACGCGGCCAGGGTGCGAGGGTTTTTATCAACCGCATTTCTTCACCGTCTTATTAGTGGGACAGGCGACATTCGTTGGCCGCCAAGATCACCTGATCTGTCTCCGAACGAGACAGATCAGGTGATCCGCAAGCCATACGTCAACGAATTGAAAATACTAACAATTCCATTTTTGTATAGATACAGTACAGACTGTAGTTCTAATAAAATTCAACACGGGAGTTTTTTAAAATGTGTTTATTGTTTACAAACGACCAACAATTAGCAAAAATATAAATGATCAAAAATCGTGTTGGTGTGAGAATATGAAATTAGGACTTGAAATGAACTAAAAGTTAGGAGCAATATCTAAAGCGCCACCTCTGAAAAAATTATAAATTGTGAAAGAGGTGGGGGAGGCGAATAACTCGACAATGTCAGATTTAGAAAAAAGTGATTACCTACTGCAAAATTATAGCTCGCAAAATGTAGTAATATAAAAATGTATGATTTTCTTGCTATAGCTAATGCTATAGCTAATGGATTGAATAATGGGTGAACGATTTTTTCTTGTGGGGTTATCTTAAAAATACCATTTATGTTGATGAAGTCAACATAAATTACAGAAGCTGCCAACACTGTAACAGCCGAAACGCTCTCTGGCGTGAGGGACAACTTCTACAAACGGCTCGGATACTGTCTTGCAGCGCAAGGCGGAAACTTTGACAAGTTAAAATAATGTTTATTTAATTGTTTATTCGTAGTAGATTATTAGTTAATTTATATATTTTTTTAGAATAGCGTTTTTTTGCATATTATTTTTTGAGAATAAAAGAGAATTTAGAAACTATGTATGCACCACGTACGTACATTTTTAAAAGCAGCACAAAAGCGAGCGCACAGTCCTGCGAACAACAAACTCGCAATAAACTCTAACTGACAAATACGCTGGGTGGGGAGAGCGTTGCCGTTCTTCCATAAATGCAACTTTATATATAACTTTATACCGTATGCCTCTATAATTTATACATTTTTACTTTCGTACTCACACTATACTCATTTATATCAGTTAAAAGTGTGAAAGAAACCTAAACTATAAGACGCTTGGAGCTTTGAGGGAATTTAGCTTTTTATGCAACTTTGTATTGGTATTAGAATTTATTGCGGTCAGAACACCCTTCCAATTTTCAAAACCCATAAACAGTTTCTCAAAACTAATAAAAAGAACAGCAAATACCAATTTGAACGTTTGAACTACTTTAAATTCAATTCATATGTTTCGTAACCTTGCTCAACAAACAGAAACTAAATTATGTACTAAAGCTTTATCAAAATAATTTTTTTCAAGCCAAAATTTTAACTTGGAGCATTTGAATACGCATTCATTAACTTAATTAATAATCCTGCAACCTCATAATTGTTTATAATTATTATTAATAGCCCACAAAACGTCCGCCGTGTACATTTATGTCATAATTAAATTACGCCGAATTTATTTATCGAATTACTGTATACAACGGACAGCAGACACGCCGAACTGAATAGCTGGCTGTGACATCATCGAACGACTGTAAAAACAATCGACGGACCATTCTAATTGTTCGCCCCGATCGGAGCAATTAGTGTCAGTTGCAATCGGGGAGCCGTTTGAACTCGATGACAAACATCAAGTTAACTTCATCTTCGTTCGTGTCCGCTCAGTCAATTAGCTCGTTTGACGGAGTCTGCATAACGAAGTTGCAGGACTAGTAACGACCAATAGTAACGACTCCCATGGTCCATTACCTCAAATGTCAGCACTATTTCAATTTGACAGAGGACATTTCCATACACGGATTTTCGACATCGAAGACGTAATTGTTTTCATGTAGATGCACACAAGTTCTGGACTTTTGCCATGCATAATGTTACAATTGTTTGCTTTTGATGATTGTTGAGAGTCTTATGGAACTCACAATGGAACTCACAACTCTTATGGAACTCAAGTGTTATGGAACTTACAATTTTAATTTTCCATTTTGAAACACACCATATAAGATATCCATCGGAAATAAATGGCCAAAATTGTCGTAATTGCTGATAACTTTAATTCCACCCATTCACAAAAGACCGCTTCTTCCTCGTAGACAACTGTTTCCCTGCAAAAGTGCATTTTCATGCTGCTCAATTTACACAACTCTTGAAATAAACGAGATATGATTACATTTCTGGGTATACAGACCTTGTATACCGGGAACCCAAGTTTTTCGGGCTCATGTTAATTAAGAATTTCTCCTTATTTAATTTATCTTTTTACATTTCTTAAATTTTCAAAACAATTTTCGGGATAACTTATTTCAAAGACCGTTGGTATACCATTTGATAGTTGTATATATGTATATGTTACGGGAAACCCCCGTTTTGCGGCAGAACCAGTTTAACCTAGGTTAAACTAGTTCTGCCGAAGCGCGTTCGGTCAAACCAGTTTATCCTAGGCCAAACTAGTTTAACCTGGTTTGTAAACGCACATTTTAGGTCAAACTGGTATGGACTAGGTCAAACTGATTTCGATTAACGGTATTGAAATTTACTATTATACCGGTTGATCTACGCTGTTATTTGTTCAAGCTTCACGCTATACTGTGCTTGCGATATGTTGAATAGGGATGATATTTTAAAACCGAAACACCTCGAATGTCAAGTTTTTACCGTTTTTTCTTGGAAATTACGTATTCTGTGAAACTTGTGAAACCAGTGCAGACATAATTTTTGTAAAGTATGTGAGGAACTAATTTTATTAGGTCATATGAAGGACCTCCATTAGGTATCCAGTAGCTCCACAAGAGCGTACACCTATGCGTACACCGATCAAATATTGGTAAAAACATATTATCACTTGCGTAGCATGATTCTCTACTTGTTGTTGACTTAATGACAGGTTGTTTGCCCTTAACAGCATTGAGAGTGTTATGTTTATTTGTATTATTTTTATTTTTTCATAAATTTATAATAAAGTTCTGTTCAGTTTACTAAATTAATTTTTATAAGGCCCCTAGTCACTGCTCAGTTTAACAAAGCTGGTTTGCATTATGAATTGTATTTGTCATTTTCATTTGTCCTTCACACCTTTCATTTACTAAAAAAGGCGACTCACTCCGTGAACAATTGTTTAAAATTTTTCATTTATGGAGCCAGACGATGTTTGGGCTCTTTAAATCATCATTAATTGCGAATAAATATCGTAGATCGAACACCAGCCAATCAGCTCGCAAGTACAGTTTATTATTTGTGGAATTATTAATCTGGCACCTGTCGGTCTAATCGAGGTATTCATTACTAATCATTACATTTTGGGTTCAGAAAATCATCAGGATTTAAAATACCGCTGACAAAGTATAGCCAAAGTTTACAATGTAAAACATGGCGTCATTTCCGGAAAAAAACGGAAGAAGTAAAAAATTATTTCGGAAAAAAGACAAAGTTGAAGCAACATCAAGTATATCCCAAAAAATTAGCCTAGATTAAACTGGTTCTGAATGGGGAACCCCTGAAATGGGTTTTGTCGGTAACATATACACTGTGATTTACATAAATTTTAAACCTTTTTATTCACATCAATTATCGTCATAACTAGCAAGCTTGCGCTTTCTTTTTTAAATACACCTCACAATTTAGAGCAAGGGTCCTCACAGTTTTGTATCCTAGAGCATATTCTAGAATCTAGAACAATTGCAGGGCTGCGGGCACCAATGTGTTTTTAAAGCAAAATATTGTATAGGTGGACATTTATAAATAATAACACATTTTAGAAAAAGGTTTAAATTAAAACTGCAATTTTAATATACATGCTTGTTATATCCTCCTGAGACCCTAACTTCAAATTGATGAAATCTCGCAAATTATATTCTAAAACAGTTAATTTGGTTGGTAAACAACATACTTTACATTAAATACCAAGTGTCCAACAAAATGGACGCTTGGTCTGACTAGGATATTAATTACTGATAAATATTATTATATTACATAGAAACAGGGGTATTAAATTTATACTTCTAAAATAACAATACATACACTGAGACATTTGGCATTGCATTTCGGTCAGTCCATTCCTTTTAATCATTTGTGAACCGAACTCTGTACTTCGATTTTGTTGTTGACCTAGAGAATAAAAAATAGTAAAAAGCAAACAAAAACCCTTAAATATATTTGAAATGTGACGTATTGGATTTTATGTTAGACACCAATTCTGGATTTAGCATATCAAAATCGACAAGATTGATAAATTAAAATAATCTCTTTGTTCTATGTATTTTTTGTTTGTTGGTAAGCATATAATAAAATAAGTGCTAGTGTTAAAATATTGAAAACTCTTATATTACACGAAAAATAATGACGAGTGCAGGATTAATATTTTGTTTAACATGTTGTTTGTAAACGAAACGTAAAAATAACAAAATCTTAAGTACGGTTTACTTGGTAATGGTAATTATAAACCGCAAAAGTAAAAAAAATTAAAAAATAATAGAATATGTCGATATATCCACACCATTACAGATTTATATCGAACGACCTTTGGTATTTTATGTGCCCCATCTCGTGACATGTCTTCTTTGATTGTGAATTCATGAATACTGCATAAAATTCTCGGCGGGTTTGATGGGTACACGACGAAACGTCGCGATTGACTGATTCCGCCGAGTTATGGCGGTTGGTAACGGCGGCGAACCCACGCAGTACACGCACCGCTGCCGGGGATAATGTCGGCGACATCTAGCGGCTTATCTAGAAACGACAAGCCTTATCCCAACAACAGAGATTGATGCCAGCGTCGAATATAAATAGCAAAGTCGGCGGCGTATTTCGAGATTTGCTGCAAAAAGGACGAAAGCCGGCGTTATCCGTTGAGGATTCGTGGATTCTCATCTATTGGATTTGGATAGAAGATACCAATGTGGTTTGTCGATATAGGAAAGAATTAAAAATTGTCGCACGGTTATAAAAATTATTGTTTTAAGCTTTATTAAGTTTGCTGGTCGATATTTGGCTACGGTATACCTTTGGCTACTATATTAAGATGACATAAATTGTGAAGTCTTGAATGAAAAGTTTATGCCTCCCGGCGACTCCACCAAAATAAACACATGCTTGATAAGCTGCCTAAACGCCATTACTTAGTTACAATTTTAGATGGGACTAGTGGAATAAACAAAATCTAATTAAAAAATGTGTTAATGCTAGTATTGTCAATGACATATGTACTCCCCATTTCTCTGTTATTACCAGAACGTTTTTTTGAGAAGACTTTTGACCACATTGCTAGAAACGTTATGGAAATTGGTATTTTTTCGTGTTAAAAAGAATATTCCCTTTAAAGTATTTTATTGGCTCTAGCCTTTGAGAAAAACATGAAAATTTTTCGTGTGTTGGTAAATTTTTTGCGTATGCAGACAAATCGATCTATGTTGAACGAAATGTAAGCCTGAACAGTTTTAGTCAACAGACCGAATAATTAGGTGCTATGAACCCTCCACACACACGAAAAGATCGCATCGATACCATCGATACTCCGCAGATGTTCATTAGTAAATTTATTTTTTTAATATGCTCTGATCTTTTTCGGAATTCTCATGTTAATGAATATTTTTGTCAAAACTTGCTTAACTTAATAATATAGGAACAGCTTGCGAACGAAAACAAGTTATGACAACCAAAATGTACTATTTATTGTAAATGCAATATTATTTAAGAAAAAGAAATTCATGAGGTTTTTTAACAAGCCAAAGTGTTCTGGAAAGGGTCAATATTTACGCAACTTCTGTCTCATTTAACCGACATCGTGGCTCTTACAGTTTCCTAGATCCCCGTCTACATCATGCTCTGTGAGACGCACTGTATGTAACCTGAAATAGACAAATCGCCATGGTGACCAAACATTTCAATTTAGAGAGTTTGACGGTATCAGAAACCTCTTTCTACGGGCTGGCTGATTCCGTCAAAATAAAAACCTCCAATTTTTACAAGTGCGGTTTCTTCTATCCAGATGACATATGTGATTCCTTTTATCGGCCAGTGAATCCAGCTATACCCAGCCAAATTATTACTCATCTTGAGTTTAAAATTTTCGACCTTCAACTGTTTGAATGACTTATAATTATAATTAATATTTTTAAATAATTTTGATAGTAATTTATATTTAATTGTATTAACAGCAACATAAAATTTGCCAAGTTATACATACACTGTGGGAAAAAAACGGTACAAATTTTCAATCAGTTATAGGTATTTCCAATAATAATTAGTCAATTCAAATATTTCTTTAAAAACAAATTGGTTGTAGTGTGGAGATTAAAACCATACCATATTCACAATTTACAACTTATTTTTTCTTAAAAAGCATCGGAATTGGACGTTTGCAACAATTACATTGCACAGGCACGACAAACAATTGTGTACTTGTGTTATCTTTAAAGATGGGAAGGAGACTATGGCCACTTTTAGTTTTCATGTAGGCGCGGGGTTTGATTTTGAAATTTTTGAAGAATTTTCTAACCATTTTTACATCTTCTACTACACTTAATGGGCTGTAGATTATTTGCGAATTTTTGTGTTTTTGTTTTTGCAGTATTATGACCTAAAATCAACACGTTTTTTATTGAACTAAAATAATGGCAGTTTGCTTTCAGTTTTCTGACGGTCATGTCTTTCTTGTTCGCTTTTCACGTAAAAATTACTTCTTCAAATGAAAAATATCGAAAAAAGGAGCAACACAATGTAGTCAGGATTCAGGCTGATGTTGGAAGTGCTCTTCATTTAAACATGTCATAAAAAATAAAAAAAAGACTTGGTATGAAGTGACGTGACATACTTACAAAACGTTGATTACAGCTCTGTTTCAATCTTTGCAAAAACAAAGAACAAGATCAACTAAGATTCGTCTAAAATTTACATGTAATTAGCAAGTGTTATACATCAGAATTGAAAGTGACGAAAAGACCACCTAAAATGATAAAATCAAACATGCCGCCCATAACAAGACCAATGGTCTCTCCACGGTCTTTAAAGATAACTCAAGTACACAATTAGAATTCTCGTGCCGTTGTAATGTTTTTGTTCTAACTTTTCTGATTACTATTGTCACTGTTATTGTTGAATTAAGGTGATTTTGAGTTTGCCGTTTCAGAATTTGCTACCAAACGCATTACATTAGCTCTAAGAAAGAATTATTAGATAACTCTGATCCATTCTGATAAGTTATCAGGATAAAACTAAAGCATCTAGTACAGAACCGATAATTCTATAGACATGTTAAAAGATTAACTCGATCAGACAGTAAATGGAAAATCTTTTATTGCTCTTAGTTTCTCGTTTGTATACTCCAGACTTAGCTCATTACTCAATGTCCGTCCAGCTTTATAGTTCATAACATTATAATAGCATCTGCTATAAGTTATAGTCACGAAACATTAACCAAAAACGTTTGAAATTTCCATACCGTTGATTGTTTAGCGGATAACTATTATTTAACATTAATACAAGAACATGCAAATGTCATTTCGTAATATTTGCTTATACTATCAGTAATTAAGGTCCAATCGCATTGACATGCCAGAACTAAGCCCTTGGGACGAGAAAATTACGAATTTTATTACTTTTTAATAGCCGTAGCATGTCGAAAGCGGTGCGTGACTCCATTCAGCGTAGCTATTTATACAGCTATTCCGCATTGTCAAGGGTACGGTAATTTTCTACGAAATTTACATACAGTTTTTTTGCGGTCCGCCAAGCACGACTCGGAAATAAATTCCCATTTAATATACTGCGTCAGAACCTAATTCCGTAAGGCCGTAACTGACGTAAGGGTGTATCAAGGGGCTGTCAAACAATAGGGCGGAGGCTCAAATCAAGCCCTCAAACAATGCATCTCCAGTCAGTC
Organism: Melinopterus prodromus; assembly: GCA_964023965.1. Classification (NCBI taxonomy): domain Eukaryota; kingdom Metazoa; phylum Arthropoda; class Insecta; order Coleoptera; family Scarabaeidae; genus Melinopterus; species Melinopterus prodromus. Next base: position 77,216,081 of record OZ030391.1, read on the forward strand.
CGCGGTTTTAATTAAACAGTGCGTGAGCAAGACTTATGAAGAGGGTCTCAAGTCCCAAGCACAAAAAAATTTATAGAGTGGGGAGAGTCTTTGTATTTCAATCCTTGCACAATGGGGGCGCTTCGATACGAACTGGATTATCACCCTCGCACCTCGGAATGGATATTAATGAGTTTTTAATCCTGGATTCCTGAAAGGGGTGGTAAGGCTGTTCTCGTCCTGTGTACGCTCACGTCAGAAGGAATAAAACTTGATTTGGAATTTCATTTTGCAGAGCTTGCAAGAGAAACAGCATACGGATAAAGCTTGACTAGAGCATTTGGTATCTGTAAAAATTCTTTGGCTTTGTCTGTTGCAGGTAATTAGTGAAAATATAATTAGAAGAAATACCATGTGATGTGGACCAGAGAAGAACAGATTAGCTTGTACATCACCTGCCCTCTGCATGCTGGAGTATTGTCGGAATGAAGATGACGTTTAGTTTTTCAATCTTTTTTTAGTTGTCTGTTTAAAGATCGACTCTTGATTAGATTTGATTGATTAATTGATTGTATTACGGGTTTTTGCTGTTTTTCACGATAATAATCTGAGCATAATGAACAAACCGGCAATTGAGCAGTCTATTAAAACCAGACATGATGCTAGTCACCTGTCTATTTTAATAATCTGAAGCCAAATCATCGTACAAAATCAATACAATCCTACAGAAAGGCACGCTGAAAAAGTGGCGCTTGCAAAGTTTAATGGGTGTAAAAACACTGGCTGTCCTGTTATTTTTTTTACTTTGAACAAAAACCTGATGGCGCAGCAAAACTGGTGGCCATGTGCCGTCATCATGAGGCGTGCAACATGCAACATGCAAAAACATGCCAAATACTAAATTTTTGTATTCCAGTGAATTGTAAAGTTCTATAACATATAGAACTTTACAATTCACTGGAATACAAAAATTCTTATAGCAAATTGATAAAAATGGAAAGGCGACAGTATTAGGGGCTCTAGGAACCTGATCCAGAAATTCTTACAACAAATTAATACACAATAGAAAAGCGCAGATATTAGATTTAATATTATTAGCTCGTATTTCCTTTTTATAAAACTATCCCCTGTAAATATAAAAATTGGGGTATCATTAGGTTCTAAGTAGTCCAACAAAGCTTTGCTCCAATATTTTTGCTTATTTGTTTATATTTCAATTATTGAAAAATACATTCTGGGAGACTTCCGGACTCAAATACATCATGGAAAGCAAATTTCATATTAATCCAACCTTTTTTTAAATATTTTTGTTGGCAGACTGGATCCGGTATTTTCAATTAAGACAATTTGTCACCAGACTTTGGAATATTTTCTACTTCAGAGAGCTTTAATTATCACAGGAAATAAATATGTTCATATAAATCAGATGGCATGGTCAATTTCGTCATGTTGAATTTTTTAATGTGAGTTCAGACTTGACAATGGTCCTTTAAATTTTGACACCATATTCGGAAGAATTCGGAGAACCTAAAACCATGTATTCTAAAAACTAGAAACCATGTGTTCAAGAAACTACTAACCTATAGTGTTCACGAATTATGAAGTTTGCATTCTTTGTGGATCTTGGCATATGCGACAGGAGTTATTACTATTCAAAAAAACTAAAAGCGTATGGCAAGTCAAATTACTGAAACGATACAGTTATTTTCAGATTTCTTTCATCATTTTTTCTAAAATATATGATATATTTCTAATAGGTTTCATTGATGATAGATCTTTTTTTGGCAATTTTCAGTACAAATATTCTATTCAGTTTAATATTCTACACTAATTTCAGGTATAAAGAAAGAGATATTGCTGATTGGAGTCGCGACTACACTGTGAATTGTTCTAATTGTCAGTCTAGTTAAAAAAAAAAAATCTGATGTGGCCAGGCACATGACTTTATCATATAATATATAAAATTAATAGTTTAGCTGCATGAGAATAACTACGTCATTAGAATAATAGTTATTTATGTCACAAATGCCGAAAGTACGGAATAGCGCGACGAGCGGTGATGCGGCGCGTCACCGAAGGGCGGAGTGTCGCCGTCGCATATGAGCGAGTCGGCTATCTAGTTTTTGGCAGGAGCGACATCAACGTTTATTGTGTTGCTTTTTAAGAAATACGTAATAAAGAAAAAATGATTTCTGTATAGTAAATGCTAGGTTGGTACCACTTTGACGAAACGTCAAGTTTAAAGGTGCGTTCCGATTGGTAGGTAATGGTAGCTAATGGCGGTGGTACAATACGAAATTATAGTATTTCTTACATATCGTGATAATGACACATATTAGTTTGCATGTACATAAACATGAGTCACTATCAATTTTCTATTGGAAATACTATAACGGCGTCTGCTACCACTGCTATTATCACTAATGAAAACGCACCTTAAAAAGGTAATTCAAATTCTGACAGATTTATATTTGTTCATGACACATCCCTACCAACATACTAAAATAAAACTACACTCATCGCTATACTTTATTTATAATTTTCTCGTATCGTTTTTAGAATTAGATATAAAGACGGGTTGATATTTCTTATCAACAAACAATCAAATTGGTGATCCTACTTTATTTGAAATTAGTATTTTATAATTTGCCGCACTACAGCGGCAACATTCCATAGTGGTTCTCCAACCTCTGATGAGATCAGCTGTTTTCGAATGTGACAACACAAAAAAATATTTGTCAAAATCCTGGCTACTATGTAATTTCATATCAATGCAGATGCGACCGATCTCGATCAAATAGAATTTGCTCTTGAAGCTAAACTATTAATTTTACCAAAAAATTTCATAGGCATAAATTATTCAAAATTTCCTCTACTTTAATTTATTAATTAACCTTTTTTTCGAAATTACAGAGATGGCGGCTCATTTCCAAAATCCTTCAAAAAGGCTTAGAATAAACTAAAAAGCTAATCTATTAATTTTACCAAAAAATGTCATAGGCATAAATTATTCAGAATTTCCTCTACTTTAATTTATTATTTAACTATTTTCACGAAATTAGAGAAATGGCGGCTCATTTGCAAAATCCTTGAAAAAGGCTTAGAATAAACTACCAGTTCCTTTGGACACTTTTTAACCAAAAGCTTTTCAGCTCTAAGTTAGGTCATGAAACTTCTAATTATGAACTTTCGTCCCGATACCTTTAGTAGTTTTTCCGGAATCATCGCCACAAAAATCGTTTACACACACACGCACGCACGCACACACACACACACACACACACACACAGACATTTTTTTGTACCTTGGTCAAAAATGTTCAGGGGACCCAAAAAGACCTATTTCCGCTAAAATCTCAATTTTTTTTTTCGGCATGATTACAATACTTTACCATACTGCGTATGATAAAGTAAAAACGATTACCCGAACACTCATCAGAAACTTCTACCAGTATTAACCAACATACACTTGAAACAGGACATAAAATGAATTATAAAGATGTAAGATTACTGCATAATTGCGACAAAACCTTTAAAATGGATCTGCTGGAACAACAAGATCCACAAACCTAAACGTAGTTCGACTCTAGGTATTTTTATAGCTATTCAACTAAACAATGTTCTTGTTTGGCTAGCTACTATTATGTTGATTGCACTATGTGTAGTAGCTAGAATAACCATATAGATGAGCCACTAATCTTGTCAAAGACATTAATAACAATAATGGGAGTTAAAATCAAAGTACTACCCGACAATGTCACACATTTTTCTAATTACATGTAGATATTGTGACATCACAAGATGCCAACTTGGTATTTTGATTTTTAGAAAAATATAAAGATCTATAAAGAGGAAGGAAAAAGAAGTATTAAATAACTCTTTTGCCAAAATTTTCATGGTAGTTTTTCTGGCACCGCCTTGCTTTTGTAAACAGCAAAGCAGGTTTTACATTATATTGTACATGAAAATTATAAAATTTCAGATTATATTTTAGAGGCGATTGATATGAAGGTAAGAATTTTAATCGTACCACAAAACTGGTGGATTGGCAACTGAATTTTGCCGAAAGGCACCAGAATTCTTTTCGCCCACACAAGAAAAATTTCACGCGCCAGGCTTAATTCTACATTTGAAAACGTATGTAAAGCATTAGCTTTCAGTTCAGACACTTTCCAAAACTTGATAATCATCGTTTCCGTCGTTATAACGTGGTAAGTTTTCGTGGTTGGATGTGATTTTAAGGCTCCTAACTTGGGATAAAATTGCAGAAGTCTGATATCTCCAGCACCTATAAATGACAAAAGCAAAGACAAAATTTAAATTGCTACTTTCGAGCATTTCAATTCATTGCATTTCAACACTTTCAACACATTTTCAACTTTTTTCCACGCCGATAAAAAGTATATAACAGAAATTCTTATAGCAAATTGTTTATCTTGCCAAAAGGATAACTAGTGACGAGACAACTATCAAAATTATAGACCACAAAGGTTCGATAAAAAAAATTGTCGAGTTGCTTTTTTTTATAGAAGTATCCCTTACAAATATACATATAGACGTAGACATAGGACATAGGATTCCGTACACGATGGGGAGTCATATGGAATAGGAGGCTGCGGCGCGGCTGCGGGTACGATACGGCTTGATAAATAATAAAAAAATGCTGTTTTAAAGATGTCTTAAAGCTTTCTACAAATTCACTATGTATTGCCAAAAACTTTTGGTATATTGGCATATATCATAACCATGACATGTGCGAGAAAAAACAATGAAGAAATTTTATGGTCAAATGCAGTTTTATCAGGCATCATGTTGACGCCTTTTTTTGTTTAATCAACAAGAATCTGCGTAAAAATCAGTTTACTAGTACTTTTTAATGTTATCATAAAATAATGCCTCAAATGTGTTGCATCAAAATTCAGATTTGTTTATTGATTATAATTAATTATTTATTGATGTTTTAATTATTGAAAATACATTCTGAGAGACTTCCGGGCTCAAATACATCATGATAAGTTAATTTCAGGTAAATGAATTTAATTTTTATTTTTTTGTTTGGCATTCTGTATCCGGTATTTTCAATTTAGATAATTTTTGACCAGACTGCTAAACTTTCTATATAAGCCTGCTTCAAATACCACAGCAAATAAGATCATACAAGTCGGTCGTTTAGGTCAAGTTCGTCATATTGAATTTTTAAGTTTTAGATTTGAAATCAGTTATCTACAAACGCAACAGTTTCAACTTTGGTCGATATATACTATCCACCATTTTTAATTTCCTGACGACGTATTTGGAATCACGAATCAAATACCCTAAGAAATAATTATCATGAAAATGTGACAATGTTTTACATGTTTGGGCGCCATATTGTATATGCGTTTAAAGTTTGACACCATATTCTGAATTGGTGAACCAACAACCATGTGTTCAAGAAACTAGAAACTAATTGTTATTATTATTGAGACACATCGAAAAGTGTATAGCGAGTCAAATTATAATATAATACATAATACAGTGCAGTTTATTTTCAGACTTCCTTCATCAATTTTTCCAAATGTGATTATGCCTCTAATAGTTTTACTTTGATAGGCATTTTTAATCTGTAATAAATGGTTTTAAACGTAACCCATTAAAAACTAAAAGAAAAAAAAAAACGCAAGACACGCGAATATAGTTTAAATTTTTGATTAGATGACGTTGGCCAACTAAAAATGGTCCTACTCTAACCATTTTTATATCTATTTAAACAAACCAATTCCCGATACATTGCCTACCCAATTCTGCAAATTCCTAAGATTGTTTACCCATATATCAAAATGCATGTAAACCATTTGTTAGTTGAGAAACTCTCCAGAACTTGCTAATTAGCATTTTCGTCGTTATAACGTGGTAAGTTTTCGTAGTTGGATGTGATTTTAGGGTTTCTAACTTGAGATGGAAGTCAGGCATAGAAACAATGTAAAATTGCCACTTTTGGTGGAGGCGCCAGACAGTATTACTTATTAATTTTCAAGCACCTAAAAAATGAAAAGTAAAAATAATTCTAAGACGGTGACATGGCCATGCATTTTTTATCATCTCCAACTTTCTTCTACACCGATAAAAAAGTCTATAACTGAATGTTACTAACCGATTCCGAATCCCTTGGACGCTTCACCTGCGGGCTCTAGAGCAAACTTGTACAGGTGGTCGTTGACCTCTAAGTGCCTGATACAGCCCTTGAGGCCCCCGGAAATGGGCAATTTTTCGGAGAGGCCGGTGGTGTTGCCGGAACCGCCGATAAACAGCGGCTCCCTGAACGTGATCCTCGAGAAGAGTCCTTTGGAGCGTCCCTGGACGTGTTTCCCCCCGTTTAATTGGAGCCAAGCGTCCCACCGGTGCCTGTACAGTGTAATGTGGTTCCACTGGTTCAATAGGACCGTCTCCTCCGATCGCACGACGCCCACGCCGGAACCGCAATCGAATCTGCAAGAAATTACCAAGATCTTAGGTTAGATAGACAGGGCGACAATCAGATGATGAGCACAATTAGGGAATCGGTATGGAGACACCCTTCAAAGTAAAGACAAATAGATAGTTATATAAATTAACAAAACTATCACAAATAATAGAAGAAAATATTTTCATACTCTCTTTGTAAAATTTTTTTGATGGTTTACGATAATTTAAGTTTCACTATTGACAATACCTTGATCTTGTGTCAGTGATCCCGATCATCAAGATATGATATTTAATATTGTTGGTTCATAGTTTTTGAGTACGTTGTTGAACACTATAGAGCCTATAGATCAGGGCTTCCAGTCCCGGGATTACGAGATCAACAAATAATGAGTTTATTCGGGATCCCGGGATTATAAATCTAAATCCCGGGATCCTAAAAAAGCTAATTTTAAATTATTTTCTCACTTTTTGTTAATTAACGAAATGTGGGCACTGACCTACAATAAATCAATTGAGCTGCTATTTTTTTAACTGCGAATATCAATCTATATATACTGATTAAATTAAGTATCAAGCATAAAATGTTCGTTTACATCAACATGTTGCTATCACAGGAAGAACAGATTTTGCAAATACTAGATATAATTAAATATGGAGACAAACATGAACCTTTTCAACTTGCTTAAGTCTTTTTAGTTACTTTACCCTCAACAACAGGAAAAAAAACATAAACATAAAAATAAAGAAATTTGTGCGGATTTCTTTTCCTGGATTCAGTACGACAGAATGTAAAATTAATAAATAGGTAATAAAATAGAGCGAAACAGTTTCTTCCAGTTTAAGGATTTTACCATAAACTAACAATTGTACATAATATTTTAGTACGAAGCATCTCGAGTTTGTGATGAGCTGTGACACAGGTAATATGGTCATTTTTGACATTTCATCATCGCACAATTATCGGTTATTTTAGAGGAAAAGTTTTGTCAGAAAGGGCATTTAGATAAATAATCAGGGCTATTTAAAATGTATTTGAGAAAACCGAAAAACGTACAAGTATCTAATATTAATTTTTCTCATGACAAGAAATTTAATATTTAATATTCTAAGAAGTTGCACTGAATATTTCATCAATTTTGAACAATAAATAACGTAAATAAACAACCATGGCATATGAATTCTAAAGTTATCCAATTTTATATTAAAGTAGAAAACAAAAATACGTCAAATTGTTTCATTGGCATCAATATGGAAAATTGACAATTTGGCTCGATCAAACAATTTCTTTAGTCGTAACTATTCTTGAAACGGTTTACGAAAATACAAAATTTTTGTTTGCATAATTCAAACAAAATACGATAAGGTGGAAAAAACGTGCAATGATAGATAACCTAAGCTGGTTTTTAGTTACGCAGGGTTATTATACAAAACCTATTAGATTATATATAGGTATTCTAAATCAATGTAGGACGGAAATTATACTTAGAATTGTGAACATTGTCGAGTAAAAAGTAATGGAAGAATGCTATCACAGTGACATGTCACAAAAATTATTTTAGATCTAAATTTAATACAGTGATGTACGGCTAATCCAAACCTCCTCTAATCCGAACTGCTGGGTAGTCCGAACGGCCCTCTTATGTAAAGTGGTATGCATAATCCGAACGACATGGTATGCGTAATCCGAACAATAAACACACTTGTATGCGCGCGCATTATCGCAACCTTGCGTATGTTCAACTTAAACTACCACTACTTTAGTTAGTAAAGATGTTTACCAGGAAGCACATTATGCTAACATTAACCCAAAACTGGAAATAATAAACTTAATAGACAGGCGCTTGTCTTATAGTTCATTAGCAACACGCTATAACATAGGCAATAAGAATTGCGAATTATAAACCAAAAGAAAAAAAAACATGTGGCCAGGCACATGACTTTATCATACAATATATAAAATTAATAGTTTAGCTGTATGAGATTCTATTTGATCGAGATCGATCGTGTCTGCATTAAAATAAAACAAGTTAGCCAGGATTTGACCGATGTTTTGATAATATTGACAATAGGTATTCTCAAAAAATCCACGTTGACACTACCTACTGTCATTAGAATGAAAATAATTGTCAAATCCTGGCTAACTAGCTTTAATGCAGACACGATCTCGATCAAATAGAATTTGCTCATACAGCTAAACCATAAATTTTACCAAAAAATGTCATAGACATAAATTATACAAAATTTGCTTCACTTTAATTTATTATTTAACTAATTTCACTAAATTACAGAAATTGCAGCTCATTTGCAAAACCTTGAAATATGCACAGAGGAAACATCCAGTTCCTTTGGACCCTCTTGCACCAAAAGCTTTTCAGCCCTAAGTTTGGTCATAAAACTTCAAAATATGAAGTTTCGTTCCAATACCTATAATAATTTTTCCGGAATCGTCGCCACAAAAATCGGGTACACACATACAAACATACACACACACACGCACATACACACACACACACACACACCCACACGCATACACACACACATACACTCATATTACACAGACATGTTTAGTACCTGGGTCAAAAATGTTCAGGGGATCCAAAAAGACCTATTTCCGCTAACATCTCGATTTTTTTTTCCGGGGAAGATTACAATACTCTTTTGGATACTTCCCCATGTTTTTTTAAGCAATGATAAAACAGGGCTAGTACATTTTACAGGCAAAGCAATTGAAAAATGATATTTGTTTACCACTGCTTATGTAACAACCAAAAACCACTGACACCGACACCACTGCAATAAATCTATCATAATATATTGCAGAATACTAACTACAATAACCAATAAGTCGGTTCAGACGCACCAAGGGAAACGACTGTCGCGATTGCCATTGTACCAGTGCCGAGCGTTAGCAGCACTTTGCAATTCGGAGACGCCGGACGCAGCATAGAAATCGTACCTTTATGTCGTCAAACCGAACGCCCTCAAGATTCATAACTCGCAAAAAGGCATCCTTTACAAAACACCTTACAACGAAATTACCAACTTGTTAAAAATATTTACAAGCTTGGCAATTTAAGCCTTCTTTCAGAGTGTTCGCCTTTCTCGCGTTTTGGCCGGAGACGATGCCGACGTCGCTCCGTCGCTCCAGATTGCTTTGAAGCAAGTGTTGATAATCGCCGCTTTTCCTACTTTAATCTCAAAGTTCCCTCTCGAGCGAGCTGTGCCAGTTACCGGAGACGAAGAAAGAAGAAACGAATAAGGGAAAAAAGTACGCTCTCGCGATTTATACTTATGACGGGACGGCCAGACAGCCAGCGCAGCGCCGCGACGCCTTTTGAATAATGTATTGTCTCTGTATCTCGCCGATCTGAATGTCAAAAGAAAAGTTGCGAACGTCGCTTGACCCGGGGCACCAATCGATAAGCAATTATTGCTTCCGCGTCGAAACGCCGCTGCCATTAATTATATTGAAGGCCCCTTTTTTAAAAGTCAAATAGTCTCCTTGCCTTCGATCACCTTTGACAGGGAACTTTAATTACGGATACGGTGTTTCGTTTGTTATTTATTTTTTAGGGCCAAAAAAAAAGGAACGAAGTAACGAGGTTTGAAGCGACAAGGGTAATTTTGTAACGCATGCGCTTTAATTTTAATTGTGTTTTTGATTTCAAAAAGTCCATCGTGCTGGAGATAATAAATTGCTTTTTTGTGCTGTCACACTCGAAAACAGCTGATTTCGTTCGAGGTTGGAGTGCCGCTATGGAACTTTGCCGCTCTAGTGCGGCAAAGTACAAAATACAAATTTAAAATAAACGAAGATCACCAATTTGATTGTTTGCTGTTAAGGGATATCAACCCGTTGTTATATCAAATTCAAAAAATGATGTATTTAGAAAATCGTAAATAAAGTATAGCGACGAGTGTAGTTTTATTTTAGTATGTTGGTACGCATGTGACATCTACAGTGTAATGAATATAAATATAAATCTGTCAGAATTTGAATTAATTTTTTAAACTTGACGTTTCGTCGTGGTACCAACCTAACATTTCCTATACAGAAATGTAATCATATGATTTCCTTTAATAGTTATTTAACCAACAAGTATATTAAAAAGAGCGAGTAATGATCCAGACTGTTTAACGCGCGAGCGAAGCGAGCGCGTTAATTGTCGAGATCATTAATCGCAGTTTAATATTCGAGTTGGTTACAAAAATTTTCCGTCGATCGCATTCTTCTAGCGTCTTCTACATAGATTTTTCTTTGCCGATGTCTTTTTAGGTTATATGACAATTTATGTAACTTGACACTGACAGTTCTAGAGAGCGGTATGTTTTGATTGGAAGGTTTCATTTCACATATGTCCGATTGGCCAATCAAACGACGTTATTGCGTCTTGTGATTGGCTATAACAAATCATGCAGTAATAGAAATCGTGCATTAATGAAGTACTTTAATAAACGATTTCCTATTCACTAAACTGACTCATAAATAAACGATCGACGGAAAATACCTTTTTAACCATCTTTTCGATATTGTTAACTAGGTGGATCACCTATATAAGCACGGTGTACTTTATTTCGATGATTTATATAACGTTACACTATAATAACGTCAAATTAATGCAGCCATCCGGGCCGAAACTATAATATTTTGTACATTGCATAATGCTGCACCTGATAATTAATAGCAGCAATTTGTTTTAATTACTTCGTAATTGGAATAAATTCGATAGTTAAATTTGAATTATGGTTCATGGTTAAATAATAACATAGCAGATTAGTGAATAAGTCACGAGCCACTAAATCTAATTGCGCGGTTTGTGTATATCTATTCATTTAAATTATTTATGTGTGTGTCATATTTCGTATCGTATAGTTCATATCGATTATGATGTAATGTTGTAAAATATTAAATATATAATGGGACAGAGAGCCACCGACCGCCACCACTTTAATATATTACACGTTGTGGTACATACACAACGTAAATATTTTTTTTATTTATATTTTTAACACAAAACATTTCAAAGAATAAATATTAAAATATTAAAATAATAAATAAAAAATAAATATTTTCCAATTGTGCCAGAGACACATTTATTCTATTCTACAATACATTTGCATATATGAATTATGAATTATATTTCCCTTCCTTCTGTAATATGATAAACTATAGTCTCTCTATGTCACACTATCAGTCACGTACCTTCAAAGCCATGGTATCAAATAAGTGTCTAGTATGACAGGTATGGGTAAACCTGCTTTGGTATATAATTGATATTCTTTCCTTTTCACGAGCTATGTCAAGTCAGATTTTTATCAGCTCTCTTCCAGAGCTTAAAAATTCAGCTATGGGGGCATCCTGAGGCCAACATGGCCTGCTGATTGTCTGGCTAGGATGTTTCGGAAGATGGAACATCAAAATTATGTTCACATACCGGAGAGCGCAGCCTCAACAAAACGAACATACACGAAGACGTCATGAATCAAGTCCAGACAAGCCCCACAGCATCTGGAACATCTCCAACAGCGAGATCTTTAATGGCTGCTTGCGATTGCCCTAATGTTACCAGTTGGTTAACTTCAGGCTTTCAGATTACCATCGCTTACCGTCCTGCTTCTTCAAAATCATAACCTATTCCAGTTGGCTTTAGTGTTAATAATTCTTGATTGATCTATTCCAGGAATATTGATCGTCGTTGAAGATCTCAACGATACAGAGAAAATTAACATAGCCTATGGGTAGTTACATAAATAAATTCCTGGGCGTGCAAATCAAAGATTTTTGATGTCCTCTATGGGCAGCGGTCTGTTTTATATAAGCCTTTCGAGATATATTTATTTTTTCTTACATTTGGTATCTAACAATAACAAACTTGCACATTGGGTCCAATATGTATCCCCAATGTTACGCTAACGGGGCAGGTACCTTGTTTGTTGCCTTGGATCTACCAATGGTGTGAGCTTGGAGTAGCTAAATGGACTGTTTATATCAGCGGTTGGCAACCTGCACCCGATGTGCTTCTCCCGCTTACGGGCAGTCTCATAAGGCCGCTCCGCTCTTGGGGGTCGCGGACCCCTAAGTAGACGACCGCTGGTTTATATTACCCTTTGGATACGGAGGTCGGCTCATCATTAATAAGTTCTTGTGAACAGTTACCAATACTTTACTGATTTTTTCTGGACATTAATAAACCGCTCAGCCTCTGCTGGTTTAGTTCTTTGAGTGACGGTTCGCCATGACTACATTCTAGAATTGTCTTTATAATCACTCATTGTAAAGCAGAAACATTTTTATCTTTCTTTATTATTTTCTAATTTGTGTATACATATCATTTGTGGATTCTTTTAGGGTAGACCGTTCACCTTATCTGAAACTAACGGTAAACGGTGTTTTCAGGTCTCGTCCAACTATGCTTATATTTTATAAATGGTACTCAGCAATTTTATTTAATTATATGACTTTTCGAAGCAGCAAAGAACAATTTGCATAACAAATTTTGGAAAAGCATATTAATCTTATTAAATTTTGGTAAAAACATTTATTAAACTATTCCCACCGTTTATTTAATTGATAACAATATGAAATTAATTCAAGACATTTATATACGTCTAGTGTGTTATCCGTTGCGGCATTTACGATTCTTTAATACTTTTCTATACCCTCATACTGTTTATATGCTTCAAAAGGCCACATAGAAAGGTATATTAAGGTATTTGTACTGATTAGTACATTGGGAATTGTTAAAGGTTGATTCATATGCATTCCATGCACTTTTCACAAGTCATCCAAGCGTTGGAATCTAGTCGGGTTGGTAGATTGAACTGGTTAAATTGGTTGAAATACACACAAATTTACAATTGTTTTTCAATTTTACAACTGCATGAATAAAAAAGGTTAATAAAAGTTCTTTTTACATTTCAGTCTAAAGAGTGAAATGTAAAAAGAACGTGCTGTTAGACCATGATATAGATTACTGTTACAATAGCTGGTTAACAGAATGTCAACATGTTCTTGGTAGTGTATTTTGTTTTGTTTCTTATTAATAAACAGATTATATTACGAAGGCAAATATAGTTATTCTAACACGCGTTAATTTATGGGATTGTTCAGTAACGTATGTGGAAAATAACAGCAGAAATAGATGAGTAATTTGCAACACTCGTAAAATCTACTACACTGGCGGCGGGCGCTCATTCGGTTACGGGGTTCATAACTGTGTGGACAACTATTAAAAGGCAATGGATGAAAGAACGGAATATAAGTGGTGCATTGTATCACATTGTAACAACACCTCGATACCAAGGCCTGATAAACTTTTCTTTACGGTTCCCAAAGAAAAAAAAGACGAAATCCCAAAGATATCGCAATGAAAACAGCTTGCTTTGTTTGCGAAGATCATTTTGGCGTAAGTTATTTCGGCATTGATTATTTAACTATAAAATATCTATCTATGTTATATAATGTATAAAATTACATTTACATACCTACGTCGAATACCGATAAAACTTCATACGTACCACATTGTTTTCACGCCTCTTATTTCGGCCGACGTAAATGCGCATTAGTTGCGAAATAATCCGCTACCATAATGGCATCTACTTTCGGCAAGTTATCTGACTGCCCCATCATGTAACCTGCCTCCATTTTCACCGCTTATAATACAAGAACAGCTGTTGAAATTGTGAAGATACGTAGCGTGCACAACTCGTCGGAAGCGCGCCATAAGCCGTCCACAGGCAAACAAACGCACGTGGCGTTCGTACAGGCACTCTACGTCACACCAATCACAGCGCGTTTATATTTAAAGGGACCCAACCGATTTTAATATTATTAATTGTGTAGGAACCGATTTTTTTTCTAAAAAAAAAACGTTTGCGGAGTGGTCTGGTATACGTATGGCACCAATAGAGCGTATTAATTTTTAATTTTGAGACTTAGTGCAAGACCCCTATTATATGACCCTCCTTCCAGAATATGATATACCCACCCTTATTTGTTTATACTTACCCCAACCCTGAACAATTTAGACACCCTGTGCTTTCAAAGAATGTCAGATATATACCAAAGCCGGATTACCCATACTTGTCATACTGCACACTTATTTGACACCATGGCTTTGAATATAAGTGACTTGTAGTGAGAAATAGAGAGACTACAGGTTATCATATTCCGGAAGGAAGATCATATAATTTGGATAGAACTGCACTAAGGTAAGTTCGTTTAATCATATAATTGATCTTGACAAAGGATACCTGAAATCGAGAAATCGTCCCAGTCACAATAAAATCTCAAATTTGTTGTCACACGGGCGGTTTTCTTCGTTCCAGGGCACAAACAAGCAATATCTTAGTTAATTTTTTTAAATACAGGTTAATGCTAATGCAAAAAGAGATCTACGTATGTAAAAGTATGCAATAGAATAACCACTAAATTTTATAGTGATTATAGATCTTTATAGAGATTATAGATTTCATGGCATCAAGTTAGGATTATTGCAACGAATGCAAAATTCGGGATTTCTTTGTCGAACTCAGGACAGTCCCGCCCTAATCGGGACGTCTGGCAACCCTATTGGTAGACCACACAACGGAAAATATTGTTTGTTTGTTTTTCCTTGTTATTCCTTACGACATACCATAAAAACGCATGCATAACAACACAACAAAACGTCTAATATGTGTTCGTGACGTTTTAACCATTGTGGCGGATGCGCCGGGGGATTCTATATTTATCCGCTATAAAGTGTTTTCGATTAAACATTCATTACTCAAAGCTGCTAACAGACATTGTAAACGCAAAGACTATTATAGTAAACAAATTTTCTAATACACCATTTTAATTTTTCTCTTAAAAACGTAAAGGTTGGTTGGAAAGTATTACTTATCTCCTGTACATAGAGTATTACGGTGAATCAAGTATTTAATTATTTACTCAGACTTATGAATCACCCTGTATATTAACTACACATCATTTTCCAAGCGTACATTGTATGTTATCAACGTTTCCGGTAATAATGTGTTCAACTGTAATAATTTCTCAGACCCTTTTCTCCGAAACGAAATTTCAATTTCGTCCGACCGAAAGAAAAACAATCATTAATTCGCATTAAAACAAACGTCGATCACTGTCGATGGCCATCAAAGGAGCCGCTGGCCGATTATTAATCACCCATTATTTTGGGGGGACGCGCCCTTGGCGCCAGTGCGTCGTCCCCGCTCAATTTTCGCGGAACGGGAAATAAAATTGCCGCAACTAAGTTGGCCGTTTTAATTACGTTGGCCCATCGATTGGACGGCCGGCCGGCGGTGGCGGGAGCGCAAATTTTACCCTCCCCCTGGGCCGGAACCGGAGAAACCCCCACGCCGCTGTCCTCCTGTCGACCGTTCTCGATTTCCCACCCCTCGATTCCCGGAGGGGATGTTTTATTGGTCGCCGATAAGAAGTTTGCGGGAAACTATCGACCTCGGTATAGTATATATTTGAGATGGTGACACCATACCTGACGTTACCGAACTTGGAAGGAAGTATTTTGAGATGTGATGATACGCGAGACTTTCGTCAAAAATATATGGCACGTAGCAATATCAGGAAAGATGAAGTATGAAAAGTTGTGTTACAAGACAAGATTATGGGAATTAAGAGTCGGGAGAAAGTGGTCAATCATTACACGATTCAGCGAGGAATTTTATGACACATGGCGAGAGAAGATACCACTGGTGTAGACAGAATATTAAAAATCCAGAAAACGTAATTCAATATCTAGAAGACTTCGAGAATACCTGGTGTTTACGCCAAGTTTATTATTTAAATCTTGTACATGACCTTTTTGCGCGTGCTCCAAAATACTGGTTTTCGAACCTACGTTCATTTTGGAAGAATATAGGTTTTGAGCCTCAGTGACTAACTGAGAGCGTATGTACTCTGTTACCATTTACCTTCCGAAATAAAGAAGTATGTTTTCTACAACAAAAGTGTTCTTATTAAGAAACCAAGTGAACAGAATCAGCGACTAGCTAATTACAAACTAACCACCTGGTTAAAGTTTTTTATTCCTACTTTAATATTGATATTATATTACATTACACATGCTGTCCTGTAATTCTATGGACATGGCTTAACCACCGATTCTTAGCGCGAACCTTAAACGATTTAACGCAACTTATCATTTTAATTGCATTATTATACTGTTTCAAGTCAACATTAAATGCCAATTTATCTTCCACGAAAATATTTATTAGATAAAGAATATTGAACCGCATTATCCGCACCATTTTGCTTTACTATTTTATAAGCTGTGATTCATTTTACATAGTAGTTTTATCATTTTTATGTAAAAGGCAAACAGCGTTATATTATATATTATAAATAGTAATAATTTCCTTTTAAAATCATATTCTGCAAATCAGTTTTTGAGCTATTTTTTTCTAGTTGAACGTTTTCAAAAGGTTGTATAACCTGAAAGCAACTGCAGCATTTTTTACATAATATTAAAATAGCATTATAAACAGAGGTTGCTACCGGATGACAACTTAACAACAACTTAATTAAAATAAATCAAATTTATTATAAATTTAAATAATGAAACGAGCGCAGTTTTTGAGGAAACCAAATTCCAAGACGTTTGGTCAATATTTTTTGTTGTTGGCTAGTGTATTCAGTTGTCTTCGATTCCTTTTTGTAAATTAAATCTAAGTGGAAATCTGCCGAACATTTGCACTTTTTGCACATGCTTTTTGAACATCTCCTAAATTTATTAAATATTTTTTAAGATTGTGGCTGGGACATTTATTAAAATTAATAATGCCAAAAATGTGATTGTTAACTAAAACAATTATTATTTTCAATTAAGTGTGACAGCTGGTAGCCACCGCCAAATACTATTTTAAAATTGTGCAAAGTACCCGGATGGTACTGCAATCAGAAGTTTCTATAAACTTTTGCAAACATGCTGGTTGAAACAACAATCTTTGGACCAAATAAGAACCACCTTGCTCTTCATGATTCATAAATTGCAATGAGAAAGATAACCATGTAAAACAATAAAACAAAACCAAACAAACCTATAAGCGAACCCTACAACAAAACACTCAATTCTTCAATCTTGATCGTCTCAAAATGCAAAACTAAATCCGAGGATATCAATATTAAATATGGCAAGTTCAAAACCACCGATTTATGAGTATTAAATGAAAAAGATCATTCAAAGTATTAGATTTTTTTTCTCGAAAATAGCGCAAAAAATCACAACGAAATAAAAAAAAAAACTCGTAACGGGTTTTTCTATAGTGGTAAAAATATCATAATGAGGTATATATTTCCTCTCTCAAATGTGTATTTAGTTATAGTATGTACAATGAAACGTGGGAGTGCCGTTATACCATTTCTAGTGAAACACTGTATAAAATAAGTCTTTAGTCTTCTTCAGTCTCCCCTCCCTCCCTCATCTGTACATTAATGTTTCTTGCAGCTGGATTTTTAAGTGTTTTTCTTGACGCAGCTTTTTACTCTGTTCCTTTTTCGCTATCTTTTTTATTTCTCTAGAATGGTTTTCTTTTGTGCTTTCATCTTTTTTGGTAACAAATATTCTCTGCAAGCATTAGATAATAATGTTACAGATGAAGAGTTTCTTTTTACTTTATTTGGGTCTTTCAGGCCAGAATCTCCAAAGATGGTGGATTAATGCCAAAATCACTACTCTCTGCTGCTAGTGTAATAATTAGTATTTATTGATGTCCGTATTTCCGACACTACTGTCTGAATTTGGACAAAATGCGTATAATTAATTGTAATATAGCAAACGATGTAAACTATGTTGATTTCTTGTATGAAGACAGCAAGAGAGTATTACTTCTAACCATGTATACAATTTAAGGACGTGCTACATTTGCATGTACCTAATTCCGACACCCCTAAATTTGTAAATAATAGTGGATAAAAGGGTAGTACACCGAATTATTATGAAAATTGTGATGCATTTTTAGTCAGCCTAAATAGATATTAATTTGATTAATTACTGTAATCCTGTAGCGATGTAAAAATAAGTCGAATTGCAGTTAATATCAACTTTAGCACTCAATTATCAAGATAAGTCAAACTTTTATAAGAAACGATTGTGGGTTGATAAGTGTAATGTCAAGTGAACAAACCGGATGTCCTAAAATAAAGTTCAATGTTGTAGATTTCTTATTTAATGAATTTAGGGCAGTGTCTGAGTTTGGGGGTTTACCTTATAACGATTTACCATTAGTAGTACTATTAGATTTACCGATTCCTTTAGTACCTATCTAAATCACTTCCTGACAGTTGTTATAGGCAGGTTTTTTTATTTTTGTACAAATAAGTCACAAAAAAAGTACAAATAAATCTCATTGGCATATTTGTAAAATAACACGAATTAGTTCTGAATTTATTAAGGGGTGTTTCAGTCACAATTTTCCCGAAATACTAAAGAAGAATATATAAGTGTAAATTTGTACGATGTGAATTTCACTTAAACTCATAGAAAAATCGAATAATTTTATATGCAATCTGTGCCCGTTCGAAATTTCGTTTACCTAGTTCCGTGAGTGGAAAAATAATAATCCACAGCGTTCGCTGTAGCTGCGTACTTACACGAAGTATGTATAAACAGTCTAATAAACGGAAGCGGAATAGTCCGAGCAATAACTACCGACTTAATTAAATTCTAGCTTTGTTTATGCTAACAAGCTGCACTGCTTTGATATTAAATTGCAGTTTACAAGCCGCGTTGCCTCGTTCTACTGAGGTGATTTTCCCCCAGTTCAAATGCCAGCGCCGGTGACCAAGTATAATTCCGACAAAGTGCCACAAGGGAGACTGAATTTTTGTTATAACGCAAAATAATGTTAGAAATTTGAACGCACCAAAGGAAACAGTCGTGGCGGTATAATTAAATTTTATTTTTCAGCCTTGTGGAAAATACAAATTAGTTTTTGTAGGAACGTTTTATCCTTGGCTTAACTAACAGTGCATTCGTATTTGCCCATCTATTATCCAAAAGTGAGTAAGAAGAATAAGAAATTAATAAGCGAAGTGAATCGAGAAAATCCTTGTAATTTACGTAATACCGATTATTTGCACCAACTTTTATAAGGTAAACTTCTGTTTCGTTCTTTCGATTCTGCAAGCAGTTGAGCTTTGAAACTTTTAATATTTGCAGGTGAATTTCTCGCCTCCGTTTCATAGGACTGCAAGCTTGAGTTGATATCGATCCATACGGTTCAGTTACCTGTAGAAAGCATACCTGAACAAGTGAATAGCGGTGCCTGCTTAACTTCAGGGTATGTCTCGGAACTTAAAACTTGCTTGAGATGTTTGTAAACTTGCCAGACTGAGTATTTTCTTAAATATACAACTTCGTAATTTCATTGCAAATTGATTTCATCAACTAAATTTGTTTCTAATAATTCAAATTACACTGCAACTTTGGTTAATATAGTCAATATAAGTCATGCAGTCTTTATTACGAAATAAATAGACAACATAATAATCAATATACTATAATAATAGTATTATTCTGAACTTTGAACGTAATTATGCATAAAAATATGAAACCGTATTGAAAGTACCGTACTAATAGTAAATAATCTTCCACGTTGGTAGCGTCCTAGTTGCAAATTATCGTTACGATTGACGTAGTGCGCGCTGCACGCATTCACAATACACACACACTGTAACACTGTTTTCGGTGTTACAATGAGTGCATTGTAAGGCAAGCTTGTCGTTTTCGGTGACGTTTTGCGACTCTGGTAAATGATCGTGCATCATTCTCGTCGACAAAACATCAAATCCGCCTTTCAGAGACCATATAAGGACCACTTTTACCTGAATAAGGAGTTATGCGAAGATCAAACCTACATCGTAGATATGATCGGGTTCAAATACTGCCGCGGGATTGTATATGCGCAATAGAAAGTTTATTGAATATCAGCATGCACGTGGCAAGCTATAGTACATCTAAATCGTTGATGATTTCCTAGTTTATGTATATGTATATGTGACACGTATATGTCGGTATCATTTTGGACAGAATGCTGGTCGTGCCAATACCGTATTATTTTTTGTACGTCGCTCCCAACTTCGTCTTAGTTCTAGTTGTGTGTAACTATTTATATTACCTCCATCGCATGTAATTTGATTAAGTATAATTTATTCTAATAAGCTACTTCACCGAAATTAAAATTTGGTTTCAATTATAAGTGCCGCTATTAAACGTTAAGCGTTATAACAATTCTTTTTTGACGTCTTATAAAACTTGTATAATAATATACTATTACATAGCTTTCAATAACATATGACGATTGTTTACGTGGATATCCTGATACCATAGTCGTTACTGACATATCCGCTTCCATCAAATTTGTATTTACAGCCTTTACTATATAAAAAATAAGAACACAGGAAACGCTAATCTATAGAACAGACTCTAAATGCAACCGAAACAAAAATCGAAATTTTTGTGGTAAAGGGTTTAGGAGAAAAAAAAATCGGGAAAACGAGGGGAATTTAAAAATGCCAAAATCGTGTACCTTTCGTTCATTTCTCTCGCGATCATGTTTACACCTAGTTGTAAAAAATGTTGATAGCCATATTACTTGTGTAGAGATGATTCAGCAGAATGACACACTTTATTTAACTTTTTTTTTTGTTCATTAGTTTTTTTTTGTTCAATAATTTACAAATTTTTTAATCAAAATGACATTTAATTTAAAAAATATCCGGTATTAAATTTTGATTTTCAGTATTTTTGATCAATGCAAAATTTCAGGTTATTGTGAGGGTATTTTGAAGTTTCTAGGAGCCTTGGTTCAGCCACTATAACGAAATCACGTATTTGCCATTAACCTAATTTTTCCCCAAAACTATTGTGTTATAAGAGCAATTTAAAAGTGGTTTGTGAATATAAGAAATGGGCCGACATGACAAGGCAGTGCCTAGCGTACCATGCAGACGTGGTAGTGGCGTATTGATTGTTATAAAGTTCCTTATGATAATAGTTTACTTATTAAAGTTCTATTAATATTAAAACAGTGTCTATAATTTATAATCAACGGCTATTCTAACATTTTGAATTTAAATATTGAAATATTTATAGTACATATCTGCCACTCTTACCTCTTATAATGTTCTGCATTATGATCTCAGCAGTTTAGCAACTAAACAGCTCTTTGCTAAAATCTGATTTGATCTTCCTATTCATCCACTCAAAATAAGCAAAAAATATTTAAAATTGAGATTATAGTTTTTAAAGCTGTTTGCTTTTTAATCGAATTAAATTAAAGTGAAAATGTAATAGAATTTGAATCAATCTGGTAACTATATCTACCGTTTTAAACAGATATTTTCATCTAATAACCTGAAATACAGGATTAACGCAACGGCCAGAATAATGAACTAATCGAACATTAACCGAATAGATTTTAATTCAATTACCCTAACAGACCACCTAAAGCTGTTTAATCTGTCCCATTATTTACACATTACCCCGTGTCATATTATTAACCATCCATTTACTCCCCGGCCGATTGGGCATATTCGACAGAGCGTCGACAATGCCGCCACCTACCGGTAGCCGTCAGCCGTCCTCTATAAATTATCTTAACGGACAAGTAAATACACCCCATTACTGGCTTCATTTGCATTTTAACCACTGTTAAGTGGTCACGGTGTGTCGGTTGATCCCACAGCTTCTGTCATCATTGTTATTTCGTTTCAGCGGTTAGAAGCGCAGGTTATATTTTCAGTAAATTTTCAATGCGCTCAATTCGATTTTCAATTGGATAATGGGCCTTTCTGCCTTGTGTATGTGCGCGATCGTGTTTTGTCGTGATGTCTGGTGAACTCGAACGCTCGAGGGGTAAAATTGATTTCGCTCGTTGTACGCGTTCGTCCGGGTTTTACAGTTTGTACCTATTTGATGACATTTTTTGCTAGTTTTATATGGTTTGATGGAAGTGAAGTTTCGGGGGAAGCGCTATATTAAATCCTGTTAAAGCCAATGGGGTGATTGATTTTGTAGGTAAACGGCTTATGATAAGAACTGCTTACAGAAGTTTAGAGATAAAGAAAATGTTGACAATCTCCAAGTTATCCGCAATATTTTGCGTGATTAACTGTGAATCACATTAAATCCTATTTTGACTGTTTTGTATAAAAAAATATTCAATTTAAAAAAATCTCATGTGGCCAGGCACATGACTTTATCATACAAAATATGAAATTAATAGTTTAGCTGCATGAGAATCTATTTGATTGAGATAAATCGTGTCTGCATTAAAATTAAACTAGTTAGCCAGGATTTTACAGATATTTTGATAGTCAATAGTATCAATAGTAGGTATTGTCAAAGCATCAGCATTTGACACTACCTGCTGTCATCAGAATAATAGTTATTTATCTCACAAGTGCCGAAAGTACGGAATAACGCGACGAGCGGTGATGCGGCGCGTCACTGATGGCGGAGCGTCGCCGTCGCATGTGAGCGATTCGCGCTATGTAGTTTTCGGCAGGAGTGACATCAACGTTTTTCGTGTTGCTTTTTGAGAAATAAGTATTTAAAAAAAAATTAAAAATTGTTATATTTCTGTATAGGAAGAGTTAGGTTGATACCACTTCTACGAAACGTCAAGTTTAAAAACCTAATCCAAATTCTGACAGATTTATATTCGTTCATGACACTGTAGATGTCACATCCGTACCAACATACTAAAATATAACTACACTCATTGCTATACTTTAATTACAATTTTCTCAATTTATCGTTTTTACAATTAGATATAACAACGGGTTGATATTTCTTATCAACAAACAATCAAATTGGTGATCTTATTTTATTTGAATTTTGTATTTTGTACTTTGCCGCACTAGAGCGGCAACGTTCCATAGCGGTGGTCCAACCTCTGATGAAATCAGCTGTTTTCGAGTGTGATAGCCATAGACATTTCTGTGGTAACATCACAAAAAAATATTTGTCAAATCCAGGCTACTGTAGTTTGATATCAATGTAGATGCGACCAATCTCGATCAAATAGAATTTGCTCTTGAAGCTAAATTATTAATTTTACCAAAAAATGTCATAGACATAAATTATACAAAATTTTTAGAGGAAACAACCAGTTCTCTTGAACCCTTTTGAACCAAAAGCTTTTCAGCTCTAAGTTTGGTCATAAAACTGCTTGCGCACCAATGGTACGTACAAATGCGATATTACAAAAGATGTGATCTAACTTTATTAATTTATTATTCCAAATATGTACGAGATCGGTTCAGAATCGCCTTCGTTATAACAAAAACACGTTTTTAAAAATTAACATAAGTATATCGAAAAAATGAAAAGACATGTAGATAAGATGCCTACCGAAACGGAAAATATATCGGAATTAAATTAATATTGCTATTATGATTACTAATTAAATAACCTTTTGGACAAACAAAAATATGCTTAAGAAATCAAAGAATATGTTAATAAAACAAAAAAAAGTCAGTATTGGAAATCTTATGTTCGTAAATTTATAGGAATCATCAGTAACGTATGGCGGGAAATAACTGGAGAAATCGAGTAGTCATCTGCAGCACTTCTGAAATTTCCTATATTTAGTATCTATCCATATGTAAGAATATTTGTTGTGGTTAAGCACACATCATCTGATAATTCTCTGTAAGTGCATGCGAATATTTTAAATGGGTTATTTCCACATTATTTGGTCCTAAGTTGTTGCCGTAATGAGTTTCTGTAATAAACACAGGCACAGTTTTGTAATTGGTTAAGAAACAATTATATTTGAAACAAACTTTCTCAGTTTGTGACGTAAATTGAAAAATTCGAGCATTAGGCAAATTATATCATATATATTTTTTGAATTCCAGGTTAAAAAGGCCCTCCACGTGACAGGCTGAAGGCACTCGTCATAGCTCTCGCTTAAATTGTTGTGCGAATTGGGAAAATCTGCGAAAAAAAAAACGAATAATTCCCTGATCGTAAACCATTTGCGCAAGCGAACAGCGTTTTCCAATTTTCTCAAAAACGTTTTAGAAACGGTTTATACGGACGCGATAAAACTAATTCAATTTCCTTCTCCAATAGCAGTAAAACTAATACGGTCGCAGTCCCGAATGTACCGCACACAATTTTCTAGTTAAAGGACACATTCAGGTGCATCGAAAAATTCTGTTCCTGATCTGTTTCGGAGATTCTTATTGAGGCCAAACGTGAAAGAGTGGAAAAGCAATACGTGATATGAGAAACAAATACTAGATAGTACAATGGGGTTTCCATGAACCATCTTTCATTGTTAAATGGACAACATTTTGGAATAGTTAAGAAGAAGAAGAATCATCCATAGTGAGATTAATTTTGTATCAATTTTATCATACCAATATATGTTATAATTGTTGTTGTATCTATGCTACGTGATAAAATATGTTAAATTCGTGTACTTAGAGAAGTAGTAAGTAGTTTTTAGTCAAAAACTAAAACCTTTTATCTTTAATCTGGTGTATTACGTAGGGGGTAAGAATTCCCCTTAAAACACAATTTTATTTAAAATAGAATGATTTGACGTTCTGTAAAATTGAAAATTGTCGACATTCGACTATAAATAAAATTCCTTCTGTGAATTTGATTTAGGGATCACGTCAAGCCCTTGGAAAAGAAGACATCGATCTTTGTTTCTAAATAATTTAACCCCCAATTTAAATTCTGGAAGGTCAGCAGACGGGAAGGGTCAGAGAAAAATTGACCCTATAAAGCGTGAATCCCTTCTAGCAAATTCCGACGTTTCCCTCGCTGGTTTCGCTTGCCGTTCTTTTGATTTCGTTAACCGCACGAAACTCTGTTTTCGCATTCCTGTCGCGATTACGCTGTATATCACCGAAATGTGTGTCCAGAGGTCTTAATATTATTAGGGAAGTTTCCTTTATTACCTCATATTTTGCCGAAAGTAGCCGCTTTTTTAATACACACATAGGTGGGGCTTTTAGCCGCATTATTAGGAGAAGGCAGTGATAGATAAGAACATTCTTTAAGACTTTTCGCGATATATTAGCTAATTCTGTCAGTATTTACACAGCGGAAAGTTCAATATGTAATTTAAGAGATTATATATAAGATTTTTCAAAGTCGCCATTATGTGTAACAAATACAGGATGTTGTGAATATACAGGCTTTTAGGAGTAAAAAGGAAAACTATAATCAAAGTTCCTAAACTTTAGAAATAGGTTAGAGAAGTAGATCTGTGAGGCATCGTGGGAAAGCTTTTCAAAACTTCTGAACCCAGAACTCAAAATTACAGGTATTGAATTATTTTTTTTTGCTATGGAAGTTATATATGTATGTGAAACTACATAAATTATAAGTAAACATATGTAGTTAATTGTTCGTACTTGCATGAATGTCTTACATCGACAAATTCCATCATAAAACCCATACATGTGCGGATGTGCCCGTTTTTTTCTTGTGAGCTAGCATGGAGATCTGCCTTGTTTGAAGAGATAGTAAAATTGGCAAATAGCGAAAAAATTAGCGCATTTCATTGCCAATAAACACAGTATATCCTTTTAATTATCAACTGATGGCAAATTCCACGGCAGGTTCGTATAAAAATATTTTTTATTATATCTTTTAGTTTTAATGGATCAACAACAAATCTTATTATGGTTTTGTCGGAAGAAGCAAAAACTGGATGTCATAAACCCGCCATACTGATACGATACCGCTTCGGTTAACAGAGAATTGGCGAACCTCGCCAATTATTTTTCTTTCCTGGGTGGAAATATGCTAGAACAAGTAGATTGCCGGTGCAACGTGTAACAAAGTTTATTGTAATTAGGTAAGTTGCAAGCGGCGTTAGCATCTAGTAGATAGACGAACGGAAAAGTGAATAATGCGGCAACTGAGCCGAAGGGAAAGGGGGCGCGCGAAATTCGATTACAGTGCCGATAAATATTGATTGCCCAGTAAAAAGAATTGGAGGACGCCGCGACGATAAGTGGGCCAGGAAAAATTCCTTTACGGAAACGGAGCGATCCGATTACAACCCCATTGACCGGCAATTGTCTTTCACGATAGAAATGCTAGGACATTTATTCGAGAGAAGTGCTCATCTGTTATTGTCAGTGTCATGTTTGCATCAAGATGATCCAGTAGACAATTTTCAAGCAATTTAACAATAATTAATTACATTTTGCATCTTTCAGAGATCTTTGACTTCCATTGGAGGTGAATATTAGCTGAGGAAAAGAAAATGCGGTAAAACAACGCTTGGGTATTAATCTGGGGGGGGGGGGGTGAGTTCGACTCTCACGCCCTGCTTTCAGAGTAAAGGTTTTTCTGTGGCTTTCCTTTACTCCTGGGCGAATGCTGAAAGCCAAACAACTTAAGACGTGCCATAGACGCGGGCCATAATAATGATAATTCGGGCCTGCCGATGCCCCCGTAGTGGCGAAGCTTCGAGCTGTTGGGGTATGTTAAGGCGTGGATTATTATTATTATTATTAAGTTCGACGCAGACTACAGACTGTCGTCAAGTGAGGATTGTGCTTTTCCCGGTGTTAGGCTTGCAGTGCCTCTACTTATTCTAGATTACAGCAGCCGCGATCGATATAAGTGCTGTTTGCAATATTCCCTTGAAAGGTTTCCACTCGACGGTCGAGACTCGGTGATTTTTTTACACATAAAAGGCATCTGCTTGCACAGGACGATGCTCCTTTTACAAGGGTCTTTGTGTCTCGAAAGGGAGAGAAAACGCCGCGGTAACAGCACACATAGAACGAAAGGAATAACAAACAACCACTTAGCTTAGCATAGTAATATTAAATCGACTTTTATTAAAAAAAAATGTGCTTAATATTTTTTTGGGTATTCTTTATTTAATGCGTTATGGTGCAGTTGAAACTTGAAATCATCTTGATAGTAGGCCGGGAGCTAGTGACAGATTTCAAGTAGAAAGACTCTTGAAAAGCTGCTGAATAGAGAATCGTGCAAAAACCCAGTTTTTAATCAGGATAATATTAGAGAAAATCTAACCAGAAAATACTCAATGCTGTTAAAGTGTTGGTTGCCTACAAGAACAACGTGTTTTTGCGAAGTTGGTAATAATAAACTGCATAATTGACGATGACCTTGGAAAGAAATTTACTATTTTTAACCGTTCCTTGTTATTGTTTATTTTAAGTAGTAACCAATAACCACAATAATTATACACTTGATTGGTTTGTGAACAAGACTCTTGGCTAAATGACCACCAAACTGTTTCTTCAGTCATTTGTGTGTGGATATGATTAGATTTGGAATAAGTAAGTACGGAAGTAACATAATTAAGATTTGAAATGATACATATAGAATCTCGCAAGTGCTTTTTCGCACCTTGTAACAAAGGTACAAGCATGGTAAAAATGGCTAAACCTCACATTACTGCCGATTGGTTTTAAGTATAAATCCATAAAGCCTAATTAGCCAAAATGATTATAAATTGTTTTAGCTTGGCATGTTCTATTACCTCACGTTAAGGAATTAGCTGCGGGTCCTAAACAAATTTTAGAAACGTAATTTTTGCAATTTCTGCACTGCAATTTGACCAAGGCTGTATGCCATCAAAGCAAAGTGGATATATTTATTGTTTAAGGTTTCATTTATGCGTCAATCTGGTTGGCATTTTAAGGGAAGGCTAATCTGCGGTTGTAATAAAGTATAAATTGTCAGTCCTATGCACCAATAAAAATTGTAAGTAATCTTAACAATACACCAAATTATAGAAATGGAATATACAATCTGTCCGATAGTCGATAGTTGATTTATGTATATAATGAAATTTACGGATTTTTGCAGTTTTTGTGTAAAGCAGGACTAAAGTCAATTTATTTTGAAAACATTTCTCCATACGTGTACAAAATTTATTATACCTACCATTTGTTTTGCTAATATAACTATTGTCAATGTTTCTTGGCAATAATTTTAAGATGTTCCGATTTCTAATCAACGTCTTCGTAGGTGTACTTCTGGCGTTTTGGTGATTTTCAGGCGTACTACACAACCAAAACAAGTCAAAACAAGAAGTATTGCTGCGGACATATCCGTCACTGCTATTCCAAAAGGCATTTTAGGACATCCAAAAAGATGTCCTAAAGAATCTATAAGCAAATGAAATAAAAGAAGAGTATTCTTTTCGTTATAGTTTCGTGAGAATACTTAAACGCTTCTGAATCAAATTTACGTGTTATTTTATGTTTACAAGCCTATCAATTTTAGATTAGTTTATCAACACTCTATATAAATAAATGTAAAACAAAGAAATACTCGAGTCCGACATTTGATGACTTTCTGGCTTTATTGATACGACTAAATGAATTTATGATCAATTACATTATATACATTATATAAATGCTTTTAAGCTGACAATTAAATAAGAAATACTAAGAAGACTGGGGGTGCCTAGTATAAATACAGAAGAAATATATAAAAGTCTTATATTTCGAGAACATGACGTAACCGAATCAGAGTTTGCTAATACAGTCGTAAGCATGAAAAGCTTTTTACAGTGCTTCGAATTTGAACGTTTTGGGACTTTAGGCACTAAAAAAACGGTAAACTTTTGTTATTTTGACGTAGTTTGGAGCTATCAAGTACGTGATATCAATCTATGATATCAAGTATGGTTATATTACATTCACGAGAGTTGACGCAATTTATTATCCTCATTGATATTTATCCTATTACCAATCGGTAAGATTATCTTAAGGTAAACTTAAATCCACAACTAATTGGATTATCGAAAAACCACCGTCACACTTGATCCGGGCTTTATTAACTAACGCATCCCTTAATAGGGATGCACTCCTCGATTTCTGGTATACGTTGAATCCACATCATTAGCAGCCATGAAATTGCATTTACACCGACTAATAAGCAAATCCCAGGTTTCCGTAACGCCATTGCTTCGCCGTGTTCGTGGATTACGTAACAATATTAATTAGTATATGAAGGGTGCATGGTATACAATGTACCGACTGTACGCGGATAATTGACACTGCCGATTTTGACAATGATTTACAGCACGCACGCCAAAACAGGCACGTCCCGCGATAAATCGCAGAAGTTGACGCCAATTTAACTTTCGACACGATATACTGATTAATGTTCGCGTCCGAAACCGCCAATTTTTATTACATGATCGCTCATTTCCGTGTGGCGTCGGTCGGTATTCGGTTGTGGTCTAGTCGAGCCAATGAAACCACAAACATTATCAAAACTTTAGAAACTTAAAAATTTTATGTAACTAGAAAAAAAGTTTTTAAGTTACAAGAGATGTGTATACTTACACACACCACTTTTTTTATTTCAGAATAGCCAATCTGGTGCAACCAAAAGCACGTATTCCCATTTCAGTTTATGTAATGAGATTGATGAATTGTGCATTCACAGACATACTATTTTGCATTTTAGTATTAATTATTTTGTGGAGAACCATGTTTAAATGACCTAGATATAACTCTCTAGATATTGGTACTTCCACTTGAACACATTCTCAAAAAACTAAATATGTATTTTACTACAATCAATTAATTATAAATTACGAAATACCCCTAGAAAATGATTCATAAACTGTAAATACAGAGTATATAGTTTTTTAGATTTTCGCTATAATTTAATTTTTATTGATTATAATTGTATTTTTAATTCGGCGCAAACTAATTAAAACAACATTAAATTTTTCTTGCCTGTATTATGTTTACAGTATTTCAACAGTTTTTTAGGGAAAAGCAATTTTCCTCTTAAAGAAATTAATGCAATTGGTGCGAAGATTATTTCTACATCTTTATAGTAGCTTTGGAATTAAAAGTGCTTTCGAGACAGTTATTATTAATATTATTAAAAGAAAAACAATACGTTAATATTTATATTGGTACAAATTCGAAGATGACAATAGCCCAACACTGCCAATTAATAATTTACCGCAGGTTTAACATAAGTATGTTATATGTTAAAAACTAAATTTAATTTAATTCTTACCTATAATAAACTATCAATAAGTGAACGCCACGAGAATATCACATTTTATATAAACATATTTGAAGTCAATATTTGAGTCTTCAGCCAGAATAAAGGTGATATGGAGCGACACTAAGTGACACTACGGGTTAAAAAAGGACAGCGAGCGCAACCGAACCAAAGCACACCTCAGCGATTTAAAGCTGTTCGCCCAGCTTTTTCTTTCTCTCTCTCTCTCTCTCTCTCTCTCTCGCCGTCACAGAATTTTACTGCAACTGTCTTTTTCTAACTTGTAGCATCACTTACCTATCTGTTACTATTTACTTTGATCCTGAAAAATAACGTACAACAAACATTTTAAGTTGACAATATGGTGCCATACAGGCGGGATGTAAATTTTAAATAAATCAAAAATTATAGCCACAACCTCGATTTGAACCAGGGACTTTTGCGTCTCTAGCACAATGCTCTCCCATCTGAGCTATTCAGGCCTATGACATATCAAATCCAGGTTATGGCTGTAATTTTTGATTTATTAAAATTGAAATTTACATCCCGCTTGTCTGTCACCATATTATAAACCTATAATATTACTTTGACAAAATCGGTAGTGTTGCTTTGGAACATTCATTGTCATAAATTGTTCTCCACGGTGTTCGTTTTACCGAAGTTGTCTACTATTGAAACCGAAAATTATCTCACCTGAATTCCACAAAGCCTTGATGTAATAGCAGTGCCATAAAATCTCCTGCCATGTCGTCCCTCTCCCCTGTTAGGAAGAAAATGCCATCGTACGCCTCTGGACGGAGTTCAAGCGTGACTTGGACGTGTTTATAGGCGCCCCTCAAGGCTGGAAATGCCAACCAACTCGATCCCGTAAATCTTGGCGATCGTATTTCGATTTCTGAAAACAAAGAGGTAATATTAACTAATTGTGTGTACCATTATTTCAAATTACTATTCAAAAGTTAACAAACTAAATATAACTTGAATAGTCTGTGAAGTTTGTACTCTTATCTCTTGATGAATAGAAGTCTGGTTTGTATAAAGTAATTTCAAAGCTTTTGTTTATCTATTTGGGGCCACGGTATTCAATAAATTGTTCATTAGACTTGAAAAGGGACCCGGGAACCAAAGTGGCGATCCAGAAAATAGCAACAGAACAGGAATTTACGCCATCCTACAAAGCGAATTGAGATTAATTACGTCGCTGATAAAACAAGGGTTGTTCAACCCCTCCGAAGTATATTTTACGTTTATTCACTTCTTCGCGGTGCCTCGCGAAGTCTTATACAAAAGAAAACTCCACTGTTTTCCTGGAAAATATTGCCGTCACACCCATAACCATACTTTATATACATACTCGTACATACGTATAAGGAAATACCGATACGTGGGTAAGTGGGTAGAATATATCACATTGCCGGAAAATGCTTCTATATTTCATATATTTATGGACACACGTGTGGGAAAAGTTCGGTTTCATATATCGTTCGCTTCCATTGTCATGGTTTATCGTGTTATTTATTGAATAGTCCTTTCGGTGGGCATTCATTTGATTTGGTCGACGAATTACAACCCTATAGACCTGCGTAAATATATCTGTATTAAATGTACTGGGGAGGGTTCATTTTATCGTTTTATTGTAGTTTGGAAAATGAAGTGTTTCGATTTTTCGATAATTTAAGTTCTAATTCCAGGATAGCATGAATTTCCCTAAGCAAACCGCGTATTTAACAAGCGGTTATACGAATATTGTGATAATCTGGGAGTCTTATCAGGGGTATTGCTCACCTGACCCGAATTATTCGCAAATCGCTGGGGATAATCACGTCTTAGAGTGGGTTTCATTGGCTGCCAACAAAGTTACGTGTAGACGTTTATAATCTTGTAAGGGACATTTTACTAAATAAAACTGAAATTGTACGATGTGGCAAACAATGTGAGTATTGTATTATAGTTATTTTATATTGGGCAACTGGGGGTTTTACCATGATAAAATAAAGAAAAAATATGTTGATGGGAAAATAAAAAATTAGAAATAAAATTATTGAATAAAATAATGGTAATGGCCAACAAAGGAAGTTTTCAACTTACAATATTTAAAAATTGCGGAGATACAATCAAACTCAAGATATTTAATTTCAATACTATAAATTACTTGTGCCTTTTAAAGCAATTTTTTACAAAAATATTAACTAAGAATTCTTTATTTTGACCTAAATAAAATCAATAGATTTTATTTCTTCATTATTAAACGCGAAATAATGAGAAATCCTACTAGATAATACTACAACATCTCCGACATCAGACTTTAGAAAGAAAGACTGCAAAATATTTTGATATGACTCGATGTCTTAGAGTACTTATAATCAAGTTACTATAATTAGTTAATTACGTCTAAACTCTCAATCTGTATTAAGCAAAATGCAAACAAAATTAAGAACGAAATCAACCACCACAACAATACAGTTTTAATTCCTAAATTTTTATCTTTTTTGCTTTTTCACGGTAAATTGCGTGATAGATCGTCGAATTGTCAGGTCTTGTGGTGTTTCTTTTATCAATTTAGAAAAATTTACAAATTAAAGATTCTAAGAACGAGATTATAATATCAGCTATCTAACAACCAAACGAGTTTGAGCCTAATTTATTACATTTGATCAATTAACTACATGCAATTTATTTATTTGTTGCAATGCATTTACTAATTATTGCCACCATATAGTAGAAAAATTCTCATAGTATCTTTAAATGTACGCAAAAATTTTCAATATAATAAAATTGCAATTACTACCCTTTTTGGCTTGTTGAATCTACACGTTTAAGTTTACCATTCGATCTACGCAATGCAGCTCAAACTTTTAACCCTTTATTAATGTTCCTAGTGATTTAGACTTTATATTTGTCTAATTGTATGACATTTTAATAGCTAGCCAAAAATGAAGAAAATATTTCTCATTTAACCCAACTTTTTAAAAGACACAATCAATATCAATAGATCAAGTAGTTTTGAAGGTGAAAGGATCGAGTTCTAATTTAACAGTTTTTACTGATTCAACACACAATGCACGCCGTGTGCTTCCCACTATACAGCTTGTTCACTCCGAAATATCGTATTCATGGGAACTATTTTATTTAGATAGGCAATTTTCTTCACAGCTATACAAAGACAAAAAACATGATTATATATTTAAATTAAAATGGAAAATTATTTTCAGCAATGCCCTGTGCTTGTTCAAAATAATATAATGAATTTAAGTTTCTTCATGTCATGCAAACTAGTATTTTTTATGTATTTGTATTTTGGTTGTATTTATCAATGAAGAATTGATAACAGCTGTTCTTATGTTATCATTCTGCCTTTGAACTATGAAGGTATAGTTTGCCGACAAATGCCAACTGCTAGAATCGTATTTTGACTACATTGGCTATTATTAGATCATAACGCTATCTAAAATAGACCTTAGCTATTCTGGTGGAGGCGCCGGCGATAATTTTAACCCCAGGCATTTCCTGTGGCGCACATATTTCCTCGCGTTTCTGTCATAGTACGTGCATATATTCACCTTCTTGAATTTCATATGCACAGTATTGTGATGTCGGAACGTAAATTTCCCTTTCCTGGCTTCAGATTGAATCGAATGTCGATTCTAGCATAGTACTGGCACTGATAAAACAGTACTGCAGGTATTTTTTTTAGTCACAAACGAAAAATAATAAGTAGTTCAAACTAATTAATGCGCATAAGCTTATTAGTAAATTTATTATCTCATTTTTATACTACGTCGACCGGAAATTTCAAAATAATAGAAACGTTCAACAGGTTTTATCTTCCCGATCCGGATCGCATTAATTTTAATTAAATTAAATTACGAGAGGACAGAAAGCCGTTATTGAAATCGTTAAACGTAATTCCGCTGCAACGAATAAATGCAATTCAATTTCTGCATTGGCTTTTAGTGGTATCATATTGGAACGTTGGCACGCCCGTCCTGCTCTGAGATAGATGTAATTGAAATAGCCGTTTTATTACCATTCCTGCGGAAATTTTCGATCGGTATGCTTAAAATTTCAAATGGGAATTGGTAAAAGCACAGAGAGAATGACGTAAATAGTAAACGTAGATATTCTTGTCTATACCTATTATTTAATATCCGATGGAGACACACGATCAGTTATCTTAGTAGGTATTAAATTAATGGAAAATATGTTGAGGAATTTGAATTAACCGTCTGGTAAATCATAGTTATCCAATCAACAGTAACTGATATTGGACATGCAACTTGATTGCTAATATAATAACTATTTGATGCCAAAAGATGAACAGTACGGCAAGTTTACAATCAAATACTAAAGCCGATTTGGTTATACTGCATCCAGCTTTGGGGATGCGCGAAAGCTCCAATATACAAGAATTCCACACCTTCCACAATAAAGTACTAAATAATATGGTTAACGCTCCTTGGTATAAAAGGAATAGAGACCTGCATCGTGATCTTGGTGTCTCACAAGTCATCCAAGAGATAAAAAGATTCGCCACTAAGCATGAATCTCGCCTAAGCCATCACGTGAACGTAGAGGCCCTGCAGCTACTGGACAACCAGAAGCTAGTTAGAAGAGAAGAACCCTTCGAACTGGTGAATCAGTGAAATGTGTAAAAAACAGGGCACAGTGAGCGAAGTCTTAGTGCTTCTTGTCTAGGACAAAGTAAATATAGGACATCAGTGGTCTTCCTCTTCAACATATTTATTTCAAATAAGTTATACATGTTCAAACTATAAATTTGATAGTTCCAAGCAAATTTGTTAATGTCATTCTGAATAGTTAAATGTTACAACAATATCTTTGACACACTGCTTGTCAAGTTACAAAACAAGGGACACTCTCATCTTGGCCGGACGATATGTATGTTCGTTTTATGGCTTACTACTTTGTAGTAACTTTACTTATTTAAATATTCTTTAGCTATGTATTAACAATTCTTTATTGACAATTATCGATTTCAAAATAAAAACCGTCACTTGTGTGCACAAATTTTCCATTAATTTCCTTTTAATTCACTTCGAAAGACATCTTGCGATCTGGCTTGCTGACAACCCGAAATGGGTTCACATGCAATGCCACATTTCGTATCTCTAAACTGATAAACGCCCAACATATGAAGAAATCTCTTGGTCTGTATCCAAGAAAACTGCAAATCTGTTGTCCTATTTGGCAATGGTACAATCCCTGGCGCCCCTTATTCAAACTAACCATAAAACCGTCAAACAAATGTGTTTTTAAACTACGCCCCATTCGGATGCAGGAACTCTAAATATCGTAACGAACCGTAGCCAAGTTATTAGAGTTTCATAACGCGATTAACGTCGATTATACGGTGACATTTAGTGGCTACATTCGGTCCTACACAGCAGCGCGACCTAACGGCCGTAAACAACAACAATCTAATGGCACAACCAGGCACAACTGGCTCTGCATCGGCTGCAGCCATGGCTGTACACCGTAAAGTGTCATATGCAGATTGTTTGCTGAAATGATGTTGTGGTGTGGCACAATCACATAAATATGCACTTTATGTAATAACAAAAATTTATCCCACGATTTGGAAGATATGTAGAGAGGTATTTAATAAAGATATGCAACCAAATATACACAATACGAGAGTGAAAGTTGTTTGAATGCAAAAACCCTGAACATGCCAGGTGTGCAGCCAAATACATACAACAATCTGTATATATTTGGCTGCATATCTTAAACGCTACCTTAGACATAGAATTTTTTTTGTTGTTATCGACTGAGAAACTGCCAAACTAAGATCGCTATTTCGTTTTTTACTTTATCATACGCAGTGGAAGGAAATTTTGTATAATTTATGTCCATGACATTTTTTGGTAAAATTAATAGTTTAGCTGTATGAGCAAATTCTTTTTGATCGAGATCGCGTCTGCATTAAAACTTAGTTAGCCAGGATTTGACAATTATTTTTATTCTGACAGTAGGTAGTGTCAAACGCTGCTTCTTTGACAATACCTACTGTCAATATTATCAAAATATCTGTCAAATCCTGGCTAACTTGTTTTATTTTAATGCAGACACGATCGATCTCGATCAAATAGATTAATAGAATTAATTTTATATATTGTATGATAAAGTCATGGGCTGGCCACATCAGATGTTTTTAGCCTAGTTCCTTTCATATATTTTTTAAAAACAGTATCACCATATGTATATTATTAGGAAGTTATTTTCAAAATACGAATAAGCAGAACTCTGCGATGTGTAAAATGTTGATTGACATGAATGTGCTGTCAGTTAGTAGAATATAGAGGTGATATCCTATATTGGTTCGATGCATAATCTCTGTAATTATCTAGTTGGACATCAAGCAGGGCAAATTGGCATTTGCATCATCGAGTAAATTTGCATCGAGGTTGGGTTTTCATGGTAATTCAGAGGCAAATCTCTCCAGCGATTTGCATGGATGTATTGTAATTATTAAACTAATTAATTAATTATTAAAACTAGGTGTAAGTTTAATGCCTGAATTACAGTACCAAAGATTTGGCAATTTTGTATGAAAAGTTCATCTCAAATACAGTTTTCATGAAGCTTCCATGAAAGTTTTGCAAAGTGATAACCATGTGTTGATGAGGTGACAGCTGGACGAAACATAACCTTACCAGCTTGACAGCCATTGCAGACGTAGACGTAAACTCAACGATTCCTTAAGCAATGGCACATTAAAAGCAAAAAATTACTTTTTAAAGTAGCTGCTAAGAGTTGACCTACATTATAAACAATCAAGTTGTTAGGAATCATCAAGTTGCCTAACAATCGTCGAAATTTAACCAAACTCCGGGATTCACTTCACCGTTCAGAACCAAGACGATTTTTCTTGAAGTAATAGTTGTTTCATGCCCACAAAGGTGCAACATTTGTTGTTAAGTTTCCACAGTCACAGTTCTTCTTGGCTGATTTACTGAAGACACATTGTATGTGCGCCAGAAACAGTTCGTCAGCCATGAAATCGTGCATCATACAATGCACTAGCATTTTCTAAGGCCTTCGTTCCGTAATACATGTTGCTGTACATTCATCCCATGAATACTGCACAATTACACAGTCATGCTGAAAACAACACAACACTCGTAAACGTTTATCATAAAGTAAAACTAAGTAAACACAATAATGTGTCTCTTGTTATCTATGTACTCTTATGTAAGGACCATAACATAATAATTCACATATTCGGCATCTACCGACGTATTTAAATTGAATATTCAGAATTCACGCTGCCTATCGCAGTATTAGAATGAACCCCTGATTATTATACGTGTCGAATTCTGATGTTGCCGCTTCCAGGTTCATTTGCACCACATAAGAAAATTGCTCATGTAGAGGCGTCAGCGTCGGCGTCGGCAGCACTAATCCTCACGTCAATTTGACAGAAGTAATGGCGCGAAATGTTGGTAATATTTTAAAGGGCCTGCTTCTGAAGCGGAATTCATCAACCACCCCCACCCATTCTCATTCGACGCCTCATCTATTCTCGACGAACGTGCCGGAAAATGATGTCGATCTCTAGCTAATATCTCCGTCTCGTCTTCGAATCATTTCACAAACATTAGAGCATCTTTCATCTACGAAACTATAACCTAGTTATTATAAACCTAATTCATTCTGGAATAAGTTTTTCAACTACTTTTCCTTGAACAAAAAAGCTGATTTGGAAATCCTCTTAGAGTCTAATACGTTGTTGTTGAAACTGAATAATAATTATGTGCTACTGATTCGAAATTAATACGTAGAATATTTTAAAAGTAGGTATGCGAGTAAAGAAAGTCATTATTTTATTCGATAATAGGTATATTTACTGCATTATAATAACGTAAAAAATCATAATTAAAAAATATACATTAAAACAATTTACAAACATATTTATGGAGTAGGTAAGTTAAGTTTTTAAGTGTTGCTTCTTCAAGATTTGTATCTACTGCCATGCTAATTGTGCCGTCAGTAAACTTCATCTGGTTGCTGTGTATCATGTGTAAAGAAGGTACAAAATTGGACCAAGTAGGTACACTACCTTGTGGTACTCCAGGTTTAATGCTTTTGAGAGCTGGGTACTCCTAATCTTGTTTTATACGGGACTATATGTCAAAGAGATATTAATTTAATAGTTGGCTATTAAAATCATAGGGTAGTAGCTGTTCCAGCTATAGAGGAGTATACATTTTGTCTTCTAAACTATTATCGTTGTTATTCTGTGAACTTGAAAGATTGTAGAATGTTTGTTTCTGAATGTTGAGTCGTTTTATAACAGTTTTATCAAACAGTTTTGTCAGAAAGGGGCATTAGAGAATTTGCCTATACAGAGAATGTTCCATTTGTTGGTTTCCCTGCGGTGTATAATACATACAAACAAACACGTACAGACAAAAAACATTGATACAGGAAAAATATATAGCCAGACAAAACAGGTAACTGCTGGTAGTTACTGTAACGAACACAATTATTTCCAACAAAATGAACGAAACTCATAAATGTTATGAAAGAGCAAAGGCTGTCTGAAATGTGAAAAGGGAAAAAGGGATGGCTTATCTCGATAAATGAGATGACAAAGGTACTAACCGAAATATTCGGCTTTATTTCATAACTTTTGTTAACAAAGTGTTAACTGAGCTTATTTATACAAAAGTAATTTAAAATTTAATTTAATAAATTCTACCTTTATTTATCCCTGTTCGGCCCTTCCAAACTATTTATGAAGTGACTTTAATCACAAATTAGCAACCCGTAACCAACACGGCTTTAAAATTAAAATAATCAAACGAACGACGACTTGCAATTAAAATTTAACAACGGACGCGCAGCGCCTCAGGGTGGAGATTTAGGCCCTTCTAGTTGAAGTCTTATTTTATCAGAGAATGGGCGCCGTTACTAAATGTTCCAGGGGGGTCAAGACTTTTATAGTAATAAAAGTGTGAATGACTATTCTATTAACTAGCTAGTTTGTTAGTAGCAACTATTACTGCTAACCATTTGTTGTAAGTAACAATTATAATTCGAGATCTTATTCGTATGTGTTAGTTGGTGTTCTAAAATGGGGCACAACAAACATGATATTAAAAAATATAGGTATATACAAAACACAGCTTATACTGTTCGTTAAACTTAAATTGTATTCACCATGAAAAACTCATGACACTTCTGAGAGTACCATGCCACACTCAAGCTGTCGAAAGACTGGCGAAGCTGGTTACAGAACGTCCGCGATTTGCGACGGCGTCATCGTGTCAAAATTGGAGTCACACAAAATTATGCTGTTTTGAAACAAAAAACACTTTTAGGTTTAGTAAATTACTACTTTTTCTGAATAGTTTTTGACATACTAAGTTCTTGATATTTTTCTTCAGCAACGTTCATATATATTTTGTAGTTGAGTCATAGCTTATTTTATATTATTTAACATTGTTTTCTAATATTTTATTAAAACTTGTATTGACTACATGCTTCAGTTTCATGCTATCATCGATAAAACTCCTTATTTAAAAAAGCACATAAAGAATAAAAACGTTGCTTAAATTGGTAAAAATCCAAATTTTACCATGGTTTGTGGCACCTCAAAACATCATTTGATTGACTCTATATTTTTCGTGATTCTAAAGCAGTACAAGAGGATTAGTTTTATTGCAAGATAAAAAATAGATCTAATATTTCTTCTTGATCCAGCAATAAAGCTGAAAATAACTGGAAAAATATAATTTGAAGTGACTTGATGTGCCGCAACATAGTATTCTATGATTGACTCAAAAATTTCACAGCTTTATATTCACTATGAAAGGCAACTTTTCCGCACTATAACAAATTGGATTTAAAGAAATATGAAATTGACTCGTGTTTGTTCCACCCTAAATCAGTCCTCATTAGAATAAAAATGCTGTTTCGCCGGCCAAAACGTGATTTCCGGGCCGCAAAAAGTGCACAGATCGATAAAGAATCACATTCTTGGCCTGGTACACAATATACTATAGTAGTAAAATTTCAGTAGGAGTTGTTTTTTTTAATCAGCGCAGGCGCAAGTGCCGTCACATCACCGAATAGTTTGGGCTGTTTGGGAATAGTTGGGGGTTCAAAATCTAGTGGGGCGACAAGCGCCCCATCTTCCCCCTGTCTGCAAAAACTTTTGCATGGCCGTTCCCGGGCGTCCCTATTATAATTTAAAAGCTCTATTAAGATTTACTTAACCTGCCTTACTTTTACCCTGACGATGACGCCGGAGAAAGATCTATCTCTAAGTTTTCCGGATCGGCTTGATGTCGGTTTAGTTGGTTACTCGGTTTCAGGTTGGCACCGCCGCTTATTAACGCTTCTAGCCCGTCGGCTTGGTTATAATTCTGCTATCGAGGTTGGCTGATACGGGCGACTAACTTTGTCTAACCGCCAGGTATGACACTGGCATCGTACAGTAACCGCTAGAGGTCGGTAGCGTATCGTCTTTTTGCACCTATTGTTTATTCAGTTCAGCGTCGATGTTGGTGCAAGTTGCAGCAAAGCCTCAGGGGAGATTGGTATCCGGATTATGGGGCTTACTTTCGCATGAAATTTTAATATGATCGCTGAGGTAAATATTATGATGGAAACCAATAAAACAGGC
Source organism: Melinopterus prodromus (assembly GCA_964023965.1). Classification (NCBI taxonomy): domain Eukaryota; kingdom Metazoa; phylum Arthropoda; class Insecta; order Coleoptera; family Scarabaeidae; genus Melinopterus; species Melinopterus prodromus. Next base: position 77,257,168 of record OZ030391.1, read on the forward strand.
CTTTTTGGGTAAGTAGTGTTCCTGAAATTTAAATGACGTCTACACGCGATTTGACAAGAAAATCATCTCATTATTGCTAATTTGTTATTTTGACAAGTATTTGTATTGAGTTAGAGAATTAGACAGTTCTTGTGAGTTCATAGTTCAAGGTTCGAGTTTGCATTTCAGCATAATTAGAAATCTCTAGTACATCGTTGTTTTGAATAGTATAAACATGTTAAGGTTATGGAGCCCCTTGGATAACAGTTTTATAATTTACACATTTTTTTAATAAAAATGATTAAATCAACCAGTGCGCAACGGTTAGTTGGTATAAAGCAAATAGAAAACGCTACAATTGATACTTTAATTTAAAATTATTTGTCCAACGCACTCTTATCTTTCAACAATATTAATATGTTAAGTTCTCAGTTGTAATTATACTGGTTACTTAGTAAACCGCTATATAAACTTTCCCACTAAACTAAATAATCACTCTTCATTTATAATTCACCTCTAGTTTTAATTTATAGCATAAGCCAAAAAGTGTTTTGTTATAGCTGAGCTCGTCGTGGCGAACTACAACTTTTAATGACTGCCGAGCGGGACGGTAGATGGCGTTAATGACTGTCCATTTCGCATTAAATATGATCTTCGTTGTGCTGGCCGGAACGGTTTCGCAAATTTGGCCGAGTTTAACTTCCCTCCGCTTTACAATGCAGCCGCCAAACGTACAACAGCCGCCCTTCATTTATTTTTGTTTTTGTTTTCGTTTCACGAGCGCGTCGCGGTTACACAGATGCATAAACTGTGCCCATCGTATAGGGCTTCCCCTCCACCCCACAACATAAAAGCACCCCATTTGAAATGTACAAACAGCCGTGTGCAATTCTGCCCGCAAATACTTACGCAAACATATTTTTCATTGCGGGGGAAAGGACTTTGTTTAGGGAAAACAAGCGAAAATTGTTGTTGTACCGTCACGTTTAATCGTAATACTTAGTTATTCGGGAAGTAAGTACTACGTTAAGATAAATAATGCTAAAACCGTTTACTGAGAACTGAGATAATACCCACCATTTTTGCACTAATGAAAAAGCATAGTTTTATAAAATACATTACAATGAATAACATTGGACGCGTATATGGATTTGACATCTGGATATCATCAGATCGAGATGGAAAGGCAAGACAGGGGCAAAGAGACTATATTTAGTACCAAGAAGGAGCCTATGAGTTCACTTGAATGCCATTTGGACTCAAGATTACACCATTACATCATTCACGTATACGTGAATGATATCAATATTTGCTCCACTTCACTACCAGAACACTAAAGAAAACTCGTATCAATGCATTCCTTGGATTTTTGGGATATTACAAATTATTTGCCAAAGAGCTGACTCAAGTATACAAAAAGGGGTTTGTGCTTTGCAAGGATATACTCTGCCATGAGCCAGTATTAATGAACGCGGACTTTACAACACCATTTATCATGAACACCGACGCGATGCTAGCGATATAGCAATAGCAGCAATTTTATCGCAAGGGCCAATTAGCAGGGACCGACCCGTATCATATGTATCTTATAGCAGTACTCCACTATAGAAAAGGAACTTATGGCAATAATTTGGCCAGTATAAAGTTCAGACCGTACACTTTGGATGAAGATAGACATTGTCACAGACCATATACCACTGATTTGGCTACACCAATTACACGAGCCCAGCATGAAGTAACAATGATGTAAAATGAGACCGTGAATAAGATGTGAATATGACTACAAAATTATCTACAAAAATGAGAAAAATAATCCAAATACCAATGCATTATTCAGAGTGGAAATACACCCAGATAATGAAGATAAATTATTAACAATTCCGTTGATCACTGCAGGAGAAATTGAAGTAGAACAACACACAGTCTGGACCATCACTACCAAGATCAGCAGAGATGAAATTATTACTACCGTAGTAATCAACTACCACTATTACCTGGAACTTTGTAAACTTCATTGAATTTATAGAATCACTCTAGCTAGACCGCTTACGTTGATTTCGGGTACCACAAATTGTCGTCGCCCTATACGCAGCAACCGATTATGCCAATTGCTTCACATCGTTCAAGCGTAAAGCCAATAGACCGCGTTCCTTCTAATCAATGCTTAGCGACCGAACGCAGCCATTAGTCAAATAACCGTTAGCAGGATGGCATCAGCGGGAATTCACACAAACACATCAATGGGTTGCGTTTAGAACAATAAACGGCATTACGACGAACACTGAAATAAACATGTCAGCGGTTCCGCATTACATAGCACAGAAGCACGAATTCAACTGTTACATTTGCAGATGCATTCAAATTGAGTTAAACTATTGATGCATTATCGTGGCATTGTGTCAATAGCCTACTAATAGTATCGTTTATTACATTAAGCAAAATGCTACTTAGTTTATTTTTGGCTGTTCAAACGTTGGCCATTCATTACTAGCTCTATTTACAGTTGAAAATGCATGGTGTGAGATTGAGCATTACCTCCTATTTCTAGTGTAGGGTAGTTTAACATAGTACAAACAAAGTAATATTTTCTACTTTAGTATCATAATGAGCACATTATTACACTGTTTTTAGTTTCATAAGGGACGGTTTTCATTACGATCATCCTGTAAAATAAAAGGAAATATACGGATGCTCTTAATGTCTATTCGTATCGCATTGAAACGAAATCAAAGAAAATCAATAGTAATGCCATTGAATATTCATAATGCTGCGAAAGCAACGAACTGATGAAGGTAAGCGTTATATTATGCGCCAAAACTGGAGATCCATAAGTCTATACGAAGAGTTGTACCAGGGGAGTCGGGCTGCCTGAAGGTGGAAACTCATGAATTACAAAGCGGCCAGCTTATTAGTATTCAGGCCAAAACGGCTGACTCATGCCATATTAAGCCTACCAAGTAATTAAGAATGGAAGTTTGATATACACTGTGGATGCTTGCTGAATACTACTTCATCCTGTGTGTAAATGTGGCGTAAATGGCCTGCCAGATTGTCACAGATGATTCTAGCAACAAAACATAATAAATATGTTCACACCATTAGTGTGTAGAAAGTTACAAGTAGTTGTTGGTGATGTCTGAGGCTTTCCATATTCTAGCCTAGCCCGTAGTTCACCAACAACACTTTTGTTTGTCTTTATCGGTGTTAGGACAAAACATGCTTATAATTAAATTATTGTAGTTCTTTTAAGTGCTGGTTCGTTTTTATTGCCTACTCAATTCACTTACAACAAATCAAGTTAACTTTATTAGTTTGAGCGCAATGTTATTTATATACGAAGTTATTTAAAAGCAGCGTTCCTGAGTCAGTTGATAAGTTTGTAAAACATTGCATCAATCGCTGAAAAGCTTAGGTTGTAAATAATCGAACTTTAAAAATTTATAGTGGTTTACTAGACGCACTTTCATAATCTTCATAAGAAATTATTTGGAGAGTCCCAATACCTAAAAACTTTAACGTAGTTCTAAATAGTTTTTATAAAGCGAATAATCTACTAATCATTTCCAGGCTTTTTCCAACTTACGTTTAGTCGATGAACACCGCTTTCTGTTATGTAACTGCTTTTTATTGTTATAGTTAATCAGTGTTTTATTATTTCGTCCTACGATCCATTACATTGCATCAGTTTTGCTGCATCTGCCAAAAAGAAGTTTCACTACAAGAACAGTACGTACCACTTGCAATGAAATAATGATAATTAAACCAATGCTAATAATAATAAATGGTCTTGTGACATTTTTTACAGAACACACGTTCAGATAGTGGTAGTTTGAATTCAAATTAAATATAATATAAATGTTTAAAATTTTTGTAAACCTCAAGAGAAAAAGAATACTGCTACATCATTTCAGAAAGGTAAAAAAATACAAAATTCAGGAAATTCAATGGAATTGTGTCATTTCAAATTACTCAGAGAAAATTTCTAATACAAGTATTCTGCATTTATGTTGCTATATGATAGTTAATTCAATTTTTTTACCAATAAACAATTGTTATTCTTATGGATAATACCAGTGCGGGACCTAAATTAAATGAAGATAGATTGATTTGTGTCAGCCCATTGACAAAAATTAAGGGCCACTGATGATATTATACCCATTTATAAAATATATATTACTCAACATCAAATTTTGATTTATATATTTTAATTCTGATCACACCATGACCAAAAAATCGCTATTATAAAAAGTTTAAAACATCTGGCTTTCCGACTGATAACGAAAATGCTAACAAAATATAATTACCCAAAAGTTTAATTCATAGTTATTTATAACAATGGGTCAGTCAGCAATTTTGATTTTGAAAACAGTGGCAATAGTCCTAATGATAACTGAATTGAAATATTATAAATTCAGCAATACCAGGTTTAACGTCCAACTAATCTTACTTTGAAAACCCGTCTTAAAAAAACATTAATTTAAAAATAGTTACTTAAAATAAGACGAACATCGGAAATTTATATTAAAACCTGAAGAACAAAGTAGACAACGGCGAATTGAGTGGATTAGTTTACCCGGTAGACTGGAATAACAATGAAGTAACGTGCGTAGGTCAAACTAATCAATATTAAAAAAAAAAAGAAATCATTAATATAAATACGATTGCATCAATAAAAACTGTAAAAAACTGCCCTTGCCCTGCATGCTTTATCGAATGGCCACATATTCAACGCTGGAATTTAAAAAAGAATTCCAAATTACCGAAAATGGTGTATAATGGAATTATACAAATAACTTGAAAAAAAAAAAAACTTTTCATACCTTTGTAACTTTCATAACTTTTCATTGTATTCCAAAGTTGATCTTAGTAAATATCAGTCTGCCGACACATCGAGTGTTATTTTATTAAAGATTTTTGACATACTTTCAAGGTAATTTGTAAATATTTTAATTATTTATGGACTCATATATTCCCTGTTGATAAGGCTATGATTAACGTTGTAAATATGGCCCAAAAGTCAGCATAAAAAGGTTAGAGTTATATTATTCGATATATATAACCCAGCTCTCCAAGCCATCAAGAATATTGATATATTTGCTTGTGAATAAATATTACCATATTTTTCCATTTCGCCCTTTGCTATTCGCCATTATCATTTATAATGTAGTAAGCCGTTTTAAATTCAATACTTCCTTCCTTCTAATAATCCGCATTGGCAAAATAAAAGATCGAAGTGTTTTGTGCAGTAACGTAGGACCGGGATAATCCCGCTGGAGATAAAGTATAAACCGCTCGCTGCCGAACGCTTAATGGATGATTGTTTTGTGCGTCGCATCGGGCACGAAGCAAACCGTAGCGGTGGCAATGGCACGGCGTAGCCAGGTCGGAAATTCGCCATATTGAATGCAAAATCCCAATTACCAACGTGAAACCGTTAATGCAATTTTCGAGTTTCGCCGGTTTGCGCTGCTGGCTGGCAGCGGTCGACACCCATTTCGATTCGAGCGATTCGATGGAATTTTGCAGATATTGCGGTCTCCTGCCTGGTGCCCCATTCGCCGATCCCGCTGATGAGTTTTACATCGACCGCGTAGATGGCGCGCTTATCAGCGTGCTTTCTACGTTTAGATACCTGCTCGAGGATATTACGCAAAACGGGTACTTTAGTCAGATCGGTTCCACATACTAAATTATTGGTGTTCAGCGTTCTGCATTGTTCCTTTCGGCGACGATGTGCGATTATCAGCACTGCGCTTGCATAACAATAGATTTGGCCTTTGGGTTCAATGAGACGATTTATTTGCGACCAATTAAGGTGGGATTGAATCCTATCGACTGCGCCAGTTATCATGGGAGCGGCAAAATACAGAATCTTCCTATTATCGACTTCTGTTGATGACATCACGGTCTTAGTCAGCAAAGAACTTTCATATGACTGTTATGTGTCGTGCACTTTTGAAGATATATATATATATATATATATATATATATATATATATATATATATATATATATATATATATATATATATATATATATATATATATATATATATATATATATATAAACATTGGAAATAGTTAATACATTAATGTATTAATGTATGCAGATTTCTGCGAGAATTCACTTCCTTTATATATATATATATATATCTATAAAATTTCCATCGCCTCTGTAGCTCGGGTTTGTTTAATTCGAAAACTCGGATTGCAAGTCCTGAAGTGACAAATAAAACCTATAAAATTTCCATCGCCTCTGTAGCTCAACTGGGAGAGCTTTCAACCGGCAATTGGAGGGTTCCTGGTTCAAATCCAGGCGGAGGTGTTTTTTCCAAAAATTATCCTCACCTGGGTTAATTATTATTCGCTTCTTTAGTTTGATTCTATATTACTGACGAGTTTACGTAATAACCATTTTCCCTTGAATTTATTCATCTATATGAGCTGTTTAGCAATAAACATTAGCGATTCCTAGTTACCAAACTTCCATCTAGCCCCAATAGGTGTCACGACGGGTTTGTTTAATTCGAAAATTCGGATTGCAAGTCCTGAAGTGACAAATAAAACCTATAAAATTTCCATCGCCTCTGTAGCTCAACTGGGAGAGCTTTCAACCGGCAATTGGAGGGTTCCTGGTTCAAATCCAGGCGGAGGTGTTTTTTCCAAAAATTATCCTCACCTGGGTTAATCATTATTCGCTTCTTTAGTTTGATTCTATATTACTGACGAGTTTACGTAATAACCATTTTCCCTTGAATTTATTCATCTATATGAGCTGTTTAGCAATAAACATTAGCGATTCCTAGTTACCAAACTTCCATCTAGCCCCAATAGGTGTCACGACGGGTTTGTTTAATTCGAAAACTCGGATTGCAAGTCCTGAAGTGACAAATAAAACCTATAAAATTTCCATCGCCTCTGTAGCTCAACTGGGAGAGCTTTCAACCGGCAATTGGAGGGTTCCTGGTTCAAATCCAGGCGGAGGTGTTTTTTCCAAAAATTATCCTCACCTGGGTTAATTATTATTCGCTTCTTTAGTTTGATTCTATATATATATATATATATATATATATATATATATATATATATATATATATATATATATATGATATGTTTTACACAACACGTGAGACTCCCGGTGTCAGTCTTGACTTCAAAATTCCTATTTCAAAATAGTTTGTAATTTATAGTAATAGTAATTTTAAACTATACAAGTACAAGTTCATAACAATAATATACAGTAGGCGCCAAAGGAGTGCAACTAATACATCATTCTTAAAACAGTCATTTGAAGAAAAAAAAACGTTCGATTTGATTGTTTTTCATTTATGACATCATCGATATTTTTAAAACCCTTACTCTTCTTATTAATTTCATAGAACGTTTCCTTTAACAACATCGTTTTGCATTTATTAATTTTTTTAACGCACATAGCTCATAAGATACATCGGTGACACATCGGTGTTTCAACAACACTGAGCTAACTAAACATTGAACAAATTTAATTTAATTAAACATTGAACCAAAAATTATTTGATGTAAGGCTATACACTTTTTATGTAGCCATGAAGACAACTAAAGGCGTTATTAAAATTACTAAAATCATTGGAGCGCGCATATGTGCGTAAAGAATCCTGTCAGTTCATCGAACGAAGATGTGACCAAAATAAGGAAGGGAGCAAGCGAAAGGCCATAGAGTAGGCTTGCCTTTAGTATTTTGCTTAGGATTTCAACAATCTGGTTCATGCGCTATACATTCTCAAATAATACCAAAATTACGTTTTTTTACATTTTCATCTATTTTTTTAAACCTGACCTGATGGTTAAGTCTGAGTCCCGAATTCAGTATTTGAAATAAAAAATCTGATGTGGCCAGGCACATGACTTTATCATACAATATATAAAATTAATAGTTTAGCTGCATGAGAATCTATCTGATTGAGATAAATCGTGTCTGCATTCAAATTAAACTAGTTAGCCACGATTTGACAGATATTTTTATACTACTGACAGTAGGTATTGTCAAAGCATTAGCTTTTGACACTACCTACTATCATTAGAATTATAGTTATTTATGTCACAAGTGCCGAAAGTACGGAATAGCGCGACGAGCGGTGATGCGGTGCGTCACCGAAGGTGGAGCGTCGCCGTCACAAGTGAGCCAGTCGCGTTATGTAGTTTTTGGCAGGAGTGACATCAACGATTTTTGTGTTACTTTTTGAGAAATATGTATTTTGAAAAAAATTGTTATATTTCTGTATAGGAAATGTTAGGTTGTTACCACTTCTACGAAACGTCAAGTTTAAAAATTGACGGTTCAAACGGTATCGGATGGGAAATTGGCCGAGGAAATCCGCGTTGCTCTAAGGTGCACGGTTCGCGAGAAAAACACGATAAACCGCGGAAATTATAGTTTCCCACTTTCTAGCCAAACCGTACACGCTAAGGGAAAACCGACCTCACCGTTGAATTCAGCACATCCCAATGCATAAGCATGACTACATTAAAACGCTCTATCTCTCAAAAAGTTATAATTGTTTTTTCGGTCTAAATTTAGCACTTTTAGATAGAAAAAATCTGATGTGGCCAGGCACATAACTTTATCATACAAAATATAAAATTAATAGTTTAGCTGCATGAGAATCTATTTGATTGAGATAAATCGTGTCTGCATTAAAATTAAACTAGTCAGCCAGGATTTGACAGATATTTTGATAGTCAATAGCATCAATAGTGGGTATTGTCAAAGCATCAGCATTTGACACTACCTGCTGTCATCAGAATAATAGTTATTTATCTCACAAGTGCCGAAAGTCAGGAATAGCGCGACAAGCGGTGTTGCGGCGCGTCACCGATGGCGGAGCGTTGCCGTCGCATGTCAGCGAGCCGCGCTATGTAGTTTTCGGCAGGAGTGACATCAACGTTTTTTGTGTTGCATTTGAGAAAAACGCATTTAAAAAATCAAAAATGGTTATATTTCTGTATAGGAAATGTTAGGTTGGTACCATTTTGACGAAACGTCAAGTTTAAAAAGCTAATTCAAATTCTGACAGATTTATATTCGTTCATGACACAGTAGATGTCACATCCGTACCAACATACTAAAATATAACTACACTCATACTACACGCTATACTTTATTTACAATTTTCTCAATTTATCGTTTTTACAATTAGATATAACAACGGGTTGATATTTCTTATCAACAAACAAACAATCAAATTTGTGATCTTATTTAATTTGAATTTTGTACTTTCCGCACTAGAGCGGCAACGTTCCATAGCGGCTCCCCAACCTCTGATAGAATCAGCTGTTTTCAAGTATGACAGCCATAGACATTTCTGTGGTGACAGTACAAAAAAATATTTGTGAAAATCCTGGCTACTATGAAGTTTCATATCAATGCAGATGCGACCGATCCCGATCAAATAGAATTTGCTCTTGCAGCTAAACTATTAATTTTACCAAAAAATGTCATAGGCATAAATTATTCAAAATTTCCTCTGCTTTAATTTATTATTTAACTATTTTGACGAAATTACAGAAATAGCGGCTCAATTGCAAAATCGTTGAAAAATGCTAGGAGTAAATAACCCGTTCCTTTGGACCCTTTTGAACCAAAAGCTTTTCAGCTCAAAGTTTAGTCAGAAAACTTCTAAATATGAACTTTCGTCCCGATACCTTTAGTAGTTTCCCCGGAACCGTCTCCACAAAAAACGGGTACACACACACATACACACACACACACATACACACACACACACACACACACACAGACATTTTTTTGTACCTTGGTCAAAAATGTTCAGGGGACCCAAAAAGACCTATTTCCGCTAAAATCTCAATTTTTTTTTTCGGCACGATTACAATACTTTACATACTGCGTATGATAAAGTAAAAAAATGAACATTGCAACCGACTTTTCCTACGTAAATTTGTAATCAGCGCACCCATTTTAGTAAGATAGCAAAGGTTTCATGTTGCTCCGGTTCCTTGTTTTTGAGGTAGGAGTGCCAGTTGAAAATTATAGTTTAAAATATGTGATTTCTTAAAAAATGTTAGCCAGTCGGCAAAAACTCAACTGCCTTCAATCAAATTAAGGTTGTGGCTCTTGATATAATTTTTGACGCTGATTACGCTGGTATAATTTGATTTTACTTATTTGGAACGGTTCGGCAGTTATTACGTTCCCAATTATCAAAAATTATGCTAAAAACACCCATTTTACTATGTTACAAACTTTGAACGCAAACTGTGTCGGATCTAATCGACCGATATTGACGGTTCAAACGGTAGCGGATGGGAAATTAGTCGAGGAATTCATTTCTGCAAGCCGGGTTGCTCTAAAGTGCGCGGTTCGCGAGAAAAATGCGATAAACCGCGGAAATTATAGTTTCCCACTTTCTGGCCAAACAGTACACGCTACGGGAAAACCGACCTCACCGTTGAATTCAGCACATCCCAATGCATAAGCATGACTACATTAAAACGCTCTATCTCTCAAAAAGTTATAATTGTTTGTTCGGTCTAAATTTAGCACTTTTAGATAGAAAAAAATTGAACATTGCAACCGTTCGTGATAGAAAGGTTTACCCACTGCCAAATGATAGCTCTCGTTGAGTCTATCAAAAATATGTATACTTTTATATGCCTAAGATTTACCATTTTCATGTTATGTGGTCCATTTCGCTTATTTTTGTATTATTTGAAAACCAGTAATTTCAGCACAACTCTGGAACCAGTAGAGACAGAGACTTTTCCTATGTAAATTTGTAATCAGCGCACCCATTTTAGTAAGATAGCAAAGGTTTCATGTTGATCCGGTTCCTTGTTTTTGAGGTAGGAGTGCCAGTTGAAAATTATAGTTTGAAATATGTGATATCTTAAAAAATTTTAGCCAGTCGCCAAAAATGCGACAAACCGCGGAAATTATAGTTTCCCACTTTCTGGCCAAACAGTACACGCTACGGGAAAACCGACCTCACCGTTGAATTCAGCACATCCCAATGCATAAGCATGACTACATTAAAACGCTCTATCTCTCAAAAAGTTATAATTGGTTGTTCGGTCTAAATTTAGCACTTTTAGATAGAAAAAAAACTGTACATTGCAACCGTTCGTGATAGAAAGGTTTACCCACTGCCAAATGATAGCTCTCGTTGACTCTATCAAAAATATGTATACTTTTATATGCCTAAGATTTACCATTTTCATGTTATGTGGTCCATTTCGCTTATTTTTGTATTATTTGAAAACCCGTAATTTCAGCACAACTCTGGAACCAGTAGAGACAGAGACTTTTCCTATGTAAATTTGTAATCAGCGCACCCATTTTAGTAAGATAGCAAAGGTTTCATGTTGATCCGGTTCCTTGTTTTTGAGGTAGGAGTGCCAGTTGAAAATTATAGTTTGAAATATGTGATATCTTAAAAAATTTTAGCCAGTCGCCAAAAATGCGACAAACCGCGGAAATTATAGTTTCCCACTTTCTGGCCAAACAGTACACGCTACGGGAAAACCGACCTCACCGTTGAATTCAGCACATCCCAATGCATAAGCATGACTACATTAAAACGCTCTATCTCTCAAAAAGTTATAATTGGTTGTTCGGTCTAAATTTAGCACTTTTAGATAGAAAAAAAACTGAACATTGCAACCGTTCGTGATAGAAAGGTTTACCCACTGCCAAATGATAGCTCTCGTTGAGTCTATCAAAAATATGTATACTTTTATATGCCTAAGATTTACCATTTTCATGTTATGTGGTCCATTTCGCTTATTTTTGTATTATTTGAAAACCCGTAATTTCAGCACAACTCTGGAACCAGTAGAGACAGAGACTTTTCCTATGTAAATTTGTAATCAGCGCACCCATTTTAGTAAGATAGCAAAGGTTTCATGTTGATCAGGTTCCTTGTTTTTGAGGTAGGAGTGCCAGTTGAAAATTATAGTTTGAAATATGTGATTTCTTAAAAAATTTTAGCCAGTCGGCAAAAACTCAACTACCTTCAATCAAATTAAGGTTGTGGTTCTTGATGGAATTTTTCACGCTGATTACGCTGGTATAATTTGATTTAACTTATTTGGAACGGTTCGGCAGTTATTACGTTCCCAATTATCAAAAATTATGCTAAAAACACCCATTTTACTATGTTAGAAACTTTGAACGCAAACTGTGTCGGATCTAATCGACCGATATTGACGGTTCAAACGGTATCGGATGGGAAATTAGTCGAGGAATTCATTTCTGAAAGCCGGGTTGCTCCAAGGTGCGCGGTTCGCGAGAAAAATGCGATAAACCGCGGAAATTATAGTTTCCCACTTTCAGGCCAAACAGTACACGCTACGGGAAAACCGACCTCACCGTTGAATTCAGCACATCCCAATGCATAAGCATGACTACATTAAAACGCTCTATCTGTCAAAAAGTTATAATTGTTTTCTCGGTCAAATTTAGCACTTTTAGATAGAAAAAAATTGAACATTGCAACCGTTCGTGATAGAAAGGTTTACCCACTGCCAAATGATAGCTCTCCTTGAGTCTATCAAAAATATGTCTACTTTTATATGCCTAAGATTTACCATTTTCATGTTATGTGGTCCATTTCGCTTATTTTTGTATTATTTGAAAACCCGTAATTTCAGCACAACTCTGGAACCAGTAGAGACAGAGACTTTTCCTATGTAAATTTGTAATCAGCGCACCCATTTTAGTAAGATAGCAAAGGTTTCATGTTGATCCGGTTCCTTGTTTTTGAGGTAGGAGTGCCAGTTGAAAATTATAGTTTGAAATATGTGATTTCTTAAAAAATTTTAGCCAGTCGGCAAAAACTCAACTACCTTCAATCAAATTAAGGTTGTGGTTCTTGATGGAATCTTTCACGCAGATTACGCTGGTATAATTTGATTTTACTTATTTGGAACGGTTCGGCAGTTATTACGTTCCAATTATCAAAAATTATGCTAAAAACACCCATTTTACTATGTTAGAGACTTTGAACGCAAACTGTGTCGGATCTAATCGACCGATATTGACGGTACAAACGGTGTCGGATGGGAAATTAGTCGAGGAATTCATTTCTGAAAGCCGTGTTGCTCTAAGGTGCGCGGTTCGCGAGAAAAATGCGACAAACCGCGGAAATTATAGTTTCCCACTTTCTGGCCAAACAGTACACGCTACGGGAAAACCGACCTCACCGTTGAATTCAGCACATCCCAATGCATAAGCATGACTACATTAAAACGCTCTATCTCTCAAAAAGTTATAATTGCTTGTTCGGTCTAAATTTAGCACTTTTAGATAGAAAAAAATTGAACATTGCAACCGTTCGTGATAGAAAGGTTTACCCACTACCAAATGATAGCTCTCGTTGAGTCTATCAAAAAAATGGATACTTTTATATGCCTAAGATTTACCATTTTCATGTTATGTGGTCCATTTCGCTTATTTTTGTATTATTTGAAAACCCGTAATTTCAGCACAACTCTGGAACCAGTAGAGACAGAGACTTTTCCTACGTAAATTTGTAATCAGCGCACCCACTTTAGTAAGATAGCAAAGGTTTCATGTTGCTCCGGTTCCTTGTTTTTGAGGTAGGAGTGCCAGTTGAAAATTATAGTTTAAAATATGTGATTTCTTAAAAAATTTTAGCCAGTCGGCAAAAACTCAACTGCCTTCAATCAAATTAAGGTTGTGGCTCTTGATAGAATTTTTGACGCTGATTACGCTGGTATAATTTGATTTTACTTATTTAGAACGGTTCGGCAGTTATTACGATCCCAATTATCAAAAATTATGCTAAAAACACCCATTTTACTATGTTACAAATTTTGAACGCAAACTGTGTCGGATCTAATCGACCGATATTGACGGTTCAAACGGTAGCGGATGGGAAATTAGTTGAGGAATTCATTTCTGAAAGCCGGGTTGCTCTAAGGTGCGCGGTTCGCGAGAAAAATGCGATAAACCGCGGAAATTATAGGTTCCCACTTTCTGGCCAAACAGTACACGCTACGGGAAAGCCGACCTCACCGTTGAATTCAGCACATCCCAATGCATAAGCATGACTACATTAAAACGCTCTATCTCTCAAAAAGTTATAATTGTTTGTTCGGTCTAAATTTAGCACTTTTAGATAGAAAAAAACTGAACATTGCAACCGTTCGTGATAGAAAGGTTTACCCACTGCCAAATGATAGCTCTCGTTGAGTCTATCAAAAATATGTATACTTTTACATGCCGAAGATTTACCATTTTCATGTTATGTGGTCCATTTCGCTTATTTTTGTATTATTTGAAAACCCGTAATTTCAGCACAACTCTGGAACCAGTAGAGACAGAGACTTTTCCTATGTAAATTTGTAATCAGCGCACCCATTTTAGTAAGATAGCAAAGGTTTCATGTTGATCAGGTTCCTTGTTTTTGAGGTAGGAGTGCCAGTTGAAAATTATAGTTTGAAATATGTGATTTCTTAAAAAATTTTAGCCAGTCGGCAAAAACTCAACTACCTTCAATCAAATTAAGGTTGTGGTTCTTGATGGAATTTTTCACGCTGATTACGCTGGTATAATTTGATTTAACTTATTTGGAACGGTTCGGCAATTATTACGTTCCCAATTATCAAAATTTATGCTAAAAACACCCATTTTACTATGTTAGAAACTTTGAACGCAAACTGTGTCGGATCTAATCGACCGATATTGACGGTTCAAACGGTATCGGATGGGAAATTAGTCGAGGAATTCATTTCTGAAAGCCGGGTTGCTCTAAGGTGCGCGGTTCGCGAGAAAAATGCGATAAACCGCGGAAATTATAGTTTCCCACTTTCTGGCCAAACAGTACACGCTACGGGAAAACCGACCTCACCGTTGAATTCAGCACATCCCAATGCATAAGCATGACTACATTAAAACGCTCTATCTCTCAAAAAGTTATAATTGGTTGTTCGGTCTAAATTTAGCACTTTTAGATAGAAAAAAACTGAACATTGCAACCGTTCGTGATAGAAAGGTTTACCCACTGCCAAATGATAGCTCTCGTTGAGTCTATCAAAAATATGTATACTTTTATATGCCGAAGATTTACCATTTTCATGTTATGTGGTCCATTTCGCTTATTTTTGTATTATTTGAAAACCCGTAATTTCAGCACAACTCTGGAACCAGTAGAGACAGAGACTTTTCCTACGTAAATTTGTAATCAGCGCACCCACTTTAGTAAGATAGCAAAGGTTTCATGTTGCTCCGGTTCCTTGTTTTTGAGGTAGGAGTGCCAGTTGAAAATTATAGTTTAAAATATGTGATTTCTTAAAAAATTTTAGCCAGTCGGCAAAAACTCAACTGCCTTCAATCAAATTAAGGTTGTGGCTCTTGATAGAATTTTTGACGCTGATTACGCTGGTATAATTTGATTTTACTTATTTAGAACGGTTCGGCAGTTATTACGATCCCAATTATCAAAAATTATGCTAAAAACACCCATTTTACTATGTTACAAATTTTGAACGCAAACTGTGTCGGATCTAATCGACCGATATTGACGGTTCAAACGGTAGCGGATGGGAAATTAGTTGAGGAATTCATTTCTGAAAGCCGGGTTGCTCTAAGGTGCGCGGTTCGCGAGAAAAATGCGATAAACCGCGGAAATTATAGGTTCCCACTTTCTGGCCAAACAGTACACGCTACGGGAAAGCCGACCTCACCGTTGAATTCAGCACATCCCAATGCATAAGCATGACTACATTAAAACGCTCTATCTCTCAAAAAGTTATAATTGTTTGTTCGGTCTAAATTTAGCACTTTTAGATAGAAAAAAACTGAACATTGCAACCGTTCGTGATAGAAAGGTTTACCCACTGCCAAATGATAGCTCTCGTTGAGTCTATCAAAAATATGTATACTTTTATATGCCGAAGATTTACCATTTTCATGTTATGTGGTCCATTTCGCTTATTTTTGTATTATTTGAAAACCCGTAATTTCAGCACAACTCTGGAACCAGTAGAGACAGAGACTTTTCCTATGTAAATTTGTAATCAGCGCACCCATTTTAGTAAGATAGCAAAGGTTTCATGTTGATCAGGTTCCTTGTTTTTGAGGTAGGAGTGCCAGTTGAAAATTATAGTTTGAAATATGTGATTTCTTAAAAAATTTTAGCCAGTCGGCAAAAACTCAACTACCTTCAATCAAATTAAGGTTGTGGTTCTTGATGGAATTTTTCACGCTGATTACGCTGGTATAATTTGATTTAACTTATTTGGAACGGTTCGGCAATTATTACGTTCCCAATTATCAAAATTTATGCTAAAAACACCCATTTTACTATGTTAGAAACTTTGAACGCAAACTGTGTCGGATCTAATCGACCGATATTGACGGTTCAAACGGTATCGGATGGGAAATTAGTCGAGGAATTCATTTCTGAAAGCCGGGTTGCTCTAAGGTGCGCGGTTCGCGAGAAAAATGCGATAAACCGCGGAAATTATAGTTTCCCACTTTCTGGCCAAACAGTACACGCTACGGGAAAACCGACCTCACCGTTGAATTCAGCACATCCCAATGCATAAGCATGACTACATTAAAACGCTCTATCTCTCAAAAAGTTATAATTGGTTGTTCGGTCTAAATTTAGCACTTTTAGATAGAAAAAACTGAACATTGCAACCGTTCGTGATAGAAAGGTTTACCCACTGCCAAATGATAGCTCTCGTTGAGTCTATCAAAAATATGTATACTTTTATATGCCGAAGATTTACCATTTTCATGTTATGTGGTCCATTTCGCTTATTTTTGTATTATTTGAAAACCCGTAATTTCAGCACAACTCTGGAACCAGTAGAGACAGAGACTTTTCCTATGTAAATTTGTAATCAGCGCACCCATTTTAGTAAGATAGCAAAGGTTTCATGTTGATCAGGTTCCTTGTTTTTGAGGTAGGAGTGCCAGTTGAAAATTATAGTTTGAAATATGTGATTTCTTAAAAAATTTTAGCCAGTCGGCAAAAACTCAACTACCTTCAATCAAATTAAGGTTGTGGTTCTTGATGGAATTTTTCACGCTGATTACGCTGGTATAATTTGATTTAACTTATTTGGAACGGTTCGGCAATTATTACGTTCCCAATTATCAAAATTTATGCTAAAAACACCCATTTTACTATGTTAGAAACTTTGAACGCAAACTGTGTCGGATCTAATCGACCGATATTGACGGTTCAAACGGCATCGGATGGGAAATTAGTCGAGGAATTCATTTCTGAAAGCCGGGTTGCTCTAAGGTGCGCGGTTCGCGAGAAAAATGTGATAAACCGCGGAAATTATAGTTTCCCACTTTCTGGCCAAACAGTATACGCTACGGGAAAACCGACCTCACCGTTGAATTCAGCACATCCCAATGCATAAGCATGACTACATTAAAACGCTCTATCTCTCAAAAAGTTATAATTGGTTGTTCGGTCTAAATTTAGCACTTTTAGATAGAAAAAAACTGAACATTGCAACCGTTCGTGATAGAAAGGTTTACCCACTGCCAAATGATAGCTCTCGTTGAGTCTATCAAAAATATGTATACTTTTATATGCCGAAGATTTACCATTTTCATGTTATGTGGTCCATTTCGCTTATTTTTGTATTATTTGAAAACCCGTAATTTCAGCACAACTCTGGAACCAGTAGAGACAGAGACTTTTCCTACGTAAATTTGTAATCAGCGCACCCATTTTAGTAAGATAGCAAAGGTTTCATGTTGATCAGGTTCCTTGTTTTTGAGGTAGGAGTGCCAGTTGAAAATTATAGTTTGAAATATGTGATTTCTTAAAAAATTTTAGCCAGTCGGCAAAAACTCAACTACCTTCAATCAAATTAAGGTTGTGGTTCTTTATGGAATTTTTCACGCTGATTACGCTGGTATAATTTGATTTAACTTATTTGGAACGGTTCGGCAATTATTACGTTCCCAATTATCAAAATTTATGCTAAAAACACCCATTTTACTATGTTAGAAACTTTGAACGCAAACTGTGTCGGATCTAATCGACCGATATTGACGGTTCAAACGGTATCGGATGGGAAATTAGTCGAGGAATTAATTTCTGAAAGCCGGGTTGCTCTAAGGTGCGCGGTTCGCGAGAAAAATGCGATAAACCGCGGAAATTATAGTTTCCCACTTTCTGGCCAAACAGTACACGCTACGGGAAAACCGACCTCACCGTTGAATTCAGCACATCCCAATGCATAAGCATGACTACATTAAAACGCTCTATCTCTCAAAAAGTTATAATTGGTTGTTCGGTCTAAATTTAGCACTTTTAGATAGAAAAAAACTGAACATTGCAACCGTTCGTGATAGAAAGGTTTACCCACTGCCAAATGATAGCTCTCGTTGAGTCTATCAAAAATATGTATACTTTTATATGCCGAAGATTTACCATTTTCATGTTATGTGGTCCATTTCGCTTATTTTTGTATTATTTGAAAACCCGTAATTTCAGCACAACTCTGGAACCAGTAGAGACAGAGACTTTTCCTACGTAAATTTGTAATCAGCGCACCCACTTTAGTAAGATAGCAAAGGTTTCATGTTGCTCCGGTTCCTTGTTTTTGAGGTAGGAGTGCCAGTTGAAAATTATAGTTTAAAATATGTGATTTCTTAAAAAATTTTAGCCAGTCGGCAAAAACTCAACTGCCTTCAATCAAATTAAGGTTGTGGCTCTTGATAGAATTTTTAAAGCTGATTACGCTGGTATAATTTGATTTTACTTATTTGGAACGGTTCGGCAGTTATTACGTTCCCAATTATCAAAAATTATGCTAAAAACACCCATTTTACTATGTTAGAAACTTTGAACGCAAGCTGTGTCGGATCTAATCGACCGATATTGACGGTTCAAACGGTATCGGATGGGAAATTAGTCGAGGAATTCATTTCTGAAAGCCGGGTTGCTCTAAGGTGCGCGGTTCGCGAGAAAAATGCGATAAACCGCGGAAATTATAGTTTCCCACTTTCTGGCCAAACAGTACACGCTACGGGAAAACCGACCTCACCGTTGAATTCAGCACATCCCAATGCATAAGCATGACTACATTAAAACGCTCTATCTCTCAAAAAGTTATAATTGGTTGTTCGGTCTAAATTTAGCACTTTTAGATAGAAAAAAACTGAACATTGCAACCGTTCGTGATAGAAAGGTTTACCCACTGCCAAATGATAGCTCTCGTTGAGTCTATCAAAAATATGTATACTTTTATATGCCGAAGATTTACCATTTTCATGTTATGTGGTCCATTTCGCTTATTTTTGTATTATTTGAAAACCCGTAATTTCAGCACAACTCTGGAACCAGTAGAGACAGAGACTTTTCCTATGTAAATTTGTAATTAGCGCACCCATTTTAGTAAGATAGCAAAGGTTTCATGTTGATCAGGTTCCTTGTTTTTGAGGTAGGAGTGCCAGTTGAAAATTATAGTTTGAAATATGTGATTTCTTAAAAAATTTTAGCCAGTCGGCAAAAACTCAACTACCTTCAATCAAATTAAGGTTGTGGTTCTTGATGGAATTTTTCACGCTGATTACGCTGGTATAATTTGATTTAACTTATTTGGAACGGTTCGGCAATTATTACGTTCCCAATTATCAAAATTTATGCTAAAAACACCCATTTTACTATGTTAGAAACTTTGAACGCAAACTGTGTCGGATCTAATCGACCGATATTGACGGTTCAAACGGTATCGGATGGGAAATTAGTCGAGGAATTCATTTCTGAAAGCCGGGTTGCTCTAAGGTGCGCGGTTCGCGAGAAAAATGCGATAAACCGCGGAAATTATAGTTTCCCACTTTCTGGCCAAACAGTCCACGCTACGGGAAAACCGACCTCACCGTTGAATTCAGCACATCCCAATGCATAAGCATGACTACATTAAAACGCTCTATCTCTCAAAAAGTTATAATTGTTTTCTCGGTCTAAATTTAGCACTTTTAGATAGAAAAAAATTTAACATTGCAACCGTTCGTGATAGAAAGGTTTACCCACTGCCAAATGATAGCTCTCGTTGAGTCCATCAAAAATATGTATACTTTTATATGCCTAAGATTTACCATTTTCATGTTATGTGGTCCATTTCGCTTATTTTTGTATTATTTGAAAACCCGTAATTTCAGCACAACTCTGGAACCAGTAGAGACAGAGACTTTTCCTATGTAAATTTGTAATCAGCGCACCCATTTTAGTAAGATAGCAAAGGTTTCATGTTGATCCGGTTCCTTGTTTTTGAGGTAGGAGTGCCAGTTGATAATTATAGTTTGAAATATGTGATTTCTTAAAAAATTTTAGCCAGTCGGCAAAAACTCAACTACCTTCAATCAAATTAATGTTGTGGTTCTTGATGGAATCTTTCACGCAAATTACGCTGGTATAATTTGATTTTACTTATTTGGAACGGTTCGGCAGTTATTACGTTCCCAATTATCAAAAATTATGCTAAAAACACCCATTTTACTATGTTAGAAACTTTGAACGCAAACTGTGTCGGATCTAACCGACCGATATTGACGGTACAAACGGTGTCGGATGGGAAATTAGTCGAGGAATTCATTTCTGAAAGCCGTGTTGCTCTAAGGTGCGCGGTTCGCGAGAAAAATGCGACAAACCGCGGAAATTATAGTTTCCCACTTTCTGGCCAAACAGTACACGCTACGGGAAAACCGACCTCACCGTTGAATTCAGCACATCCCAATGCATAAGCATGACTACATTAAAACGCTCTATCTGTCAAAAAGTTATAATTGTTTTCTCGGTCTAAATTTAGCACTTTTAGATAGAAAAAAATTGAACATTGCAACCGTTCGTGATAGAAAGGTTTACCCACTGCCAAATGATAGCTCTCGTTGAGTCTATCAAAAATATGTATACTTTTATATGCCTAAGATTTACCATTTTCATGTTATGTGGTCCATTTCGCTTATTTTTGTATTATTTGAAAACCCGTAATTTCAGCACAACTCTGGAACCAGTAGAGACAGAGACTTTTCCTACGTAAATTTGTAATCAGCGCACCCACTTTAGTAAGATAGCAAAGGTTTCATGTTGCTCCGGTTCCTTGTTTTTGAGGTAGGAGTGCCAGTTGAAAATTATAGTTTAAAATATGTGATTTCTTAAAAAATTTTAGCCAGTCGGCAAAAACTCAACTGCCTTCAATCAAATTAAGGTTGTGGCTCTTGATAGAATTTTTAAAGCTGATTACGCTGGTATAATTTGATTTTACTTATTTGGAACGGTTCGGCAGTTATTACGTTCCCAATTATCAAAAATTATGCTAAAAACACCCATTTTACTATGTTAGAAACTTTGAACGCAAACTGTGTCGGATCTAATCGACCGATATTGACGGTTCAAACGGTATCGGATGGGAAATTAGTCGAGGAATTCATTTCTGAAAGCCGGGTTGCTCTAAGGTGCGCGGTTCGCGAGAAAAATGCGATAAACCGCGGAAATTATAGTTTCCCACTTTCTGGCCAAACAGTACACGCTACGGGAAAACCGACCTCACCGTTGAATTCAGCACATCCCAATGCATAAGCATGACTACATTAAAACGCTCTATCTCTCAAAAAGTTATAATTGTTTTCTCGGTCTAAATTTAGCACTTTTAGATAGAAAAAAATTGAACATTGCAACCGTTCGTGATAGAAAGGTTTACCCACTGCCAAATGATAGCTCTAGTTGAGTCCATCAAAAATATGTATACTTTTATATGCCTAAGATTTACCATTTTCATGTTATGTGGTCCATTTCGCTTATTTTTGCATTATTTGAAAACCCGTAATTTCAGCACAACTCTGGAACCAGTAGAGACAGAGACTTTTCCTACGTAAATCTGTAATCAGCGCACCCACTTTAGTAGGATAGCAAAGGTTTCATGTTGCTCCGGTTCCTTGTTTTTGAGGTAGGAGTGCCAGTTGAAAATTATAGTTTAAAATACGTGATTTCTTAAAAAATTTTAGCCAGTCGGCAAAAACTCAACTGCCTTCAATCAAATTAAGGTTGTGGCTCTTGATAGAATTTTTAAAGCTGATTACGCTGGTATAATTTGATTTTACTTATTTGGAACGGTTCGGCAGTTATTACGTTCCCAATTATCAAAAATTATGCTAAAAACACCCATTTTACTATGTTAGAAACTTTGGACGCAAACTGTGTCGGATCTAATCGACCGATATTGACGGTTCAAACGGTATCGGATGGGAAATTAGTCGAGGAATTCATTTCTGAAAGCCGGGTTGCTCTAAGGTGCGCGGTTCGCGAGGAAGATGCGACAAACCGCGGAAATTATAGTTTCCCACTTTCTGGCCAAACAGTACACGCTACGGGAAAACCGACCTCACCGTTGAATTCAGCACATCCCAATGCATAAGCATGACTACATTAAAACGCTCTATCTCTCAAAAAGTTATAATTGTTTTCTCGGTCTAAATTTAGCACTTTTAGATAGAAAAAAATTGAACATTGCAACCGTTCGTGATAGAAAGGTTTACCCACTGCCAAATGATAGCTCTCGTTGAGTCTATCAAAAATATGTATACTTTTATATGCCTAAGATTTACCATTTTCATGTTATGTGGTCCATTTCGCTTATTTTTGTATTATTTGAAAACCCGTAATTTCAGCACAACTCTGGAACCAGTAGAGACAGAGACTTTTCCTACGTAAATTTGTAATCAGCGCACCCACTTTAGTAAGATAGCAAAGGTTTCATGTTGCTCCGGTTCCTTGTTTTTGAGGTAGGAGTGCCAGTTGAAAATTATAGTTTAAAATATGTGATTTCTTAAAAAATTTTAGCCAGTCGGCAAAAACTCAACTGCCTTCAATCAAATTAAGGTTGTGGCTCTTGATAGAATTTTTAAAGCTGATTACGCTGGTATAATTTGATTTTACTTATTTGGAACGGTTCGGCAGTTATTACGTTCCCAATTATCAAAAATTATGCTAAAAACACCCATTTTACTATGTTAGAAACTTTGAACGCAAACTGTGTCGGATCTAATCGACCGATATTGACGGTTCAAACGGTATCGGATGGGAAATTAGTCGAGGAATTCATTTCTGAAAGCCGGGTTGCTCTAAGGTGCGCGGTTCGCGAGGAAAATGCGATAAACCGCGGAAATTATAGTTTCCCACTTTCTGGCCAAACAGTACACGCTACGGGAAAACCGACCTCACCGTTGAATTCAGCACATCCCAATGCATAAGCATGACTACATTAAAACGCTCTATCTCTCAAAAAGTTATAATTGTTTTCTCGGTCTAAATTTAGCACTTTTAGATAGAAAAAAATTGAACATTGCAACCGTTCGTGATAGAAAGGTTTACCCACTGCCAAATGATAGCTCTCGTTGAGTCCATCAAAAATATGTATACTTTTATATGCCTAAGATTTACCATTTTCATATTATGTGGTCCATTTCGCTTATTTTTGTATTATTTGAAAACCCGTAATTTCAGCACAACTCTGGAACCAGTAGAGACAGAGACTTTTCCTATGTAAATTTGTAATCAGCGCACCCATTTTAGTAAGATAGCAAAGGTTTCATGTTGATCCGGTTCCTTGCTTTTGAGGTAGGAGTGCCAGTTGAAAATTATAGTTTGAAATATGTGATTTCTTAAAAAATTTTAGCCAGTCGGCAAAAACTCAACTACCTTCAATCAAATTAAGGTTGTGGTTCTTGATGGAATCTTTCACGCAGATTACGCTGGTATAATTTGATTTTACTTATTTGGAACGGTTCGGCAGTTATTACGTTCCCAATTATCAAAAATTATGCTAAAAACACCCATTTTACTATGTTAGAAACTTTGAACGCAAACTGTGTCGGATCTAATCGACCGATATTGACGGTACAAACGGTGTCGGATGGGAAATTAGTCGAGGAATTCATTTCTGAAAGCCGGGTTGCTCTAAGGTGCGCGGTTCGCGAGAAAAATGCGACAAACCGCGGAAATTATAGTTTCCCACTTTCTGGCCAAACAGTACACGCTACGGGAAAACCGACCTCACCGTTGAATTCAGCACATCCCAATGCATAGGCATGACTACATTAAAACGCTCTATCTCTCAAAAAGTTATAATTGTTTGTTCGGTCTAAATTTAGCACTTTTAGATAGAAAAAAATTGAACATTGCAACCGTTCGTGATAGAAAGGTTTACCCACTGCCAAATGATAGCTCTCGTTGAGTCTATCAAAAATATGTATACTTTTATATGCCTAAGATTTACCATTTTCATGTTATGTGGTCCATTTCGCTTATTTTTGTATTATTTGAAAACCCGTAATTTCAGCACAATTCTGGAACCAGTAGAGACAGAGACTTTTCCTACGTAAATTTGTAATCAGCGCACCCACTTTAGTAAGATAGCAAAGGTTTCATGTTGCTCCGGTTCCTTGTTTTTGAGGTAGGAGTGCCAGTTGAAAATTATAGTTTGAAATATGTGATTTCTTAAAAAATTTTAGCCAGTCGGCAAAAACTCAACTACCTTCAATCAAATTAAGGTTGTGGCTCTTGATGGAATTTTTCACGCAGATTACGCTGGTATAATTTGATTTTACTTATTTGGAACGGTTCGGCAGTTAATACGTTCCCAATTATCAAAAATTATGCTAAAAACACCCATTTTACTATGTTAGAAACTTTGAACGCAAACTGTGTCGGATCTAATCAACCGATATTGACGGTACAAACGGTGTCGGATGGCAAATTAGTCGAGGAATTCATTTCTGAATGCCGGGTTGCTCTAAGGTGCGCGGTTCGCGAGAAAAATGCGATAAACCGCGGAAATTATAGTTTCCCACTTTCTGGCCAAACAGTACACGCTACGGGAAAACCGACCTCACCGTTGAATTCAGCACATCCCAATGCATAAGCATGACTACATTAAAACGCTATATCTGTCAAAAAGTTATAATTATTTTCTCGGTCTAAATTTAGCACTTTTAGATAGAAAAAAATTGAACATTGCAACCGTTCGTGATAGAAAGGTTTACCCACTGCCAAATGATAGCTCTCGTTGAGTCTATCAAAAATATGTATACTTTTATATGCCTAAGATTTACCATTTTCATGTTATGTGGTCCATTTCGCTTATTTTTGTATTATTTGAAAACCCGTAATTTCAGCACAACTCTGGAACCAGTAGAGACAGAGACTTTTCCTACGTAAATTTGTAATCAGCGCACCCACTTTAGTAAGATAGCAAAGGTTTCATGTTGCTCCGGTTCCTTGTTTTTGAGGTAGGAGTGCCAGTTGAAAATTATAGTTTAAAATATGTGATTTCTTAAACAATTTTAGCCAGTCGGCAAAAACTCAACTGCCTTCAATCAAATTAAGGTTGTGGCTCTTGATAGAATTTTTGACGCTGATTACGCTGGTATAATTTGATTTTACTTATTTGGAACGGTTCGGCAGTTATTACGTTCCCAATTATCAAAAATTATGCTAAAAACACCCATTTTACTATGTTAGAAACTTTGAACGCAAACTGTGTCGGATCTAATCGACCGATATTGACGGTTCAAACGGTATCGGATGGGAAATTAGTCGAGGAATTCATTTCTGAAAGCCGAGTTGCTCTAAGGTGCGCGGTTCGCGAGAAAAATGCGATAAACCGCGGAAATTATAGTTTCCCACTTTCTGGCCAAACAGTACACGCTACGGGAAAACCGACCTCACCGTTGAATTCAGCACATCCCAATGCATAAGCATGACTACATTAAAACGCTCTATCGGTCAAAAAGTTATAATTATTTTCTCGGTCTAAATTTAGCACTTTTAGATAGAAAAAAATTGAACATTGCAACCGTTCGTGATAGAAAGGTTTACCCACTGCCAAATGATAGCTCTCGTTGAGTCTATCAAAAATATGTATACTTTTATATGCCTAAGATTTACCATTTTCATGTTATGTGGTCCATTTCGCTTATTTTTGTATTATTTGAAAACCCGTAATTTCAGCACAACTCTGGAACCAGTAGAGACAGAGACTTTTCCTACGTAAATTTGTAATCAGCGCACCTACTTTAGTAAGATAGCAAAGGTTTCATGTGGCTCCGGTTCCTTGTTTTTGAGGTAGGAGTGCCAGTTGAAAATTATAGTTTAAAATATGTGATTTCTTAAAAAATTTTAGCCAGTCGGCAAAAACTCAACTGCCTTCAATCAAATTAAGGTTGTGGCTCTTGATAGGATTTTTGACGCTGATTACGCTGGTATAATTTGATTTTACTTATTTGGAACGGTTCGGCAGTTATTACGTTCCCAATTATCAAAAATTATGCTAAAAACACCCATTTTACTATGTTACAAACTTTGAACGCAAACTGTGTCGGATCTAATCGACCGATATTGACGGTTCAAACGGTAGCGGATGGGAAATTAGTCGAGGAATTCATTTCTGAAAGCCGGGTTGCTCTAAGGTGCGCGGTTCGCGAGAAGAATGCGATAAACCGCGGAAATTATAGTTTCCCACTTTCTGGCCAAACAGTACACGCTACGGGAAAACCGACCTCACCGTTGAATTCAGCACATCCCAATGCATAAGCATGACTACATTAAAACGCTCTATCTCTCAAAAAGTTATAATTGTTTGTTCGATCTAAATTTAGCACTTTTAGATAGAAAAAAATTGAACATTGCAACCGTTCGTGATAGAAAGGTTTACCCACTGCCAAATGATAGCTCTCGTTGAGTCTATCAAAAATATGTATACTTTTATATGCCTAAGATTTACCATTTTCATGTTATGTGGTCCATTTCGCTTATTTTTGTATTATTTGAAAACCCGTAATTTCAGCACAACTCTGGAACCAGTAGAGACAGATACTTTTCCTATGTAAATTTGTAATCAGCGCACCCATTTTAGTAAGATAGCAAAGGTTTCATGTTGATCAGGTTCCTTGTTTTTGAGGTAGGAGTGCCAGTTGAAAATTATAGTTTGACATATGTGATTTCTTAAAAAATTTTAGCCAGTCGGCAAAAACTCAACTACCTTCAATCAAATTAAGGTTGTGGTTCTTGATGGAATTTTTCACGCTGATTACGCTGGTATAATTTGATTTAACTGATTTGGAACGGTTCGGCAGTTATTACGTTCCTAATTATCAAAAATTATGCTAAAAACACCCATTTTACTATGTTAGAAACTTTGAACGCAAACTGTGTCGGATCTAATCGACCGATATTGACGGTTCAAACGGTATCGGATGGGAAATTAGTCGAGGAATTCATTTCTGAAAGCCGGGTTGCTCTAAGGTGCGCGGTTCGCGAGAAAAATGCGATAAACCGCGGAAATTATAGTTTCCCACTTTCTGGCCAAACAGTACACGCTACGGGAAAACC
The DNA here is from genome assembly GCA_964023965.1 of Melinopterus prodromus. Classification (NCBI taxonomy): domain Eukaryota; kingdom Metazoa; phylum Arthropoda; class Insecta; order Coleoptera; family Scarabaeidae; genus Melinopterus; species Melinopterus prodromus. The sequence goes on from OZ030391.1 coordinate 77,284,529, forward strand.
GACCTCACCGTTGAATTCAGCACATCCCAATGCATAAGCATGACTACATTAAAACGCTATATCTGTCAAAAAGTTATAATTATTTTCTCGGTCTAAATTTAGCACTTTTAGATAGAAAAAAATTTAACATTGCAACCGTTCGTGATAGAAAGGTTTACCCAATGCCAAATGATAGCTCTCGTTGAGTCTATCAAAAGTATGTATACTTTTATATGCCTAAGATTTACCATTTTCATGTTATGTGGTCCATTTCGCTTATTTTTGTATTATTTGAAAACCCGTAATTTCAGCACAACTGTGGAACCAGTAGAGACAGAGACTTTTCCTACGTAAATTTGTAATCAGCGCACCCACTTTAGTAAGATAGCAAAGGTTTCATGTTGCTCCGGTTCCTTGTTTTTGAGGTAGGAGTGCCAGTTGAAAATTATAGTTTAAAATATGTGATTTCTTAAAAAATTTTAGCCAGTCGGCAAAAACTCAACTGCCTTCAATCAAATTAAGGTTGTGGCTCTTGATAGAATTTTTGACGCTGATTACGCTGGTATAATTTGATTTTACTTATTTGGAACGGTTCGGCAGTTATTACGTTCCCAATTATCAAAAATTATGCTAAAAACACCCATTTTACTATGTTAGAAACTTTGAACGCAAACTGTGTCGGATCTAATCGACCGATATTGACGGTTCAAACGGTATCGGATGGGAAATTAGTCGAGGAATTCATTTCTGAAAGCCGGGTTGCTCTAAGGTGCGCGGTTCGCGAGAAAAATGCGATAAACCGCGGAAATTATAGGTTCCCACTTTCTGGCCAAACAGTACACGCTACGGGAAAGCCGACCTCACCGTTGAATTCAGCACATCCCAATGCATAAGCATGACTACATTAAAACGCTCTATCTCTCAAAAAGTTATAATTGTTTGTTCGGTCTAAATTTAGCACTTTTAGATAGAAAAAAACTGAACATTGCAACCGTTCGTGATAGAAAGGTTTACCCACTGCCAAATGATAGCTCTCGTTGAGTCTATCAAAAATATGTATACTTTTACATGCCGAAGATTTACCATTTTCATGTTATGTGGTCCATTTCGCTTATTTTTGTATTATTTGAAAACCCGTAATTTCAGCACAACTCTGGAACCAGTAGAGACAGAGACTTTTCCTATGTAAATTTGTAATCAGCGCACCCATTTTAGTAAGATAGCAAAGGTTTCATGTTGATCAGGTTCCTTGTTTTTGAGGTAGGAGTGCCAGTTGAAAATTATAGTTTGAAATATGTGATTTCTTAAAAAATTTTAGCCAGTCGGCAAAAACTCAACTACCTTCAATCAAATTAAGGTTGTGGTTCTTGATGGAATTTTTCACGCTGATTACGCTGGTATAATTTGATTTAACTTATTTGGAACGGTTCGGCAATTATTACGTTCCCAATTATCAAAATTTATGCTAAAAACACCCATTTTACTATGTTAGAAACTTTGAACGCAAACTGTGTCGGATCTAATCGACCGATATTGACGGTTCAAACGGTATCGGATGGGAAATTAGTCGAGGAATTCATTTCTGAAAGCCGGGTTGCTCTAAGGTGCGCGGTTCGCGAGAAAAATGCGATAAACCGCGGAAATTATAGTTTCCCACTTTCTGGCCAAACAGTACACGCTACGGGAAAACCGACCTCACCGTTGAATTCAGCACATCCCAATGCATAAGCATGACTACATTAAAACGCTCTATCTCTCAAAAAGTTATAATTGGTTGTTCGGTCTAAATTTAGCACTTTTAGATAGAAAAAAACTGAACATTGCAACCGTTCGTGATAGAAAGGTTTACCCACTGCCAAATGATAGCTCTCGTTGAGTCTATCAAAAATATGTATACTTTTATATGCCGAAGATTTACCATTTTCATGTTATGTGGTCCATTTCGCTTATTTTTGTATTATTTGAAAACCCGTAATTTCAGCACAACTGTGGAACCAGTAGAGACAGAGACTTTTCCTACGTAAATTTGTAATCAGCGCACCCACTTTAGTAAGATAGCAAAGGTTTCATGTTGCTCCGGTTCCTTGTTTTTGAGGTAGGAGTGCCAGTTGAAAATTATAGTTTAAAATATGTGATTTCTTAAAAAATTTTAGCCAGTCGGCAAAAACTCAACTGCCTTCAATCAAATTAAGGTTGTGGCTCTTGATAGAATTTTTGACGCTGATTACGCTGGTATAATTTGATTTTACTTATTTGGAACGGTTCGGCAGTTATTACGTTCCCAATTATCAAAAATTATGCTAAAAACACCCATTTTACTATGTTAGAAACTTTGAACGCAAACTGTGTCGGATCTAATCGACCGATATTGACGGTTCAAACGGTATCGGATGGGAAATTAGTCGAGGAATTCATTTCTGAAAGCCGGGTTGCTCTAAGGTGCGCGGTTCGCGAGAAAAATGCGATAAACCGCGGAAATTATAGGTTCCCACTTTCTGGCCAAACAGTACACGCTACGGGAAAGCCGACCTCACCGTTGAATTCAGCACATCCCAATGCATAAGCATGACTACATTAAAACGCTCTATCTCTCAAAAAGTTATAATTGTTTGTTCGGTCTAAATTTAGCACTTTTAGATAGAAAAAAACTGAACATTGCAACCGTTCGTGATAGAAAGGTTTACCCACTGCCAAATGATAGCTCTCGTTGAGTCTATCAAAAATATGTATACTTTTACATGCCGAAGATTTACCATTTTCATGTTATGTGGTCCATTTCGCTTATTTTTGTATTATTTGAAAACCCGTAATTTCAGCACAACTCTGGAACCAGTAGAGACAGAGACTTTTCCTATGTAAATTTGTAATCAGCGCACCCATTTTAGTAAGATAGCAAAGGTTTCATGTTGATCAGGTTCCTTGTTTTTGAGGTAGGAGTGCCAGTTGAAAATTATAGTTTGAAATATGTGATTTCTTAAAAAATTTTAGCCAGTCGGCAAAAACTCAACTACCTTCAATCAAATTAAGGTTGTGGTTCTTGATGGAATTTTTCACGCTGATTACGCTGGTATAATTTGATTTAACTTATTTGGAACGGTTCGGCAATTATTACGTTCCCAATTATCAAAATTTATGCTAAAAACACCCATTTTACTATGTTAGAAACTTTGAACGCAAACTGTGTCGGATCTAATCGACCGATATTGACGGTTCAAACGGTATCGGATGGGAAATTAGTCGAGGAATTCATTTCTGAAAGCCGGGTTGCTCTAAGGTGCGCGGTTCGCGAGAAAAATGCGATAAACCGCGGAAATTATAGTTTCCCACTTTCTGGCCAAACAGTACACGCTACGGGAAAACCGACCTCACCGTTGAATTCAGCACATCCCAATGCATAAGCATGACTACATTAAAACGCTCTATCTCTCAAAAAGTTATAATTGGTTGTTCGGTCTAAATTTAGCACTTTTAGATAGAAAAAAACTGAACATTGCAACCGTTCGTGATAGAAAGGTTTACCCACTGCCAAATGATAGCTCTCGTTGAGTCTATCAAAAATATGTATACTTTTATATGCCGAAGATTTACCATTTTCATGTTATGTGGTCCATTTCGCTTATTTTTGTATTATTTGAAAACCCGTAATTTCAGCACAACTCTGGAACCAGTAGAGACAGAGACTTTTCCTACGTAAATTTGTAATCAGCGCACCCACTTTAGTAAGATAGCAAAGGTTTCATGTTGCTCCGGTTCCTTGTTTTTGAGGTAGGAGTGCCAGTTGAAAATTATAGTTTAAAATATGTGATTTCTTAAAAAATTTTAGCCAGTCGGCAAAAACTCAACTGCCTTCAATCAAATTAAGGTTGTGGCTCTTGATAGAATTTTTGACGCTGATTACGCTGGTATAATTTGATTTTACTTATTTAGAACGGTTCGGCAGTTATTACGATCCCAATTATCAAAAATTATGCTAAAAACACCCATTTTACTATGTTACAAATTTTGAACGCAAACTGTGTCGGATCTAATCGACCGATATTGACGGTTCAAACGGTAGCGGATGGGAAATTAGTTGAGGAATTCATTTCTGAAAGCCGGGTTGCTCTAAGGTGCGCGGTTCGCGAGAAAAATGCGATAAACCGCGGAAATTATAGGTTCCCACTTTCTGGCCAAACAGTACACGCTACGGGAAAGCCGACCTCACCGTTGAATTCAGCACATCCCAATGCATAAGCATGACTACATTAAAACGCTCTATCTCTCAAAAAGTTATAATTGTTTGTTCGGTCTAAATTTAGCACTTTTAGATAGAAAAAAACTGAACATTGCAACCGTTCGTGATAGAAAGGTTTACCCACTGCCAAATGATAGCTCTCGTTGAGTCTATCAAAAATATGTATACTTTTATATGCCGAAGATTTACCATTTTCATGTTATGTGGTCCATTTCGCTTATTTTTGTATTATTTGAAAACCCGTAATTTCAGCACAACTCTGGAACCAGTAGAGACAGAGACTTTTCCTATGTAAATTTGTAATCAGCGCACCCATTTTAGTAAGATAGCAAAGGTTTCATGTTGATCAGGTTCCTTGTTTTTGAGGTAGGAGTGCCAGTTGAAAATTATAGTTTGAAATATGTGATTTCTTAAAAAATTTTAGCCAGTCGGCAAAAACTCAACTACCTTCAATCAAATTAAGGTTGTGGTTCTTGATGGAATTTTTCACGCTGATTACGCTGGTATAATTTGATTTAACTTATTTGGAACGGTTCGGCAATTATTACGTTCCCAATTATCAAAATTTATGCTAAAAACACCCATTTTACTATGTTAGAAACTTTGAACGCAAACTGTGTCGGATCTAATCGACCGATATTGACGGTTCAAACGGTATCGGATGGGAAATTAGTCGAGGAATTCATTTCTGAAAGCCGGGTTGCTCTAAGGTGCGCGGTTCGCGAGAAAAATGCGATAAACCGCGGAAATTATAGTTCCCCACTTTCTGGCCAAACAGTACACGCTACGGGAAAACCGACCTCACCGTTGAATTCAGCACATCCCAATGCATAAGCATGACTACATTAAAACGCTCTATCTCTCAAAAAGTTATAATTGGTTGTTCGGTCTAAATTTAGCACTTTTAGATAGAAAAAAACTGAACATTGCAACCGTTCGTGATAGAAAGGTTTACCCACTGCCAAATGATAGCTCTCGTTGAGTCTATCAAAAATATGTATACTTTTATATGCCGAAGATTTACCATTTTCATGTTATGTGGTCCATTTCGCTTATTTTTGTATTATTTGAAAACCCGTAATTTCAGCACAACTCTGGAACCAGTAGAGACAGAGACTTTTCCTATGTAAATTTGTAATCAGCGCACCCATTTTAGTAAGATAGCAAAGGTTTCATGTTGATCAGGTTCCTTGTTTTTGAGGTAGGAGTGCCAGTTGAAAATTATAGTTTGAAATATGTGATTTCTTAAAAAATTTTAGCCAGTCGGCAAAAACTCAACTACCTTCAATCAAATTAAGGTTGTGGTTCTTGATGGAATTTTTCACGCTGATTACGCTGGTATAATTTGATTTAACTTATTTGGAACGGTTCGGCAATTATTACGTTCCCAATTATCAAAATTTATGCTAAAAACACCCATTTTACTATGTTAGAAACTTTGAACGCAAACTGTGTCGGATCTAATCGACCGATATTGACGGTTCAAACGGTATCGGATGGGAAATTAGTCGAGGAATTCATTTCTGAAAGCCGGGTTGCTCTAAGGTGCGCGGTTCGCGAGAAAAATGCGATAAACCGCGGAAATTATAGTTTCCCACTTTCTGGCCAAACAGTACACGCTACGGGAAAACCGACCTCACCGTTGAATTCAGCACATCCCAATGCATAAGCATGACTACATTAAAACGCTCTATCTCTCAAAAAGTTATAATTGGTTGTTCGGTCTAAATTTAGCACTTTTAGATAGAAAAAAACTGAACATTGCAACCGTTCGTGATAGAAAGGTTTACCCACTGCCAAATGATAGCTCTCGTTGAGTCTATCAAAAATATGTATACTTTTATATGCCGAAGATTTACCATTTTCATGTTATGTGGTCCATTTCGCTTATTTTTGTATTATTTGAAAACCCGTAATTTCAGCACAACTCTGGAACCAGTAGAGACAGAGACTTTTCCTATGTAAATTTGTAATCAGCGCACCCATTTTAGTAAGATAGCAAAGGTTTCATGTTGATCAGGTTCCTTGTTTTTGAGGTAGGAGTGCCAGTTGAAAATTATAGTTTGAAATATGTGATTTCTTAAAAAATTTTAGCCAGTCGGCAAAAACTCAACTACCTTCAATCAAATTAAGGTTGTGGTTCTTTATGGAATTTTTCACGCTGATTACGCTGGTATAATTTGATTTAACTTATTTGGAACGGTTCGGCAATTATTACGTTCCCAATTATCAAAATTTATGCTAAAAACACCCATTTTACTATGTTAGAAACTTTGAACGCAAACTGTGTCGGATCTAATCGACCGATATTGACGGTTCAAACGGTATCGGATGGGAAATTAGTCGAGGAATTAATTTCTGAAAGCCGGGTTGCTCTAAGGTGCGCGGTTCGCGAGAAAAATGCGATAAACCGCGGAAATTATAGTTTCCCACTTTCTGGCCAAACAGTACACGCTACGGGAAAACCGACCTCACCGTTGAATTCAGCACATCCCAATGCATAAGCATGACTACATTAAAACGCTCTATCTCTCAAAAAGTTATAATTGGTTGTTCGGTCTAAATTTAGCACTTTTAGATAGAAAAAAACTGAACATTGCAACCGTTCGTGATAGAAAGGTTTACCCACTGCCAAATGATAGCTCTCGTTGAGTCTATCAAAAATATGTATACTTTTATATGCCGAAGATTTACCATTTTCATGTTATGTGGTCCATTTCGCTTATTTTTGTATTATTTGAAAACCCGTAATTTCAGCACAACTCTGGAACCAGTAGAGACAGAGACTTTTCCTACGTAAATTTGTAATCAGCGCACCCACTTTAGTAAGATAGCAAAGGTTTCATGTTGCTCCGGTTCCTTGTTTTTGAGGTAGGAGTGCCAGTTGAAAATTATAGTTTAAAATATGTGATTTCTTAAAAAATTTTAGCCAGTCGGCAAAAACTCAACTGCCTTCAATCAAATTAAGGTTGTGGCTCTTGATAGAATTTTTAAAGCTGATTACGCTGGTATAATTTGATTTTACTTATTTGGAACGGTTCGGCAGTTATTACGTTCCCAATTATCAAAAATTATGCTAAAAACACCCATTTTACTATGTTAGAAACTTTGAACGCAAACTGTGTCGGATCTAATCGACCGATATTGACGGTTCAAACGGTATCGGATGGGAAATTAGTCGAGGAATTCATTTCTGAAAGCCGGGTTGCTCTAAGGTGCGCGGTTCGCGAGAAAAATGCGATAAACCGCGGAAATTATAGTTTCCCACTTTCTGGCCAAACAGTACACGCTACGGGAAAACCGACCTCACCGTTGAATTCAGCACATCCCAATGCATAAGCATGACTACATTAAAACGCTCTATCTCTCAAAAAGTTATAATTGGTTGTTCGGTCTAAATTTAGCACTTTTAGATAGAAAAAAACTGAACATTGCAACCGTTCGTGATAGAAAGGTTTACCCACTGCCAAATGATAGCTCTCGTTGAGTCTATCAAAAATATGTATACTTTTATATGCCGAAGATTTACCATTTTCATGTTATGTGGTCCATTTCGCTTATTTTTGTATTATTTGAAAACCCGTAATTTCAGCACAACTCTGGAACCAGTAGAGACAGAGACTTTTCCTATGTAAATTTGTAATCAGCGCACCCATTTTAGTAAGATAGCAAAGGTTTCATGTTGATCAGGTTCCTTGTTTTTGAGGTAGGAGTGCCAGTTGAAAATTATAGTTTGAAATATGTGATTTCTTAAAAAATTTTAGCCAGTCGGCAAAAACTCAACTACCTTCAATCAAATTAAGGTTGTGGTTCTTGATGGAATTTTTCACGCTGATTACGCTGGTATAATTTGATTTAACTTATTTGGAACGGTTCGGCAATTATTACGTTCCCAATTATCAAAATTTATGCTAAAAACACCCATTTTACTATGTTAGAAACTTTGAACGCAAACTGTGTCGGATCTAATCGACCGATATTGACGGTTCAAACGGTATCGGATGGGAAATTAGTCGAGGAATTCATTTCTGAAAGCCGGGTTGCTCTAAGGTGCGCGGTTCGCGAGAAAAATGCGATAAACCGCGGAAATTATAGTTTCCCACTTTCTGGCCAAACAGTCCACGCTACGGGAAAACCGACCTCACCGTTGAATTCAGCACATCCCAATGCATAAGCATGACTACATTAAAACGCTCTATCTCTCAAAAAGTTATAATTGTTTTCTCGGTCTAAATTTAGCACTTTTAGATAGAAAAAAATTTAACATTGCAACCGTTCGTGATAGAAAGGTTTACCCACTGCCAAATGATAGCTCTCGTTGAGTCCATCAAAAATATGTATACTTTTATATGCCTAAGATTTACCATTTTCATGTTATGTGGTCCATTTCGCTTATTTTTGTATTATTTGAAAACCCGTAATTTCAGCACAACTCTGGAACCAGTAGAGACAGAGACTTTTCCTACGTAAATTTGTAATCAGCGCACCCACTTTAGTAAGATAGCAAAGGTTTCATGTTGCTCCGGTTCCTTGTTTTTGAGGTAGGAGTGCCAGTTGAAAATTATAGTTTAAAATATGTGATTTCTTAAAAAATTTTAGCCAGTCGGCAAAAACTCAACTGCCTTCAATCAAATTAAGGTTGTGGCTCTTGATAGAATTTTTAAAGCTGATTACGCTGGTATAATTTGATTTTACTTATTTGGAACGGTTCGGCAGTTATTACGTTCCCAATTATCAAAAATTATGCTAAAAACACCCATTTTACTATGTTAGAAACTTTGAACGCAAACTGTGTCGGATCTAATCGACCGATATTGACGGTTCAAACGGTATCGGATGGGAAATTAGTCGAGGAATTCATTTCTGAAAGCCGGGTTGCTCTAAGGTGCGCGGTTCGCGAGAAAAATGCGATAAACCGCGGAAATTATAGTTTCCCACTTTCTGGCCAAACAGTACACGCTACGGGAAAACCGACCTCACCGTTGAATTCAGCACATCCCAATGCATAAGCATGACTACATTAAAACGCTCTATCTCTCAAAAAGTTATAATTGTTTTCTCGGTCTAAATTTAGCACTTTTAGATAGAAAAAAATTGAACATTGCAACCGTTCGTGATAGAAAGGTTTACCCACTGCCAAATGATAGCTCTCGTTGAGTCCATCAAAAATATGTATACTTTTATATGCCTAAGATTTACCATTTTCATGTTATGTGGTCCATTTCGCTTATTTTTGCATTATTTGAAAACCCGTAATTTCAGCACAACTCTGGAACCAGTAGAGACAGAGACTTTTCCTACGTAAATCTGTAATCAGCGCACCCACTTTAGTAGGATAGCAAAGGTTTCATGTTGCTCCGGTTCCTTGTTTTTGAGGTAGGAGTGCCAGTTGAAAATTATAGTTTAAAATACGTGATTTCTTAAAAAATTTTAGCCAGTCGGCAAAAACTCAACTGCCTTCAATCAAATTAAGGTTGTGGCTCTTGATAGAATTTTTAAAGCTGATTACGCTGGTATAATTTGATTTTACTTATTTGGAACGGTTCGGCAGTTATTACGTTCCCAATTATCAAAAATTATGCTAAAAACACCCATTTTACTATGTTAGAAACTTTGAACGCAAACTGTGTCGGATCTAATCGACCGATATTGACGGTTCAAACGGTATCGGATGGGAAATTAGTCGAGGAATTCATTTCTGAAAGCCGGGTTGCTCTAAGGTGCGCGGTTCGCGAGGAAGATGCGACAAACCGCGGAAATTATAGTTTCCCACTTTCTGGCCAAACAGTACACGCTACGGGAAAACCGACCTCACCGTTGAATTCAGCACATCCCAATGCATAAGCATGACTACATTAAAACGCTCTATCTCTCAAAAAGTTATAATTGTTTTCTCGGTCTAAATTTAGCACTTTTAGATAGAAAAAAATTGAACATTGCAACCGTTCGTGATAGAAAGGTTTACCCACTGCCAAATGATAGCTCTCGTTGAGTCTATCAAAAATATGTATACTTTTATATGCCTAAGATTTACCATTTTCATGTTATGTGGTCCATTTCGCTTATTTTTGTATTATTTGAAAACCCGTAATTTCAGCACAACTCTGGAACCAGTAGAGACAGAGACTTTTCCTACGTAAATTTGTAATCAGCGCACCCACTTTAGTAAGATAGCAAAGGTTTCATGTTGCTCCGGTTCCTTGTTTTTGAGGTAGGAGTGCCAGTTGAAAATTATAGTTTAAAATATGTGATTTCTTAAAAAATTTTAGCCAGTCGGCAAAAACTCAACTGCCTTCAATCAAATTAAGGTTGTGGCTCTTGATAGAATTTTTAAAGCTGATTACGCTGGTATAATTTGATTTTACTTATTTGGAACGGTTCGGCAGTTATTACGTTCCCAATTATCAAAAATTATGCTAAAAACACCCATTTTACTATGTTAGAAACTTTGAACGCAAACTGTGTCGGATCTAATCGACCGATATTGACGGTTCAAACGGTATCGGATGGGAAATTAGTCGAGGAATTCATTTCTGAAAGCCGGGTTGCTCTAAGGTGCGCGGTTCGCGAGGAAAATGCGATAAACCGCGGAAATTATAGTTTCCCACTTTCTGGCCAAACAGTACACGCTACGGGAAAACCGACCTCACCGTTGAATTCAGCACATCCCAATGCATAAGCATGACTACATTAAAACGCTCTATCTCTCAAAAAGTTATAATTGTTTTCTCGGTCTAAATTTAGCACTTTTAGATAGAAAAAAATTGAACATTGCAACCGTTCGTGATAGAAAGGTTTACCCACTGCCAAATGATAGCTCTCGTTGAGTCCATCAAAAATATGTATACTTTTATATGCCTAAGATTTACCATTTTCATATTATGTGGTCCATTTCGCTTATTTTTGTATTATTTGAAAACCCGTAATTTCAGCACAACTCTGGAACCAGTAGAGACAGAGACTTTTCCTATGTAAATTTGTAATCAGCGCACCCATTTTAGTAAGATAGCAAAGGTTTCATGTTGATCCGGTTCCTTGCTTTTGAGGTAGGAGTGCCAGTTGAAAATTATAGTTTGAAATATGTGATTTCTTAAAAAATTTTAGCCAGTCGGCAAAAACTCAACTACCTTCAATCAAATTAAGGTTGTGGTTCTTGATGGAATCTTTCACGCAGATTACGCTGGTATAATTTGATTTTACTTATTTGGAACGGTTCGGCAGTTATTACGTTCCCAATTATCAAAAATTATGCTAAAAACACCCATTTTACTATGTTAGAAACTTTGAACGCAAACTGTGTCGGATCTAATCGACCGATATTGACGGTACAAACGGTGTCGGATGGGAAATTAGTCGAGGAATTCATTTCTGAAAGCCGGGTTGCTCTAAGGTGCGCGGTTCGCGAGAAAAATGCGACAAACCGCGGAAATTATAGTTTCCCACTTTCTGGCCAAACAGTACACGCTACGGGAAAACCGACCTCACCGTTGAATTCAGCACATCCCAATGCATAGGCATGACTACATTAAAATGCTCTATCTCTCAAAAAGTTATAATTGTTTGTTCGGTCTAAATTTAGCACTTTTAGATAGAAAAAAATTGAACATTGCAACCGTTCGTGATAGAAAGGTTTACCCACTGCCAAATGATAGCTCTCGTTGAGTCTATCAAAAATATGTATACTTTTATATGCCTAAGATTTACCATTTTCATGTTATGTGGTCCATTTCGCTTATTTTTGTATTATTTGAAAACCCGTAATTTCAGCACAATTCTGGAACCAGTAGAGACAGAGACTTTTCCTACGTAAATTTGTAATCAGCGCACACACTTTAGTAAGATAGCAAAGGTTTCATGTTGCTCCGGTTCCTTGTTTTTGAGGTAGGAGTGCCAGTTGAAAATTATAGTTTGAAATATGTGATTTCTTAAAAAATTTTAGCCAGTCGGCAAAAACTCAACTACCTTCAATCAAATTAAGGTTGTGGCTCTTGATGGAATTTTTCACGCAGATTACGCTGGTATAATTTGATTTTACTTATTTGGAACGGTTCGGCAGTTAATACGTTCCCAATTATCAAAAATTATGCTAAAAACACCCATTTTACTATGTTAGAAACTTTGAACGCAAACTGTGTCGGATCTAATCAACCGATATTGACGGTACAAACGGTGTCGGATGGCAAATTAGTCGAGGAATTCATATCTGAATGCCGGGTTGCTCTAAGGTGCGCGGTTCGCGAGAAAAATGCGATAAACCGCGGAAATTATAGTTTCCCACTTTCTGGCCAAACAGTACACGCTACGGGAAAACCGACCTCACCGTTGAATTCAGCACATCCCAATGCATAAGCATGACTACATTAAAACGCTATATCTGTCAAAAAGTTATAATTATTTTCTCGGTCTAAATTTAGCACTTTTAGATAGAAAAAAATTGAACATTGCAACCGTTCGTGATAGAAAGGTTTACCCACTGCCAAATGATAGCTCTCGTTGAGTCTATCAAAAATATGTATACTTTTATATGCCTAAGATTTACCATTTTCATGTTATGTGGTCCATTTCGCTTATTTTTGTATTATTTGAAAACCCGTAATTTCAGCACAACTCTGGAACCAGTAGAGACAGAGACTTTTCCTACGTAAATTTGTAATCAGCGCACCCACTTTAGTAAGATAGCAAAGGTTTCATGTTGCTCCGGTTCCTTGTTTTTGAGGTAGGAGTGCCAGTTGAAAATTATAGTTTAAAATATGTGATTTCTTAAACAATTTTAGCCAGTCGGCAAAAACTCAACTGCCTTCAATCAAATTAAGGTTGTGGCTCTTGATAGAATTTTTGACGCTGATTACGCTGGTATAATTTGATTTTACTTATTTGGAACGGTTCGGCAGTTATTACGTTCCCAATTATCAAAAATTATGCTAAAAACACCCATTTTACTATGTTAGAAACTTTGAACGCAAACTGTGTCGGATCTAATCGACCGATATTGACGGTTCAAACGGTATCGGATGGGAAATTAGTCGAGGAATTCATTTCTGAAAGCCGAGTTGCTCTAAGGTGCGCGGTTCGCGAGAAAAATGCGATAAACCGCGGAAATTATAGTTTCCCACTTTCTGGCCAAACAGTACACGCTACGGGAAAACCGACCTCACCGTTGAATTCAGCACATCCCAATGCATAAGCATGACTACATTAAAACGCTCTATCGGTCAAAAAGTTATAATTATTTTCTCGGTCTAAATTTAGCACTTTTAGATAGAAAAAAATTGAACATTGCAACCGTTCGTGATAGAAAGGTTTACCCACTGCCAAATGATAGCTCTCGTTGAGTCTATCAAAAATATGTATACTTTTATATGCCTAAGATTTACCATTTTCATGTTATGTGGTCCATTTCGCTTATTTTTGTATTATTTGAAAACCCGTAATTTCAGCACAACTCTGGAACCAGTAGAGACAGAGACTTTTCCTACGTAAATTTGTAATCAGCGCACCTACTTTAGTAAGATAGCAAAGGTTTCATGTGGCTCCGGTTCCTTGTTTTTGAGGTAGGAGTGCCAGTTGAAAATTATAGTTTAAAATATGTGATTTCTTAAAAAATTTTAGCCAGTCGGCAAAAACTCAACTGCCTTCAATCAAATTAAGGTTGTGGCTCTTGATAGAATTTTTGACGCTGATTACGCTGGTATAATTTGATTTTACTTATTTGGAACGGTTCGGCAGTTATTACGTTCCCAATTATCAAAAATTATGCTAAAAACACCCATTTTACTATGTTACAAACTTTGAACGCAAACTGTGTCGGATCTAATCGACCGATATTGACGGTTCAAACGGTAGCGGATGGGAAATTAGTCGAGGAATTCATTTCTGAAAGCCGGGTTGCTCTAAGGTGCGCGGTTCGCGAGAAGAATGCGATAAACCGCGGAAATTATAGTTTCCCACTTTCTGGCCAAACAGTACACGCTACGGGAAAACCGACCTCACCGTTGAATTCAGCACATCCCAATGCATAAGCATGACTACATTAAAACGCTCTATCTCTCAAAAAGTTATAATTGTTTGTTCGATCTAAATTTAGCACTTTTAGATAGAAAAAAATTGAACATTGCAACCGTTCGTGATAGAAAGGTTTACCCACTGCCAAATGATAGCTCTCGTTGAGTCTATCAAAAATATGTATACTTTTATATGCCTAAGATTTACCATTTTCATGTTATGTGGTCCATTTCGCTTATTTTTGTATTATTTGAAAACCCGTAATTTCAGCACAACTCTGGAACCAGTAGAGACAGATACTTTTCCTATGTAAATTTGTAATCAGCGCACCCATTTTAGTAAGATAGCAAAGGTTTCATGTTGATCAGGTTCCTTGTTTTTGAGGTAGGAGTGCCAGTTGAAAATTATAGTTTGACATATGTGATTTCTTAAAAAATTTTAGCCAGTCGGCAAAAACTCAACTACCTTCAATCAAATTAAGGTTGTGGTTCTTGATGGAATTTTTCACGCTGATTACGCTGGTATAATTTGATTTAACTTATTTGGAACGGTTCGGCAGTTATTACGTTCCTAATTATCAAAAATTATGCTAAAAACACCCATTTTACTATGTTAGAAACTTTGAACGCAAACTGTGTCGGATCTAATCGACCGATATTGACGGTTCAAACGGTATCGGATGGGAAATTAGTCGAGGAATTCATTTCTGAAAGCCGGGTTGCTCTAAGGTGCGCGGTTCGCGAGAAAAATGCGATAAACCGCGGAAATTATAGTTTCCCACTTTCTGGCCAAACAGTACACGCTACGGGAAAACCGACCTCACCGTTGAATTCAGCACATCCCAATGCATAAGCATGACTACATTAAAACGCTATATCTGTCAAAAAGTTATAATTATTTTCTCGGTCTAAATTTAGCACTTTTAGATAGAAAAAAATTTAACATTGCAACCGTTCGTGATAGAAAGGTTTACCCAATGCCAAATGATAGCTCTCGTTGAGTCTATCAAAAGTATGTATACTTTTATATGCCTAAGATTTACCATTTTCATGTTATGTGGTCCATTTCGCTTATTTTTGTATTATTTGAAAACCCGTAATTTCAGCACAACTGTGGAACCAGTAGAGACAGAGACTTTTCCTACGTAAATTTGTAATCAGCGCACCCACTTTAGTAAGATAGCAAAGGTTTCATGTTGCTCCGGTTCCTTGTTTTTGAGGTAGGAGTGCCAGTTGAAAATTATAGTTTAAAATATGTGATTTCTTAAAAAATTTTAGCCAGTCGGCAAAAACTCAACTGCCTTCAATCAAATTAAGGTTGTGGGTCTTGATAGAATTTTTGACGCTGATTACGCTGGTATAATTTGATTTTACTTATTTGGAACGGTTCGGCAGTTATTACGTTCCCAATTATCAAAAATTATGCTAAAAACACCCATTTTACTATGTTAGAAACTTTGAACGCAAACTGTGTCGGATCTAATCGACCGATATTGACGGTTCAAACGGTATCGGATGGGAAATTAGTCGAGGAATTCATTTCTGAAAGCCGGGTTGCTCTAAGGTGCGCGGTTCGCGAGAAAAATGCGATAAACCTCGGAAATTATAGTTTCCCACTTTCTGGCCAAACAGTACACGCTACGGGAAAACCGACCTCACCGTTGAATTCAGCACATCCCAATGCATAAGCATGACTACATTAAAACGCTCTATCTCTCAAAAAGTTATAATTGTTTGTTCGGTCTAAATTTAGCACTTTTAGATAGAAAAAAATTGAACATTGCAACCGTTCGTGATAGAAAGGTTTACCCACTGCCAAATGATAGCTCTCGTTGAGTCTATCAAAAATATGTATACTTTTATATGCCTAAGATTTACCATTTTCATGTTATGTGGTCCATTTCGCTTATTTTTGTATTATTTGAAAACCCGTAATTTCAGCACAACTCTGGAACCAGTAGAGACAGAGACTTTTCCTACGTAAATTTGTAATCAGCGCACCCACTTTAGTAAGATAGCAAAGGTTTCATGTTGCTCCGGTTCCTTGTTTTTGAGGTAGGAGTGCCAGTTGAAAATTATAGTTTAAAATATGTGATTTCTTAAAAAATTTTAGTCAGTCGGCAAAAACTCAACTGCCTTCAATCAAATTAAGGTTGTGGCTCTTGATAGAATTTTTGACGCTGATTACGCTGGTATAATTTGATTTTACTTATTTGGAACGGTTCGGCAGTTATTACGTTCCCAATTATCAAAAATTATGCTAAAAACACCCATTTTACTATGTTAGAAACTTTGAACGCAAACTGTGTCGGATCTAATCGACCGATATTGTCGGTTCAAACGGTATCGGATGGGAAATTAGTCGAGGAATTCATTTCTGAAAGCCGGGTTGCTCTAAGGTGCGCGGTTCGCGAGAAAAATGCGATAAACCGCGGAAATTATAGTTTCCCACTTTCTGGCCAAACAGTACACGCTACGGGAAAACCGACCTCACCGTTGAATTCAGCACATCCCAATGCATAAGCATGACTACATTAAAACGCTCTATCTCTCAAAAAGTTATAATTGTTTGTTCGGTCTAAATTTAGCACTTTTAGATAGAAAAAAATTGAACATTGCAACCATTCGTGATAGAAAGGTTTACCCACTGCCAAATGATAGCTCTCGTTGAGTCTATCAAAAATATGTATACTTTTATATGCCTAAGATTTACCATTTTCATGTTATGTGGTCCATTTCGCTTATTTTTGTATTATTTGAAAACCCGTAATTTCAGCACAACTCTGGAACCAGTAGAGACAGAGACTTTTCCTATGTAAGTTTGTAATCAGCGCACCCACTTTAGTAAGATAGCAAAGGTTTCATGTGGCTCCGGTTCCTTGTTTTTGAGGTAGGAGTGCCAGTTGAAAATTATAGTTTAAAATATGTGATTTCTTAAAAAATTTTAGCCAGTCGGCAAAAACTCAACTGCCTTCAATCAAATTAAGGTTGTGGCTCTTGATAGAATTTTTGACGCTGATTACGCTGGTATAATTTGATTTTACTTATTTGGAACGGTTCGGCAGTTATTACGTTCCCAATTATCAAAAATTATGCTAAAAACACCCATTTTACTATGTTACAAACTTTGAACGCAAACTGTGTCGGATCTAATCGACCGATATTGACGGTTCAAACGGTAGCGGATGGGAAATTAGTCGAGGAATTCATTTCTGAAAGCCGGGTTGCTCTAAGGTGCGCGGTTCGCGAGAAGAATGCAATAAACCGCGGAAATTATAGTTTCCCACTTTCTGGCCAAACAGTACACGCTACGGGAAAACCGACCTCACCGTTGAATTCAGCACATCCCAATGCATAAGCATGACTACATTAAAACGCTCTATCTCTCAAAAAGTTATAATTGTTTGTTCGGTCTAAATTTAGCACTTTTAGATAGAAAAAAATTGAACATTGCAACCGTTCGTGATAGAAAGGTTTACCCACTGCCAAATGATAGCTCTCGTTGAGTCTATCAAAAATATGTATACTTTTATATGCCTAAGATTTACCATTTTCATGTTATGTGGTCCATTTCGCTTATTTTTGTATTATTTGAAAATCCGTAATTTCAGCACAACTCTGGAACCAGTAGAGACAGAGACTTTTCCTACGTAAATTTGTAATCAGCGCACCCATTTTAGTAAGATAGCAAAGGTTTCATGTTGATCCGGTTCCTTGTTTTTGAGGTAGGAGTGCCAGTTGAAAATTATAGTTTGAAATATGTGATTTCTTAAAAAATTTTAGCCAGTCGGCAAAAACTCAACTACCTTCAATCAAATTAAGGTTGTGGTTCTTGATGGAATTTTTCACGCTGATTACGCTGGTATAATTTGATTTTACTTATTTGGAACGGTTCGGCAGTTATTACGTTCCCAATTATCAAAAATTATGCTAAAAACACCCATTTTACTATGTTAGAAACTTTGAACGCAAGCTGTGTCGGATCTAATCGACCGATATTGACGGTACAAACGGTATCGGATGGGAAATTAGTCGAGGAATTCATTTCTGAAAGCCGGGTTGCTCTAAGGTGCGCGGTTCGCGAGAAAAATGCGATAAACCGCGGAAATTATAGTTTCCCACTTTCTGGCCAAACAGTACACGCTACGGGAAAAGCGACCTCACCGTTGAATTCAGCACATCCCAATGCATAAGCATGACTACATTAAAACGCTCTATCTCTCAAAAAGTTATGTTTTCTCGGTCTAAATTTAGCACTTTTAGATAGAAAAAAATTGATCATTGCAACCGTTCGTGATAGAAAGATTTACCCACTACCAAATGATAGCTCTCGTTGAGTCTATCAAAAAAATGTATACTTTTATATGCCTATGATTTACCATTTTCATGTTATGTGGTCCATTTCGCTTATTTTTGTATTATTTGAAAACCCGTAATTTCAGCACAACTCTGGAACCAGTAGAGACAGAGACTTTTCCTACGTAAATTTGTAATCAGCGCACCCACTTTAGTAAGATAGCAAAGGTTTCATGTTGATCCGGTTCCTTGTTTTTGAGGTAGGAGTGCCAGTTGAAAATTATAGTTTAAAATATGTGATTTCTTAAAAAATTTTAGCCAGTCGGCAAAAACTCAACTGCCTTCAATCAAATTAAGGTTGTGGCTCTTGATAGAATTTTTGACGCTGATTACGCTGGTATAATTTGATTTTACTTATTTGGAACGGTTCGGCAGTTATTACGTTCCCAATTATCAAAAATTATGCTAAAAACACCCAGTTTACTATGTTACAAACTTTGAACGCAAACTGTGTCGGATCTAATCGACCGATATTGACGGTACAAACGGTATCGGATGGGAAATTAGTCGCGGAATTCATTTCTGAAAGCCGGGTTTCTCTAAGGTGCGCGGTTCGCGAGAAAAATGCGATAAACCGCGGAAATTATAGTTTCCCACTTTCTGACCAAACGTACACGCTACGGGAAAACCGACCTCACCGTTGAATTCAGCACATCCCAATGCATAAGCATGACTACATTAAAACGCTCTATCTATCAAAAAGTTATAATTGTTTTCTGGGTCTAAATTTAGCACTTTTAGATAGAAAAAAATTGAACATTGCAACCGTTCGTGATAGAAAGGTTTACCCACTGCCAAATGATAGCTCTCGTTGAGTCTATCAAAAATATGTATACTTTTATATGCCTAAGATTTACCATTTTCATGTTATGTGGTCCATTTCGCTTATTTTTGTATTATTTGAAAACCCGTAATTTCAGCACAACTCTGGAACCAGTAGAGACAGAGACTTCTCCTATGTAAATTTGTAATCAGCGCACCCATTTTAGTAAGATAGCAAAGGTTTCATGTTGATCCGATTCCTTGTTTTTGAGGTAGGAGTGCCAGTTGAAAATTATAGTTTGAAATATGTGATTTCTTAAAAAATTTTAGCCAGTCGGCAAAAACTCAACTGACTTCAATCAAATTAAGGTTGTGGCTCTTGATAGAATTTTTGACGCTGATTACGCTGGTATAATTTGATTTTACTTATTTGGAACGGTTCGGCAGTTATTACGTTCCCAATTATCAAAAATTATGCTAAAAACACCCACTTTACTATGTTACAAACTTTGAACGCAAACTGTGTCGGATCTAATCGACCGATATTGACGGTACAACCGGTATCGGATGGGAAATTAGTCGAGGAATTCATTTCTGACAACCGGGTTGCTCTAAGGTGCGCGGTTCGCGAGACAAATGCGATAAACCGCGGAAATTATAGTTTCCCGCTTTCTGGCCAAACAGTACACGCTACGGGAAAACCGACCTCACCGTTGAATTGAGCACATCCCAATGCATAAGCATGACTACATTAAAACGCTCTATTTCTCAAAAAGTTATAATTGTTTTCTCGGTCTAAATTTAGCACTTTTAAATAGAAAAAAATTGATCATTGCAACCGTTCGTGATAGAAAGGTTTACCCACTACCAAATGATAGCTCTCGTTGAGTGTATCAAAAAAATGTATACTTTTATATGCCTAAGATTTACCATTTTCATGTTATGTGGTCCATTTCGCTTATTTTTGTATTATTTGAAAAATTAAATTTTAGCACAACTCTGGAACCAGTAGAGACAGAGACTTTTCCTACGTAAATTTGTAATCAGCGCACCCATTTTAGTAAGATAGCAAAGGTTTCATGTTGATCCGGTTCCTTGTTTTTGAGGTAGGAGTGCCAGTTGAAAATTATAGTTTAAAATATGTGATTTCTTAAAAAATTTTAGCCAGTCGGCAAAAACTCAACTGCCTTCAATCAAATTAAGGTTGTGGCTCTTGATAGAATTTTTAAAGCTGATTACGCTGGTATAATTTGATTTTACTTATTTGGAACGGTTCGGCAGTTATTACGTTCCCAATTATCAAAAATTATGCTAAAAACACCCATTTTACTATGTTAGAAACTTTGAACGCAAACTGTGTCGGATCTAATCGACCGATATTGACGGTTCAAACGGTATCGGATGGGAAATTAGTCGAGGAATTCATTTCTGAAAGCCGGGTTGCTCTAAGGTGCGCGGTTCGCGAGGAAAATGCGATAAACCGCGGAAATTATAGTTTCCCACTTTCTGGCCAAACAGTACACGCTACGGGAAAACCGACCTCACCGTTGAATTCAGCACATCCCAATGCATAAGCATGACTACATTAAAACGCTCTATCTCTCAAAAAGTTATAATTGTTTTCTCGGTCTAAATTTAGCACTTTTAGATAGAAAAAAATTGAACATTGCAACCGTTCGTGATAGAAAGGTTTACCCACTGCCAAATGATAGCTCTCGTTGAGTCCATCAAAAATATGTATACTTTTATATGCCTAAGATTTACCATTTTCATATTATGTGGTCCATTTCGCTTATTTTTGTATTATTTGAAAACCCGTAATTTCAGCACAACTCTGGAACCAGTAGAGACAGAGACTTTTCCTATGTAAATTTGTAATCAGCGCACCCATTTTAGTAAGATAGCAAAGGTTTCATGTTGATCCGGTTCCTTGCTTTTGAGGTAGGAGTGCCAGTTGAAAATTATAGTTTGAAATATGTGATTTCTTAAAAAATTTTAGCCAGTCGGCAAAAACTCAACTACCTTCAATCAAATTAAGGTTGTGGTTCTTGATGGAATCTTTCACGCAGATTACGCTGGTATAATTTGACTTTACTTATTTGGAACGGTTCGGCAGTTATTACGTTCCCAATTATCAAAAATTATGCTAAAAACACCCATTTTACTATGTTAGAAACTTTGAACGCAAACTGTGTCGGATCTAATCGACCGATATTGACGGTACAAACGGTGTCGGATGGGAAATTAGTCGAGGAATTCATTTCTGAAAGCCGGGTTGCTCTAAGGTGCGCGGTTCGCGAGAAAAATGCGACAAACCGCGGAAATTATAGTTTCCCACTTTCTGGCCAAACAGTACACGCTACGGGAAAACCGACCTCACCGTTGAATTCAGCACATCTCAATGCATAGGCATGACTACATTAAAACGCTCTATCTCTCAAAAAGTTATAATTGTTTGTTCGGTCTAAATTTAGCACTTTTAGATAGAAAAAAATTGAACATTGCAACCGTTCGTGATAGAAAGGTTTACCCACTGCCAAATGATAGCTCTCGTTGAGTCTATCAAAAATATGTATACTTTTATATGCCTAAGATTTACCATTTTCATGTTATGTGGTCCATTTCGCTTATTTTTGTATTATTTGAAAACCCGTAATTTCAGCACAATTCTGGAACCAGTAGAGACAGAGACTTTTCCTACGTAAATTTGTAATCAGCGCACCCACTTTAGTAAGATAGCAAAGGTTTCATGTTGCTCCGGTTCCTTGTTTTTGAGGTAGGAGTGCCAGTTGAAAATTATAGTTTGAAATATGTGATTTCTTAAAAAATTTTAGCCAGTCGGCAAAAACTCAACTACCTTCAATCAAATTAAGGTTGTGGCTCTTGATGGAATTTTTCACGCAGATTACGCTGGTATAATTTGATTTTACTTATTTGGAACGGTTCGGCAGTTAATACGTTCCCAATTATCAAAAATTATGCTAAAAACACCCATTTTACTATGTTAGAAACTTTGAACGCAAACTGTGTCGGATCTAATCAACCGATATTGACGGTACAAACGGTGTCGGATGGCAAATTAGTCGAGGAATTCATTTCTGAATGCCGGGTTGCTCTAAGGTGCGCGGTTCGCGAGAAAAATGCGATAAACCGCGGAAATTATAGTTTCCCACTTTCTGGCCAAACAGTACACGCTACGGGAAAACCGACCTCACCGTTGAATTCAGCACATCCCAATGCATAAGCATGACTACATTAAAACGCTATATCTGTCAAAAAGTTATAATTATTTTCTCGGTCTAAATTTAGCACTTTTAGATAGAAAAAAATTGAACATTGCAACCGTTCGTGATAGAAAGGTTTACCCACTGCCAAATGATAGCTCTCGTTGAGTCTATCAAAAATATGTATACTTTTATATGCCTAAGATTTACCATTTTCATGTTATGTGGTCCATTTCGCTTATTTTTGTATTATTTGAAAACCCGTAATTTCAGCACAACTCTGGAACCAGTAGAGACAGAGACTTTTCCTACGTAAATTTGTAATCAGCGCACCCACTTTAGTAAGATAGCAAAGGTTTCATGTTGCTCCGGTTCCTTGTTTTTGAGGTAGGAGTGCCAGTTGAAAATTATAGTTTAAAATATGTGATTTCTTAAACAATTTTAGCCAGTCGGCAAAAACTCAACTGCCTTCAATCAAATTAAGGTTGTGGCTCTTGATAGAATTTTTGACGCTGATTACGCTGGTATAATTTGATTTTACTTATTTGGGACGGTTCGGCAGTTATTACGTTCCCAATTATCAAAAATTATGCTAAAAACACCCATTTTACTATGTTAGAAACTTTGAACGCAAACTGTGTCGGATCTAATCGACCGATATTGACGGTTCAAACGGTATCGGATGGGAAATTAGTCGAGGAATTCATTTCTGAAAGCCGAGTTGCTCTAAGGTGCGCGGTTCGCGAGAAAAATGCGATAAACCGCGGAAATTATAGTTTCCCACTTTCTGGCCAAACAGTACACGCTACGGGAAAACCGACCTCACCGTTGAATTCAGCACATCCCAATGCATAAGCATGACTACATTAAAACGCTCTATCGGTCAAAAAGTTATAATTATTTTCTCGGTCTAAATTTAGCACTTTTAGATAGAAAAAAATTGAACATTGCAACCGTTCGTGATAGAAAGGTTTACCCACTGCCAAATGATAGCTCTCGTTGAGTCTATCAAAAATATGTATACTTTTATATGCCTAAGATTTACCATTTTCATGTTATGTGGTCCATTTCGCTTATTTTTGTATTATTTGAAAACCCGTAATTTCAGCACAACTCTGGAACCAGTAGAGACAGAGACTTTTCCTACGTAAATTTGTAATCAGCGCACCTACTTTAGTAAGATAGCAAAGGTTTCATGTGGCTCCGGTTCCTTGTTTTTGAGGTAGGAGTGCCAGTTGAAAATTATAGTTTAAAATATGTGATTTCTTAAAAAATTTTAGCCAGTCGGCAAAAACTCAACTGCCTTCAATCAAATTAAGGTTGTGGCTCTTGATAGAATTTTTGACGCTGATTACGCTGGTATAATTTGATTTTACTTATTTGGAACGGTTCGGCAGTTATTACGTTCCCAATTATCAAAAATTATGCTAAAAACACCCATTTTACTATGTTACAAACTTTGAACGCAAACTGTGTCGGATCTAATCGACCGATATTGACGGTTCAAACGGTAGCGGATGGGAAATTAGTCGAGGAATTCATTTCTGAAAGCCGGGTTGCTCTAAGGTGCGCGGTTCGCGAGAAGAATGCGATAAACCGCGGAAATTATAGTTTCCCACTTTCTGGCCAAACAGTACACGCTACGGGAAAACCGACCTCACCGTTGAATTCAGCACATCCCAATGCATAAGCATGACTACATTAAAACGCTCTATCTCTCAAAAAGTTATAATTGTTTGTTCGATCTAAATTTAGCACTTTTAGATAGAAAAAAATTGAACATTGCAACCGTTCGTGATAGAAAGGTTTACCCACTGCCAAATGATAGCTCTCGTTGAGTCTATCAAAAATATGTATACTTTTATATGCCTAAGATTTACCATTTTCATGTTATGTGGTCCATTTCGCTTATTTTTGTATTATTTGAAAACCCGTAATTTCAGCACAACTCTGGAACCAGTAGAGACAGATACTTTTCCTATGTAAATTTGTAATCAGCGCACCCATTTTAGTAAGATAGCAAAGGTTTCATGTTGATCAGGTTCCTTGTTTTTGAGGTAGGAGTGCCAGTTGAAAATTATAGTTTGACATATGTGATTTCTTAAAAAATTTTAGCCAGTCGGCAAAAACTCAACTACCTTCAATCAAATTAAGGTTGTGGTTCTTGATGGAATTTTTCACGCTGATTACGCTGGTATAATTTGATTTAACTTATTTGGAACGGTTCGGCAGTTATTACGTTCCTAATTATCAAAAATTATGCTAAAAACACCCATTTTACTATGTTAGAAACTTTGAACGCAAACTGTGTCGGATCTAATCGACCGATATTGACGGTTCAAACGGTATCGGATGGGAAATTAGTCGAGGAATTCATTTCTGAAAGCCGGGTTGCTCTAAGGTGCGCGGTTCGCGAGAAAAATGCGATAAACCGCGGAAATTATAGTTTCCCACTTTCTGGCCAAACAGTACACGCTACGGGAAAACCGACATCACCGTTGAATTCAGCACATCCCAATGCATAAGCATGACTACATTAAAACGCTATATCTGTCAAAAAGTTATAATTATTTTCTCGGTCTAAATTTAGCACTTTTAGATAGAAAAAAATTGAACATTGCAACCGTTCGTGATAGAAAGGTTTACCCACTGCCAAATGATAGCTCTCGTTGAGTCTATCAAAAAAATGTATACTTTTATATGCCTAAGATTTACCATTTTCATGTTATGTGGTCCATTTCGCTTATTTTTGTATTATTTGAAAACCCGTAATTTCAGCACAACTCTGGAACCAGTAGAGACAGAGACTTTTCCTACGTAAATTTGTAATCAGCGCACCCACTTTAGTAAGATAGCAAAGGTTTCATGTTGCTCCGGTTCCTTGTTTTTGAGGTAGGAGTGCCAGTTGAAAATTATAGTTTAAAATATGTGATTTCTTAAAAAATTTTAGCCAGTCGGCAAAAACTCAACTGCCTTCAATCAAATTAAGGTTGTGGCTCTTGATAGAATTTTTGACGCTGATTACGCTGGTATAATTTGATTTTACTTATTTGGTACGGTTCGGCAGTTATTACGTTCCCAATTATCAAAAATTATGCTAAAAACACCCATTTTACTATGTTAGAAACTTTGAACGCAAACTGTGTCGGATCTAATCGACCGATATTGACGGTTCAAACGGTATCGGATGGGAAATTAGTCGAGGAATTCATTTCTGAAAGCCGGGTTGCTCTAAGGTGCGCGGTTCGCGAGAAAAATGCGATAAACCGCGGAAATTATAGTTTCCCACTTTCTGGCCAAACAGTACACGCTACGGGAAAACCGACTTCACCGTTGAATTCAGCACATCCCAATGCATAAGCATGACTACATTAAAACGCTCTATCTCTCAAAAAGTTATAATTGTTTTCTCGGTCTAAATTTAGCACTTTTAGATAGAAAAAAATTGAACATTGCAACCGTTCGTGATAGAAAGGTTTACCCAATGCCAAATGATAGCTCTCGTTGAGTCTATCAAAAGTATGTATACTTTTATATGCCTAAGATTTACCATTTTCATGTTATGTGGTCCATTTCGCTTATTTTTGTATTATTTGAAAACCCGTAATTTCAGCACAACTGTGGAACCAGTAGAGACAGAGACTTTTCCTACGTAAATTTGTAATCAGCGCACCCACTTTAGTAAGATAGCAAAGGTTTCATGTTGCTCCGGTTCCTTGTTTTTGAGGTAGGAGTGCCAGTTGAAAATTATAGTTTAAAATATGTGATTTCTTAAAAAATTTTAGCCAGTCGGCAAAAACTCAACTGCCTTCAATCAAATTAAGGTTGTGGCTCTTGATAGAATTTTTGACGCTGATTACGCTGGTATAATTTGATTTTACTTATTTGGAACGGTTCGGCAGTTATTACGTTCCCAATTATCAAAAATTATGCTAAAAACACCCATTTTACTATGTTAGAAACTTTGAACGCAAACTGTGTCGGATCTAATCGACCGATATTGACGGTTCAAACGGTATCGGATGGGAAATTAGTCGAGGATATCATTTCTGAAAGCCGGGTTGCTCTAAGGTGCGCGGTTCGCGAGAAAAATGCGATAAACCGCGGAAATTATAGTTTCCCACTTTCTGGCCAAACAGTACACGCTACGGGAAAACCGACCTCACCGTTGAATTCAGCACATCCCAATGCATAAGCATGACTACATTAAAACGCTCTATCTCTCAAAAAGTTATAATTGTTTTCTCGGTCTAAATTTAGCACTTTTAGATAGAAAAAAATTTAACATTGCAACCGTTCGTGATAGAAAGGTTTACCCAATGCCAAATGATAGCTCTCGTTGAGTCTATCAAAAGTATGTATACTTTTATATGCCTAAGATTTACCATTTTCATGTTATGTGGTCCATTTCGCTTATTTTTGTATTATTTGAAAACCCGTAATTTCAGCACAACTGTGGAACCAGTAGAGACAGAGACTTTTCCTACGTAAATTTGTAATCAGCGCACCCACTTTAGTAAGATAGCAAAGGTTTCATGTTGCTCCGGTTCCTTGTTTTTGAGGTAGGAGTGCCAGTTGAAAATTATAGTTTAAAATATGTGATTTCTTAAAAAATTTTAGCCAGTCGGCAAAAACTCAACTGCCTTCAATCAAATTAAGGTTGTGGCTCTTGATAGAATTTTTGACGCTGATTACGCTGGTATAATTTGATTTTACTTATTTGGAACGGTTCGGCAGTTATTACGTTCCCAATTATCAAAAATTATGCTAAAAACACCCATTTTACTATGTTAGAAACTTTGAACGCAAACTGTGTCGGATCTAATCGACCGATATTGACGGTTCAAACGGTATCGGATGGGAAATTAGTCGAGGAATTCATTTCTGAAAGCCGGGTTGCTCTAAGGTGCGCGGTTCGCGAGAAAAATGCGATAAACCGCGGAAATTATAGTTTCCCACTTTCTGGCCAAACAGTACACGCTACGGGAAAACCGACCTCACCGTTGAATTCAGCACATCCCAATGCATAAGCATGACTACATTAAAACGCTCTATCTCTCAAAAAGTTATAATTGTTTTCTCGGTCTAAATTTAGCACTTTTAGATAGAAAAAAATTGAACATTGCAACCGTTCGTGATAGAAAGGTTTACCCAATGCCAAATGATAGCTCTCGTTGAGTCTATCAAAAGTATGTATACTTTTATATGCCTAAGATTTACCATTTTCATGTTATGTGGTCCATTTCGCTTATTTTTGTATTATTTGAAAACCCGTAATTTCAGCACAACTGTGGAACCAGTAGAGACAGAGACTTTTCCTACGTAAATTTGTAATCAGCGCACCCACTTTAGTAAGATAGCAAAGGTTTCATGTTGCTCCGGTTCCTTGTTTTTGAGGTAGGAGTGCCAGTTGAAAATTATAGTTTAAAATATGTGATTTCTTAAAAAATTTTAGCCAGTCGGCAAAAACTCAACTGCCTTCAATCAAATTAAGGTTGTGGCTCTTGATAGAATTTTTGACGCTGATTACGCTGGTATAATTTGATTTTACTTATTTGGAACGGTTCGGCAGTTATTACGTTCCCAATTATCAAAAATTATGCTAAAAACACCCATTTTACTATGTACTTACAAACTTTGAACGCAAACTGTGTCGGATCTAATCGACCGATATTGACGGTTCAAACGGTATCGGATGGGAAATTAGTCGAGGAATTCATTTCTGAAAGCCGGGTTGCTCTAAGGTGCGCGGTTCGCGAGAAAAATGCGATAAACCTCGGAAATTATAGTTTCCCACTTTCTGGCCAAACAGTACACGCTACGGGAAAACCGACCTCACCGTTGAATTCAGCACATCCCAATGCATAAGCATGACTACATTAAAACGCTCTATCTCTCAAAAAGTTATAATTGTTTTCTCGGTCTAAATTTAGCACTTTTAGATAGAAAAAAATTGAACATTGCAACCGTTCGTGATAGAAAGGTTTACCCACTACCAAATGATAGCTCTCGTTGAGTCTATCAAAAATATGTATACTTTTATATGCCTAAGATTTACCATTTTCATGTTATGTGGTCCATTTCGCTTATTTTTGTATTATTTGAAAACCCGTAATTTCAGCACAACTCTGGAACCAGTAGAGACAGAGACTTTTCCTACGTAAATTTGTAATCAGCGCACCCACTTTAGTAAGATAGCAAAGGTTTCATGTTGCTCCGGTTCCTTGTTTTTGAGGTAGGAGTGCCAGTTGAAAATTATAGTTTAAAATATGTGATTTCTTAAAAAATTTTAGCCAGTCGGCAAAAACTCAACTGCCTTCAATCAAATTAAGGTTGTGGCTCTTGATAGAATTTTTGACGCTGATTACGCTGGTATAATTTGATTTTACTTATTTAGAACGGTTCGGCAGTTATTACGATCCCAATTATCAAAAATTATGCTAAAAACACCCATTTTACTATGTTACAAATTTTGAACGCAAACTGTGTCGGATCTAATCGACCGATATTGACGGTACAAACGGTGTCGGATGGGAAATTAGTCGAGGAATTCATTTCTGAAAGCCGGGTTGCTCTAAGGTGCGCGGTTCGCGAGAAAAATGCGATAAACCGCGGAAATTATAGTTTCCCACTTTCTGGCCAAACAGTACACGCTACGGGAAAGCCGACCTCACCGTTGAATTCAGCACATCCCAATGCATAAGCATGACTACATTAAAACGCTCTATCTCTCAAAAAGTTATAATTGTTTGTTCGGTCTAAATTTAGCACTTTTAGATAGAAAAAAATTGAACATTGCAACCGTTCGTGATAGAAAGGTTTACCCACTGCCAAATGATAGCTCTCGTTGAGTCTATCAAAAATATGTATACTTTTATATGCCTAAGATTTACCATTTTCATGTTATGTGGTCCATTTCGCTTATTTTTGTATTATTTGAAAACCCGTAATTTCAGCACAACTCTGGAACCAGTAGAGACAGAGACTTTTCCTACGTAAATTTGTAATCAGCGCACCCACTTTAGTAAGATAGCAAAGGTTTCATGTTGCTCCGGTTCCTTGTTTTTGAGGTAGGAGTGCCAGTTGAAAATTATAGTTTAAAATATGTGATTTCTTAAAAAATTTTAGTCAGTCGGCAAAAACTCAACTGCCTTCAATCAAATTAAGGTTGTGGCTCTTGATAGAATTTTTGACGCTGATTACGCTGGTATAATTTGATTTTACTTATTTGGAACGGTTCGGCAGTTATTACGTTCCCAATTATCAAAAATTATGCTAAAAACACCCATTTTACTATGTTAGAAACTTTGAACGCAAACTGTGTCGGATCTAATCGACCGATATTGTCGGTTCAAACGGTATCGGATGGGAAATTAGTCGAGGAATTCATTTCTGAAAGCCGGGTTGCTCTAAGGTGCGCGGTTCGCGAGAAAAATGCGATAAACCGCGGAAATTATAGTTTCCCACTTTCTGGCCAAACAGTACACGCTACGGGAAAACCGACCTCACCGTTGAATTCAGCACATCCCAATGCATAAGCATGACTACATTAAAACGCTCTATCTCTCAAAAAGTTATAATTGTTTGTTCGGTCTAAATTTAGCACTTTTAGATAGAAAAAAATTGAACATTGCAACCATTCGTGATAGAAAGGTTTACCCACTGCCAAATGATAGCTCTCGTTGAGTCTATCAAAAATATGTATACTTTTATATGCCTAAGATTTACCATTTTCATGTTATGTGGTCCATTTCGCTTATTTTTGTATTATTTGAAAACCCGTAATTTCAGCACAACTCTGGAACCAGTAGAGACAGAGACTTTTCCTATGTAAGTTTGTAATCAGCGCACCCACTTTAGTAAGATAGCAAAGGTTTCATGTGGCTCCGGTTCCTTGTTTTTGAGGTAGGAGTGCCAGTTGAAAATTATAGTTTAAAATATGTGATTTCTTAAAAAATTTTAGCCAGTCGGCAAAAACTCAACTGCCTTCAATCAAATTAAGGTTGTGGCTCTTGATAGAATTTTTGACGCTGATTACGCTGGTATAATTTGATTTTACTTATTTGGAACGGTTCGGCAGTTATTACGTTCCCAATTATCAAAAATTATGCTAAAAACACCCATTTTACTATGTTACAAACTTTGAACGCAAACTGTGTCGGATCTAATCAACCGATATTGACGGTTCAAACGGTAGCGGATGGGAAATTAGTCGAGGAATTCATTTCTGAAAGCCGGGTTGCTCTAAGGTGCGCGGTTCGCGAGAAGAATGCAATAAACCGCGGAAATTATAGTTTCCCACTTTCTGGCCAAACAGTACACGCTACGGGAAAACCGACCTCACCGTTGAATTCAGCACATCCCAATGCATAAGCATGACTACATTAAAACGCTCTATCTCTCAAAAAGTTATAATTGTTTGTTCGGTCTAAATTTAGCACTTTTAGATAGAAAAAAATTGAACATTGCAACCGTTCGTGATAGAAAGGTTTACCCACTGCCAAATGATAGCTCTCGTTGAGTCTATCAAAAATATGTATACTTTTATATGCCTAAGATTTACCATTTTCATGTTATGTGGTCCATTTCGCTTATTTTTGTATTATTTGAAAATCCGTAATTTCAGCACAACTCTGGAACCAGTAGAGACAGAGACTTTTCCTATGTAAATTTGTAATCAGCGCACCCATTTTAGTAAGATAGCAAAGGTTTCATGTTGATCCGGTTCCTTGTTTTTGAGGTAGGAGTGCCAGTTGAAAATTATAGTTTGAAATATGTGATTTCTTAAAAAATTTTAGCCAGTCGGCAAAAACTCAACTACCTTCAATCAAATTAAGGTTGTGGTTCTTGATGGAATTTTTGACGCTGATTACGCTGGTATAATTTGATTTTACTTATTTGGAACGGTTCGGCAGTTATTACGTTCCCAATTATCAAAAATTATGCTAAAAACACCCATTTTACTATGTTAGAAACTTTGAACGCAAACTGTGTCGGATCTAATCGACCGATATTGACGGTACAAACGGTATCGGATGGGAAATTAGTCGAGGAATTCATTTCTGAAAGCAGGGTTGCTCTAAGGTGCGCGGTTCGCGAGAAAAATGCGATAAACCGCGGAAATTATAGTTTCCCACTTTCTGGCCAAACAGTACACGCTACGGGAAAACCGACCTCACCGTTGAATTCAGCACATCCCAATGCATAAGCATGACTACATTAAAACGCTCTATCTCTCAAAAAGTTATAATTGTTTGTTCGGTCTAAATTTAGCACTTTTAGATAGAAAAAAATTGAACATTGCAACCGTTCGTGATAGAAAGGTTTACCCACTGCCAAATGATAGCTCTCGTTGAGTCTATCAAAAATATGTATACTTTTATATGCCTAAGATTTACCATTTTCATGTTATGTGGTCCATTTCGCTTATTTTTGTATTATTTGAAAACCCGTAATTTCAGCACAACTCTGGAACCAGTAGAGACAGAGACTTTTCCTACGTAAATTTGTAATCAGCGCACCCATTTTAGTAAGATAGCAAAGGTTTCATATTGATCTGGTTCCTTGTTTTTGAGGTAGGAGTGCCAGTTGAAAATTATAGTTTAAAATATGTGATTTCTTAAAAAATTTTAGCTAGTCGGCAAAAACTCAACTGCCTTCAATCAAATTAAGGTTGTGGTTCTTGATAGAATTTTTGACGCTGATTACGCTGGTATAATTTGATTTTACTTATTTGGAACGGTTCGGCAGTTATTACGTTCCCAATTATCAAAAATTATGCTAAAAACACCAATGTTACTATGTTAGAAACTTTGAAGGCAAACTGTGTCGGATCTAATCGACGGATATTGACGTTTTAAACGGTATCGGATGGGAAATTAGTCGAGGAATTCATTTCTGAAAGCCGGGTTGCTCTAAGGTGCGCGGTTCGCGAGAAAAATGCGATAAACCGCGGAAATTATAGTTTCCCACTTTCTGGCCAAACAGTACACGCTACGGGAAAACCGTCCTCACCGTTGAATTCAGCACATCCCAATGCATAAGCATGACTACATTAAAACGCTCTATCTCTCAAAAAGTTATAATTGTTTGTTCGGTCTAAATTTAGCACTTTTAGATAGAAAAAAATTGAACATTGCAACCGTTCGTGATTGAAAGGTTTACCCACTGCCAAATGATAGCTCTCGTTGAGTCTATCAAAAATATGTATACTTTTATATGCCTAAGATTTACTATTTTCATGTTATGTGGCCCAGTTCGCTTATTTTTGTTCTATTTGAAAAACCGTAATTTCAGCACAACTCGGTAACCAGTAGAGACTGAGACTGTTCCTATGTAAATTTGTAATTAGCGCACCCATTTTAGTAAGATAGCAAAGGTTTCATGTTGATCAGGTTCCTTGCTTTTGAGGTAGGAGTGCCAGTTGAAAATGATAGTTTAGAATATGTGATTTCTTAAAAAATTTAAGCCAGTCGGCAAAAACTCAACTGCCTTCAATCAAATTAATGTTGAGGTTACTGATAGAATTTTTGACGCCGATTACGCCGGTATAATTTGATTTTACTTATTTGGAACGGTTCGGCAGTTATTACGTTCCCAATTATCAAAAATGATGCTAAAAACACCCATTTTACTATGTTAGAAACTTTGAACGCAAACTGTGTCGGATCTAATCGACCGATGTTGACGGTTCAAACGGTACCGGATGGGAAATTGGCAGAGGAATTCATTTCTGATAGCCGGTTTGCTCTAAGCTGCGCGGTTCGCGAGAAAAGCGCGATAAACCGCGGAAATTATAGTTTCCCTATTTCTAGCCAAACCGTACACGCTACGGAAAACCGACCTCACCGTTGAATTCAGCACATCCCAATGCACAAGCATGACTACATTAAAACGCTCTATCTCTCAAAAAGTTATAGTTGTTTGTTCGGTCTAAATTTAGCACTTTTAGATAGAAAAAAATTGAGTATTGCAACCGTTCGTGATAGAAAGGTTTACCCACTACCAAATGATAGCTCTCGTTGAGTCTATCAAAAAAATGTATACTTTTATATGCCTAAACTGTGTCGGATCTAATCGACCGATATTGACGGCTCAAACGGTATCGGATGGGAAATTGGTCGAGGAATTCATTTCTGAAATCCGCGTTGCTCTAAGGTGCGCCGTTCGCGAGAAAAATGCGACAACACGAGGAAATTATAGTTTCCCACTTTCTGGCCAAACTGTACACGACACGCTACGAAGGTTTCATGTTGATCACTCGTAACCATATGATTGAGTAAGATTTCGTTCCTACGAAAGATGTTTAATTTAGTTTAATTTTTTTAATTATGTTATTCTGCGCAATGATACCACACACGATCTAGGTTATAATTTGAAATTCTGCAACTGAGTGTAGTTATGACTACTACCGGTACATTCCGGAAATGAAAATGGTTATAATTAAGTCTGCAGGATGACTTATTTTACGTTAGTCTATGATAAAACTGGTTATATTTACAGATGTAATATATTGTTATACTGACTTTAGATTTTAAAAACATTTTATGTCTATTTGCAGCTATAATATTATCATATGCCCATGGTTTGATGGGTGATTTTGTTCACTATTTTTCGACCTATCTAACGAGTATTTTAAGTTCATTTAAACAAAATTATTTTGATCAGCTAAATGTGCAAACGCGGCAACTGTGCGTCAACCTGATTTTGTACCGATTTTTTCTGTTTATTCTAGTTCGCCCACCTGGATTATCGTTTCATATTTTTTAAATATCTCTAGCCATGTGAAACATGGTAGGTATGCAAAGAGTTTTACACACATACCACTGTATGAGCGGGTAAAGTATGGAAACATGAGAAAATCTCTGAGATGGTTCGCTAATTTAATAAATCCTCGAAAAATCCTCGAACACATAGGTTATTAATTATTAAAATGCAATTTCCTACCATCAATTGTTACTGAGTTATGACGTCATCGATACTTTTATTAAAATGGAAACCGAATTTTTTCTCAGGTACTGATTTTGGTGGGTCATTTAATTATCTAAATTGCACCATACAAATTTTAAAGCCATACATCAGAATTTTTTTTAAAAATGACAATTGGAACTTTTGGAATATTGATAATTTTAGGGAATATAGCTTTTGTGAATTAACCCTCCTGCCGCGGCAACTGCGAAAATGCGGGAAAATGGACGGGGAAATCGCGTCTCCCGCGGCTGGAGGGTTAAATGTGACCTGCGTTTTCGGAAAAGTTGTGTGTAATTGTCAAAAAACGTTAATTTATTAATTTTTACAAATTTATATCCGCTGAACCCATTATCTTGGAAATCTCTAAATGGTCTATTTGTAAACCTTAGTCTTTCTACTTTTACCTGAAATCCCAAAACTTTGTTCTCTTGTTTTTGAAGCACTTACTACAGCTATACTTTAAGTGAGGTGTGGACGGCTCCACAAAAGAAACGTCAAAAAAACGTATATAACTTGACGTGATATGAAACTTTTGATCCCAGATTCGCATTAAGCGCAATAGAAAACGCCTCTTTGCTGTTTATATACAAACAAATGTTATGAACATTACCCTAATTTTCAACTGCCGCTTTCTCGAACATTTTGTAATGTAAGGCAAAAAAATTGTGAATTACCTTTAAGACATAATTATCAGATCTATCAATATCAGTACCAAGAATATGGGGTTGTCATGTAAAGCCAAGTGTCGATCACGTCATAGGCCGAAAGCAATTAAAAGTCGAAATTAAATTTAATGTAAATAACAAACAGTTTCAGGGATTTTGTCCTGTTTCCATACTTAACGTTCTTACTGTATAGTCAGATAGTCAGGGTTCCACAGTACACATAGTGCTAAGAAATTTCGGCTAAAATAAACGACTTGTCGTTCATTATGTTCGATAGTATTGATGTTATGGCAAACTTTATGTGTCTGAAATTACACTTGAGCCAGTAATGCAATCAAGAAATACTATTATAATTTACTCCTGGAATGTTAGAGATGTTGCCTTACCATAATCAAAAACTGAACCTTTCGCAATAGACCGCTTACCTGCAACAAAAAGAAGTCAACATTAATATGACATTGTTTGAGTAAATTATTCAAATACAACTTCTTTAGTAATTTATTTATTGTGTCGGCTTGTGTCCTGCTCATACATACAACAATACGCATACGCAATAATAGTGTTGATAATGTTCCTGTTGATAATGAAGAACAACAAATGTAATTTGAGAAATTCAATATCAATTTCAACCATTAAATAAATTTTGTTCGACTATAAAGACACAACAAAAATCGACCTTGATATGATCGATTTGGTAGTTCAACTGCGGGGAAAATTAATCATCATCTCTGAAGGTCTGTTATGAACACATAACACACTGTGTTTTTGAATCTTGTTATAAAGAGGGTTGGTGGGTATTGATCAATATTCCAAAATTTATATTCGATGCAAACCTTGATGTCGGTAAGTCATCGGTAGCCATTTGTCAAGTGAACTGACGAAATGGAGTAATGAATCGCGTTGTGTCAACATGGACGGCAAGATAAATTGCAGGGGGCGCATGCAAAGAGCAGTGAATATAGCTTAAACTCGCGTAGAGCGGTCAAGGCGACCCTCTTCACTGTCGTTTTATCCACTTGGGCCTGCCTTTGCTGAAAGTTTTTTTCCCAGGGACCACCGCCTCGGTTAATTTGAGTGCTAGTTAAACAACCGGCCAACTATTTTGTCCATTTTTTGCCGCTGTTTTGGGACCGCCGAAAAGAGTTAAGCGGAGGACTTGAATAAAACATTTGCTCACGATGTTTGTCCACTCACTTTAAGGATTGTTGGTCAAATATTGGCGAAGAGGGAATAGAGTAGAAGGAGGTATTGTTATTGTACTTCAGTTTACAGTGTTTAGTACTCGCAACAAAGGGTTGTCTGTCAAACCATAAATGCTGTTAGTTGGCGTAGAACATGGAACTTCTACAGTCTTCTAATTTTTTGTAATATTTTTTTCTGTTTCAAGACAAGTAATTTCGATGTATTCGCAAATTGCAAAATAGTTTTCAATATATATTTTGTTATCATTAAAAAGAAATTGAAATTTCAATTTTGACTAAAGACAATAATTGACAATTATGACACTATCCAATCTATAGTATATATTGTGATATAGTAATCTGGCAAATTTAGAAGAATTACAATACAGCTAAGACGCACCTAAAAAATTTAAGTACAGAAACAAAATTACAGAACCGACGAGGCACAAAATGTACTATCCTGTTATATTGTCTAAATTTTTACTCTCCTGTAGATAAAATGGTTTATTATACAAAAAATATACATTTTGTATATAGAAATTTTGCGAAAACCTACCTATACATCTATATAACTATACATACACTATACAGTATAAATACTATACTGTACGAGCAGCAAAAGTATGTAATAATTTTATTAAACTTGAAAAAGTTTGTTCTTTAAGTAAATCCTCGGAAACGTCGATTTTTAATGACTCAAATGCACATTTTTATACCAAATTTAATTTCTTACCTTCAATTGTTTTTGACTTACTAAAATGTTATGCCTTACATAAAAAATGCCCGCAAAAATCAATAAAATATTAGCAACTTGGCGAATGGGAACTGCATTGGCGTTTTTGATATATTCCTGTACGCCGAATCATGCTTTTTGACCCTTTTTTGTTTAAAATGCTCTCTACGCCACGTAGAACTTAAAAACTTGTATTTGTACTGTTTATACTGGTATTTAATTTTTATTTTAAAAGGTAGAGCGATCGGTTTTTCGACGTCATCAGGCTTACCTAAAAGGTAGCTTTTGCACTTATTATAATACAATAGTTAACACAAACTGCCACGCGGTAAAATTTAAAGGTGTCAATGCACTGGACTCTGTACTGGAACTGAAAATTTAACTGACAAGTTGGGCGAGTAGATGGACAAACATTTACTCAAATAAAATATTCTAACTGATATTGATCACTTCGTTTGTTATGTTGGATTTCTGTTTTAGGTGATTTTTAATTTCGTAATAGTCCATTTTTGTAGCTATTTTTTAGGTTGTGCAAAAATGAGATATTTTCTATTTCTGTTTTGTGTTGATGTTCAATCAAACGCTTGTTAAACGTAGATGATTTCCTGGTGTAGTGTTCGTAAAATCTGATTTTAAATTATGACCAGTTTGTCCAATATACTCAGCATTACAGTCTGAGCATTTCACTTGTAGATGCTTTTCTCCCGATTGTCAACTTTATCCTGGTTATTGATCAGTAAATCTGCTATTGTATTTCTTGTGTTGGTTGATGTGGTAATGTTAAATGCCTCTGCAATTGATTTGTATCTCGTGTTGGTTGTTATGTGTGGATATATCTTTTGTAATAGATCTTTCTGCTTGAGTTTGAGTTTGTATATTATATTATATATTGAATTGTATATGCTGCCAACATTTTCTTTACTATATCCGTTGTTTGTTATGGTTGCCTGTTTGTACGAAAGTCTATGAAATACAAAGTTGAATGCTGAATATTTAACATTGTGAGAATGCTGAGATGAATTTGGAATCAAATTAAGTGTAGGTACTCGCTGGGTTTCGAAAAATGGTATACCAAATAATCTAAATTTCTATTTATTGAATCTCCCAAAAATTTAATATTCGTTACTTTTTAAAATAAAAATTAGATATTCGTCTTTTGCGTTCTATGTTGTCTGTAATTATTATTGAAATTAAAGTTTGTTATAAAACAAATTTATTAAAATCGCGTTCTTTTTGCTTTTTGGCCTTTCTTTGATTTTTAAACCATAGGTGATAAAAATTTGTTAGTCTCAATCCTCAACAAAACAATTAATTTTTCTGTTTTAATACTGTGTGAACTTTGCGATAATGTTTTTGTTGTTGGTTCGTTTTCAAGCAACGTAATTTAGAATAGGTACTACTTATTTTATTAGCTTTTCATTTTCTATGAAACTACTAACTAATTAGTACTAAATATGTCAAATTTGCATTGATCTAAACTGAATTCACTCTAATTTTAAGCAACTTTGTTTTTATAGAATGTTACCTATAGCAGTAGCCATTAGACGAGAAAAATTATCAACACGTTTTTCATAATTAAACACGAGGGAAATGAATGTTCTTTTTGTTAAGAAAGCATTCGTTAAAAACCTCCCATTCATTACAGAAATATCAGCAGTACGTATGGTAATACCATCCCGGAGGATTCTAGCTCAGTCGCCTAGCGCCCTCTAACATAATTTTCAAACAATACGAACTAGCGAATTGGGAATGCACGTCATTCCGACAGAGAGACCGCGCAGTGCAAATTTCCGCTGCGCGGCTGGCATAAAGAGGCCGTGCTGACTGCGCTACATCATTGCACATTGCGATTGGTTTGGTTGGACTGCGGATGTCCCGAAATACTGCTGCGACCTCGGGTGGTCGTAGACTGAAACCTGTGAATGAGGCTGTGTATACGTTGATGTGTCCGCAGCTTGTATTTTCCGGTCCACAGGCGCCCAATTACGCCCCTCAATTTGCATTCGGCGTGTTTCGAAAAGCTTTTATCACTGTTTACCCTGGCCGATTGAGGCGCCGGAATCTATTAACATTTACTTAGTTTAATTCCATGGGAGCCTAAACTTTGAACGTCACGTTGCCCGTCCCAGATGTTGTTTATTGTGGGGGCCCGTGAAACGGTTATTTTCCAATCTAATTGCAGAAATTGGGTAGCTTGTGGTGTGGTAGATTGTGATATTCGATACATTTTCAATACGATGATAAAGAAAAGATGAAGTGAATTTTACACTTACTACAATACAGAAGAGAAACTTATTTACTGATTATCTAGATATTAAGACTTATAAGACACATATATGTGAATATAACATTGGAGTTCACTTTAAAAGTCGTTTAACAGTCGCAACATTCGCAGATGACACGGCACTAATGACAGTGGGATCAACTATTGGAGAATCTACTAGGAATCTTCAACAAACTAGTAATAATAGTTATTTAACCAACAAGTATATTAAAAATAGCGATTAATGATCGAGACTGTTTAACGCGCGAGCGAAGCGAGCGCGTTAATTGTCGAGATCATTAATCGCTGTTTAATATTCGAGTTGATTACAAAATTTTTCCGTCGATCGTATTCTTCTAGCGTCGTCTACATAGATTTTTCTTCGCCGATGTCTTTTTATGTTATATGACAATTTATGTAACTTTACACTGACAGTTCTAGAGAGCGGTATGTTTTGATTGGAAGGTTTCATTTCACATATGTTCGATTGGCCAATCAAACGACGTCATTGCGTCTTGTGATTGGCTATAACAAATCATGCATTAATAGAAATCGTACATTAATGGAGTACTTTAATAAACGATTTCCTATTCACTAAACTGGCTCATAAATAAACGATCGACGGAAAAATATATAAATGGACAAAAATGGAAGACGAAGCTCAACCAACTGAAATCTGTCTACTTTGACTTTACAAACCAAAGAATCGAGATACATACCTCATGTCAAGATTAACGACGCCATAGTTCGATATGCGAACACTGCAAAGTATTGGGTATGACTCTGAATACAAAACTAAGGTGGAAAATTGGCATCAAATACAGAGGACTGTACTGGCTTCTGGGAAGAAACTCTCAGTTGTCAGTAGAGAACAAACTACAAGTTTACAACCCAGTACTCAAACCGATTTAGTTATACGGCATCCAGCTTTGGAGGTGCGCGAAAAACGCCATTATACAAGGAATCCAGACATTCGAAAATAAAGTAGTAAGGAATATGGTTAACGCTGCTTGGAACATACGGAATAGTGACCTGCACAGTGATCTTGGTGTCCCACAAGTCATCTAAGAAATAAAAAGATTCGCCACTACGTATGAATCTCACCTAAGCCATCACGTCAAGGTATATGATCTGCAGCTACTGGACAACCAGAATCTAGTGAGAAGACTAAAAAGAACTAAACCCTTCAAACTAGTGAATCAGTGAAATATGTAAAAAGCAGACCACAGTGACTGAAGTGTTAGTGCTTCTTGTATAGGACTAAGTAAATATAGGACATCACTGGATAGCTTATTAGAGATAAGTACCTAGTATTAAGAATTCAGAAGTAAATTGATGGTTAATCTTTTAGATTAGTTTCAATATGTTAAGCATTTTATGTTTAATAAAGAAAACTTTAATGGAATAAAACTAAGGAATTCTTGTTTATCTTCTTCTTTATCAACTGTTGTTACTTGTGCCATTCGATATTTACGTTTCTTGTTTGTAACTAAAATATGTGATAAGCAAAGAGTCGATAAATTTGTCACTTTTGAGGCCCGGTGATTTTATTACAAAGGAATAAGGTCTCTATAAATAAAGCGGCTATACAATACATTTCCCAGCGTGTTACTATATGTTGGGTTTTGTTTATTGACATAATTATCTTCAAGTTTAAGTTTATTAGATCCAATGTTGTGTAAAATAGCCGCTCAGGCATCGTTTTTTGTCATGTTACGATAAACAATACCAATTATGTTACGATAAATAATACAATCAAAATATAATACTGTTAATACTGTTAATCCAACGCTAATTCTAAACAATTTTAAAAATGTTATTGATTTTGAATATTGGTTTTGGAAACATGGTTTGGAAGTTTTAATTTTTCTTTTCATATGTGCTAAATTAATAGCATTATCAGACCTGTTCCCTATTGAAATAATACGACTCTTAATAAGTCTCAAATACATTAAAATACTAAATAGCTAAAATTTGGTGTAAAAAGAGCGTCCACAGCAACGAAAGGCTAGATTAAATGACACTTGAAACACAATTATAGAAATACTCTTGATAAAAGCCCTATTTTCCTTTGTATAATACGTATATGAAATTTCTTAGCTACCCGTTTCGTTTTAATGATTTATATAGTGTTTTTCTCGATATAAGAAAAAGAAAAGACATTGCTATGTTGTTTAGCATTGCGATTCTCTAAAACTAGATATTGTTTTAAATTTCTTGATTATGTCGAAAAAGCATAGAGCCAGTAGATTTGATAATTTTATGTTGTTAGTCGGCGTAATCATGTGTCTTCGACTGTCTTTGCTTTAGTATAATATATAATTATTATTATTGTAGAAAATATGCAATCCAGGTGGATTGTAGGTACAATCAAAACTTTATTCATTATTTTGAATAAGTTAATCACGACAGCTAATTTATTTTTTTTATTATGTTGCGCAAAGTGATTGTGGTTATTGTTGTATTTTCCCAGAATGTCCCACATATTCATCAGTCATTTCTGTGTTCCAGACTTCCATTTTTGATCATCTGATTGGTGGATTTCTCTTCTGAATTCAATTTCTCAAACGTTTCCTTATGTAAAATTCCTAAATTTTGGAGAAAAATATAAACTCCCATTTGAAGCAAAAAAGTTAACATACACGTTTGTCAAAAGCAATGCTGGTTGGGAGATTTAATTTCGATTAGTTACACTAGTTTATGCCATAAATCCATTAAAAATCCGTTACGTTTACGTTTTGATCCACATCAATCTGATTAACAACCGTAGTTATGGCTTGTTTCGGCCAATATTGAAATACAGGCAATCATTCGTTTTTATAGGTATGCAAACAAATCGTCCACCTATGTAACCATGCAATAAAACAACCACAAAATGAAGCGGCAATGCTGGCGATATTTGCGTGTTTTTTCGCCCATTTTGTTTGCTTTAAAACATTCGTCGATCGACTACTTCACAATTTATTGGAAGTTTTACTAAATTTCTAATTTTTTAGGAAAAAACGCGACTCGGGATTGCAACGGTTCATCAAGCAGCGAAAACGAAAATAAATAACTATTTTCTGGGAAACAAAATGCTATACTTCAGTAAATGTTGCTTGTTGCGGGATTTAGAACAATCTGTATTTGATAAACGCAGGGGAAAAGTGGGTAGAAGTGTACGGCATTTGCATGACCTTCTTCATAACTAGGCCGAGAGTACATGAAACCAGACATTTTGGAAAATGACGCAACAGTAAAGCTATTGCGATGTGAACTTCACCCATAATAGATCTTCCTCCATGTTTAATTCTGACGCAATCTGATCTTAT
The DNA here is from genome assembly GCA_964023965.1 of Melinopterus prodromus. Taxonomy (NCBI): domain Eukaryota; kingdom Metazoa; phylum Arthropoda; class Insecta; order Coleoptera; family Scarabaeidae; genus Melinopterus; species Melinopterus prodromus. Next base: position 77,327,208 of record OZ030391.1, read on the forward strand.
TCCCATGCTGATTTCCGCAATCCGAGAATATTAGATTCAATTAGATTCCGCCAAAATCCGCTTCAGCCGACTCAACGCACCCGAATATCGTATTCCCTCCGTCTATATTATTATTAACCCTCGCCGCTTTATTATTAATTATACAATTTCACAACGTCTCAGCATCAACCCCCTCTCATTTCCAGCGAAACCATAACTCCCGGTTTCTTAATTGAGCGTAAATAACAGTCGCTACCATCCTCCCCCTCCTTGCAAAATCGGAAAAGTAGCGATCGCATCGAAGCCCGAAATACAGTCGCCATGGGGTGAGCCTTAAATTTTTGAGATAATATGGTCTCATTTGAAGTAAAACAGTTAATATAGACATGTCAAAAGCAAAGTTGGTTGGAAGATTCAATTTCGATTAGTTCCAATAGTTTTTGCCATAAAACCATTAAAAATCCGTTACGTTTACGTTTTGATCCACATCAATCTGATTAACAACCGTAGTTATGGCTTGTTTCGGCCAATATTGAAATACAGGCAATCATTCGTTTTTATAGGTATGCAAACAAATCGTCCACCTATGTAACCATGCAATAAAACAACCACAAAATGAAGCGGCAATGCTGGCGATATTTGCGTGTTTTTTCGCCCATTTTGTTTGCTTTAAAACATTCGTCGATCGACTACTTCACAATTTATTGGAAGTTTTACTAAATTTCTAATTTTTTAGGAAAAAACGCGACTCGGGATTGCAACGGTTCATCAAGCAGCGAAAACGAAAATAAATAAGTAACTATTTTCTGGGAAACAAAATGCTATACTTCAGTAAATGTTGCTTGTTGCGGGATTTAGAACAATCTGTATTTGATAAACGCAGGGGAAAAGTGGGTAGAAGTGTACGGCATTTGCATGACCTTCTTCATTACTAGACCGAGAGTACATGGAACCAAAGACATTTTGGAAAAGGACGCAATAGTAAAACTATTGCGATGTGAACTTCACCCATAATAGATCTTCCTCCATGTTTAATTCTGACGCAATCTGATCTTATTCCCATGCTGATTTCGCCCGCAATCCGAGAATATTAGATTCAATTAGATTCCGCCAAAATCCGCTTCAGCCGACTCAACGCACCCGAATATCGTATTCCCTCCGTCTATATTATTATTAACCCTCGCCGCTTTATTATTAATTATACAATTTCACAACGTCTCAGCATCAACCCCCTCTCATTTCCAGCAAAACCATAACTCCCGGTTTCTTAATTGAGCGTAAATAACAGTCGCTACCATCCTCCCCCTCCTTGCAAAATCGGAAAAGTAGCGATCGCATCGAAGCCCGAAATACAGTCGCCATGAAGTGAGCCTTAAATTTTGGAGAATAATATAGTCTCATTTGAAGTAAAACAGTTATAATAGACATGTAAAAAGCAATGTTGGTTGGGAGATTCAATTTCGATTAGTTCCAATAGTTTTTGCCATAAAACCATTAAAAATCCGTTACGTTTACGTTTTGATCGACATCAATCTGATTAACAACCCTAGTTATGGCTTGTTTCGGCCAATATTGAAATACAGGCAATCATTCGTTTTTATAGGTATGCAAACAAATCGTCTACCTATGTAACCATGCAATAAAACATCCACAAAATGAAGCGGCAATCCTGGCGATCTTTGTGTGTTTTTTCGGCCATTTTGTTTGCTTTAAATCATTCGTTGATCGACTACTTCACAATTTATTGGAAGTTTTACTAAATTTCTAAATTTTTAGGAAAAAACGCGACTCGGGATTGTAACGGTTCATCAAGCAGCGAAAACGAAAATAAATAACCATTTTCTGGCAAACAAAATGCTATACTTCAGTAAATGTTGCTTGTTGCGGGATTTACAACAATCTGTATTTGATAAACGCAGGGGAAAAGTGGGTAGAAGTGTACGGCATTTGCATGACCTTCTTCATAACTAGGCAGAGAGTACATGTAACCAAAGACATTTTGGAAAATGACGCAACAGTAAAGCTATTGCGATGTGAACTTCACCCATAATACATCTTCTTCCATGTTTAATTCTGACGCAATCTGATCTTATTCCCATGCTGATTTCGCCCACAATCCGAGAATATTAGATTCAATTAGATTCCGCCAAAATCCGCTTCAGCCGACTCAACGCACCCGAATATCGTATTCCCTCCGTCTATATTATTATTAACCCTCGCCGCTTTATTATTAATTATACAATTTCGCAACGTCTCAGCATCAACCCCCTCTCATTTCCAGCAAAACCGTAACTCCCGGTTTCTTAATTGAGCGTAAATAACAGTCGCTACCATCCTCCCCCTCCTTGCAAAATCGGAAAAGTAGCGATCGCATCGAAGCTCGAAATACAGTCGCCATGGGGTGAGCCTTACCTTTGCCAGGGGTGAAAATCTACACCCGCCGAAGTTAATGGACGAAGTTGAGGCACGGCACGTTAGAAACGGTTCGAATCACGAGAACTGTGGGGGTGGCCGACACCCCCGCAAAATACAGTCGCCCACCTGCAACCCCTAAGTTTTATGGGCGTCGAGCGCGCGATACCGATGCAGCATCGCAGGTAGTTTCCGCCGAACACGTCGGAAACTGCAACTGGTATGGCCGGTAACTTTCCTGCCGCCGTTTCGCTAGGTCTAATATGTTCGCTGAATGGTGGAACTCGTTTTACGATACGTACGACGAGATGGGCTTTCTTGTAGTTATATCGCGTGTGGTTTTATTATTAACTGGTAGGTACGCCGTTTGAACTGAAGAGATGTTCAAGCGGAAATGTTATACGTACGTGGTAGTGGTAGTTCGGTTCTTTGGATATTGTTTCTGGGTAAATTAAACCGCAGGGCAGTGATTATTATCGATATGCATAATTGTAATATGGGAGAATACGCTGACATACTGTTGATTTATTTAGTAATGTTTTTGTCGGTTGGGATAATATATTTGGTGAAGCCAGTTGAAACGTAAATGAAACATTTTTTTGAAAGGATTTAATGTAATTTGAAAAGATATGAGAAGATACAGTCTGGAGAACAAATCGACAACAACCAATCACTAACCTTATACGCAGCGGAAGATAGCCTAATCATAACTACTAAACAAACCTGAAGAAAACTTAACAAAGAAATGGAGTAACACTAAAGTTATAATGATAGAATAGTTTTAATATAATTTTAATAATATGAGTGGAAAGTGGTCCAACAATATATGTTTACGACGATATTTCTTGATCTCATTATAGCATTTCAAACGGTACAAAGGATTAAGTTATTAAAATTTGCAGGTGTAAGGCAACGGACCTTTGTTCTTCGTATTCTACATCGGTGACTTACATAGTGCATGTCAAAATGCAATATTTCATTGCTCAGAGCCTTTATATGAACCTAGCTCGACGTTACAGGAAGTTAGAACTGATTAATAACTGTTCTGCAGAAAATAAACTCAAACAAAAAGTATCTAAAACGAATGTTATATGTACATACATGAAAGATTTGTTAACAGTTGTCAACAATAGTTCGATACCTTTGTTATGTTGTACTTCTCTCGTGTACTCCTTAAATGCTGGTGCAATTGTTTGAGTGTAAAATGTTTAACAAAGTACCGGATGTTAATGTTAGTGTGTAGTGCCGAATTGCGTAATGTTGCATGGAATGGACATTAGAAGTACTAAAATCCTCTAAGGTAGTGGAACATGGGTAACAGTGGTTCGCGTACACAGTGAGATTTGTAATAATTTAGTCTCTTTCTGCAAATAAAACGATCTCACTCGATAGTAGATACACATAATATGATGGCAATTATTAAAACAGTCGGGATATCCATCACATTTTTATCTTTTCGAATAACGAATCAGGAAAGATGCAACATGTTTAATCAAACGCCATTGGATTATTACATTAGCGAGCAACAAAAAAACAAAAATTATAAGATAATTTAATAATAATAATTTAATCATTTTTTTATGAAAAACAGCAAAAATTTAAGCGAAATTTAAGTTTTCTTCGCTTCTGGGTTTGGTCATATCAAAGACCAACAACAAAAGATTGTACCAAACAAGTTAATTATGGCAAACATGATGGTTGTTTTTAGTAGTTAAGTTTAATTTAATCAATGCACATTAAGTGTCCATTTCTACTATAATTTTTTGTCACATATGGTGAATTTAATGACTTGTTTTTCCAAAATAACCCACCATTATGTACATATATTGTCTCACTGTAGGATAGACATCGGCGAACAGTGAGATACATATCATGGCAATAGAAACACATTCAAATTCAAAAATTTAAATTTTTATCAAACGAAAAAAAAGTGTGTTACTGTTAACCGTGTTCCCCTATAATGGGAATCAAAGTCCAATACAAGGAAGCAAAGTTCTGAAAATACACCGTCTGAAAGCTATAGATAATTTAAGATAAAGATCGCGCCAACGCTAGAAATAGCATATGCCAAGTAGGTCGTGTGACGTCTAGGGATGCACCAGAGGGGGATTTGGTCTAATAGCCGAATTATTATTATTATGATAATTATTATTATTATCAACTACAAATAGTTACTGCTTGCCTTTGGTCATGAACCTGTATTGTCGTAAGTAACTTCCATCTAGTTTTTACATCTTGATCTAATCTTTTATGGTTAATGTTTAATTCTTTTTGTAAGTATTTCAATTTAGAGGACGCCACAGAAGAATTATTAAATTGTCTGTCTTTATCATATGATAAAGTAAAAAAACAAAAGACAAAAAAAAAGTTCCTCTCCTTTCTGTCAAGGTGTTGTACATTCAGGCTAAGAGTTCAGGCAAGTAAGCGGTTCAGTTTAGTAAACAGTTCAATACCTACCCCATATTTCAACAATTTCATATCTCAACTATTATTACGACAATTATTAATAAACTGCAACACGCGAGGCGACATATCGGTAACTACGCAATAAATCCACTAGCAGATCACAATCTAAAATCGCACCGGTCACGAAACACGCATAAGCGCGAACCACCACTTTAACGAAATTACTTATTTAACCCAGTTTCCCACTCCACTCGAAACTCCTAAATCAGACGACCGAAATTTATTCTTTACACTTCGCGAACTGAGACCCAGTAAACCTTTCTACCCCTATTGTAGTGCACTGCACGCCATCGAGAAGCAGGAGCACATATCATTCAGGCAAGCAGCGCTGGCGCGTCTATAAATCTGATAAGGACGCCCTTCGCAACAAGTGTAAAAGAATGAATAACCATACATCACGGTCGAGAGGGAGAGAGAGGAGAACGTATTTACTAAGGAACTACAAATCTTAGATTGCCCGCGAGCAAAACCAGACCATGCCATCCTTACGCGGGGCTTACGAGGCTTAGGTCCTGTGCATAAGTTTGGTGTTCTGCGGAGAATACGTCAGCGGGATATATAAGGTCGACGTTATGGAAGGAAGCGTCTGCTTGCGTGGACGGGCTACGTTATTTTTCGCTCGAGGAAAGGCCAACGTAGCCTCGACGACCGACGACGACTCTCCTCATCCAAGTTAAATTGATCTCGTCGACGACGACGACGAAGGAAGCCCGTTGTGCCGCCGCTTCGGTGGGTTTCTTATTAAAAGTAATAAAATGGTATTGTTACTAGGTCCGGATCGAGTTTTCTATTCAATTGTGTGGGAAATTTTTATTTCGGTCCTTCTGCTCGGAAACACATCCGTTAATTTCATTACATTTTCGTTCTTTCCTGCCGATATCTTTTCAACTTTATGATCAAAAGATAAAAGTTTACAATCGTGCCGCTGTAGAATTTCTGGGTCTTGTTGAATGAACGGTGCCCGGTTTTAGAGAGTTTCACTGTGTTTATAAACTGAAGATGTTAGGTTGGAACTGAAGGAAGCACATTAGTCCTTCTATAAAATGAAATTAGAAGATAATTAGTAGAGCTGAATACTAAGCGTTTAGCGGGCTTACTGAGAGTTAGAAGGTAGCAAGAGCCTTCTAATTCGCAACTGCGATATTGAATTGAATTTAAAAAACAAAGTTTAGACCAACTTGCATCAGCACCAGGTAAACAAAGCTGTATGTATACAGGGTCTCCCACGACGAGCTGCCATTAGAAGTATATGGAGAACCAAATGAAACGAGAGATTCAACATTTGTGGACTTATAGTTGAACACGATCGTCTCAACTAAAATATTTTGAGTTTTCTGTTACTTCCGGTTACACCGGAAATGATGTCAACTTTTATATTTCAAATGGAATACCCTGTATGTTGTAGCATTTTTGATATTTTCGTTAAATTTTATGTTTCATTCCCTATACCTAACATCCGCCATTTTTGTGATGTTGCTTTCAATTATTTATAAATTATCCCTTGTGATCGCTGGAAAAAAATTGTCCCGCTAAATTATTGTGAAGGTAACATATTATCGACACATCGGTAGAGTTCTTCTAAAATTTATAGAGGGTGTTCAAATTATAAGATTAAAGTTGACTTCGAGAAAAGTAGTAAAAGTCGTTTTTTTAAATGGCAACCCTAACATATGAATACAATTCTCAATTCTAGAGATTTTTAAATATCAAAATTTAAGACATTGCCCTATCTAGATTGAGTTTCAAAATAACTGAACAATTTGGAATAAACAGAACATTATTAACAAGTTTTTTAGGTCATTTTTCATTATAATTAATTTAGTAGTTATTAAATTAGTTAAAGTCATAGATAACCAAAATAAACGATTTTTGTTATAAACTCGTATGGGCGCTTCTTATTTTGACAAAAAAATATGTAATGTTCACTTACAGCCATGATGAATATACCAATCAACCAGGTACCAGAATATTTTTTTATTAGCTAGTACTTTCCTAAATGTGTAAAATTGGTTTTTAAAGTGTAAATTTTGGTGTCTCCTATGTAAATAAACAATATGATGAAAAGGTAAGAGGCTACCTGTTTTATTACCCCAAGCACCCTATTTACTAGGTAATTTTATTTGTTTTACGAATTTTCACCACGTTTACGACATCCTTAAATCGGTATTTTTAGTGGAAATGCGGAACTCTGGATTTATCTGTTGAACTTCGGACAGTCCCGCTAAAATCGGGACGTCTGGCAAGTCACCTAGTCAATGAAAACCTTGAATTTTGCACTTTTATATAAAATCATAAAAGCTTTTTTGCATTTTTTACTTTATAATACATAATATGACAAACTATTCTAAGCGTGTCGAAAAAAAATTTAAATTTTAGCTTAAAAATGAACTTTTGGTCCCCTGAACATTTTTGACCAAGGTAAAAAAAGTCTGTGTGTGTGTGTGTGTGTGTGTGTTTTACGTGTTACGTTGTTTGTGGCGACGATTCCGGAGAAATTACGAAAGGTATAGGGACAGAACTTCATATTTAGAAGTTTCATGACTTGAGTTTTGTTCAAAAGGTTTCCTGTTCTAATTGTTAACTTATTTCCAGCGAACTTGATGTGTTTTGTAGAGCAAAGATGTAAAAGTTATGACCCTATTGCTATAGTCGTTTTGATTCGAGTAGGTAGGGTTTCTTTACTAGGCTATTTTTTACTTTTTGTTTTTAACTAGAATAAAACAATAAAAAAATGATTGTAATGTTGTAATATTGTTGTAGGCCTTTGAGTTGAGAAAGCCATAGAAAATTGTGCGAAACGTTCGGTTATTAATCCGGTTCAGGTTATTAATCGCTTTCATAATGGCTATTATGTTGGTGTTGCATGTATGATATCAAATGATTAGCTGGGATAGTAAGAAGATACACAGTGACACTTAACAATCGACGATCATTTTTAAGAAGTTAAAATGTATTGGCTGAAAGATTCTGATATTGGCTTTATGCAAACGTATTTTTCAAGCATTGTTTTGAGAAGTATTCTAACCATTAGTATACTTACTATAGTAACTATACAACCTAGAAAATTAGATAAATGCTAAAGGTAGCATTCGTTTTCGGAAAGCGTATTTGATTTCTACCCAAATAACAAAAATCAATACACACCACACACAAGCCAGTCGGGTAAATAATAAAATTACGAACCCGCCCTCCATTCGCCGTCATAACGCAAACATAGCTTCGAAAATTAGTAGCTACCTACCTATATGAATACCTGACGTATAATTTGTGTTACATTAGCGTAATGCCCACTTTATAACGAAAAGGGACGTGCAAAGTGTAGAAGGGGGCGCCGCGGGCGCGCACCGAAAGCTTTTAAAATATTTACCAGAAGCTACGGCCGCCCAAAGCACCGTTTTGCACTAAATAATTTATGCATCTTCTAAAACGCAACGCGACGTCGGTCGGCCGGTCGATCTACCGAGTGAAATGCGGAACACTCGCCGCAGTTCAGTGAGCTCGACGACCAGAAAAAGTTAATGCACAAAATATATGTATACGATCGAGTGGGGAGTGGTAGTAATTTTAAATATTATGAAACTCATTAGCTTTTCGTGTAAATTACCTTAGAGTGGACTGGATAGAAGGGTATATGTTTGGGTTAATAGATTCAGACGCTCAGAACCATATACGCTATAAACAACCTATTCACTCTGTGCATATACCGTGGTGGGGAATTGAAAAACGATCTAAGCGCCCGTAGCGAAGAAATACCTAACTAAAATGCCTACATATGTGTAGTAGTTCACGGCGCATTATGTTGTGGTCCAATCCGTCAGAGCTAATAACATATCGTTGGTATAAATAATCATAATGGGACACAATAAGTATTGCGTTATCAACTGTAATAATACAGGAAGAAATATTAACAAATGAAACATTGAAATAAATAATATAAATTTGATCGGACCACTTATACAGAACAGATAACTGTAACATTTATTAGCAATCTGCACCATTTACGCCTCGTGGACCTACTATTGCCTACACCTGTAGAGGCGCTTGCATCGCGCACCCTGCCAGTACGAGTAAGTAAAACAGTTTGAAGACCCAATTTATTTTTCGATGATCGGAGATTCATGCACATTCTGAGAAAGATTGCTGTCAAAATACATATAAATCATTGTAAAAATTACAATACAAATGTGGTAAGTATAAAAATTGCAATTTGTAGTATTTCAGCAATATTGCTGCTTTATTTCAATTACAATGATCTTGTAGTAAAAATACAATGGAAATATAGCTTAGAGTCGTAAAATTACAACGTATGTTGTGATTTTACTATTACAATAGCGGGTTTGTTGATATTGTAACGCCCAAACGCCGGAACGCATACAGTCGAGTGCAGTATATTATAGTTGGGCGCGTCGTATTTCTGTCTCCGGTAAGTAACAGTGATACAGTGAACTAAAACTTCTGTAGATACTATACAGGTGTAGGTTAAAATACTATGTCACACACTCCAGAACAATTGTATTGTCTTTGTAGATCACCAACGACGACAACCAGCCACTAGAGATTGATGTCTTATCGCTATACCTGGTAAAAATCTGTAAGTACAGAGTATGCTACTTTTCTTGATGAAAATTTGCTTTAAGATTGAAATTTGTTATACCAACAGAAAGATAATGAGCAATCTTCTTTTTAGGTTAACTTTTTTGTGTCTGTCATCTTGTTCTATTACAGGTACAGATGCGGAACGTCTTGCACCAAGTGTGTTTGTCAGAAACGAGTATTTTTTAATTGCTTCTCTGTAATTTTAATGTATTGGTGTGTGCCTCAAACTATTTTATACTTGAATGTACGTCCCCTGATCATTTTTGACCAAGGTACAAAAAATGTCTGTGTGTCTGTGTGTGTGTGTGTGTGTGTGTACGTGTGTGTGTGAGTATGTGTGTATGTGTGTACCCGATTTTTGTGACGACCATTCCGGAGAAACTAGTAAAGGTATCGGGACGAAAGTTCATATTTAGAAGTTTTATGATCAAACTTAGAACTGAAAAGCTTTTGGTTCAAAAGGGTCCAAAGGAACTGGTTATTTATTCTTAGCATTTTTCAACGATTTTGGAAATGAGCCGTCATTTCTGGAATTTCGTCAAGAAACATAAATAATAAATTAAAGTAAAGGAAATTTTGTATAATTTACGTCTATAACATTTTTTATCAATTTTTTGTTGCCTTTCATAGCTTGCACATGTGACATTTGTTTAGAGATGTCGACAGAAATTATAATTATAATGTATTGTGAGTGCGCTGTGTTTTTTAACTGTTTAGTTTGTACGATTTGACTTATTGACCGTTTGGGCTGATGATGGCATGTTAATTACTGCCGAAACCGGCACCCATTAAAATATTTTAACTACAAAGGCTATCGAGGCTTTTATTTTCTACGTTTTTCATATTATATTTTTTATTAAAATTAATAGTTTAGCTGCAGGAGCAAATTCTATTTGATCGAAATCGTGTCGTCATTAATAGTAAGTAACCAAGATATTTTGAAACTTTTGACAGTATTCAGGACGTCAGCGGTAGCGAAACGTCAATTCAACACGCAAATGCATAGAGAATGCGATGAGGAGGAGAAACACGCGCGCACATACGCTATGTGAAACAATGTTGAAACAGCTTGGTGTTTTCATGGTGTTTACAAAGTCAATGTGTATTTCGAGTGCGAATAGCAATGTTGTTATGCATTTTTAAAGATTTTGCAATTGAGCCGCCATTATTGTATGTATTGTATGTATGTAATTTCGTCAAAACAGTTAAATAATAAATTAAAGTAGAGGAAATTTTTTATAATTTATGTCTATGACATTGTTCGGTAAAATTAATAGATTAGCTGTAGGAGCAAATTCTATTTGTTCGAGATCGTGTCTGCATTAATATAGGATTTGCCAGATATTTTTATTCTAATGACAGTAGATAGTATAAAAGGCTGATTTTTTGACAATACCTACTGTCAATATCTGTCAAATCCTGGCTAATTCGTTTTATTTTAATAAAAACACGATCGATCTCGATCAAATAGAATCTCATGCAGCTAAACTATTAATTTTATATATTGTATGATTAAGTCATCATTTGTTTGGCCGTTTGTACTATTGTAACGTTTGACTATATGCATGATGTTTCTGTTTTTTGTGTTATATGATAGATAATGTTAATATATACTCAACGTCAGAATAAAATTACACAAACTGACTTCATTGAATATTACACTGAAATAAATGTAAAATTATTTCGCATTACTTCATATCTCATTTAAAATTACATTAAAATTGATGTTCAATTATTACGCATTTCCCCATATAACACTTAAAATGACATTAAAATCGGTGTAATATTACGACCATATCCTTGTAAAATTACAGTGTAAATATACAATGACAAGGTAAAAATACAATTGAGATGTAAAATTACACTGATTATCGCAGAGCAAAAACTCTTAACTATTTCTAGTGTAAATTTACATCAATTTTTTTCAGTGTATTTTTTACCAATGATCGGGACAGCAAATGTAGACATGGTTGTTTCTTTTTCTTCTTTTATATCCAATGACACTATTAGATTTATCGTAAAAAAACACTACAGGAGACAGAAAGGGCCGCAATTTACTATGCATGAACACGAGCACCATCCTCACAAAGCGAGAACGGGTGGCAACCCTGGGCTGAATGTAGAACCAGTTGGAGAAGTAATTTGATAGCCTCCCAAGAGCATTAAGATTTCGAGATATACGTACTAGAAGTGGTGGATAACAGAGAAATACGTAGCTAGATTTTATCCTTACCAAATAATAACGCACCATCGCATTGTCCGTCTTTTATACATACTTTGTTATTGTGTTTAAAAAAGTTGGCCTGAAACGGAATAATAAAAAACTGCCAATATGGCAACCAAGTCCAACCTATGTGGTTTCAATCACTGTTTCCATTAGAATCGTCGTAGTAGTATTTCCATAACAAAATTTGTCGAGGTGAATTTGATTGTGAAGTGACCTAAGCAAATAACATCTATGAATTATTGATAATAGTTCCACACATTTCACCATCTTTTTGCTTTCGTTATCTCCCGGGAGATTTGATACGCACTGACGGGGCGTGGATCATTAGCGTCGGAAGATAAAAATAATTCTCTTCATTGTCGGCCAGCGCGTGCTCTATTAGCGCACTTTTTGTGCCGCCTTTTTCCTTTTAAATGATCTCATCAGCTTCCGCTGCCCTCTTTTGACGGCTTGACTTGACTGCAATTCCCCCATCAACTTTTTCTATCTATTCTATATCTCTTTGATGTCCAAGCGATAAAAACCATAAAACTAGGTCGTTCATAATATCTCATTATAACTGGGGCAGGGACATATTACACTTGTTACGTCAATACGGTAAACGAAATGACTTATATTATATTCGGTGTGTCTATTTAATAATTTACAGGGTCATTATAAATGATTGTAGTCAAAGTAGGCCAAGCCCATGTTAATAACTTTTTACCGCTATACATAAATAACTGTCAAACTTGAAATATAGGTTATGTAGCCAATTTAACTTTTGCATGGAAAACAGTGGCATTCAATTCAAATAGAGCGGGAATAAGAAACATTTACATTTGATATCATGGCCGACTTCAACTACAATCATTTATAATGATTGTAATTATAGTAATTTCGGGTTTAAGGGTTCGCAATAATTCTATCAAATACATAATTTATTTTATACGGGAGTGGTATGGAGAGCAATTACGTTGTTCTAAAAAAATATATGAATTATTGATAAAACAGTACCTCCTTAAACGAAACAGAAATATGTACGTTATAAATGGTCGTTTTTGTTACGTCGTCTTCCTTTTTTTAGCCCTGTAAGAAAAAGCTGAGCATTTCCATACAAATGAATAAATCGTTTTGAGCCTATCTTTTTTCTTCCAAGAGACATGTATTGTTCTTTTGTGTAGAATGGTTATTTGTTCATCTTATCATTTCTTCCATTTATGGTGAAATAAACATTCGTAGGTTGTGAGAATGCTCTGGCAAACAGAAAGACATTGTTTCGAGCCACAAATGTCGAATGAAGGGAATAATGGACCAATTAAATTTTATCTGAGTTTATTAATATTATTATACAAGTTTTATAAGACGTCAAATTGGCGCACGAGTTGTTTTGCCCAAATGGAACGAGTGCGCCAATACGTCTTATAAAACAAGTGTAATATACTATTTTTGTCTACTTTGCGTCATTAATTTTCTATAAATTTAGAAATTGTGGCTACTATATTGCGCTAAATTAGAATCTAGGGTATTTTGCGGGTACCACGTGGCAGTACTGTAGTAACTTCGTCAGCTTCGTAGGGAGGAGATAAAATCATGACAAAATCTAATTGTAAATAATTTTACTCTACTTTAGCCTACAAGTTTTAATAAATAACCAGCGAGGTCGCAACTATGATCATAATGAAGCTTGGGGCAACACTAACCTTACTGTGGTAAATACATGAAACATAACCTAAAAAGTAACTTTAAGAGTGGTTTCATAAGTATAATAATCTGAATAGACGTGTTTGGCAATAATTGATTAGTTACTTCAAAGAATAAGCACTTACTAAAGAATTGTTATAACGGTTAACATTCGATAGCAGTTTCTACCTAGTACCACTGGCTTATAATTGAAATCAAATTCTTATTTCGGTATTACAATTTATTAGAATAAATTATACTTATCAACACTTTAAATGTACTATAGCTTCCTACGTGTATGCTGATCTTCAATAAACCATGTATTGGGCATATACAATATCGCAGCAGTAATTAAAATCGTTCATATCTACGATGTTGGTTTCATCTTCGCCTAATATCTAATTAAAGTAAATGCTGTTCTTGAATTATATCTGAAAAGGGGATTTGATGTTTATTTGAAAAGAATGATGACGATCAGTTACCCGAGTAGCAAAACATCACCGAAATGTCAAGGCGTATTTTGGCGTATTTTGACGAACACAGCAAAACTAAGAAAGCCCCAAACCTTTGGCCCTTTATCCATACTATAGCAGTGTACACGTATGTTTAAATATGTATAGAATATGGATATTACGCAGTTTATGCGATAGCAAGCGATAAAAAAGGGGGAGTGTGTTGTTACCTGTTGTACGTTTGACATATGGCATTTGATATCAACAATCAATCTGTACTGTGTCAGTGTGTACCAATCTTAGAAAAAAGTTACTAAAAACGCTGTTACAATTTGTTAATTGTTTAACACCGAAACCAGTGTTACAATGTGTGCATTGTGAATACAAAGTAGAAAAAGCATAATATATAATTAGGACAATTTTATGGAACAGAACCTTTAGCCGACTATCTTCGATTTTTTTTTGTTAGTTCCTTGTAGCGTAATATATTTATAAAAACGTTGCTTTTTAGTTTTTCTTTGGATTGTTTTGTGTAATACCATTTCTGCTTTAATGATTCCTAGTCTTTTTTGAGATACTATACTAGTTTACAATAAAAATTTGATTATGCTGTTTTGTTCTAAAGAGCTTAAACTGCTTGAGAATCTCCACCAATCAAGAAAAAAACTGGTACTTTTATATTTCGTATATTGCTTTATGCCTTAAATCGGTAATCGGCCATCGGCAATCTTTAAAAACTAGGTAAGTCGCTTTGGAATCAACAACGATTTTCACCTCTCTGTGGCGGTCTCATAGAGGAAAATTTTTTGTTACTCAATCCACATGCCTACGAGGTCTTTCAGATTGCTGACGATAAGACCCTAGTACACTACTTATAAGAAAATTAGAATAGCAAAATTGCGTTTGTACGTTCTGTCCACATAGTCGATAATTTTATGGCAGAGATTATGACACTAAGGCAGAGAAGGACCATTCTTAGTGAATTAATTGCGAAAGAAAATGAAACTGGATGAAGTTCTAATAAAATATATTGGCTGTACCAAATCTTGTAAAACCGCCTTCATATTGAACGTTATTTTTATGAATAGAAACAACATTGGCGTCGTGAACATTGGCGTTATTGAATAACGTCATTACACGTAAGAATAAGCTTTTAACATGAATTGGAAAATATTAATTAAGCAATTAAGTATTAGAATGTAATTATCTGTGTTCATGTACCGAGTGAAAAGAAAGAGTACCAACGAAAACTCAAGCTGAAAACTTAAGAGAAACGTACATTGTTATATTCAACTTTCATTTATTAATAAAATGTTCAGAAATATATAAGGATATTAAATATGAATTTATAATCTCCTTCGTCGTTGCATATACACCCGATATATGGAACGTCGAAGATGACTATAATTTCATATTTAATGGCTTCTAATATTTCGTAATACTTTTTTAAATAATATTTTTGCATAGCTTTGAAGATGATAACCTTTACTCTTATCATTTGCATCTTTTTCACAACATGCGATATATGCAACGTAGAAGGTAATTATAATTTTGTATTTAAAGATCTGTAATATTTCCAGATGCTGCAATGGAGAACGTAACATAAAATTCTTTTTTAAATAACATTTTTGTCTAACTTCAACATAAAGGTACTTTATTTACTCCAAGAGTTTGTCATAGTTTTGGTAACGTCCAGTACATGCAAGGATATAATTACATTCTAAGATTTGAATTTTAAATTTGAGACGATCAAGAACCTTTTATAAGGAATACAATTTTCGAAAAGTTAATAATATGTTTTATATCAAACCAGTTCAGAATTTCAGGTAGAAGTACAAAGGTCAATGTTTACAGTAAGATTGTTTCGATGTTTCCCGGTAATTTCTACAACAAAAAATTTACGGCTTGACCTAACTATTTCCGAAAATTCTACGTGATTGGAAATTTTTAGCCCGACTTCTCTTTTACGGGAAATAATTTTACTAAATACCTATTTCAATATTCCTTTTATAAACTCCATGTACAACTGTTATAAAATAACCATTCAACTTCAACAAGTTTTACAAAAGATAAAATCCTCACTCGACTGAAATAACAGCGATGATAACATTGACGACACCTTTTTTTTATTCAACGGCGAATATATCCGTTTTACACGTTTATTTTGGAGCTATAAAGAAGGATATCGCTTATGTTGATTCTATCGGCTGGTAATTTTTGCGTAGGGCCATAATTTTTACGAGTGGGGCGGAGAGATCGATAGCGCGAGACAACATGATTTACAAACCAATCTCGGGTTCCATTGTGCCCGGTCGGTCGCGTAAATATTGTTTTTACATAGCGGGCGCGAGCCCACTGGTGATTACATTCTGTTGCATTCCATCCGTTTCGGCCTTACTTTATACTCGATCAAATGCCGGTCGCAGCTATTTCGAGTGCGATTTTAAACGATTACTCTTTTACGAGTGTACAACAATAGTGGTTACGGACAAAAAAACGGCCAATGTCCATTTCATTTGAATTTGAAGTACCTTAAATCAATACTTTTGTGGATTACGTAGCAATACAAAACATGCTTGTTATCACTGAAAGCACGAAAACTGCAATATCGTTCAAACGCAACCATTTCTACCTCTGTAATCTCTTTGGGTATTTATAGAATATACAGGGTGGTAATTAAGTAGCGGGTAATATCGATAATTCCGTTAATTTTTGCGAAAGAGCAAATATTTAAAACGTTTCTTTTTCAGATTTTTCCATTATCTTTGATTGTTGTGGTTTTGACATCAGCAATTTTTTTTTTCTATTGGCAACATATATTTCTGGTTTGGCAGGATTTTTTATTCTGTGTTCAAAAGTAATAAATTTTGAATGGATCACATAAGAAAAAAATCGAGAACAATGATGCTTCCAAGTATATATTATTAGAGAACATTTCTTTAAAAATAATTTAACTGGTGAAAGATATCTACACTTTATACAGTTTGCTCTATTACCTGTATTAGCCATGGTTATATGTCAAATATATCAAATATTTATCATTGGGCATGTCCAACAGACTCCACCGGTAACTTACCGGTATGTCACCGGTGACAAACCGGTAAGTTACCGGTGTATCAGCGGCGACCATAATAGGAATTTTCTGCCTGGATTTACTCTTAAACTTCTTCTTCTTCATGTCACGGCCCCTGTGACAGTGACACAAAGAAGATATTCGGGCCGATAGGCCTGAGCCTCTTAAACGGTCAACCTCGGGTCATAAACATCCGTGTAATGCCCTTGTTACTATTATAAACGAATATAACCAGCTGTTACAAGATTTGAAAATTTATTAAGTTTATTCCAACGATTGTCGAAGTCAAACAAATTTCTTCTAATTTTCTTAATTTTGTTTAACACCCATATTATGGTGTTCAAGCGATTAAAACTTTCAAGCCATTTTTTTCAAAATTTTTGTTATGTAATCTATTTTTTCCGTCGATCGTTTATTTATGAGTCAGTTTAGTGAATAAGAAATCGTTTATTAAACAACTTTATTAATGAACGATTTCTATTAATGCATGAATAATCAAAACATACCGCCTTCTAGAACTGTCGTGTCAAATTACATAAATTGTCATATAACCTAAAAAGTCATCAGCAAAGAAAAATCTATGTAGACGACGCTAGACGAATACGATCGACGAAAAAGTTTTGTAACCAACTGGAATAGTAAACGGCGATTAATGATCTCGACAATTAACACGCTCGCTGTCGATCCGGCGTTAAACAGTCTCGATCATTAGTCGCTCTTTTTAATATACTTGTTGGTTAAATAACTATAATAATAGATTTTTTTTAACATAATTTAAAGAGCTCAATCCACATGAAAAATCATACCAAAATAAAAAATATAGGTTGCCATTAGAAAAAAGTGCGTTTCAGTTATAAGTAGTTTATCCTTATAGTTATAATATTTATGTATAACAATATCGTACGTCAGTGTTTTACTATGAGAATCAAATAACCAGGATGGATGCATATACAGGATGGACACTTTAGCAATATACTATCGGAACCAATGTTTCTTACACTAATGTAAGCTCCTCCACCATAATTGAATCAAAAATATATATCGCTAAATATGATATTTTAGATTATACAATGTACAAACAATATAATAGATTATTAATACAAATTCTCCAAATTCTGCAAATGTTCCCAATAATTGTAATCACGTATTAGTAAACATGAATAATGCATCACAATCAAAATTGAAATGAATCTGCTATAATATACGCTATTTGGCGGATATATTCGACATATCACATAGCTCGTTGCGCATTATGTATTTTTAACAAACGAAACCAATTATAACCTGTATCTGATGCAATCGAGAGTTCAGAACGGAATTTTATTGTTTAAATTGTTGAAATTAAAGTTTGAATTCAAGTATAAATTGAAAATTGTCCCGTTATAATTGCGAGTGCACTTCGCATTAAAGTTTATTTTAATTTAATGCGCTTTGACCACCCCCCATCCGCCTGTTAATAATCCGCAAGTATTTTATAAAATGCAGATGGGTTTTCAATAAAAATGAAATTATATTGAAGTTGGATACATTTTCATAATCCCCAATTTATAGTTAACAACAAAACCATTGTTTTGTGTTTTGTACGTTTACTGAAAAATATTTAATACGTGCATGCGTATGCTTGATAATTAATTTTCTATGCAGTAAAAGTCATTGGTGTATTTAAATGCGCATTATGTATCAAATAGTTCTGCAAAAACTAATGTTCCAAATTTTAAGATGCGTGCCACATTCTAAAATATAATGTGTTGAGTGGGCAGGATACACAAAAAACAACAGTGTAACAGTGTTGATTTTGGATTAAGTTTATCATCCCTGCCATTATTGTGCGTGAAATTTCTGGCTTAGATTAGGTTTTTTCTTTGTGTTAAACTCGTTGATACTACAAAAAACCTTCACATAAATGATATACTGATTTCTAGGTGGATTCTACATAAATGTTTAAAATATAAATAATGGTCAATTCCATTTTTTAGTTGTAAATGCAACTAGTTGTAAATATGGTCTATATATTAAAAAAATGCACATGATTTTTATTTTTAGATTTGCATACTAAGAAAATAATTGTTCACAAGTGAGTGTGCTCCCGAATATTTACCTAAATCATCTTTTTAAGCAAAATTTTGTATTTTACTGTATGCTGAGTACTCTACATAAAATGTAGAGTGATTTTAGAGTATTGTTTTGTATAATTGCAAATTTGATAATTCTCATTCTATATTTAAAACAATATTCGTGCATATTCTAAAAACATTTTTTAAAAAGAAGAACGAGTTTTTATTGTTGTACATATATAACAAGTGATGCGCCTTTGGCTCATTTTGATCGAATGTAATTTTCTCAATATGAATTTGTACGGGACATACAGGCGGGATGTAAATTTTAAATAAATAAAAAATTACAGCCACAACCTGGATTTGAACCAGGGACCAGGGAGTGCATTTCTAGCACAATGCTCTCCCAAGTGAGCTACTGACATTTGTTAGATATAATTATCATAAATCAAGGAAAGGCATTATAACATATTATTAACCTATAATATTACTTTGAGAAAGTATGCCGTTAAACATTTTCATTAATTTGTACAAAAAGAGACACAATTCAGGATTTCTGCTGTCTCTGTTCTTTGTTGGTCAGGATAGTCATGTATTTTAAGTATATTTTCTGTACTTAATGGTAATTTACAAATTTTTAATGACCGTAATTACTAAAGGTAAATTACCGTCAGCATATAATACCGTTGGTAATTTTCCGATATTAAGAATAATTTCAACCTTGAAAGATGATTACCGATTAAAAAAATACTTCTTTTTGTTTCTATATTATTTATTTGTATTTTACTTTTGTGCCTAGTTTCACAAACAATGATCACTTTTGTACTGGATATTTCTTAACTCCGGCACATTTTTTCATTCCCTTTTATTTTTTAAATCCACTTTCCACTCGTCAATTCATCTGCCAAATAATATTTACTTGAAAAATATATCTAATATTTTAGAATAGAGGGTGGATTGGCGGTTTGACCATGGAGATCGATTCAGCACAGCAAACAACTCAAATTTTAAACCTGAAGCCATGTAGGTACCTACTATCGATTTCACAACTTAAATATGTGTTCCTGTGATGTGGATACAGATATGATCACTGTTTGTGACTCAGAGCTTTCTTGTTTTGTGAGTTGGTAATAAATTCGGTAATATATTTAATACTATAAATTATGCTGTGTGACTCTATGGCTATGTTTTTCTAAATTGCTGCTGTCAATAGTATTTTTCTTGAAGTTTTTGTGTTTATTTTAATAATGAATGATTAAATCAGGAAAAGCACCAGATATTGGTCATTATATACAAAATAATGACTTTTGGTTGTACCCCATATTTTTATTGACATAAGATGCTATAATCACTTACCTGACATCGGTAATTCACCATTTTGAATTTTTAATTACCCGGTAATTTAAGGCTGCGAAATTTACCATTTTGAATTATCCGGTAATTTAACCCTCCGTAATTTACTATTTTGAATATTTATTTACGTGGTAAGCTGATATTTAAAATTAATATTTTTAATTTCAACGCTAGTTTACCAAAAAGAAAAAATCTGATGTGGCCAGGCACATGACTTTATCATATAACATATAAAATTAATAGTTTAGCTGCATGAGAATCTATTTTATTGAGATAAATCGTAGGTATTGTCAAAGCATCAGCATTTGACACTACCTACACTACGTCATTAGAATAATAGTTATTTATGTCGCAAGTGCCTAGAGTACGGAATAGCGCGACGAGCGGTGATGCGGCGCGTCACCGAAGGCGGAGCGTCGCCGTCGCACGTGAGCGAGTCGCGTTATCTAGTTTTTGGCAGGAGAGACAACAACGTTTATTGTGTTGCTTTTTGAGAAACATGTATTTAAAAAAAAGAAGTAAAAAATGGTTATATTTCTGTATAGGAAATGTTAGGTTGGTACCACTTTGACGAAACGTCAAGTTTAAAAAGCTAATTCAAATTCTGACAGATTTATATTTGTTCATGACACTGATAATTTCCGGGTGGAAACCGCGTTGAGGACTTTGAAGCAGTCAAGCGGTTCTCCAACCTCTGATTAAATCAGCTGTTTTCGAGTGTGACAGCACAAAAAAATATTTGTCAAAATCCTGGCTACTATGTAGTTTCATATGAATGCAGATGCGACCGATCTCGATCAAATAGAAATAGCTCTTGCAGCTAAACTATTCATTTTACCAAAAAATGTCATAGACATAAATTATTCAAAATTTCGTCTACTTTAATTTATTATTTATCTATTTTGACGAAATTACGGAAATGACGGATCATTTGCAAAATCGCTGAAAAATGCTAAGAGTAAATAGCCAGTTCCTTTGGGCCATTTTGAACCAAAAGCTTTTCAGCTCTAAGTTTGGCCATGAAACTTCTAAATCTGAACTTTCGTCCCAATACCTTTAGTAGTTTCTCCGGAACCGTCGTCACAAAAATCGGGTACACACACACACACACACACACACACACACACACAGACATTTTTTTGTACCTTGGTCAAAAATGTTCAGGGGACCCAAAAAGACCTATTTCCGCTAAAAACCCAATTTTTTTTTTCGGCACGATTACAATACTTTACCATACTGCGTATGATAAAGTAAAAAATAATTACCGAAATTTAACGTCCTAGATAATAAATAATTGCTTAAATTAATTATTCGTGCAATTTTATTGATTATTGATTGAAGTTAGTACCTTAGTATATGCTAAATTTAATGTTAATGTACAATATTTATTTAAATAAATGTGTTTGTTTTTATGCCCGATTGTAAGAATAATAGCTTCGAATAAAATAGATTTATTTTTTTCCAAATTTACAAATCTAGACTATAACAACAATCTTTCTTGTTAATGGGGAACTTTTATATTTCATTGTGAAACAATAAGGTGATCAAAGTATTTCCAAACTCGAACAAATATAATTTTGATCAGATAGTTTAATATTTGAATAAGCTGTAGTATCACTGTGTGTTATTAGTGTAAAAAACATAACAATGGTATTTCTGTGGAATAAAATGTCTTTATGTCAGTTACACTTTAGACAGCAACATTCGAACGAACCATGAATTCGTAAGTTATCATCAAACCACCATTGAAATTCATTATAAATCAGTTTAGATTCGCCAACTTCCACAACCGAAATAAATCTCCTTCCTACTTGAAACTGGAGCGTAATGGCCAAAAGATGATCCGCGTCCGCCCACAAAATTTAAAATTCAAACAATTCCCGTCCGATAAAAACGGACCGACATGGCTGCAATCATGCACCAGCCTCCTATATAATATATCCTTTTACGATTTTCCGACTGTGCACTTCGATATCCAGTTCGGTCACGTAGCGTCATGAAAAATTCATAAAATGCAACGACTGAAGGTGGACGAGAGACACGCGGGCCACAGCAAGCCGCCTCCAGGCATCGGCTACCATCGGGCATCCAGGCTGAATACGCTGTACGTGCCATATACCCTCAAACAGGCCGAGACTAATTGCGCACTTCATGACGCCGCACTTCTTGCCTTCTTCCCTTCCCCTGAGCCCTCGCGGGACCGTAAAGGGCTTAATCCGTATGTTATTACCCGGAACATTTTTACAGCCACCTTTACTCGTAAAGTTGCTAAGTTGTACGAACTATTTAATGGGATACGGTTCATTTTAAAGTTTTAGAACTGGCAAAAGGAAAGGTATTAATGGTGTTTGACAGTTCTGCAAAAGAAGATAATAGAGTAGTTCTAAAAGGTATTTACAGAATGTCTCCAATTGGTTATGTTCTGAAGAGATAAAACATATATTATTCTTGCTCATGTCATGGAAAGCAAATAATATAATTTTTGTTATAGAGATTTGTTATCTTTACTTAGATATAAATTTAGAAATGAGGCAAATAACCGTTAGGATATATCATAGCCGGGAGCATGGTTAACGGCAGTTTTCATTATAAAACTTTTAAGTACATTTAGTAAAACATCACTAAACCAAGTTATCGATACTAATTACACTTGGGAACTGTGATTTCAAATATAATATCAGATTTGCTTTATAGGATCTCGTTTATGAGATAAAATTAACCCAGCCAAAAGCTCCTGCAAGGAAAAGAGATGGAATACATTTGTGTTAAAATAGAAACTAGTTGCTAGTTTGAAACATACTCTGACCCAATTTTTAATTATATAATACTTAAGCATATTTATACAGAAACAAAGTCCCGATTTTCTGTTGTACTTTGTACTTATGAGGTCGCCATCTTTAAAATGGCATCAAATGATGCGGTTATTATTAATAATAGCCGGTAATTATTAATTCCACTCCCTGATTATAACAAAAAAAATTATTTAAGAAAATAGGGTGATGACTTTTTCGAGAACTTGTATAAACAAAGTCGACGACATCGAGATAGCTCAAATTCACTCCTACGTCACTGTTTTTAGATTTCTAATTTAATCAGAGATGTCAGAGATGTATCCTTACCAAAATCAAAAAGTGAACCTTTCGCTATAGGACCTTACCTGAAACAAAAAGAAATCGAGATTAATATCACATTCAAATAGAATTGTATTAGTAATTTATTCATCCTTAATAATATAAGTACGTAGTCACAGTATCCTTTGGTCAAAGTTACTGTGGGTAATATTACTGGTAACATTTACTAATATTATTGTATTACTTGTTGTGGCGACGTGTCATGTATTCCAAGAAGAATCGGTAATCCACTACTATATACAAATTTAGTTGTATTTTTTGCATAATTACTCGAAGAATTACAAAGTAATTATTGACATCTTTGCAGACTCTCGAAAAAATTACAATAAAAAATGAAATATTGGAATTACCACAACATGTAGTGCATTTTTATCTATATGTTACGGTTAAAGTGATAAATGTGGTTTGTATTAATAATTACCGACTATTATTAATAATAACCGCATCATTTGGTCAATGTGATTAAAAACACTTAAATAATCACTTGGACCGGCTATTATTAATAATTTCCAAACGGGCACGGTAAAAGTGATAAATACGTTCCTTTTTACAAAAGATCATTTGTATACACTCTTCAAAGAAGTTAGCTAAGTTATTTCGATTACTATGTAAGCTATCATATTTATTTTATTTATTTACTCGACGCAAATCATCAGCTAGCCCACTGACCAAAATTACGAATAATACAAACCATTTATAATGCAGAATGTTTTCTTTTGTCTCCCTCGTACTTTAGAAACTATATCTAGAAACTACTGGATATAATTGGTAATAATATTTAGTATACACCCAGGGATGGCTCAATAACGAAACCATAAAAAGGAACATTTTATACAAAGTGTTCAAAACAGTTAACCATTTTATTATCAATAACGCCCATTTTTATATGAGTAGTTTTTTGTAAATGTGCAATTACAATTTATTAAGTAAATTCTCAAATCCCAATTATCTTGAAATTTTGCACATTTAATTATAATTTTTTCAATATTGTACTTTCATGCAAATACATACAATAATAGGCGAGACTAGTTTAGTTATTTAGTTACATAGATGTTTTTACAAAAATTGCACCGCACAAATGATTGCAAACATTTTTGTATGCTTTTGTTCCCAACACGGTATTTTTAGTTTTGGTGTTAGACAATAAAGTCCTATTTTAAAAACTTGCCCCAATCTTCCCTACATTAGGTTGTCCATTACCTATTACCTATACTAGAATTGCGCAAATAAGCATAACCCAAAGAGTTACACACTCGTTCATGAAATTAGTATGGATTGGCATTTTTACTTTATCATACGCAGTATGATAAAGTATTGTAATCGTGCCGAAAAAATGAGATTTTAGTGGAAATATGTCCTTTTGGGTCCCCTGAATAATATTTGACCAAGGTACAAAATAATGTCTGTGTGTGTGTGTGTAGCTGCATGAGCAAATTCTATTTCATCGACATCGGTCGTAATGCATTCAAACTAGTAACAGGGATATGTCAGACATTTTGATTCTAATGACAGTAGGTAGTGTTTGACAATAATATGTTGACAATATAAGTAAAAAATCTTTAAAAAAGATCTGTTCTGCAGTCTCATATGTGTTTGTTTGTGACCTTTGTATGTTATTTTATGTTCTCCACGGGCCACGCCGGACAAAATGTAAGTTTTACAATTGAGTTATTTGGAGTTTGATTTGAATGTAAATTGTGTAATTTATATCTCATTTCCTATAGCGCCTGAAAAACTGCCAAGTAGGACACGAAACATGTAGCAATTTCTAAACTCAATCAAAAATAAGTAATCCGACTACTTTTTATTGTATTAAAATATCTGTGTAATCCTGGCTAATTAGTTTTATTTTAATGCAGATACGACCGATTTCGATCAAATAGAATCTCATTTACTATTAATCAAGTAGCAAAAATAATAAGACGACTTCCAGCAAATCGGTAAGGGGCATGCGTGCAAGGGGATGGGGGGTAAGGCGTCGCTATTAATTTTATATATAGTATGATAAAAGGTATAAAAGTATCGTAATCGTGCCAAAATTTGAGATTTTACTAGAAATATGTCTTTTTGGGTCCCCTGAACCTTTTTGACCATGGTACAAAAAATGTCTGTGTGTGTGTAGCCGTTTTTTTGTGGCGACGATTCCTGAGAAACTACTAAAGGTATCGGTACGAAACTTCATACGTTTTATGACCAAACTTAGAGCTGAAACGCTGTTGAAAAGGGTACAAAGGAACTGTAGGTATACAATTTTTGAAATAAAAAAAATAAAGATTTTGCAAATAAACCGCCATTTCTGGAATTTTGTCGAAATAGTTAAATAATAAATTAACTAAGAGGAAATTCTAAATAATTTATGACTATGAAATTGTTTGGTACAATCAATAGTTTAGCTGCATGAGCAAATTCTATTTCATCGAGATCGGTCGTACTGCATTAAAACTAGTAGCCAGGATATGTCAGATATTTTGATTCTAATGACAGTAGGTAGTGTCAAACGCTAATATGACAATACCTACTGCCAATATAATCAAAATATCTGTCAAATCCTGGCTAACTCGTTTTATTTTAACGCAGACACGGTCGATCTCGATCAAAAAGAATCTCATGCAGCTAAACTATTAATTTTATATATAGTATTGTAGCGGACTTGATCTGATCTATAATGCTTCTATATATTACCATAGTTATTTTACTGGTGTTTGTGGAGTTGATATTGCCAGTTTTCTCGTGCGACATTGAAGTCGTTCGTTCTAATAAAAATACTCGAAGTTCCGTGTATTATTCACACCTCTCGAACCCAAGAATATTACAGTATAATAAAGTCATGTGCCTGGTCACATCAGATTTTTTGTCTCGTTTTGATAATCTTCCTCATGTTAGTCTTAAGTAGTAACTAAATAAGTTAATCAGGACTAACGTCACTAAAGGCCAAACACTAAAAACCCAGTAAATAGATTCGTTGTGTAGCGATTATGTAGATACTAACAGAACTCCAAATCTGAGGGTCTCTAATAATGTAGCATCACCTTAATGCAATATCGAATTGAAATATATCACATTGACCACAGCATGCTGGAAATTATTAATAATAGCCGGTTCATGTGATAAATTCTTCACTTTAACCTCGCCACTTGGCTATTATTAATAATAACCGGTAATTATTAATAATAACCTATTTATCACTATGACCGTAACATATACACTGATTTATAACATGTGAGAATTGTTGTAATATTAAGCACAATAAGGACACTTCAATGTAGTGTTGTTTTGCAGACCGCTAAAGCCTCTAGTAATTCCTCTTAAGGAGTATAAAATATAAGCTGTAGCAACGAGCAACACGTTATATAACAATGCCAACGTATTAAAACCGCAAAGTGAAAAGGAGGATTACTAAACTTCTGTTTTTCAAGTTACAGTCTAAGGCACGTCACGGGTCGTGTTTGATTTTGGGCGAATGCAATTACTGCAAGTGCACATGTTAAGACGCGGAACAAAGTTGGTAGTAGTACGTCTTGTTGGTTGTACAGCGAGTTCAGCTTAATTCAGATTGCATGTCAACTGAGACGTGGTGCACCGACTGTATTACCGAGTTAAGGAGAATGTCAACTTCGTGCAGCAGAGCTATGCGTGTATGTCGCGTTGCTCCATATCTAGCAACATACGAGAGAGAGAGCACGGTCGAAAAGTTTCCACGGAAAGGAATTAATTCTGATTTAATCGCGTAATCCTCTTACACCGTTACCTGTTCTGTTCCCGCTAAACGAAGAACTACATTAAATTTGCATAGGTCAGAGACTTTCAAATATAATGCACGGGCTGAACGCGCAATGTTGTTTAACAATTTTGATTACAAGTGTGAATTCGTTTTGGGTAACATTATTGGCCTATGTATCCAATTGGCATGCGGCAAATAACATGTTTTAACATGCTTTCCTTCCGTCGTTCGTCTTTCTTCAGTAAAGAATAGTCATTCTCCCTAATGTGCCTTTCAACTTATCTTCAAATGTGTTTGATGGGATTTAAGATTTATTAAGAAGCGACAACATGGTGACATGATGACCACTCAAAAGTCAATACTATTTCTTAAGTCAATGAAATAGTTCAACAATGAGAAAAATGTTAAAATTTTGAGTAAAATTGTAGCTTCAACTAGTCAACTAGTCAACTAGTCAACTAAAAATATCAATGATGAAATAAGAGTTTCTTCACAAAAAGAAAACATGTCGCAGGCTACATGTTACCCACCATTGCCCAGGTGTAAATGTGCCTTAAGAAACGTCAATGAGCAAATGTGTTAAAAAATGTTAATAAGTTCGTTAATAGCTATTTTCTGGAAAAGTTCACAGTTCACATACACACCATTGATCACTATAATCCCTTGCGCTGGCTATCCCCATATTTTATGTTCTTAATTGTCATTTAACTATAAATAATAAAGTACAAAAAACAATTAATGATAATTACAACTGGGCTATTTCCATAGAAAGGTTCGATTCAGAACGGACGTACATCATCTGAACTTAAGGCATCGCCTCACCATGGAAATTCCACGCCACACAGTTTTAACCACGCAATTTTAAGCGCTGTTATCATAGAATATTTGTGAGCTATGGAATGCAATGCCCGATTATCTGCGGTTTGTGATTCTAGTTGCTAATGTTGGTAGGGGTGCGTTATTTAAGGCAAATAAATTGAAGTTATTGTATAGGTGGACTATTTTCAGTGAGCAGAGAGACGACTAAATATAGTAATGTGGTATTTACCTACATGTTTAATTTTGTTAATAAGTAGGTTAACTGTGGTGATGGTGCATTGATCCTGTATATTTTTTCTTACGATATGGGTGGAAGATCGGAGAACTTACGAGGAATCTCCGAACCCCCTCCGGTTAACTTCTATCTTTATTTATACGCTGGCTGAATTGTAATATTTCTGTTATGGAAGTTAATAACGACTATTATTATATTAGGACGTTGTGTCGTAAACGTTATCATAGGAATTTTACATCTAAACAAAAGGCATAAACTTTATATAATAAAATGGCACATTCTTTTTCAATAGTTTGGAACCAATATTTGATGATATCCTGGACAAATGTAATGTGGATATGCAAGAGGGCCTCGCGGGGCTGTCACTGTCGTTTCAAGCGAGGCATGTTTTTCGTTTTTCAATATAGATTGATTAGAAGTTTTTGTTAATTGAAAAGGTCTCATGTTATCTTATTGTTAACTCAGCGTAATAAGAAGTGTTGAGAACTACTGGAATTTTTCTGAAGAGTCATCATTCCTACAAAAGGGTATTTAGCGTGTGTGCCGCGTATAGGCTAAAATCAGGAAAATTACTAAAAGTAACATGAATTTCGACGATATTTTTACCATCCTCCTAAGCAATCTGGATGTGAAGATTTCATTTTCTTTATTAAACATTAAACTTTTTTTATTGCAAGACGATAGTCTTTTATAGTGGATATTTTTTTCTGTGGCCGTCGTTGGCTGAGGATTCATTTGCAAAGAACTTTAAAATGCACATATAGAAAGAAAAAAATTTATTCAAAGAAAAATGCATTGACCCAAAGAAATCTGGTGTTTCAATAGAGGCAGAAAATATTTCTTTGCGGATTAGAATTGCATTTGTTTGGTAGAAAGAACGTTTATTTGTGTCAAACAACTTATGTTTTCAGTTAAAATTTACAATTTGTATATTATAACAAACGAGATTATTTAGTTCAAATAATTATGATTGTGTTGAGTGAAAGAATTATAATTTTTGAAATTAACGGAATTGTTGGTTGAGTTAAAATGCATTTTAAGCTGGTGATAAATTGTTTTCTGATTAAAGAAATTTTTGGTATGTTGAAACAATTAGTGTAGACCTATAATTGACCAGAACTTTTCGGAGGGTACAGTAGAGCAAAATCTCCTTGTCACCGCCTTTTGGGTTATGTCGCATATCCCCGAACAGAGGTTGGTTTTCTCAGACCTTACATATAGTCAAAAGGTTAGGGTAGCAAAGTGTACGCTGCTTCGGATTCGGTACTTCAACCTGCACTCACTGTGCTCTATATTGCCGATCACACGGCCTTTCTGGGAATTTAGCCAGATTCATGACAACAACTAAGCGGTAGGCTTTCACTAGTCTACTATTCATACTCAAGATAAGGCCGAACTGCAAAGAGAGTGTTTACAGCGCCATCTAAAAATACAGTTGGATGAGGTATTCACACTAAAAAATGTATTTAATATAATCAAAATATGATTTCTTTGGGGGAAGTAAACGTATTTTTAAGCTAAAATGCTTGTTTAAATCAAACTTAGTTTTCTTAGCTGCAAAGAAACATCTTTTTACATCAAACCAAAAATACTAGTTTAAAGGAAAGTAATTGTTGTTTATATCCAATTATAAATTAATCTCTACAATCAAATAAACTAAAGTATTGAATGAAGTAAATATTGTTGCCGCTAAAGAAATATATTTTGATCCAAAAGAATACATTCAAAAGAATCCATTTCTTAAAAACAAAAAAGAATTCTACCTGTGTGGAACCAAACCTAATCTAAAATTAAATTTATAGCAGTTAAAACTAATACAATAAAAGTCAGGGGTTGTCAATAGTCTTTGCGCTGAATACGAATTCGGCTTAAAAGTTTGACATCACGGCAGGTTTTCGTGTTTCTAGTCAGATTTTCTTCCATTTTGACCTGACCACCTTTTGACATCTGGAAATGTTACTGCTAAAAGATCTATCCAAAATGCACTTAACTATGAATAACACTCGTCTTATTCATTCTGAAATAAGCAATACATATTTTAAGACATGAACCTATCTGTCACAATCAGTATGATTGGAAGGACAATTTACTGAATGGGTTTATCTAATGCAATGTGTTATTGATATTTGGTTACCGAAAAGCACAAAATATAACTTCAATTATATTCAGAGTGAAAATTTGTCAACATTACTTCTTCTCTCTTTTTCTATCGATTTGAGATAACCTACAGCAGAGCAGCGCTAGGCGACTTGCATATTTCAGAGATGTAATGGAGTGTAGCGTGCCCATTTCGCGTGGGCAAATATTTCTATATTCAAAGCTAGAAAGGGCTTTTACGGGCAGCGAGAAGTGTGCCCACCGAAAACTGTTTAGTTAGGGAGGATTTATGTACAGTCGGGAGCAGCACAAGTTAGATCGCCCGTAAAGGTGGTAGTTGTGCCAGTGGAATATGTGAACACATACCGTTTATATATGGCGTGAAAATGGGCAAACACACCGACGCTCCCAGGCGAATAAATTTGCAAATAAAATTTTACGTACACAGAGTTATGGGATAATTTTATTTGAAAAAACCTATTGCCAATGTACATATACCTATATATGTATAGCGGGTATACATATGGAAAAATTGAAATTGAAAAACAGTACGGTCGCGATCAATCTCACAATTACTTAACTCTAATCTGACACTATTATTGTGTGTACTAAAATTAGACTATATAAAACTATATAAACTATATATACTATATTACACTATATAGTATATATTATAACAGCTTCCAATTTTAAAAATTATCTAAAAATGTTAACCATAGTATGCCTACTTTTTATGTGCCTCGACATGCCACTCTGCTGACACTTATTAAATCTTTTGATAACTTCAATATTAGTCATTTGGTGTACCATGGTTCAAAGTTATGTATTATTGTAATAAAACACTGTTTCTCCTCTTAACCCTTGTATAATTATTCATTTATTTAACCTCCTGAATGATTCCACCTGAAGCATTTAACTCATTCATACCTATCAACCCAACAGTACCACAAATTTATGTTTTACCAAAGCTTCATAACAAAGACATTCAATTTAGGCCTATCACATCATGTTGCAATTCTCCCACGTTTCAAATCAACAAAATATTGTTAATCGTTTTGCAAACAATTAACTTCGAACCCAAATAATCTATAGAAAATACTACACATTTTATAAATAAAATAAAATTTGTATACCAACACGCCTGTTCATTTTACATTAAAGTTGGTTACAGAATTGTTAAACCAACATTTAATAGATATAAATAAAATTAAACAAATTAACAAACTTTTGGAACACACTGTAAGGCAGAATTTTTTCAAATTTAGTGAGAATTACTATAGATTTGATGAGGGTCTTTCAAGGGTCACATTGAATAACATTGAGACTGAATTTATTAAGAACTCTAAAAACCCATAACAGAATAAAATAAAAAAATGGGTAAGATATGTTGACGACGTATTTGTTCTTTGGAATGGAAAATTAGATGAAGTTAATAACTTACTATCTTATATTAGCGGAATATATCCAAAATTACAGTTTACCATGGAATTGCAGCTTGAGGATAGACTTAACTTTCTTGACGTCACCGTCATCAAGGATAATAGACTAAAGTTTAAGCTTTTTAGGAAACCAACAAATATGACAACCATAATACCATTCGACTCCAACCATGATATGATACAAACTCTCTGCCTTACAGTATCATATTAGAAGAAATCTCACTTACCCTACATTTGAATAAAAAACTAAAGAAACTCAATTTATCAATTAATTAGCAAAACAATATGGCTTCACTTCACCTCTTTAGAGATAAAAATTACAGAGCCTTTACATTTAACAATTCAACCACACATTTCACAGAACTAACAAAATTTTTTATTTTTCCTGCATATAAGAATTTAAACTCAAATTTCAAAAATGTTAACAAGGTACAGATATAAGGGAGGAGAAGACGTTATTCAGAGTGGTGTTTACTCGGTTGGTTGTTCTCATTGCAAATCTATTTACGTTGGACAGACGGATAGAAAATTAAAGAAGCGCTTGATCGAGCATCACAATAGAAATTCATCTACTTTATGCCAATATTTTTTACATATTGGTCATAAAATAGATTTTAAAAATGTTAAATTGTTGCATGGATGCGGGAAGGGATTTAAAATGGATTTATTGGAGCCACTAGAAACACATAAGCAAAAAATAAACCCTGACATCAATTTATTTAACGACCAGTTGGATTTCCATATCAAACCGCTTTTCACAAATACAAAAATTTAAAAGAAGAAAGTTAAAATCTGAACTACATAATTCATAGTAAGTGAATTTGAAAGTATTTAATTAAAAGTAATGATTTCACTCTTTGGTTCATTTTTGTAGAACTTTTTGTTTACCCTGTACACAGTGTTTACCTTCGCGTTGGTTGGTCTGGTTCCCCCAAGGTCTCTAAGTTGGGAGAACTGATAGCGATTGACAGAACAAAATGTACAACAATTTTAGATCTGAAACCTCGCTCTGATTATGTCTTTGTGCATCGCGTTGATGAAAAATATGCCAATTATGAAAATGAAACTCATTGAACAAGAAATGGTCTAAATATGCCTGATTTTAGGATCTCTATACATTTTACAGTAAGTTTCGGTGTATTTTAACGTGTAATTTTGGGGTTATGCCATGTGACCGGTTTTTGATTTATTTTGTTGTATTTGTTACAGATTTAGGATTGGGAATGATTGAAGAAATCGAAACATGTCTGCTATTTAAATGTATATGTATATAAATGAATAATTTTACAAGGGGTAAGAGGAAAAAACAAAAGTGTTTTATTACAATAATTGAATATTAATAGTTTTGAAAATAGAGACGGAAGTGGTTTTTTTAAATGCTGCCTTTAGGTTGAAAACTACGAAATGTACAATTAGGAAAGAAAAAGTGTTCAGATCTTTAAGAAAACTTCTGTGAAATTATATACTACATGGTTGGAACCCCGTATAGGCAATATGTATCTACAGTTCGAATTCAGGTATATTTGAAATAAAAACTATACTAGAATAAGAGAAATAGGCACCCTTAACAGCCATTAGCATTTTGATTATTATTGTTATAATTATTATTATTATTAAAAACGTGGACTTAAAAGAAGTAAAACGGGGTACCCCAGGGTAGTGTCTTGGGACCAATTCTCTATCTACCAATTCTTCTAGTCAATCAAGAGATTCAAAGATTCGACGATAAGCATTACCATTATCTAAGCTATCACGACAACGTAGAGGCCCTGGAGCAACTGAACAACCAGAATCTAATAAGAAGACTAAAAAGAGCTAAACCCTGCGAACTAGTTCAGTGAACTGTATAAAAAGAGCACAGTGAGTGCAGTTGTAGTGCTTCTTGTTTAGGATAAAGTAAATATAGGACATCAGTGGATATTATAGACAAGAACCTAGTATTAAAACTCCAGATTCAAATTGATGCTTAATCTTTTAGATAAGTATCAAAATACAAATAAGACCACGGCAAAAATTCTTGAAATTGGTTCTACATTAATATCGACGGTGACCTCGATAAAATTTGTCGACTTGTGGGCCCTCGAATAATTCAAAATGACAAAGGGCCGTCGAAGCAAGATTTAATCGTACGGCCGCTATGAGTGGATGGCACTTGTAGCCCGTCCCAACAAATTAACATTCCTACGTCGCCGGTCGACCTCAGTGCTGCCCTCTTTGACAATTAGAGTTCGCAATTTCCACCCATCCAGAAGTTGTACCACCCGAAATATGTCGTAGACAAAAGATTTCGCCTGCCCGCCCCGACTCCTCCCGGATTATAATGCGATTTGGGACGAGGCCGCAATGGGCAGTCTGGGAAATCTGTAACGTCTCGAGGGCGATGCCAACCGCAGATTGCTTCTTTTATTTCTTTTAGCCTCTAGGTGGAAAATTAAAATTGAAGATTTGGATTGTTATATTTAATACGATATTAATTTTTGCTGTGCTGTGGCTTGGGTTTAACAGACCTGTCTGGTAAGTTAAAATCTGAATTATTATAAGAAGGTTTTATTTTAAGCGAAACAGCCATACTTGGTTTACAGAATACGTTTGCTTAAGTAAATACTGTTTAAAAATATTTCACAAAAAAGCCATAAAACTACTTTTGAGTAAGAAAATTTTGTGCTACAAAATTGTCTTACTCAAGAAACAGTGACACAACCACAGTGTTTATTCTGGTGCTAGTATTAACATTTGTGTTTTATTTATAGCTTTTCCAGTTTAGTTCTTATTAGTTTGAAAAAAGTGTACTAGTGGCATCATTGTTTTTGTCATGAGCAAAAGGGTGTAAAAAATCAGCAATCATTTTAAACTTCTCCTTAAAGAATCACAAAAAATGTAATTTAACGCATTACAGTTAAAATGACTGAATTTTATACATCCGTCATATGGACTTACTTCTGTCCATGATATGTTGATCAAATAATCACACATTTTTGAATGTTACATTACAAAAAAATCTGATGTGGCCAGGCACATGACTTTATCATACAATATATAAAATTAATAGTTTAGCTGCATGAGAATCTATTCTATAGAGATAAATCGTAGGTATTGTCAAAGCATCAGCATTTGACACTACCTACACTACGTCATTAGAATAATAGTTATTTATGTCACAAATGCCGAAAGTACGGAATAGCGCGACGAGCGGTGATACGGCGCGTCACCGAAGGCGGAGTGTCGCCGTCGCATATGAGCGAGTCGCGCTATCTAGTTTTTGGCAGGAGCGACATCAACGTTTATTGTGTTGCTTTTTAAGAAATACGTATTTAAAAAAAATAAATGGTTTCTGTATAGTAAATGCTAGGTTGGTACCACTTTGACGAAAGGTGCGTTCCGATTGGTAGGTAATGGTAGCTAATGGCGGTGGTAGAATACGAAATTATAGTATTTCTTACATATCGTGATAATGACACATATTAGTTTGCATGTACATAAACATGAGTCACTAGCAATTTTCTATTGGAAATAGTATAACGGCGTCTGCTACCACTGCCATTATCACTAATGAAAACGCACCTTAAAAAGGTAATTCAAATCTGACAGATTTATATTTGTTCATGACACATTTCTTCCAACATACTAAAATAAAACTACACTCATCGCTATACTTATAATTTTCTCAATGTATCATTTTTAGAATTAGATATAAAGACGGGTTGATATTTCTTATCAACAAACAATCAAATTGGTGATCTTATTTTATTTGAAATTTGTATTTTATAATTTTGCGCACTACAGCGGCACGTTACATAGTGGTTCTCCAACCTCTGATGAGATCAGCTGTTTTCGAATGTGACAACACAAAAAAATATTTGTCAAAATCCTGGCTACTATGTAATTTCATATCAATGCAGATGCGACCGATCTCGATCAAATAGAAGTTGCTCTTGAAGGTAAACTATTAATTTTACCAAAAAATGTTATAAGCATAAATTATTCAAAATTTCCTCTACTTTAATTTATTAATTAACTATTTTGTCGAAATTACAGAAATGGCGGCTCATTTCCAAAATCCTTGAAAAATGCTTAGAATAAACTAAAAAGCTAAACTATTAATTTTACCAAAAAATGTCATAGGCATAAATTATTCAAAATTGTCTCTAGTTTAATTTATTATTTAACTATTTTGACGAAATTACAGAAATGGCGGCTCATTTGCAAAATCCTTGAAAAAGGCTTAGAATAAAGTACCAGTTCCTTTGGACCCTTGTGAACCAAAAGCTTTTCAGCTCTAAGTTAGATCATGAAACTTCTAAATATGAACTTTCGTTACGATACCTTCACTAGTTTCTCCGGAATCGTCTCCACAAAAATCGTTTACACACACACATACACACACACAGACACACACACAGACATTTTTTTGGACCTTGGTCAAAAATGTTCAGGGGACCCAAAAAGACCTATTTCCGCTAAAATCTCAATTTTTTTTTTCGGCATGATTACAATACTTTACATACTGCGTATGATAAAGTAATACATACTGCGTATGATAAAGTAAAAAGTGATAACACATAATCATAAAGTTTAAGGTGGAAGTGCACCTTTGACGTCTGTTTTAATAACATAATGTTTAAATAACTAAATCATATTTTGTCCTTAAAGACAATTAAAAAAAACATAAAAATCTATGCCATTTTTGTGACTTTTCAATACAAAATAATTTCTTGTAGATGTCGCTGCACTCCAAAATATAAATAACCTTAAAAATTTCTATATCATTTTATCCAGTAATTCTAATACCTATTCATATTTCTCAAAAAAAACTACAACAAATTCTAGGAGCCTATGAATTCGAGTTCCTCCACTATATCATGATAGTTAGAAGACATTGAGTTAGGAACACTGATTCTTGCATGTTAGCCATTGAATCAGGTATTATTGAGAAGGATAGTATTCTTTATAGTTCTGAGAAAATGGACAAAACCTGGTCATTGACTGTTGATTGTGACAAAATTGTGTAGGATAGGATAATAAGGGGCTAGTGAATACTCGAGATTTGTTTCATTACAGCCGATAAAACTTGCATGTATGTAACAGGAAGAATGTGACACATTCCAGACAAATTATGTGGTAGAAAATGTTGAAAAATTAAAACACAACAAATAACTGTTTGGCATAGATAATGGGGTAAATTATGAACATTTCATTTAAATTAATCATTTTATTTATTTGTGTTAAGTAGTTAAATACTAGTTTTTTTAATTTACCAACGATTTTTGTTTTTGTGATACAACATTCTAAACAATTTACCTGATAAATCAGCTCTTAACTAAAACGAAAACAAAAATATGTATTATTTGAAAGTACAAATAATGCTGCTACCTCATGTTGGCCTAAAATTATAAATATTTTGTAATGGTAAATTTAAAGATGACGTTTTTATAAAAAGTTAATAAAGACTGTATAGAATAATATCCTTTGCTCATAATGTGCTAATAAATAATGTGCATATCCTTTGAAAAAAAGCCCTTTTTAAAATGCCTAAGTAGGTACTTTCCGTTAAAAGGCACCTTTGATAGAGGCTTTACGCAGGTTGCCGTATGGCAGGGAGCCACCACATAAAGATTGATTTTCCGATTTAGAGTGGAAGAAATATCGCTCGCCGTAAGTCACACTAATGAGAATAAATGACGGTCGCACGTTGGCCCGACTATTGATTGGATGAGCGCTGCCCATCAATGTTTAACTGATACCGTATACCATTGACGTGTGTGCTCCATGGATCAATCATAATTAATGCCTAACCTGACTATACTTGACGACCACGACCACTTTTAAACACATCAAATAGTAATATAATAGCGAAATGGGATCAATGGTAAGGTTATAAATTATTGGATAGTTTAGAAGAATTTCTATCAGGGAGGTTTATATATTTTCCATGTAAGGTAAACGCCCCAAATTCAGACAGATTAAGGAATTTTTTATTACATTTTTAACTGTAGAAATTATATTTATGTGGTGAAAATAGCAACTTTTTTTAAACAAATATTTCCTTCAAAAGATATCGGGCTATTCATTTTTAAAGAAAATTTATAATAGTTATGTCATTTACATTATAATTTATAAGTTTAACAATTGCCCCCTTTTCCACACTAAGCGTATATTTTGATCCTCAGTGGCGACTCGTGCATTAGTTTGCAGTTTTGCGTAACCACCAATAATAACCAGGCAACCAAAACAGTTTAATTGTATGTAAATAATACTGTAAAAGTCAATATGCAACGTTCTATAACATATAATTTAATAAAATATCTAACATTTTCTCGAGAATTCCAAGCGCAAGTCGCCTATACGGTCTAGGGCCGCAGCAAGGCCGCAACCATCAGCTACCGCTACACTGCTAATCGACGCCTGCATTTTTGCCAGCGAGCGAGCGAATTTCGCCGCGTCGATTGGTTCGTCTACTCTGAAGTGGTTGCAAGTATCCAGTACACCAAACTACTGGACCACGCCCTCAGTGGTGTCTAGAAGCGAAGCGACGTCATGCTTATGCTACTGGCGACGTCCATTATTGCACTGCAGGTTGTAGACAGTTGACACTCATAGGCTGTGGACTTTGGTTGCCCGTGAAGCGCTAATTACCTACACGAAATTAAAAGCAGAATTCAGTGCAGATCTATTACCTCAACCATTTAGCAGCCTAAATTGCATCGATAAGAGCGTAATAATAAGGCTTGGGTGACCTACCCCTAATTTAGTGATAGAACAGTACGTGTCGACCAAATCTTGGTCATTTACAATGACATTTAATGCCGATGTTTACAATAAAAATGAGTAGATTTGTGGGTGTGGCGTAAAAAAAATGCCTTTTTTTGTTTTCCTCGTCTATTCTTTGGAGTCAATAACGGGTGGACAAACCAGGTATTACAGATTTCAATCATTTAACCGACCGAATTAAGAAGCACTCATGGTCAGATAGTAAATGTTATTCCGAGTAAGAAGTTCCATATGGACTTATTGGTTTTCACAATAATGACTCGTTTAAAACATCGATTTGTTAACATTTCAAACGGCTGTAACTTTTTAATACATTGGAAAAACATAAGTCCATATGGAACCTTTTACTCAATATGAACATTTACCATTTGAAAAAAGTTCTGCGGGAAAAAAAGTGGGTCACCGTGTATAGTACTAATTAATAACAGGGATTTAAGACTCTTGGGACGTAGCAGCCAAAGATAATATACCCAAAGGTAATTAAAATTAGAGTATTTACGAATAAGATCGAGTAATTTTTGAGTGTACAAATAAATTTATTTTTCTATAAAACAAATAAGTCATGTAAAACCTCCATTTTTCTAGATCACGAGCCGCCACTGGTGCTCCTAAAGCAGACTCTTGAGGTATATTATTCCAACAAATATAACCATCCAATAAATATTATGTGTTTTTAAAATATTGTTAAATAAGATTCATTATTAAGAAATGTTAAACATTTATGTTTTACCATGTTTAATGAAACACAGTATAAAATAAGTCCTTAGTCTTCTTCAGTCTGCCCTCTCTCCCTCATCTGTGTTTTAATGTTCCTTGCATCTGGAATTTTTAGTGTTTTTCTTGGCGCAGCTTTTTATGCTGTTCCGACTCCTTTCTTATTTCTCTAGAATGATTTGCTTTTGTGCTTTCTCCTTTTTTATTAACAAATATTTTCTCCAAGCATTAGATAATAATGTTACAGAAGAAGAGTTTTTTTTTACTTTATTTGGGTGTTTTAGGCCAGAATAATAATTTTTTTTAATGGCTTGAGTTCAAATGTTATCTCAAAAGGTGGTGTATTAATGCCAAAATCGCTACTCTCTGCTGCTAGTGTAATAATTAGGATTTATTGATGTCCTTAATTTCGACAGTCCTGTCGGAATATGAACAAAATGCGTATCATTAATAGTAATATAGCAAACGATGTAAAATAAGTTATTTTCTTGTGTAAAGACAGCAATAGAGTCATATGTATTACAGCAAACCATGTACACAATTCCGACACACATGTCTGATTTAAGGACGTGCTGTATTTATGGATGCCATGTCATTATAGGTTACTGCGTTGTTTCACTAAAATACGTTATGTATCGTTTCGTGTTTCCCGAACGAAAAAGTGAAATAAAAGCACAATAAATACAGTCTGGCCAACACTCATCTTACAGATGGTGCGATAGGAGATAATCTATATCAATAAGTTTATTTTTGGTAGAATTGGTATAATATAACCAAATGATACCACCACTTCACATTTTAAAAGAAAAAAATATTTAAAATGTAATACAATTCGACCGAAATTTGATAGTAAGACATTACCACTTCCAGGAACACTTGCCAGGTGTAAGTTTATTCAGTTAATTCCACATTACAGTAAAGATAATTTAATTTATTTAGTTAAAAGTTAAAGGTTCATGTATGCCTATTTTTTTATTATAATTTGATTTAATAGTCCCTATATTTTTTTCTATAACTTGTGTCTATATTTTTAGAAAGAATCGTGATTTTGCGTTTTCTACCCTTTAAGAGGAAACATACACCTCTTGTGAATATTTGATGTCTATATTTAAAAATGAAATGGAAATGTGTAAAAAGCAGACCATAGTGAGGGTTAGTGCTTCTTGTTTAGGACAAAGTAAATTGTATAGGATATTAGTGGATAGCCTACCACAAACAAGAGCCTAGTTTTAAAAATTCTGATTTAAATTGATGGTTAATCTTTTAAATTAGTTTCAATATGTTAAGTATCTAATGCTTATTTAAAAAACTATATATAGATTAAGAGAAAACTAATTATTTATTTAAAAACAGGTATATGTTTGTTGTTTGCTCTTATAATAAAAAAAGTATATTTTAGGATAGCTGATATTACAAAGAAGTACTTAGCTTGGATTTCATCCCACATAACTGAATACAAAAGAATGATAATCTATAAACGTTGGAGTGTAGATGTTTTCGTTATATTTCCAATTGCTCCTGTTAAAAAAAGAAAAACTGCCTTTGCGGTGAGTCCAAAACAACACATGCGCCAATTTTCGTCTTAATACTTGTATTATAAGATACTATTTTGATACGGTGTTTGACAAGTCTGGCTGTTTTACCATATTTTCCCAGTGTTTTCGCACCATATCCTCTTTATAGCGCATGCATTCAATTACTCTGTTAATGATGACATAGTGCTATTTCTGTGTAATGAACTGTAGGCGATTGGAAGAACCATATAATTCCTTTGCCATATAATTTTTTCTTGGAAACGGATGCAACCCACACATGCAATCTGGGAAAGGGCATACGTTCGCTAGAATAGCTCTAGTCCAATTGTGTGGGTAGTACAGACATCTAAAGGATTTGCAACGTCGTTATCTGTTCGCCCTATATAGGATTTTAATGCTTTATTTATCATACCTATAGTGTTCAGAATTGTCTG
Organism: Melinopterus prodromus; assembly: GCA_964023965.1. Lineage (NCBI taxonomy): Eukaryota > Metazoa > Arthropoda > Insecta > Coleoptera > Scarabaeidae > Melinopterus > Melinopterus prodromus. The sequence goes on from OZ030391.1 coordinate 77,368,375, forward strand.
GACTTTCGTTATAAAGTAATTTTATTATATTCACATCGTTTATATTCTTTTCTATCGTCTTTGTATTTGGTTTTCGTAAAAAATATGCGAAATATGAAAGCGGAACAAGCAGGGTGGTTAAATTCAGTGGCATACAAAGCGATTACGAGAGTAGACAGGGCAGGGATTCCATAGGAACGTGACTTTTGGAAAGCGCACAAAGAATATTAACTCTGCCATGTCGCAGCTGTTGGCAACATCAAAAAGCGAACACGCAAACTTTAATATAGGAGTAGAATGGCCGAAGCCGCGTCATGTAATCCGAAGACTAAGGGCGGAACATTCTATAATTTTCCCACTCGCGCATGGTAAACGGCATTACGTTGCTGGATAGTGTTTCTGGATAAAATTGCGACGTCATTACGAGGGTGTAATTTGGGAAATTGATTAAAAAGACGACTTTGTTTCGTAACCGCTCGGACGGCGCACGCGGTCGCTGAACCCCGTCTAAATGTGCAATTTATCAAGTAATATATCAGGTTCACTCTAGGGTACGCCAATATCGATTAACAGGAAATTTTCACCGGAGGAAGGTTATTGATTATTATCGGTTTGTTTCTTTATATTGCTTGTCAGATGAGGTAATTCTTCAAATACTCGTCTGCTACCTAAGATTTATGAATCGTTATTTCTTCAAAATTATTTTCGGTACAGTAATGCGGATTCAATTTCCGAAAGATACTGTTAACTTACATAAATTTATTATAACCACAAATTTGGCTTTAAATTTTATGTCACTAATGGACGTTTTAGATACTCACCTAACCAAGTAAGGGCGTGAAGATTTATAAAATTTGTTATACAGCGTTTCGCTGTAATAGCATCTTGAAATTATGACGAGGTCTCGTTTTACGGCCGTAAACCTCCCCCAGAAAAAAGAATTTTGGGCCGAATTTAACATTAAAGATGACGGGACGTTATTGAAAAAAAAAACAGATAATTACAGTACAGCAGCAGACCAGATTATCAAGCTGATTCTCCAGAATTCTGCAGCTAACAAATACAAAATAAACTATTGTTATTATTTTTTTGGTGGTGATAAAACTCAAAAACTACCCATACTTTCAAACAATTTCAAATTCATTCTTGTCAAGTAAATATTCAAAGAAAGCAAACACTTCAATTGTTTATTTCTCTAACTTTACCTACCTATAGAACGGTTTTCAGGTACGTTATTTGGTCTGATTGTTTTAGGTTTGATAAAAATGTTAAGATTCTCTTTTCAAGTTTACATCACAATAAATTTTAAAGAAATTCTTATAAAAATCACGAAAAAAGAGTTCTTTTTTTATTTAACAAGGTAAGTAGGAGTATGTGTATTGAGCAACAAACATGCAAACCCAGTCACTTTTCACACTTGTTACAAATCCCAGAAATATTATCCAAATTTGATTGCGTGTTGTTGCTATAACTTCTAAATTTGAAAGCAACTGAGTGATAATTTATCGAATTTTTGAGCATCAACAGTAAAATTACATTGTATAAACATGTTAAAACATAACGCTTTATATGTTTACATCTTTGGAAGTAGATAATGTTTCACATAAAAAAGTTTTAGCACACAATTGCGTAATTAAAACCTACTGTTTTGGAGATAATTGCATTTTAAATTCTAAGTTTTCAGAAGTTTCAGACATAAGAATCTATATTTTGTATATACAATAAAGATATCAAACGGGTTTTGTTCAAAAATATGTTCCGTTTAATATGCTTAATCACCACTTAAAAATAAAAACAAACAAAAAATAGCAGCAATATCTCTCTTATTGTGCAACTTTTGTTGTGACATTTTTACGTTAATGATCTCCTTTTAAGATGTTTAATCACGCGTTGAAAATAAGGCCGTAAACACGCTGTATAATGTATGATAAAAATAATGATTTTACTTGGATGGAACGATGGAGTTCCACCGAATTCTATAGAATTCATGTGTATCACAAAAAATATAGGGTGGATTTAACGGGTTTTGCATGTTTGCTCCAAAGTTACTGTCGGTACACGTATGTACTGTAATTTTTTTCCAGTCGAGTCCACTACGTTATCATTTTTGGAACCTATCTTTTTATAGCATTGGCTTTCATTATAATACGTTTTCATTCATAGTTTTTACAGTCGTCACATGTTAAATAATAACCTTCTGTTTAAATGCCGATCTATGGAATTTGGTATTTTAGTTACGGTATTTTTGACTGTTTTGCTTAATGGCCGTATTGCGAGGTATAAGTGTATTGACAAAGATGGCTCATATTGGTCAAGCAAAGCAGAAAGCAACCTAGAAGAAAGCAAACTACAATTAACAGGATTGACACATCTCATGAAAAAAAAGAAAGATAAATTACAAATGAATTTCCCTAATTTATCAAAGAACTTTAGGTACCGTGCTACTCTGCTTCCAGTTATAGCCACCGAAACAGGCAAAATTATTTCATCGCAAAAGATACACGAAAAGAACAATTTCCCCACGGCTCCCTGAAGGCAAAGGTGGAAGCAATGTGGTTTCAAGGCTCTGTCTTGTTTCTACTGTGTTTATTCTAGTCTAACTGAGTTCATTTTTTATTTACAACTATACGTCGAACAAATTAAAGCAAGTAGGTACACATTGCGTAAAGACATTTTACTTCTGTAATGTGTAGTGTACAATACAAGGTATTTTGGTCTTTTGTGTGGTGAACGTTTTGGGAATTATGCTTCGGTATATAGGATACCTACATGATTTAAAGAAAATACTGTTCTTTAACTTTGTCTTGCTTGCCACAAAAAGCTAGCCGACTAGCACGTTAAAAGCATTATCTTGCTGTATCTCCAAGATATCTCCCATTAACTTTAGCGAAAAGACAAAATAGCAATATAATTTCTGTTGGGAATTAGTCCGAGTTGCACAGGTCTGGAGCGTCGGCTTTCGTACTGACAAAGTTGCCTATTAGAATGCGGCAATTATACTATTGCCACTCTCAACGGAATCGCCTTATTTCTCACTCTACAGTCTACACTAACATTTCACTATAAATCACATTTCAGCTACGTTCAAGCCATTCCCGGGTTCTACGACTAAAACAAACTGAGACATTTTGCAATAATGCGACTATGAGAGAAAACTTTTCATGCTCACCCTTTCGCCACCCCGTTACGCCCGTCCCTGTCGGATTTTGAATGATGATATTAACGGTAATTGAAAATATATGAAAAGGTACGGAGAATATACGAGGGCGCATGAGTCCGTATTATGCGTATAATATATCTCGTGGAGGGATGATTTGATGGGCCTGATAAAATATTTCCATATTCGTGGAGTGAGTTTTATTGGATAAAAAGGAAGCCGGGATGAAAACGGCTCTTAGGGGTCGGAGATAGGCGAATTAAAAGACGTTTAATATGGTATTTTACTGGGGCTCTGGGTTACTGATTTCCCTAGCGTAAACGATGCTGTATGGTACCGAGTGTATACCAATTTTTATAGTCTAATACGCGTATGCTATATTAATATACGTAATAATTGGACTCCTTACCCACGATAATATTTTATATCTACATAATTTCTTATCATTATTTATTCCAGCAAAGGACAGTTAATAAGGGGATCTCAGAAAAAATAAGTGTGTTATGAAACTTCTTAGTTTGGCATTGCTAAACATCCTAAATAATATACTAAATTTTTGCCATGGCCCGTAAGTTTTATTTGAATTCGAAAATATTGCACCAAAATAGAGCATAAATAGATTTTCAACAAAGTTTCCACAATGAAAATTTTTTAAGTTTTTTGTTATTTTGGGTGTAAATGACAAATTTCATATATACCAATATTTTTGCTTCCACCATATTTTAATAAATTAAATTAAATATAATAATTTTGTAAAATTTTACCAGATTCTAGTGATCCAATGCTCGCTAAACGTGGATTTGAACGCATCATCATTCAGTAATGATAGGACTGGTAATATATTTTCTTTGTAAGATTTTAATAAAGCTTACAAATTGTTCTGTTTTGATTTTTTTTCTTAGTGATTTTTTTTCTTAGTGATTTTTCTTCATTGGAAATCGTTTTAAAGGTCTCTCCTCTTAAAACAAGAATTTAATTTGTAAAATTTCATACACAATTTAGAGAGAAATTGTATTTGTTATATTAACTGTATCTGGTGTGAACTGTGAATAAAACTAAGTACACACTTTATGCTGAATATTTTGAAGTAAATACAAGAAATCGTAAGAATAAGAATCTGAAGCAGGTGCTCACTGTCAGTAATTACTTCTAACTCTGTACTCTGTATATTCTTTTTGAGTACATACTCATATTTCGTATGAATAAAATAAAGTAAATGCCTTAATCACCGCAGTTTCCACTCCACATATCTTACGGCTGACGTCACTGCTGCAATGGTAGAGTTTATGATTAATTAGCGGTCCGTAAAATGTTATAAACAAAGGACGACAATCTGTGGCCGAGACTATAAAGTTTTATATGGCATTTGTAAGAAGAACGTAGAGTAGCTAACAAACTAGTTTTGTTGTGAAGAAAAATTGATAAAAATAGTGTTTTTAAGATATGGACAGATATTAAGCTTTGAAATTTGATAATTATGACATTATTATTAGAATTGCAAGTAACTAGGCGTTTTCAATAGCTTTTCTGTGCTGAATATGAATCATGTCTAAAAAATTTCTAGAAAAAAAGTCATTGTTTACTTTATATTTGCAAGCACGCACGCTAGTACCAAGGACCTCCGTCCGTGTTTCAACCTTGGTAGAAGCTTTTCTGTAAGACTTTGTCAAGGATTCTATTAAATCCAGTTCACCCGTTATACATCTTATCCACTCTAAAAAAATAGCATTTAAAATGTTGTCTAAAACCTGTGACGGGTATTAGGAGCATCCGCACAATTCTTTAAGGAGCAGCTGCTCCATGTATTAGGAGTATGTACTTATCTGAGCTCATTTGGTTTGCTGGAGCATAAACTCAGCTTTATTCATATAACCTATTATTTACATGAAAATAAAACCGTACGGATCGAGAATCATCTTTTTTTCTAATTTTATGGAAATCGATGGGATTATTCGGCATAACTACATACAAACGCTAATATTTATCAAATGGTTAGAAATACGAAATAACGCATACATTCTTTTCGTAGAAGAATTAACAACAAGTCATTTTGATATTTTTATGTCCGTAAACCCGAAACCCCGTTTCCGAGATAATCGTAAAACTATGTAAGCGAACAAGGCATCGTAATTTAGCTGTAATAGTTCGTCGGTTGGGTATAATCTGGTTAATAAGTAACCATAATTTTAGTTTTTGAACTTTATCTAAGTACAAACGAATCTACTATTTATTAAAACTTCCTCCTCCTTGACTTCATATTAGGAGAAAAGGACCACACGACAAGTTAAATGAATTGTGTAGATGGCAAGCCAGTTGCCCTAAACGCATAAATATCTCGCTCAGCAGTATATTATATAGCTTATGACAAAAGTCATAAATCTATTACCAAAGAAAGCTCTTAAACGCATGGGAATAAACACCATTAAAAAGTTTCACAAGGACCTCGTGTAGAATATGTCATAAAAATATATAGATTATTGCCGCGTAATCGACCGTCAAGACTATGGTATCGAATTATGTATATGCGATAAGAATGTCTCTCGCAGACCAACGCGCGATAACGTTAATCCCATAAACAGAGTAATAATCACATTCCTCCCCGTTAAATAAAACAATTATTAAAAAAATAATGCCAATTATTACATAGCGACGTACTTATAGCCCGAAAAGCTTGTAGTATTTGCGATTTAAGTATTTGTTTCTACTTGAAATTTGGAAACATTTAAATATATAATCACGTTATATCATTATTAAGTTTATTTGCTTATTTAGACTCCCGACAACTGACCGACAAATAGAAGTGCATTCTGCACTTCAGAGATGCGACATCGCAGCAATTTATTCTCCTTTCACAAAATGCTATTGCCATCTGCATTTTTTACCATATCTAGACATTGACGTGAAACCCCGATATAGAGACATCAGAATTAAAATAAATAAATATTCAACACGCCATAAAGGGAGAAAGGAATGAGGGTGCATCTCGTTTACCAGTACAGCGACGTCCCAAAATGACAATCGTGCGCATTTCAAATGTAAATACTCACAACGACTCCTTAGTTTTTTCATCTTGATCCATTACTTTTAAGCTTAAGAATCGCTCAGCGCGTTAATATATTCTAAACCACAACTTCCATCGTTCCCAATTAGTTAAGTTACACTCTTATCTTATACGAATTCTGGTCTCTTCTAGTCGGCAAGTTTCAAACGTGGCGGAAATCTTGGATATATCAAGATTAGCGTCGCACAACGAGGTATGTAATTACTCAGAAGGAGGGATGAACGCAGTGAAGTTGCCGCCTCCGCGGTGACGTCGCTGGGGTGGAACACCCCGCCGACATTCAAGTAATTGCAACAGTTTAACGTTTTAGAGTTTATGCGCGTTTATTTTAACGTCTTTATACAATTAACCGGTTAAACGGGGCAACGAACGACCTGTTATTCAGTCGGTGGATGAGCTAACATATGTTTTCTAAATACTTGACAAGGGTTGATAAAAATCTACGTCAAGTCTTCTCAAAGATTGCCATAAGCTATTATAAATGTCAAAAAATATATGTTATGTGTTTGAATGGACGGTTTAGACAGTTAAGTAACTGCCAAATGAAAAATAAAACCATTTTTATATAATTTACCATCCCAGTGAACTTCTTTCATTAGGGAGCAATCCTACTTAAGCCAGATTAGAAATATGAAAAAAATAAGGATCGAATACGAACCGACAATCATTGAGAGAAAAGACGAAGGAAGGTAGCTACAAGGCAAGGAAGAGGCAACAAACGACCTGTTATTCAGTCGGGGGATGAGCTAACATATGTTTTCTAAATACTTGACAAGGTTTGATAAAAATCTACGTCAAGTCATCTCAAAGATTGCCATAACCTATTATAAATGTAAAAAAATATATGTTATGTGTTTGAATGGACGGTTTAGACAGTTAAGTAACTGCCAAATGAAAAATAAAACCATTTTTATATAATTTACCATCCCAGTGAACTTCTTTCATGAGGGAGCAATCCTACTTAAGCCAGATTAGAAATATGAAAAAAATAAGGATCGAATACGAACCGACAATCATTGAGAGAAAAGACGAAGGAAGGTAGCTACAAGGCAAGGAAGAGGCAATAAACGACCTGTTATTCAGTCGGGGGATGAGCTAACATATGTTTTCTAAATACTTGACAAGGGTTGATAAAAATCTACGTCAAGTCTTCTCAAAGATTGCCATAATCTATAAATGTCAAAAAATATATGTTGTGTTTCAATGGACCGTTTAGACAGTTAAGTGACTGCCAAATGAAAAATAAAACCATTTTTATATAATTTATCGTTCTAGTGAACTTCTTTCATTAGGAAGCAATCCTTCTTAAGCCAGATTAGAAATGTGAAAAAATAAGGACCGAATAAAAACCGAGAATCATTGAAAGACAAGATGAAGGAAGTTAGCTACAAGGCAAGAAAGGGGCGACAAACGACCTGTTATTCAGTCCTGGTGATGAGCTAACATATGTTTTCTAAATACTTGACAAGGGTTGATAAAAATCTACGTCAAGTCTTCTCAAAGATTGCCATAATCTATAAATGTCAAAAAATATATGTTGTGTTTCAATGGACCGTTTAGACAGTTAAGTGACTGCCAAATGAAAAATAAAACCATTTTTATATAATTTATCGTTCTAGTGAACTTCTTTCATTAGGAAGCAATCCTTCTTAAGCCAGATTAGAAATGTGAAAAAATAAGGACCGAATAAAAACCGAGAATCATTGAAAGACAAGATGAAGGAAGTTAGCTACAAGGCAAGAAAGGGGCGACAAACGACCTGTTATTCAGTCGGGGTGATGAGCTAACATATGTTTTCTAAATACTTGACAAGGGTTGATAAAAATCTACGTCAAGTCTTCTCAAAGATTGCCATAATCTATAAATGTCAAAAAATATATGTTGTGTTTCAATGGACCGTTTAGACAGTTAAGTGACTGCCAAATGAAAAATAAAACCATTTTTATATAATTTATCGTTCTAGTGAACTTCTTTCATTAGGAAGCAATCCTTCTTAAGCCAGATTAGAAATGTGAAAAAATAAGGACCGAATAAAAACCGAGAATCATTGAAAGACAAGATGAAGGAAGTTAGCTACAAGGCAAGAAAGGGGCGACAAACGACCTGTTATTCAGTCGGGGTGATGAGCTAACATATGTTTTCTAAATACTTGACAAGGGTTGATAAAAATCTACGTCAAGTCTTCTCAAAGATTGCCATAATCTATAAATGTCAAAAAATATATGTTGTTGCAATGGACCGTTTAGACAGTTAAGTGACTGCCAAATGAAAAATAAAACCATTTTTATATAATTTATCATTCTAGTGAACTTCTTTCATTAGGAAGCAATCCTTCTTAAGCTAGATTAGAAATGTGAAAAAATAAGGACCGAATAAGAACCGAGAATCATAGAAAGACAAGATGAAGGAAGTTAGCTAAAAGGCAAGAAATGGGCGATAAACGACCTGTTATTCAGTCGGGGTGATGAGCTTACATATGTTTTCTAAATACTTGACAAGGGTTGATAAAAATCTACGTCAAGTCTTCTCAAAGATTGCCATAATCTATAAATGTCAAAAAATATATGTTGTGTTTCACTGGACCGTTTAGACAGTTAAGTGACTGCCAAATGAAAAATAAAACCATGTTTATATAATTTATCATTCTAGTGAACTTCTATCATTAGGAAGCAATCCTACTTAAGCCAGATTAGAAATATGAAAAAAATAAGGATGAAATAAGAACCAAGAATGTTTTATGTTTTCTAAATACTTGACAAGGTATATAACCTATAAATGTCAAAAAATATATGTTCTGTGTTTGAATCATGGTTTGAATGGACCGCTTAGACAGTTAAGTAACTGCCAAATGAAAAATAAAACCATTTTTATATAATTTACTATCCTAGTAAACTTCTATCATTAGGGAGCAATCCTACTTAAGCCAGATTAGAAATATTAAATAAATAAGGATCGAATAAGAAACACAGTCATTGAAAGACAAGATGAAGGAAGGTAGCTACAAGAAGTATACGCGACAGTTGCCGTAGCAACTCCCCTTCAGTCCTTACAGTAACCTAACACTGAAGGGTCCAGGAGCAGGTTTTTGTTTCGTTTTAGGTATCTTTAGAAAAGGTAGAAGCTTAATGATCTAGTCCTACTTATTTAGGCCAGAACGTTCTGCGGGAAGAGATATCTTCCGCGAATCTGTTTTTGTGAGGCATATCGCATATAACTTCTCGAAAGGGAAAAGTTTGATCCTGTGTAATCGGTGTTACATTACAACGGGGAACTTATTAACGCCACCCCTCAATTTATATAAAGGGGTCCTATTCAGTATGAGTTTAGCTTAAAAAAACTTGCAATATGTTTGATATTTGTGAACATTTACGAATAATGAGTTGATTTAGCAGACATTAGCTCCACAAACAGTTAAAAAGAGTTAAATTGTATTTACAGAGAACGTCTGCAGGCTGAGGTAGTTTTCCTATCCTACCAATGGTTATAAAATATACTCAATAATGTTTTCTTGGCGCAATATATGCGCAATAATTTATAAATGGTGGGACACAATCTTTGTCATATGTAAAATTAATTATGAAAAACTGTGTAATATCAGTAGTAGGTACTACCTAATTTTTATAAAATTAAGTTTTATTTTTCTTTCTAATTCAGGTATTTTAACATTCCATTACATAAACACACTGAAGTTTACTGGGCAGACAAATAAAGTGCAGTTAGTTCGAGATGATTAACTAAATTCAGTTTGTCCAACAAATTTTTGCGTTTACTTTGGAAAATATCAAAAGTAGAATTTTGGCATCTAGACACGATGATTATATGATTTCAGTGAGAATCTCAACTATGTCAAGTAATTAAATGTACGGCGCAATGCATAATAAAAGCCGGTCATTACGTACGAGAAAGAAATTTAAATAAAACTTTTAGAACACAGATTTTAAAAAATTCCTAGTCACTTTTCAACGCCTTTGTCATGAAAAAAAACGTATTTTTTGAAAATATATAGCATATAGAAGCTTAGAAATGTCAAAAAATTAAAAAATTTCTATTAATTTATCTCTGAATCATATTCAACACAATAAGAATATTGTAAACCTTACATTTACAAAAATTCATGTTTCCTAGTGTCATCAAAGTTATCCAAATTTTCAATTGATTTTCTTTATAGAAAATATTTTTATGTATGTGTATTAATATTTTCATTTTTCTAGATAATCAATAGAAAGATAGTAGCAGGGAATGACCTCTTAACCCATGAATCCAAAATGGAAAATCGGAAATTGTGATCACGTGAAAAGGCCTGTTTGGGCAGGTTTTTTCAGATTTAAAAAATAACTGCTTTTGCGAGTAATTACAACTTTTATTTATGGAAACTTTGAAAAACAATAAACAAAATGTACCAACATTTGAAACGTTCGTCATTGGATGCTACGCCGATTGCGTGCGGGTTTTCAGCAAGAAATAAGCTAATACCAACGATAAAAGACTATAAAGTAAAATCAAAATGTACAAGGCGTTCTTTAGCGACAATTAAATTACTATATAAATTGGCAAGATTATTAATGAACATCTCATCTTAATTATCTCTATTTATTAATGATTTTTTAATATCAAATAATCGCATCAAATAGGTACAATATAGATAAAATGGAGATAAAAACCACTATGTCCTTCTGAACCAAATAGTATTTACACACGTTAAAATGAATTGTTATTAACACGCAGTGTACATTAATCACTTCAATTATTTAGTCTAAATTATGTAGTCTTGCTTCTGACATTTGATAATTGTTTCTCTCGAATTTCTTCTGTATTTATAGTTTCCATCTGTTGCGATCATTGTACAATTTTGTTTCGTCGCGCAAATGCGAAAAATTTAGAAATAATTAATAATAATAAATGGTTAAAAATAGTAATAATGTTTTTACTGTTACCGTCGAGTGCGCAATTGGTAATAATGTTATCAACTTTTTAAACACGACATTTTTGCGTGATATTACTTTTCACATAATTTGCGTGATATGACTTAAACAACAATTGTATGTAACATGATTGCGTGTTTATTAAACATACTAAAAAATGTTTCTATAGCAGAGACGGTAGATTTTCTAGGCGACACAGTATCCTTATAAGTGGAGTAAGGAGTATTAGTTTTAATAAATATTATAACAGTTAATTTAGGTGAGCGATAAGTCTTGGTTATGGCCGGCCATCAACTAAATTGTGCGTTGGTTTGGGTGGTCGGGATTAATATGTCGTAAAAACGGAGAAATATTTCTCGCCGAGTCGCCGTCCCTCTCGGGAGCAATAAAAACTCCATTCTCAATTACCGCGGAAAAATTGGTATTATAACGGCGAAACCAACACCCAGAAAGCTAATTATGTTGTGTTACGATCGTCTCATTTCTACGCCGCCGCACTACGAGTTTTTATTCGAGTGGTTTGCTTTTATGTTTTCACGTCTCGTTGACTTATTCTTGTTCGGCTGCTGAAGTATTGTGTGTCATCCAGTAATAAACGAGTTCAATAAATTCGCGTAACGGCCAAGAAGAACGTCTCAATAAAATACTAAAATATTAACACATTATTTTTTGATTGAAAATCTTTAGCATTTTCCTTATCTCTGATCACCACCAGAACGACCATTACTAATAAATTAGTATATTATGTTAAATATTCGCGCTACGAAGATTGATTTTTAAGCATGTTCAGTAAAGACGCCCATCTTACAACGTGAGGGTTTAAATTTATAATGCTAGTTATAAAACACACCCAAGCTTAATAGAAATCACATTGCTGGGAAAATAATGAGGGTTTCCGCAGCTTATGAATCGTTAGCACTAGAATACGAAACGTTCTCAACGCGGACTAATCTATACCTTTCGAAACACGACTTCGAAAACAAAAAAAAGGTTAACAGGTAATTGAGAGGCATAAAAAAGGAAACATCAAATAAACTAAACATAACTCCAGAAAAATTAGTGCAGTGACAGGAACTAGGTACTCTTTAGAAGATAAAGATAATTGCCTGATCTAATTACCAACAACATACCAAGTGCAGAAAAAAGGGATATAGATCAGCACCGGAGGGAATCCCGGCAGAACTGTTGAAAAAATGGCACGGATAAATTAATTAGAAAGCTGAAGTATTCCAGAGATGCATTAATTGGAAAATGATACAAGAGATGAGAGGAGCCAGTGGCAATTTCCACAACTATAGGTGGTATTTACGGAATTAGTATATGGGCGAAACAAATGGCACGATACTTTTAAATATATCTGCATAGATAATATATCTGGTTTGATTCAACTAAACGAAAAACCTAGCGACCAATAGAAGTCCACCTATTGTATGTCGATCTCACAAAGGCTTGCGACAGTGATCCAATAAAGAAATTATGACAGATTCTGGAAACTTTGCCTACAATTCTGGAATGGCTATAAAACAGACACCACAGTCTAAAATAAAAATCGGAAATACCCTATCAGGAAGAATTTCAGTAAATAACAAAGCTCTCCCACGTTATTTAAATTTTTTTCTTGGCTGAGGCACCATGTAAATGGAGACGGGAATAGACAATCAACACATCAACGAAATTATAGATGTAAACGTGGAAATACAACAGATGCAACAAATATAGCTCTGGATAACAGGATTGATAGATGCGAGTCAATAGAAACAGAGAATATCCGTAGAATAGCGAAAAGGAAAAGAGTCATAGGGTGTCTCAATTCCATTCTGTGGTCGACAAATGTATCGCACGAACGACAACGCAGTCCTCTCGAGGCTCGCCAAACAATAAATATTTCAAATTATATTCTAAAACACGTTATTTGGTAAAACTATTTGACGTTAAATACCAAATGTTCAACAAAATGGACGCCTGTTATCTCAGCATATAACACCATTCTTAAAAGCATTTTGCTGTACTGCTGCAAAACCTGGCAACTAATAAATATACAGTTAAATAATAGGTTTGTCGCTACCGAGATGGAATAATGGCGAATAGATCAGCGAAGATCAGCGAATATCTAGACTTGATAGAGTAAAAAATTGACAGAAATTCAAACCCTGGAGACTTTAATAAGCAATTTTAAGGACAGTTCTTGAGTAGTACTTGAGTAAATATGCTCTTTTGTGTTATTTTGTTGGTTATTGTTGGCAATAACTTTTAACATTAGTTCAATAAAACATATTGAACGGATGTATGTCATTTAAATGACTAATGATAAATTTGCAATGCCCTATTATGCCGACTATGGACGTTCTTATAACTCTTATACACTATTTAAGTTAATAATATTTTCAAATGGGAACACACTTGACTCCACATTACAGAAGTATTCTGTGTCCAACTCATGTCGTCTGAGTTTTGTGTGCATTAGGAAAGCATGATTCTTTTCTATCATCATAACATATTTATTATCTATATTACATTTGATTTAAAGGTACCTAAAAGATAAAGACTAATTTAAAAATGTCAAAATACAATATAATGGACATAATCAATATGATATACAATATAGATATACTGCATGATTTATTTTCTCTTCCAATTATAAGAATAAGTACTAATTATGCAATAATGCGTTTTTTATGTAATACCATCTGCAAAGAGACACCTCAAGTGAATTCCCGCGGCAACAGTTATTGCAATACCTCTGCACGGTTTAATCTCCAGCGTCGAATTAGAAGAACACTTGCCTTAATTTGAGTTCGCAAAACCGCGGTAATTGAGACGAAACGAATTCGGAGATGCTATGCTCGAGATAGTTTTTAGTGGTGAAAATTCGAGCGTATTTCAATTAGGTTAAAAATTTGCCTGAAATACCTAACTGCAATTTTCCCGTTCCGCCAGTCTGAGATTGGTTTTAAACCACTTTGATTTCTCCGGACATTTCAGTAATTGCGTCTGTTAAAAATTGGAAATTATCTACCGGATTCTTATTTGTATATTATTCATATTCCCATCTTTCCAAACGCCAATAGATTAGTCCAGTCAAATGATGTTTTGGCCAGGAAAAAGGTATTTTTTTCTTTAATTCTACACAGAGAGCAATTTTTGTTTATTTCAAATAAATATGCATTGACTCAAAGAAATCTGTTGTTTCAATAGAGGCAAAGAAATATTTATTTGCGGATAAAAACGCATTTGTTTGAAATATTTGTTTGGTAGAAAGAACGTTGATTTGTGTCAAACAACTTATGTTTCCAGTTAAAGTTTGCAATTTGTATATTATAAGAAACGAGATTTATTTTTAGATTAGAGCCCAACACAATTCGAAACTACAAGCTAATTTTCATTGCTGCACACATTTCAAATATCCACTTCTCTAGTACCTATTAATTTTATAAAATTATCATTCAGTTTCCACTACACCATCATGTTATCTTTCATTTTGGAGATGAAAAGTCTACCCCCTGGGCCTTCACAGCGCACCAGTGTGCCTGCACCCCAAGTAGTGGTTGCAGATGAGAGAGGTATTCAATAGTGAATTCACTGCAGTCATTGCTAATAATGTTGTTTCCCTTTCATATTCAGAAGCGAAACTAGACCCTACAACCGCCAAGCGTCGCTTAATTAAAAAATTACTTAATACATATTGTATTGATCAAAAAGAGCTAATATATAGTTTGTAATAAATAAATAATAATAATTTAGGTCTCTACTTGAAATTCGGATTCAGCACCCCAAAATACATATAGACTGAAAGGAAAAAACACTTCTATATTTTTTTTCCTGAAACAGGCACCCTCGGAAACGATTTGACTGGACTAGATGTGGTATAAATAGATTTACAGCAAAAACTACTTTCAAAAATAAATGCCTCATAAAGAAACCAACAGCCCGGCGCCGCACAAAAAAAGATCGGGTTAAACAATCGCCGAATCCGGGCCCCTCAATATCAGTCCACCCCTCCATCGACAGAGGGCGTGCATACACTTGATCCCTAACCTAACATACAAAGTCAATCGCACTGACCTTTTTCGCATCTCTCGCCACCTTTTCCGAGGGGACAAAGGCAGGACGGCTCATCACTCTCCTCGGTAATAACACATCCGCCGTTAGGGCCACAATCTAGCGTGCAGGGTTTCGGCGTCGGTGCCGCCGTCGTAACCGTCGAGCTTCCCGTCGGCGTCGTAGATAATTTCAGCACGAAGCGCGGCTCGTGCGTCGAAAAGCCACCGGACGTGATGTTTTCTGCCGCTGGATCATCCTGCGTATAGTTCTCGTTTATGTGGGCGTCGAAGACGGCGTCCTTCTGGTATAGGACGTCCTCCTCGCTGTTTATTTCGTTTTCGGCGTCGAGGGGCATCGCCGTCGTGTTCAATTCTGGAATAGATACATAAAGATATCAAAGAAGTGATCAAAAGTATGCACAAGTTGTAGGATGTTTTCTTTTATTTATACACTGTGGGCCAAAAAAAGCGGTACAAATGTTCAATTACTTCTATTTTTAAACATTTTAAGTAAATTAATGCAAGCATTTCTTTGAAGGACTAATTGCTTATGTTGTGAGGATTGAAAACATACCATATTCGCAATTCCACTTCTTCTTTTTCAGTAAAAACAGCAAAAAACGATGTTTCAAAATTTCACCCTGTATGCAAAAAAATCACCCTGTATTCGATGCAATAAAATCTCTGCTGTCCCTTTTAACCAAAGGAAAAAAAATCATTACCTACTAATTTTATTACAGCTTGCATTTCACATTAAATTGACACGATGTTATCAGAAATGTTGCATAGCCAAACACAAACCAACATAACTGTGGATTGAAACGTCCTGTTATTGCGAATATGGTACGGTTTCAATCTTCACGCTACAGGCAATTCGTTTTTAGAAGAAATATTTGATTTGACAAAATATTATAGGAAATACGAGTGATCAAAAATTTGTACCGTTTTTTTTGGCCCACCGTGTATATTGCAGTGGTCGACATTTCTGTCATGTATATTTATTAATTTAGAAGAACATTTGATGCAAAAGTTGTTCGGGCTATCACTTTCTACAACACATTTTTATTAATGTTCACAGCATATTGCATGTAGGCGACCCTCAGTGGCGAGAAGACCCGAGACCGTGGCCAAAACTTTTAATAACCTTGGGCATTGGAAACACAGGTATTAAACATGCTCGTAAGAGATTTTTGAGGTCTCTGATTCCAAATAAGATATTAAATTATCAAAATGTCGGAACCAATATGGCGGCCAAAAATGATCAATTATATCCGATTTGCATGAAACTTGTTTCCTGCGATATTGCTAGACACCTGATGAAGTCTTGCCTACGAACCATTTTTGGATTGAAACAGAGGGATTCCTGCGTTGATGCGTTGATATATTTACAACTCATGCAATATTGTCGGTACCATGCATTAATATCTTCGAATATGCTCTTTTCGTAAAAAAAAATAACTACAATAATCTTTTTATGAATTTTGAGGCGCGACATCCACAAAATACCCGTGGTAATGTAAATCCGGCACTGAAAATTCCTCAAACCACATCCTCCACTATATACCAAGGAGCTGTAATACAACTATTAAAGATTTATAATCACTTATTATCATCAACATATAAATGTTTGCCTTTGAAGAATTTCAAGAGTAAATTTAGGAGACATTTGGCAAAAAATTGTTTTTATTCATTACAATCCTATTTCACATGTGTACATTTAGATTTGTAGTTTATTAATGTATTGAATTATATATATTATATTGATTTGTGTTGACTTGTTCTATGCTTCTTGGTTTATTGAATAAACGCTTTATTTATTTATTAATCTGGTAACAGATTTTTGAAATTCAAGATGACGGAATTATTATGGCGACCAAAAATGTAAACAATTTCCGAATGGCACGAAATGTATAATATTCTGCAATATAACAAAACTTCTGATTCCAAATCTGACATCAGATTTTCAAAACTCGGAATGGCAAGTCACCTGATTCTTAATCTTATATCAGAATGTTTAAATTCAAACGAACTGAATCTATACGGAGAAAAAATGTAAACAATTTCCGAATGGCACGAAATGTATAATATTCTGCAATATAACAAAACTTCTGATTCCAAATCTGACATCAGATTTTCAAAACTCAGAATAGCAAGTCACCTGATTCGTAATCTTATATCAGAATGTTTAAATTCAAACGAACTGAATCTATACGGAGACCGAAAATGTTCGATTGTATTACAAGAGTTTGCTGTTAGGGTTTATATTGTTGCGAAGTAAATTAAAAAGCGAATTCCTCAATGATTGCGGTGTCTAGTATAGATACCAAATGCCGAGTTTGCACAAAACGCAAGTGAACAATCTCGACGTTTGGTAACCTAATTAGCGGTAATGACGTATTTGGGCAATTGATATAAATAGAGTATAGCGGAGTATCAAGGAAAAAATTGTTATTTGTCTGTATTTACGAGCGAGATATCCGACACCTGTACGAGAAGGCAGCGACCTGCCTTCTCGGCTGCTTTCTTAGTATATTTGGAACAATTATACTCGCATGTAAAACCAGTGTGAGTTTTATTTACATCCACCCTGGCCTGGACCCAACCCATTAAGAGATACGTAATAATATGAACATGAGAAGGAGCTGAAAGTTTCATATGTATTATTTGTTGAAAAAATATTAATGTAAGCAATAACCGTGTATATTGTTACCTTTTATGAACCTTTTTCACACAAGCAAGTACTATTGTACTATTATGCGTTTTTCTAAAGTTCCTCAAAATGTTTAAAAAGTAAATTCAATTATATTTATCAGCCTGTGAATTGTGTTGAAGTGTGTTGACATCAGATTTGAAATCAACTGCTCGAAATATCATAGGAAATAAGTTTCAATTAAGGTTCCGTCCTAAAAACATCGCAACTCCAACACGAAATATTTCGTTTCGACGTTTTTTTTTTTTGTGGGAGTAGTTAGGTTCCAACATCAATACATTTCTGGCAATTACGCTTTATTATCGCAAATTATAATGTTTGGGTTAAAATTGTACTTAATTGTACTTAAAATCAATTTTTGTATCATGAGTTGCGCTAAATATTTTATATTTGAAAAAAGCAAAAGATGTAGAAGTAAAATTAATTTTTGTCTCCCCAAAAATATTATTTTTCATCCAGCCCAACTCGTTATTTATCTAAGAAGTTACACTGAAAATTTCATAAACTTTGAACAATAAATAACGTTTTTATTTGAAAACGAGTTTTAGAAGAGATAGATCTGTCTTAAATCCGACAGTTTCTAAACTTTGGTTTGCAATATTAAATCCGCCATTCTGAATTTTGAATATCTGACAACAGATTTGGATTTATACATCCTCAAATGTAACAGGAAAAAGTTTCATGTAAGTTTAAACATATTTTGATTTTGAGTCCGCCATATTGAATCTCCGTTTTCAATTTACAAAATCTGACATGAGATTTGGTATCAGGGAGCTTGAAATATTAGGTATAGGAAATAATTTGCTTAGAAATAGCTCCATTTTTCATCCAGGGGTATAGCAAGTACAAAAATACTGGGTTGGATGAAGTTAAATTAGTTTATCGTCTTCGGGCAATATTGCCCGAAGACCAACCGTAGTTGGATAATAAATTAAAGTAGAGGACATTTTGTATAATTTATGTCTATGACATATTTGGGTAAAATTAATAGTTTAGCTGTATGAGCAAATTCTTTCTGATCGAGATCTTATCTGCATTAAAAATTAGTTAGCCAGGATTTGAAAATTATTTTCATTCTGTCAATATTATCGAAATATCTGTCAAATCCTGGTTAACTTGTTTTATTTTAATGCAGACACGATCGATCTCGATTAAATAGAACCTCATGCAGCTAAACTATCAATTTCATATATTCTATGATAAAGTCAGTTGCCTTGACATCAGATTTTTTTTAGTTAGTCGTCAGTGACTATAAATGTCAAAACGATGTTTGCCTCTGGTTGACAGTAAAATACTAGTAATCATTGCATAATCAAAATTATTCATTAAAACATAATAATAATGAAGTTCAAAGCAAAAACGTAGGAAATATTTCCAGAAGGAAAACTGGAAAATGAATCCATTTTAAAATTAGTTAACGCCTGTGTTAGTTGTCTATCTCAATTGTTGCGTCTCGCTCAATTATCTCTTTTCTGCATTTTTCCAGTACGGTACCATGCCATGCAGTATTACAAACTTTAGACGCAAATCCAGTTAATTGTGTACAACAGACAAATACATGCACACGTAAACAGTGCAGCGTCTCATTCAAAGGAACTCATTAGAATTTCTCGCAGTCTCTCACACCAAACCGAGTCTCGCTTATTTCAAAGTACACAGCCTCGTTACGTCTGGGTCGCTCGAGCAGAAATCCTTATTTGCTGCTGTTGTGGATAGAACCATATATACAAGTTACGTTTTTGCCTGACAAGATTTTCCTGATTTTCGTCTCATTCAAAACATATAGACGTAACATAACATATAAAGGAAATTTTGTCAAGGAGATATAACACTTTTTTCAATGCTATCGATGAGGACTTTTGGAATTTGATTTATAATGACAAGATAAGTATATCTATTTTTATTTAGCAAATAATTATGGTGCGTAAAGGTATGGTAGTTAAGAGAGACTTTTTAACTTTTTTTAAGAAGTTTAACGAGCAGTCAATTGCTAAATTTGTGATTCTGACAAACGCATATGCGCAAATGCAAAGTATGTTATTTTCTTCCTGTTGTTTTACCTATCAAGAAAGTTAACAGATTTCGTGAACTTCCAGTGTCGAAGTATCATTTGTGGTTATTAGATGCAGCATGTTATTTTTATGTCAACTGCCTGTGCCGATAAAAAAAGGTGTCCAATGTTAGCACCGACTGGAACTTTCCCAAAGATTACCAATAATAGCATTCATTTTCTTCAATTGTCCATTTCGTCATATTGCATGATTTTTGATAGGTTTAAGAAGAAACGCTCGTAAAAATTTGTAAGGTAAACAATTAAATTGTAAATTGTATTAATGAAATGCTTTGTCTCATTTTAAGCCAGGGGTTTCATTCAGAATCAAGTCCACGACTGTTTTTATGTTAATACCGATAAACTCAACATCCAATAACAGTTTTCTATGTTTTATTTTATATTAGTGCCAATTGCAACCGATTAATTTTTCAAACCTGTTTTAAAATTTACTTTTGATGAAAATTATTTAAGAATTAATACTCAAAACTTTGAGATTACAATATATTTCACAGAAACGCTTTTTAAACATAAACTGCTTCCGGATTATGCCGTGTGTCATGATTCGTAAATGTTGACGTTTCGCGAACCAGCATGTTGCTCGCTTCTTCAGAGCTAACTAATCAAATATATCAAATACGTACTGAGTATAAATTAGTATGAAAAAATTTTTGGTTTATAACAATTTTTAGTATATAAGTGTTTTGGGAATTCCGTTGCAAATATATATGGTTATCTTGCTTATAATATGTTTATTTTTGTTTGCTGTAGCACCATGTTGTGAATGGAACGACAATTGATGGACCGATAGATTTCTTTGCGTTAAATACGAATTCTGACTTGCATACGTTTGTGGTCAAAATATCATAATAAACATAATAATCTCAAATAAACTACCAAAGAGTCTCAAGTTAAACACTCAACGTTTGTTGGACAAAGTTGTAAAGCATCAGCAAAGAACTTGAACATTTTCAATTCCAAAAACTTGCTACGAAATTACCCACAACAGTTTTATTAAAATATTCTTGTTGTAAATTAACTATTTAAGGTTAGTTATTGTTAGTTATGTCGTCATTTATGTCTGTACCACACTTCCAAGTTCCAATACCACCAATTTGATTTGAACTACTTTGCACATTTGCCTATGAACCCTTTGTATGTTTTGTCAGTGTCAAGATCCCATATTTCGTGGTTTCCACACAGTTTCCACTATTCATATCTCATATCTCAGTAACGACAAGCGTGGACATATTGCTGACATTCCAAGGCTTTGCCATCAGTACTACTCTCTCTAGTTATCAATTCATAATCTGAGGCTTTTTGGGATAAATATAGTTTGTAGTTACCTACGTTGTTTACTTCGGTGGCACTATCTAAACAAATTATAAGTTATGCGTGATTGTTAATTTTGGTGGATTCACAACGCATAATATAACCCGAACCAGATGATCAAATATTGCGTTTACACTATTGCCAACTAGATATATGAGCGGTTTATACCTACCAAATTAATTAAATATCTATATACGCACGTCAGAAGGTATTATCATATTCCAGGTACCATGCGGCTTTACGTATATCCGGCGGTATATGCGACATACAATACATAGAGAATTATACTAATATGGTATTTGCGTGCATTAATACACAACTTTGGTGTGGGAACTTTAATGATTATGTGGAGTATTAAATATGTATGATTCCTACATTATTACCGTTTTATTGATTTTGCAATCATGGTACGTAATAACCCAAACATAATTAATATCTACGACGATATTGTATGTATTTTAACGAATTTCATTTAGTTTGCAATGGAATTGTGGCTTTGAGGAATACTACGTAAAGGCTTTTGATGTGAAATCGATTTAGAGGATTCGTATATGCTCTTTAGGCGCAAGTCGGAAACACGTAAAAGGAGTAACTCCTCAGGTACACCTCAGGTGTTGGAAGTTACAAAGAAACTTCCATTTGCGAGGTCCCCTGCCTCGAAGTTTCCGTAAAACAATTTGCCGATATTTATATTTTACTAGTGTTCGGGCTTCATACGCGAACTTCAAACTTTAAAGTTTGCTCCTTCCTGTCGGTTATGCCGTTTTGGCTTTGCTATTGCAGAGGGATTCGCCTGCCCAGTTTGATGTCTCAAATGCTGTAAACTTTTTGATAGTTCGATATACAGGGTGTAAATGAATAAGTATTACAAACTTCTACGGTATGCAGCAGGGTCACTGCAGAGGAAATAAAATATCAGGAAACAGTTTGTTGGAAGCTGCAGTGTGTTGTAACTTTAGTAATAGGATTGGACAAATAAGTCCTGTGGGATATTATAGATATCTCTTTTAAACCCTAATGAGTTCGGTCTGAACCTGCTTTTAACAATTGTAAAAAAATGCTTAAATTCAGGCCATCCTGCGCAAAATGTCATTACTACATAATATGTATGTACATTGTTAAGTTTTTTTGTTAAGCAACTAAATATTTATCGTTGTGTGGGTATTTTTTTTTAATTTTAAGTATATTAATTAAAGGGAAAAGATTCTTTATGCCTACTGCGAAAAGAAAGATTAAGGTCTCTAACTTCAACATTATCACATATAATATGAAAAACTATAGCTAATTATTCGAAATGATTTCATCGTCCCATATAATAATAAATAGTATTTTTAGTATTAGTATTTGTTATATTAAAATAGAACATCTCAACCGGCTTAATTTTTATATACAATTTTAAGAAAATAAATGTACCATGAGAGTCAGCAAGATTTATTTCTTAGCTAATTTGTGAAATATCTAGATTCGCTGCTAAAAATGTCTTATACGTATTCTTTAAGTGGTTACAATGTAAAACCGCCAGCTCACTACTGCCAACTTGCCCTGATTCTCTAAATTAGTGTAGTGCATTTTATCATTACGTTTATCATCTTTACTTATCTGTGTAGTATAAGTCGTGGCTCAGTGAATTATTAAACTATCAATAAATAAAAATATTTCCATTTTTACATGTATGTAATATGTATTGGGTTCATATTGCAAGGTTCAAATGAATATTAATAAAAACAATTAGAAGCCAGTATATTTATCTTTGCTTTAATAAAAAATTAATTAACATAGGGAACAGGTTTCGGTTGTTAAAACCGTCTTCAGCCCTAAATCTACAACACACAGAGAGTTTCAGATATAAATATACATAAAACTTAACCAAAATCAAACACTTTAAAAATAATAACAACACATACTGTCAAATCTGGAGGAAAACTACGGACAATACACACTCTCGTCATCAAGCGTACATAGTTAGCACATCAGTAAAAACAAAAACAATCAGACTAGTAACAACTAATACAAAATAGGTTGACAACCGAACAGTGAACTCTGTTGTTTGACGTTGTTTCGGAGATTATGTGAGACAAAACAGGGTCAAAACCGAAAATAACTGAAATGACCAAAAATGGGAGATTTCTAAAATCATCACTCAGGCAACCAAGTGTGTATCTGTTCAAAATTCAATTTTAAATGGCAAAAGGGGAGTGTTTAAAGGTATACTGAGGGAATTGAGCTTGTTGTCTTGTTGTAGTTCTGGAGTAAAATTCAATTTAGAATGAAGACCGTTAATATATGTAGGCAATGTCTAATCTTTTCCGTTTCACAGCACAAAAATATCGTCGACCCATCTGACCCATTTAGAGATTTGAGTGTGAAATGGGTTGTTTGTGTTCATGATAAGGTCATTTTCAATGTGGTCTAAAAATATGTCCGCCAACAATCAAAGAGTATGTAGGAGAAAAATAGATATTTTGGAAAATGGCTAGTAGTACTTTAATGATTTCAGATGTGGGGGGAGTTGCGACAGGAAGTGATGGGTTTAATTGGCATGTCTTTCTTATGAAGCTTCGGTAAGCCATATTAATTGTGGAACCGATGGATTCATAGGAATGAAATAATTGAATTTCATGGCAGAGAATTTGTTTCTTTTTTTGCGTTTCTTTACAGATTTTGATTGTATTCTTGGCAATGATAATCATGTTATTGATCGGGCTTTTCGGTATTTCCACATAATTATTGTCTTTCAGGAATCTTTCGGTTTTAAATATATACCTCTTCATACATTATAATGACTACTGTGGCTTTATCAGCCTGCACATGTTCCCTATGTAAATTATTTTTTTTATTTAAGCAAAGTTAAATATAGAGGCTTCTACTTGCTTTTATTCTATTTTGTTTGAAATTCATATTTTGGCGGAGTCGCTGAAAGGGGTTACGTTCTTTTGTTAAAATATAATCAAGGCTGTCATTTAAATAAAGTAGTTCAAAGTCAACCCTTATGGCTGCTAACTTTATAAAGTAACACTGCGCGCCAACATCAACGCACCACTAAAAATTTGCCACCATTTTAAAGTTAATTTGGTCACTCATCCGATTTTTATGCCCCTTAACGCGGCAGTATAGGATAGTCTCTGTATTGGTTCATTTCCGCAATCTGCTTATTCTCTTCAACGTTACAATTCAGTTACCGAGCAGTTTTACGTGACTTGTTTCTTAGTGAGCCCACCTAACCCGCAACAAATAAAGAAATCTGAATGTCTAATAGTAATTACAGAAAGTTTTCAATAAATACAGGTTTTTACAATATCGCAGGAATTGTATAAAATACTAAAATCCAGCCAGTTTAATATTAAAACTCAAAATAAATATTTTCAACCCGAAACCTTTTGAAATACACTATAATAATAATAACATCGCAAAATAGTAAAAAAAAAAACATTTCAAAACACATGTCCCGTTGGGGATATTTAATCCGAAACAAACCAATATCCGTTTCGCGCATTATTCGTCCCTCTTTTATTTGTTTTCGGTCGCTTTTTTTCCGGACCCCGGGAATCGGGTTGGGAAAAATTGGATATCGGTAGCTGCGGTAGGGAATCAATTCCCATTGTCGACAGCGAACAGGAGCAGCGACGGTGCTGTCGTCGTGCGCATCCTTTTTGTCACAAATAAATGCGAGCGGTGTGACTTTGCCTAGGACTACTCACACTGACGTGCTAAACGTGTCAACATTTCAAAGAGAAGAGGCGACATGGACGATAAGGGCTCTGTTGTCACCGACAGACAACGCATCTCTGCACGATGGGCGATTCTACGGCGCGTCAAATCGTTAATTGAAATTTAATTTGGTAGAAGCTCGTGACAGAGAGCTGCGCGCTTCCGCTATCGAGATCATCGGAAAATTGGGAAATTTGGTAATTTCTCTATCGGCATGTTACCTATCATTACCGGCTGTGCTGCATGGAGGATAGCGTTAATTATGTAAAGGAGCGTCAACACTAATTAAGGTAAATCGGGAGTTCGCCGAGTTTGCTTTAAAGGATTGACGTGCTGCGCTGTGTTGATAATAGGTTTATTCGCGCAGCAGTAAAAGCAATTGGGTATTCTTCTGCGCATGCGCAATGATGGTTTTGAACAGGCAAAACCCTCATATTTTGGTGCTGCTCGAACAAACCTAATACCTAGACGCCGGATTTTAAGTATTTTTCCTAGTGTAGCTTCATTATATCAGCAGGTTATGAGTTATTTAAGCCCCCAAATAGATCGTAATATACCAGGAAGAATTGTACATAAGTCTCCTCTAATATTTCTATGAATGTTAAGTTCTTACGTTTGCTACAATTTTTTCTCGCTACCATATTAAAAAAGGCGAGTTTAACTGATTATTGTCTAATTCGGTATGATAATATTTCTGAAATTATGATTCCAAACGTTAGTAAATGATCAGAATATTATAATTCTGATTAATATAATTCAAATTAAGTATCGTCAACTCCTGACGATAACTGAACCGGTGAGTGGAAGAACAAAGTAAATCTAAAATCACTAAATTATTACTGAGTTAGACAGAACAAACAAATTTTAGTTAATGTCATTCGTAGTTGTTCTGAAGATAATTTTTTTGTCAAAAGGCAATAATTAATTATCTATTAGGTAAACCATTGGCTGGACTTGTTCTGTTCTTCAACTCACCGACAGTCTATCAGTAATTATCACTTATTTGGTGACAACAATTATGCTATTATTATAATTTCAAAATAAAAATACATACAAATCAAAAAGAGACAACAACTTTAATATCTGGAACAACATTTAACAAAAATAAAATAAACAGACATTACTGTAGCCTCACTGTAGATTTCGAAGAAAAGAAAAACTTAAAGGGAGGTTCTCATGTAATCGGTTAGAAAAATTTATTTTTTTCGTTCGTATTTTGAAACCTTGAAGTGTACAAAATAAGCTCCTGAAACAGTTTTTTGATTCTCGCAAGTATTACGGTTTTATAGGCAATGGTATTCTCCGGTTGAAATTATCTGCATTAAGGCGGCGCAAAGAGATGTGCTTACAAATGATAAATTTTCACTTACTCTTTACTAGGAATGTGAAATATAGATACAGTATAGAGAACGTATAGATCAAGGCACAATTTCTTTTTGTACACTAAAGTATAATAAATATATAGCAAAAGAAAAGATATTGATATCTCTTATAATTTATTTGAAAAACTGTTCCAAAGTTGAGCCACTTTTTAGGTCTCTACATGCGAACGTCCCCACAAAAGATAGGAACTATTGTTTCTTAATGAAACATACCAAATAAATTTAAATAATAGAATTATTAAGGGAAACCGCCACCCCTGGAAGTCGAACCATGACTCCTCAAGCTTCCTCAAGCATGTGTTATAAGTAAAAGTGAGATATATTTGATTTCTTAATAATACTGATTTCTGTACTTATTATACAAAATCAATTTAATGAATTATTTTTCGACTTTAAGGGTGGCGTTAGACCATAACTAAATAAACAAATTTGAAACTGTTGCCATCAACAAAAAATAACTATAATTAATTATCTTAAATATTATTATTTATTCTTGTTATTTTGAGACTTACCCGCCTGATTGCCTTAAACCATTGCCTATTGCAGTACTCCGTGCAAAGAGTGAGAAGAAGTGTCCTGGACATATTCTGTTCTTCCACTCATTGCATGGAGCACGTTGCTTCCACAGCAATACTAGTAATAGATCATAATTTTAATATTTTCAAAAAGATCGATTTTTTTTACAAAATGGCTATCATAGTTTGAAATGTAAATTTTTTTACTAAATAAAATTCTGTACGTGAAAATTTTTAAGTGTCATTTAACACAATATGCAGTAGAAATAATTAAGAATAAAGAGGCATTTTTCTGTTTATGCGACTCCCCATGTGAGAAGCACTGGTTTAAAATCTCCAGGAATTAAATAAAAATAAATCAAATATCTTTTTTTGATTGCGTCGTATTTGAAAAAAACAAATGTCACAAATCTTGATATTTTTGCATTTAATGAAGCCGCATAACTTCTTCATAAAGACATTTGACTTCAAAAGGATCGAAAGAATCCGAATGTTTGGATGAAATTGCAAATTAAAAGATCAAAAAATTCACGTGTACTATAAACTATTTTAAACTTACAGTGTAAGTCCATTTTGCAAATACATAGTAGAATAGGAATTAATTTATAAAAGAAACCTATTTCTTGCAAAACTTGCATTCTGGAGTGGTAGGTATTGAAACAAACTTGAAAAACGCATCTGTAAATGAAAATTGTATAAGTAAACTGCCTAAAATGTAAAATATAGTAGTTGGTGTAGAGTTAGAAATTGTAGTAGGTATGGTTTAGTTACTTTAGTTTAGATATTATCGTCTCCTTTTAAATTCTCCTTTCCGTATTTTATCTCCTTTTCACTTTGAATGACTTTGCAATCTTTATTTGTAATTTATTGACAAATTTTAGATCTGATGCCTTTCACATTGTTATTTTTCCACCAGTTTGGTTACGTTTGTTATTTCCGTTCTGTTTACGTGCCCGCATCGTGTTTCCCGTCAGCTGTTCAGTTTCGCAGGCCATTTTAAATGTGCATCGTGCTGGAATTTTAATTTTGTCGACTGTTGCAAAGAGTTTTTAACATAATTAAATTAGCATTTTCAGTTTCTATACGTGAGTAGTAATGATTGTAACTTTTATTACAGATTACTTATACAATCTTCATTTGCAGAAGTGTTTTTCAATTAAATATCAACGACACGGTTTTATTTTTGTTTTACATGTCTGGCTGCGAAAGTTCAAGAATGATTACGTTGTATATTCCATTTTAGTGTATCTTGTATATTTTTGATGATTTTATAGATTTCCTTTTTGGGCTATCACCTGAAGCGCTTACGAAGTATATGAATAAATGTTTTGCAAGAATGAGGTTTATTTTATCAATCTAATTCCAACTTTGACTTAACGTTACACTTGAGGTACACAAAATTTAAGAAAACAAAAACTGAACCCAATCTTTATGCGAGATTCTAAATGTTACTTGAACAAAATTTGAAATTTTTGTTCCTAGCGGTTTTTGAGAAAAAAAATTCTGAAAGACTTTCGAGGCTTGCGAACTATTTATTCATGATGTCTAAAAAAAGGTAAATTATATTTTGTTTCATGCAAATGCCTTATATACCAATTCTTTCAAAGCTCAGGCCAAAAAGAGTGTTTTTAATTTTATGGTTTTAAAATAGATCATAGTTTTAAACAAACTAATAAAATAACGCCGAATGCTATTCTGTGTCATTTAATGGCATTGCCATTGTTTTCTATGAAAATGGGGAGTATGCATATACATAAACTTTATATGTGTACATGAGATATGCTTTTATCAAAGCAAAGGGTACCAGAGTTGAAATTACAATATGCATGCAGTAGAGAAAAACGAATAATGTTAATTTTAACAGTGGAAAAGCACTGTTGGTTTTATTTTACTATAGATTGTCTTAAAGATATTCTCGAAAACAATCGTTAACTATTTGTTTATTTCTACAAGTACTACAGCTACTGCTATTCAAACATTGTAATCAAGTAATTTTCCCATCTATAATTAATTTCCTAAACACCACACGACTACACATTTACTCCGATATAAGGGCACGAATAACTTCCGTCATATAATATGTCTATTAAGTGGCCTATTTTAAGACACACAAGAGACGCCCACTACGTAAGGACTAGCCCATTTCCGACCGTAGATCCTACCGACCACATCCGACCTAAGCAAAACCTAATTAATTCCTATATTACGCCATTATACATCTCCCTAGTCTAAACTCTGAATGATAAGCTTTCAATCCCGGCTCGACTTCGCCTGAAACGCGCTATCTTTCCTCCTCTCCAACTTCCCGGAGAGTCTTGAAATTGTGGAGAATTGCAAGTTCTCACGTGGATACTGAAAGTACCCGGTCTGGTTTTACTTATGGCGCAATCGACCGGCATGTTCGCGAATCCGCAAGGATTAACTTTGGGGCCGGAATTATTGCATGAATTGCGGATCTAGGGCATCGTTTCATGTTGAATGAGTGTGGATATTCTTGGTTGGAGAGAATGAGGAGGGTATAAGGGTACCGATGGCGTACCTTGGCAACTGTAGCCGTCCTCTTGTAGTTCGAAGCCTGGTTTGCAGTCGCACTCGTACATGCCGTCGTGAAGCTCGTAGCAGAGTTGGTCGCAGGGACTGCCATGGTCGCACCGACCTGAAAAAGAAGAGAGATTCATTAGAGAGATTTACTGTCTAAACTAAACCAGACAAAGCTGGCAAACTGTTACGTTTTTTTTTTATTGTAGTACAGAAAAAAATTTCATTAGGCTAGGCACATGACTTTATCATACAATATATAAAATTAATAGTTTACCTGGATAAGATTCTTTGATCGAGTTCGATCGTGTCTGCATTAAAATAAAACAAGTTAGCCAGGATTTGTCAGATATTTTGATAATATTGACAGTAGGTATTGTCAAAAAATCAGTGTTTGACACTACCTATTGTTATTAGAATGAAAATATGTGTCAAATCCTAGCTAACTAGTTTTAATACAGTCACGATCTCGATCAAATAGAATTTGCTCACAGCTACAACACTAATTTTACAAAAAAATTTCATAGACACAAATTACCTCTACTTTAATTTATTATTTAATTACTTTGACGAAATTACCGAAATGGCAGCTCATTTGCAAAAACCTTGAAAAATGCTTAGAGAAGACATCCAGTTCCGTTGGACCCTTTTGAAGGGTCCAACGGGTGAAAGGCTTTTTAGCTCTAATTTTGGTCATAAAACTTCTAAATATGAACTTTCGTCCCGATACCTTTAGTAGTTTCTCCCAAATCGTCGTCACAAAAAGCTTACATTTTTTTGTACCTTGGTCAAAAGGGTCCAGGGGACCCAAAAAGACCTATTTCCGCTAAAACCTAAATTTTTTTCATACTATGTATATATATATATCATATTATGTATGATAAAGTAAAAACTATACCAACGAGATTAAAAAACAAGTAATCTGTAAAATCGAAAAACACGACAAAGAGTGGCAGAATCTGAAAAAAAATAACATTGATGTCAAGCACATCGACGAAAAAAACATTCACGACTTCTTAAGTATGTAGCAACTCTTTACGATTCTACCAAATTCTGGGTAAATCATCAAAGTTTTTTAATAAAGATGTGGGAACTTGGAGCGATGATGCTGATTTTGTGGCTGCAAAAAAATCATTCATTCTATGCGAATAGTGAACGATATAGCTGAGAGTAATGTTGCACTAATGTAGGAGTATAATAAATTGATCACAACCGATGAAGAACAAAAACAATATTTGCTTTTATTGGTGAAGGAGAATAGGAATAAATACCCTGACACTAACAAATCAACCCTTGTATCTTCCTAATAAATGATTTTTAGTTTTGATCATATGTCTTAATTTGTAACAATAACAATAATTGTACACTCTTGACGTCTTGTCTTATGAATAAAAAATTCTAACTAATTCAGAAATTTTTAGTAATTATTTGAAATTCAAACCATGGTAGCGACGTTTAAAAGTTATTTGAAAATTATGAAAACAACATTGAAATTTTTTTAAAGATATGTAATCAAATTATGGAGTGCCCCGCAAAATAACGGAAAATGGGATATTCCTTAATAATAAGGAGCACCCTAGTGTGCACGTTGATTAGTAATTCATAGGTTACGGAATTGTGTTCGAATTTATGAGATAATTAGCCGACTTATTGGTTTTTTGTGGATAATATTGACAAGAATGAAACGTTGGACTCATTTTTGGTGTTGAATATGATTTATTTTGTTAAATAGTAGTTTGATTTTAACAAAAAAGCAAATTATACTATTAAAAAAACATGTATGCATAAAAAAGCTGTTCTCGAGTAGATATTCCATTGCTTCGCAATTAGAAGGACATGCTTCTGTCACATGTTTTTATAATTTAATATTCGAAATTATCATTATATTTGTGTAAAAAAACAAGAAATTAGTGAAAAACAATCGAATCACGATTTTTCTTTTTATTTACCGACGTGTGATAAAAGACTAGGTGTAAAAATATAATACTTTTAGCGGTGTTGCACTATAACACCTATGCCCGAAGGTCTTTGCGTTTTCACCGCTGCCAGACCAGAAATGGCCATTATATTGTTTCAACGTAATATTAAAATTAGATGTTATTTTTACGGTCGAATAAATTTCATAAAAGTATAAAGCCGAGAATCAGAATTGCTCAATGCTTGGAGTTTTAAGTTCGGTTTTCAGACGCCGAGTTTGCATAAAATACAAGTGCACGCCTTGCCGTTTGGTAACCTAATTAACGGTAACGAGCGTCTATGCAACTGATGAGAGCAACAGAACAGTGTAGACGAGGTGATTCAATATTGTCAGTATTCACGAAATAGACATCGGGCCCCAGATTAGAAGGCAGCCTTGTGAGGTCAGGTGTTTGTTTTATTGACTGTCTTGTCAACAATGGGCAGGATGTAAAACCAATGAGAGTTTTAATTACATCCACCCTGACGTGGACCACTCGATAAGGAGCTAAGTTACAGTATTTTATAAAGAATGGTATTAGTGGCACTTGTGCCAATAAACACATATGCCTCCTTTTACGTTTTAATGAAAAACATTTCTTTTTCGTATTAGACCAATTTAATAAATGTGTATTTTGATAATCGTGATAATTTTATATGAACTATTATGGTTAGTATAACTGTATGTATCACCTGTTTATGTTTAGTACCTACACACGAAGTTTTACACCCTGTAGTTTAGGGCGCTTCTTATTTTGTCAAAACGTTTTTGAAAAATAGTACGATGTGACAAACAACTCTAAAAATTTGTTTACTATTAATTATGGGGTTTCTTAAAGGAAATATTGTTATAAAACACTTGTTTTATTTAAAACATTTGCTTTCTTTACACATTCGTTATATTTGCCATCAAAAATGTATTTTTAAAATCGTGTGAAACGGAACTGTTTAAAACAAACCAGTTGTTAAACATGTTTAAAACATTAACTTTTAACATTTTTTGTTTTAAACCTAAAAAACTTATAATCTGAAATGACGCGGTTTTCCCATTTTGAGATGGGCTTCGAAATGAGTAGGATTATTAGGTATTTC
Organism: Melinopterus prodromus; assembly: GCA_964023965.1. Classification (NCBI taxonomy): domain Eukaryota; kingdom Metazoa; phylum Arthropoda; class Insecta; order Coleoptera; family Scarabaeidae; genus Melinopterus; species Melinopterus prodromus. The sequence continues at coordinate 77,400,817 of OZ030391.1, forward strand.
CATTCAAATTATACGTTATACTGAACTTGAAACATTTGCCAATAATACAAAATATATCTGGCTCAATTCTGTCAAGTGTAGGCGACGAATTCTGGGAATATCGGTATTTTTTTTTGTTGGTCGCAAGAAGACTACGACATAGCCACCAATAAGCTTAAAATCCGTCACCTAGACTCAATAGAATTGACCCGGATATTCTTTGTATTATCGGCAAAGGTTTCAAGCTCCGTTTAACGTATAATTTGAGGGGTAATACCTAATCATTTCGGTGAAATATGGACAACAAAATTATGAGGTATATTTGGTTGCCTACTCGTTTCGATGCCCACCTTTCTCAAAAACTAGACACTGAATCTAAAGGTAGATATATCCACAATGTCTGCCATCGCTTCAGATTTAGTACTTTTGACAAATTAAGATATTTGATATGTGCCGTTGTGTCGTTGTTCTAGTTATGCTGACAAGTTTACTGGTCATTCTTTAGCAGTATATATCGGGTGTTTTTTGTAACCTGGAATTTTTAAATATCTGGAAAAAGAAGAATGTTACGAATAAAATGTTAGAATTTAAAATACCAAATTAAGATGGGGGAAATTCATTGAGCTGAAATAAGTCCCCCTTCTTACGTAGTAGTACGTCAAAAAATGTGAAACTTTTATTCGAAACTTTTTTTTTGATTTATAATAGATAACGACAAGATGATAATCGACAAAAATTAATTTTTCCGGATACATCAATTTAGAACCAACACATTCGATTCTGCAATACAGTTGCATGAAAAATAGTACTTTCACCTACGGGGGTGCGAGGGGTGCCACCCGGTCTAATAATATTTGTAGTATAGTTATTTTTAGTAGTATAGTTATTTTTAATGTTTTATTATTGTGCCACAGTGCCAAGTGCCGCATTGAATGCATTGTAACATGGAATGAAACGAGGCGTGGTTTTAAGACACGAATCTCTAGATAACGATGAGATAAATGTGTTTCTATATTTTTCCCAAATCTGTAAAATATTGTGTAAACAAATATTGTGTTTTTTTATCGTAGATAGGTAGGAAAGGCCTTTCTCTTCTGCTGATTCTACTACACAAATGTTTCGTATTTACTTTCCCAAAACGTAGAAATAGAAACAAAATGATCAGATTGAACATATGTCTAAGAAGACCAATTATCGAGAAAGACCTGTTTGCAGTGTACTCGCTCCAAGTAATTTTTCCAATGGAATTCAAACGAAGGTATTGTCGTACTTCGATTTTTCGCGAAAAAATAAGGGGCTAAATCAACGATCCGTGTGTCTACGCAGCAGCAAAACGGAATTTTGAAGGCGAGACAGCGCGGCCGCGGTTTGATTGTCGCCGTGAAGTAAAACACGAAAATACAAACAAAATTGACTTTTAGTATAGGTAGATTAGCAAATACAGTATATTTAATTTAAAGAGGGGTATTGTCATGTTAATTTCAAATACAACTACAGTAGTTAGATAACGGAGATCATTATTTCGCCAAACGCCTAATAAAGTTACCAGAAAGCAGACGGATGTTCACATCAAACTACAATACATGCAGTCATTGTATGATCTTCTGTTAAACTTTAGCGTATAATTTACACAATATGTGTCAACGTCCATGTTAAAACGACCACCATGAGGCCAGTTCCCGTAAATCTTCTAACTCAATATACAGCTTGACATATCACCATACATCAGTGAATATACTCTACTCCACATTATTATCACAGCCAGAAAGTGTATCCACATTATATATCGATTCCAGACCGTTTTACTAAACATACTGAACAGCAGCCAGCAAATATAGCAGACTATTCTGCCTCTGGCGCTGTCATGAGTCGGTGGCACATCGAATTTGTCAGCTGCAGAAGTTTCCATCAGAGGGAGTCTCTGCCAGGGACCCCGGTATCTGCCACCCACCCCCGCTTCCCGTTTTATGCCGTCAGCCGTCTAGATTAAATGTATCGCGGCCAGAATGGGGCCAATCAATTTGTACGAAAGGTTTACACTGGCCGTAACATGAAACGCTCTGCCCCGGCGAATTGTTGCCTTGCCGTGCTGTAAATCTGTTTAAACGGACCGGCAATTACTCGAAATTCTATTAGTCGATGCGAGTCCAGCGAAAAGAATGCACAGGTTTTCCGTCTTTGTGCAACAAGATTAAATCGAATTCGTAGAGTTGCATCAAAGTAAATGAGTTTCTTTACGGGCTCCAATTGCAATCAACGGCAGGTTATCTTCAGAGTTTGGAAAGGGTAGACGGAAACAAATTGTTTATTCTGTCGCGACAATGGACGGGAGGAAACAGTTTCCGGCGAGAATATCAATGGTTGTAGAACTATCTAATTGAAGTTATGTTATTGTCGACGGTGTTCGGAATGAAACGTTGTCTACCGGAAGTCTGTTAAAGTTGTGTAGTGTTTTACGAGAAATGCGAGTCAGAAACAATAAAACCTCGAAAGTAGATGTCGTAAAACCAGATCTAATTCTGTGTAGTGACTTGTATTGCTTCTATATGTCGTATTTGCGTTTTAGATGCAATACAAAGCCTTTAACTGATACTAATGGATATAATAACTAACAACACAGCCAACAGTTCCATAACAATAGCTACTAGCTTACGGTCATCCATAAGAATGAGAACAAACAACCATGGAAAAACGAACTTGGCGAGACGCACTATGTGGTGTGGTTGTATCAAGTTTTAAATATAATACCGGCCTGCTGCCAAATATGCAAATTCTGCAACTGTTTTTAAGTAGGATTAAAATATATGCAAAAAAGAAACTTTATAAGTACAGATAAATTACAATTCGAAACAATTATTCATAGTAACTGTTTACGATATCTTTATGCCCAACTGATTTACAAAAAATTTGCCTGTTGTGCGATCCTAGGAACCCTGCATATTAACTTAAAATTTATAAGACAAAATGTCCCTTAGGGAGTTGTACATACATCACCTTGGAGAATCTATATCTCAGAAATAAAAGAGTATCGAGTTGAGTCCTGTTCACCTTTTTAAACTTCAGGCCCTTGTCAATGATTTCTCGAATTAACGATATTGTTTTGGAGTCTACAATTCCATCTGTTCTCCCGCATTCTATTACTTTATAATGCTAAGAATTATGGATGCCATGTTTACTTGATATATTGATATACTTGATATATTTACATATATGTATTAAAAATTCACAGTTATGAATTATTATTTCTAAGCTTTTATAAGAAGTTTCTAGTGTACAATGAGCTTGCGCAATTAATTCTCACCCTGTTAGTTTCCCGAAAGGCTAGATTGCTTTCGATTTAGTTAGTAGGCAAATTTTTCTATTCTTGAGGCCCAACATTTTGTTCTAATTCTAAACTATTTTATTTGTTTTAAAAAAATATCCAATTGGTTTTAAATTATTTTTGCCAATTACGCAGCCAATTAAAAAAAACATTTTCAACATTTTGACCTGGGCAAATTATAGATATAATCATGTATCAAATTTTAACTGCATGTTCGTTTTTTGTTGATAAGATATCTTCCATGGTGTCCGTTTTTAACTAAAGAAATTTAAAAAAAATGAAGAATCCAGGGTTTAGGTAATGCCTTATAAAGATGTGTCCACATCAATAATCATAGGTTGCGTCTTGACGCTTCCACATTTCGTACCATATTGTTACGTAGCTCTTAATGGGCGACGCCTCTAGGTCAGGATGAATATGCAAATAAGTCGCAAATAAATCGCAGTGTTGCTTACATAGGTCGTGGATTCCTGAGCACACGGAATTCCAACACTACAGCTGACTGGAGTCCGTGAAACACCATTGCTGAGCGTATACAATACTCATGTGCTGCAAACTACTGATCCTCTACCCATCCCATGGCGTGGCTTTTATGTTAAATTTGGCAAGACGTCATGACCTGTTTCGGGCCCCCAAAAATCGTGAGTTAGGATTTTTGGTTGCACACGGCTTTTGATATAAGTTAATGTTAATTTGCATCTTTTGAACGCGTGCCACAAAGGAATGTCGATTTGAAAAGCCTGGCGTCTGCATTTCTGGCCAAGCAACTGTCTGCAAGTTGGATGGGTTGGAAGACCTGGCCTCAATTATACAATGTAATTAAACTATACTTCGCAATAATATCTCAGAAACAGCTATAACTTTTGGCTTATTTTGAGCTTTATCATACGTCATTTATCATATTCATTTGCAGATATTTGGTGTGTGGAGATGGAACATGGAGAAAATATGTCAAAGTGCAGTGAAGTACGTGCAAACTAAGGCATTTCTATTGACAAATACACTTATATACTATAGGAAAGAAGAAGAAGAAAAATATACGAATGAAATTCCTCAGCATGTGTACTGTCCAGTCAGGCCACAACAGAGTTGGTGCAAATAGCGCAATTCCAAAGCCCGAGAATATTTTAGTCGAATTCACGCCACTTGATTGAAATACCATAAATGTCGAGTCGATTTACAACGAATGTCGATTGGGGATTATTTGGCATCAGGAATTTAATGAAGGTTTTTCTGCCGTCTTTAAAACGATAACAACGATAGGAATAGGCAACAAACAAAGATATTTGCACATGTACGCGACTAACAGCTCCGGCGAGACCGTCGAGATGCACAATCGAGGCATCACAAGAGGCTCGGACAAGACGTAGAAACGAGCAAATTTCTTAAAACATTCCGCGAAGCAGAAGAAGGAATATTGGATGACCCTGGTATAACAAATTATCACAAAATTCTATAACTACTAGATATGCCTCCGTAAACTAGACTTAAAACCTTAAACAGTTTGTTCGCGACTGGTGGCTTAATATGTCAAAAATTATCAGACCAATCGACTTAAAATTCTTACTGCTTTATGTTCACCAAACTTTATGTTCACCAAACCCTGCTTTATGGCTAGATGAAACGATGCACTCAATACGTTATGATTTTTTTATTTGAAAGCAAAGAACATTGGCAATTTTGTAAGCTAAATCGATAATTTGAGTCACCTCAAAGAGAAATATGTTTTATTTCTGGTTCATCAAGTGATAAGATACAAGGTACCCAGAGCTTTCAAAATGAAGTACTAAGGAATATGGTTAATCCTTGATACATACGCTCCTTGATCCTTAAGCTCCTTGATACATACGGAACAGTGACCTGCACCGTGATCTTGGTGTCCCAAAAGTCATCCAAGAGATAAAAAGATTTGCAGCTAAGCATAAATCTCGCCTAAGCCATCACGTCAACGTAGAGGTCCTGCAGCTACTGGACAACCAGAATCTAGTGAGAAGACTAAAAAGAACTAAACCCTTCGAACTAATGAACCAGTGAAATGTGTAAAAAGCAGAGCATAGTGAGTGAAGTGTCAACAGTGGTTCTTGTGTAGGACAAATTAAATATAATATAGGACATCAGTGGATAGTCTATTAGAGGCAAGTAGGTACCTAGTTTGAAGAATCAGATTCAAATTGATGGTTAATCTTTTAGAGTAGTTTCAGTATGTTAAGCATCTTTTGCTTATCAATAAAAAAATCAAGCGATAACTACCAAGTGTATAGAAAACAACGCCATTCGAATTTTTTGTTTTTTTGTGTTCTTTTGAACTGTACATTTTTAAACATTACAATTATAACATGAAAATAATTAATTTTATTTTTCTACTCCCTATGCAAACGGAAGTGGAAGTTGTGGCGCTAGTGTTGATTAGATCTTCAATTAATAGTATTCACGCCCAAGCGGCTTGACGAGGGTCCCGTACGAAGTTATAAATTGAATTTCATAACTTACCATCTCGGCTAATAGCTGCGATAAACTATTTACTATCGATCGACAACATATAATGGCCAATTAATTTCGCAATCATTACTTAATTACGAAACTAATAGATTGGAAGATTAAATTATCGGTGCACAATGACTCCGTATCACCAGTTAAATCTACGTATCGTTTAAGAAATGTTAAGGAATTCTTTTTTAATTATTATTTGTGTGTGAATAGTTGTGTTACTGTGCATTTGTTAAATTAGATAACATTATTTGTTGTTCGTATCTTGTTATATAATGTTAAAACTACCATTCATCAAACTGAAATTTAACTTTTATTTAATTTAATATTTTTAGAGCTATTTATTTGTTATTAGTAATAAATATTCAAATTCTAAGATAAATATTAGTCTCACAGAGATAAAACGTACCCCAACGATAGCATTAACGCCGAAACGTGGGCGAAGAAAAATGTCGTCCTTATTTCGATTATAATCCCCCTTTAGTCCTAGGGATCGGCCCGACGGAAGTAAAAAATGAACTGAATTCCAGCTGAGTTAGATTTAAATCACAAATGGGCCGTTCCTGTTTTTTCCCGTTCCTTTTTATTCTCTTCTCGTCCTCCCCCGTCCCACTACGTTCGCTTCAGGCGCGAAAAATTGTCCTCCGAGCCTGATAAACTCATATAAGTAGGTCGCTAAAGGATTACAGGGCTTCCGATTACATATTAGATGCTTCTTCTTCATACTTTATGTATAATTCATTTGATATAGGCTGAAAAACCCCTTATTTAAATTTCTAAATTTGGACTCCCTTATTCAACATCACAAAGTATTAGTTTAAAATAATTATCATAATGTTGGTTTAGTCGGTAATTATAGCTAAAAATAACAACGCACCTTTTTAGCGTTTAGCTTGATTGTTACGTAAATCATTTAGAATTAACTTCTTCATATTAATCTAATAGAAAAAGAAATACACGAGTATTGGAGCATCATCAATTTAAAGCATTCTTTTTTTTATTTTAAGAACGAAAAAGGTATACCGTTTCCGGCAGAAAGACACATATGGAATTCATTTTTATTATCAATTTCTCACAAAATTGTGTTCGTTAAAAAAGGGGATTGATTGTATTAAACCTAAAATATTAAATTGTAAGTAACTGCCTGCATGACCGGGTGGTACCAAAACGAAGAAAACCACCTAAGGGTAAACTACCTTTATCTTCAAAGCTATGCACAAATGATATTTGCAAAATGTATTTCGAAGTCTTAGGTGTCGCCTTCGGCGTTGGATATACCGAGTGTTGCCAAAATGATGAAAATAACTTAAGATTAAATTACCTTTATTTTAAACAATACCCAATGAGTTTATTTGAAAAATATTTTTCAAAAGATGCGTGTGAATACACAAGGATCGATTGACATTGTTTTAATATATGATGACAATCAGACCACGGCTTGTTTCACTTCCTTCATAAAAATTGTAGATAGTGGGCGAAAGAATCCCAAAAAAAATTGAATTATAAGTCTGGTTTAGAAGAACGCTGGTCTCGAATTCTTCTAAAATCAAAATTTGTTGTGGAATGACCATTAATTAAAAACTAACCTTAAACCATAAACGTTTAAGGCAATATGTTTTTCCAAAAGGATGGCGAGCCCATTCACACAACATCTGTAGTAAAAGAGTGGCTGGATGAAGTTTTCCCTAAGCATTGGATAGGATGAGTTTCGTGTTCTGTGCAGGGTTGTTACCTATGTCTTAAAACAAATATTTTAATTTAAATCATTTTGTTTAAAAAATGTTTAAAACAGTTTATTTTAAGTGTATAAAACACTTTGTTTTAAAACATTGTGTTAAACTTGTTTTAAAACAAATATCTTGTTTTAAACATGTTTAAAACAGTCTGTTTTAAATATCTAGAACATTTTGTTTTAACTCATTGTTTTAAACATGTTTCAAAACAAATATTATCTCGTAGAATAACAAACCGAAGTAGCGGTAACACACAAAGCGGTGTTTCTTCTGTTGTACATTATTAGATGCATGGCTGATGGTCTGTGCGTCAACATTTTCAATAAGTGTGAAGACAAAACAAGATACAGTTATTCACAGAACAGATTTAACTCCACTGAGGACTGATGTATGAAAAGACGCCGACGAAAATGTTTACAAATTTATTCTAAACATGATTTTTAGTGACTTATAACATTTTTTTTTTCATGTTTAAAACATATTTTTTTGCGAAGTATTTAATATAACAATGTACCATTAAAAAATAACATTATACATAAAAAAATGATTGTTTTCTTTAAAATAAAAAAGAAAAGTTATTTATAACAACCCTGGATCTGTGAGTATTATTTTTGCTTCAAAAAAATATAATTCTGTTACTTATTGTTCCTTTTATTTATTTAGTGAATAAAAAGAAATTAAAAAATCCGATATGGCCACGTACATTACTTTATCATACCACATATAAAATTAATAGTTTAGCTGCATGAGATTCTATTTGGTCGAGATCAATCGTGTCATAACACAAGTTAGTAAGGATTTGCCAGATATTTTGGCAATATGGACATAATATTGTCAAAAAATCGGCGTTTGACAAATCCTGGCTAACTATGTGGTTTTAATGCAGACACGATCTCGATCAAATAGAATTTGCTCATACAGCTAAACTATTAATTTTACCAAAAAATGACATAAATTACACAAAATTTCCCCTCTTTGACGAAATTACAGAAATAGCAGCTCATTTGCAAAATCTTTGAAAAATACTTAGAGAAACCATCCAGTTCCTTTGGACCCAACTGAACCAAAAGCTTTTCAGCTCTAAGTTTGGTCATAAAACTTCTAAATATGAATAATTTTGATTACTCCCGGTATATATAACGACGAATGTGATTATAATTTCGTATTTAAAACATTCTTAGATTTCTCAATACCAATAATAATAAAAATAAGACTTCCTTCAAATAAAATTTTTGCATTGTTTTTTAAAACAGAGGTACTTTACTCTTGTAAGTGTTTTCATAGTTTTGGTAACACCCAAGCAGATAATTACAATATTTGCATTTTAGATTTACGGCAATCCTGAAGCGTTTATAAAAAACAAAATTTTCCCAAAAATTGATAATGCAAAATTATCCCAGATGTGTCCAACCTTTTGCCGAACACGGTACATGTGGCCAAAACTTGATATCCAGGTATAACCTTAAGAAAGTCAAAGTATCTAATGAAATTTCGTATAAAAGTGTAACTACGTGTTTTCTGGTAGTGGTGCTCTAAGAATATCGCACATAAGCGTATTAAAAACACGGATTGACACACCCCGTGTAATAAGTAGCATTTAACTCACTTACTCTTTGAAACATCCATAATAAACTTTTCTTTGGAAATAGTCGAGTAATCGAAACAGCTGATAGAAGCTGATATCAGTCTAACGTTCTTTTATTTTATTATACTATCAATATTTAAGTAAATTATCAATGCTGAACCTCAATGCCAAAATCAAAATTGATGTAAAAAAGCTGTGGCCACTAATTAACAACTAAAAACTGATAGCAGAAATGTATAACTTATAAGCCTAGTTGAGACCAGGGAACAGATGGCGACAGCGCCAGGCAACAATATCGGACCAGATATTACTGCTCAACAGACGGCGACAGCAACAGGCAACAACATCGGACCAGAGATATTATACTGTTGTTGGTAACTCAAATAACAATACCGTCCACCAGATCGAATCCATCAGAAAAAAAATATGTTGCAAGCTAAATGTTGCCCGCTGTCGCCCAGTTGAAAATAAGACTATAACAGCATTTGACATGAATTAAAAGATACATTGCAATACATTGCAAAAAACAGAAATATTTCATTAAGGCATATACAAAATTCATGACAAGAAAAATGGTGCTGTACGTCAGATGAAACTTCAAATATCCCTATATCTAAGTGTAGGTATAAATTAAAAACTTCTTTCATTACTTGTAGGGTTAGTCGTAACGATCGCAGAGCGACACCGGAAACGTACGGCTTTTAATAAACGACAACCCCTTTAGAAGCGCGACGTAATCCGGACTTTTTAATTTAAATATAAATCACGCTTTCAATTGCCCACCCATTGCAGTAGGAAACTTTTTCAAGCTGCCAACGCAGTGCTAGCCAGCTATAGGCTCGTTACCGATGTGAAAGCGGATCGATGAATACTACACATGCCCGCATAACGGAGTAATTAATAGTACAATTAAAACAAAAAAATGTTTGCGTCCAAACAGCGCGCAAAGTCTCTTGTTGTCGTTGAAGCGTACGCATGTCTGATTGATGATGACGTACAAAGGGAAATAGCATTTTATTTTGTAGACAGACCATCATCTAGTAATTTGAGGCACATTCGAACGCAGCATTCCGTTTTACTATGGATAAATTAATGAACAATGCAGAATACGTGCTGGATACATGGTAGGGAATGGAGGAATGGAGCGGGAAATCAAAGCTTTACGACAGGAGATTACATTTATGTCAAGTTAAGGTGAAAAAATAGCTTTACAAAGCAAAATGTTGGAATAACGATTTACGTCGCATTGATTGGCAATTTCTACTTCGCAGAATGTTTATCAAAATAAGTTCTGTTATTTTTGATGCCGAAATAATAGGTCTGTTCCAATTCCCAACACAGAGAAAACACCGTACAGTATCCAGTATCCAGATGTGTCAGCGCTACTTCTTATCGTGAAGTTGTCGACCGTAACATAACTGGTCCATCACAAAGCACGATACCTGAACGGTGTTTGTCATGGACAAACCGCAAATAAATATCTTGATTTGATTCCTATCGACTATGTGTTGGATAATCTCCAGTGATAAGCATATAGGTTTTTCATTTAAACAAATTTGTATTAAAGTCTTTTTCATCTTGGAAAACTCTATAAACAACTAGAAACAAAGACTAGCGAACGAATAACATGGATCGGTCAGCATGCCAGCACAATTCGTCAATGTAAAAATCCAGTTTTATATCAATTATTGCCAACATAAGTTCTGCTCTCATGCTTAATTTGAAAAATTATTGATCACATATTTTGTCTTTTTGAAATTTTTAATATATTTTGAACTCTTAATATGTATAACTACTACATAACATAAGAAGTAAAGTCAAATAATTGCTCGGAATTCCACTTATTTATAGAAATCTATGAGATATAACAATTTGCAGCTTTATTGCAATTACAATAACAATTATTTAAAATTTCTACATGTTACAATACCTAATTAATTAGTTATTACGGTGTTATATTCCGGCCAAATTGTTGTGAAATCATAGTGTACATATATAATGTAAAAACACAATTGGGTTATAAAATTACAATGATTCTCCTGTAAAAATTAAAATTATACCGTTCCTTTGTACCGTTATACTATAAATTCCCTCTGCGTACGTAAGCTACATAATTCTGACCCCTTTTTATTCCAAATGTCCCAATTATGCAAAAATATACGGGGTGCATACGACATAATTGCATTACTTTTAATTACTATCACGAATGAATATATAATGAGTATAGTGAATGCAAGAGAGAAACGAAACAAATGATATGAAGAGACAATATCAGTTACAAAAGCTACTCTATAAGCATTAGAACAACGAAGATTAAAATATGGAGGATCCTAAAGACAACTAAACAGATAAACACGGTAGAACACAAAAATTAAAAAAAAATAATAAGTACTTAATAACGGCAGTGAATCAAATAATGCAAACTTAATAATAAATCATTATTTTGCTATTGTAGAAACCTTTCCGTGGCACAAATAAATGCACAGCAACCACCGCCAACATTCGAAGACAACAAGGGTCCCGGCTTTGATGAAATGCCAACACACATTAAATTAAAAACAAGAAATATCTGCATGCATATTAGTCGACTTGAAAAACGCGTTTGACTCAATATCGAGATACAGAATAAACACATATTTAAAACGAAAAACGAAAAAAGGTATTCATATAAGGTAGTAATATATTTAATAATATATAGTAGTAAGGTAAAAATATATCTTTTACGCAACCGGTTTCGGATAAAGAGCCATCATCAGGGCGAACCCGATTGCGTAAAATAAACATATTTTTAAAAGGAAGAACTGCCTTATTTGGATACATTTTTTGATTACCTCCGTCAAGCGTCATATGCTGAGTATGTAATACCAGAAGGATGAATAATACTACCCACACGATATGTACTGTATTCTGTACATGAATAATTTGTTTAAACTTACACTGAAGAAAACGATTCGCATGTATGCGGACTATACTCGTATCATACACTCTGCAAAAACCAAAGAGCAATTACAACAAAACATAGACGAAGACATACAAATTATGGAGAGACAGAAAAATTAAATGTTATATTCAACAAAACAGGAATTACACTAACTAGAAAAGTAAAATACCTAGAACTATCAATAACAGACAATCTCAAATGGGAGGCAACATAGAGAAAATCAAGAACAACAACACGAAGACCATAGCCGCACTACAAAAATAATTCATATGCTACCAGATTTCCTAAAAAAGACCACTATACTGCTTTGACCGAATAAACAAGATTGACAGAAATGTGATACAAACTGACAAACAAAATAAAATTTCAAAAAAAAATCCTGTGAAATCAATGCACACATTGCACACACAACAATCAGAAAGATCTAGAACGTCTTGTCACGATCCGTTTCTACAATGGCACACTCACGAAAAATACAACCACCTGCAAACAGACATAAACGCAGTAAAATAGGAAACTTTCAAACTAAAAATAAAGTCACTGATTCTACAGGGAAGAGTAAAAGCCTAAACAACCAGATCGGACAATCAGGCAACTGTGCTCCCACCGATTCAAATAGGTTTACAGATAGCCATTTCGTTATATTTCGTTAAATAGAATTTAAGAAATAATATTGCCAATACATCAAACAAGAACACAATAAATTTACAGTTTTTAAATTAGAATTACCTAACCTGAAAAAGACCTTTTTTTCTACTTTGCATTGACAATGCACACAATGTATGACTGTTTTCGGTGTTACAATTAACAAATTGTAACACCGTTTGTAACTTTTTTCTAAGATTGGTACACAACTACACAGTACACATTGATTGTTGATATCAAATGCCATATGTCATACGTACAACACATAACCAGACACTCCCTATTTTTAATCGCTTGCTATCGCATAAACTGCGAAATATCAATATTCTCTACATATTTATACGTGTAGGCTGCTCTAGTATGGCCAAAATATTGGGGCTTTTTTTAGTTTTGCTGTATTCATAAAAACATTTTAATAAGGTATTATGCGAAGATCAAATTTACATCGTAGATATGCACGATTTTAATTACTGTGTGAGGATTTCTTAGTTTATGTAACGTAGAAGTTTTCGGTAACATTTTAGACCGAATTTTGCTCGTTTCAATACCGTATTCGTTTTCGTCCGTCGCTTTCGACTTCGTCTTAGTTCTGGTTGTACAACTTATTTGTATTACCTCCATCACATGTAATTTTAATAAGTATAATTTATTCTAATAAATTGTTACACCGAAATTAGAATTTGGTTTCAATTATAAGCCGCCAAACAAGTGTATTCAGAATATTATACTTATGAAACCACTCTTTTAAAGTTACTTTTTAGGTTATGCTTCATGTATTTATCACAGTAGGGTTAAGTGTTGCCCCAACTATTACATTATGATCGTAGTTGCGACCTCGCTGATGAAAACAACTCGTGCGTCAATTTGACGTCTTATAAAACTTATATAATATACTATTTCTATTTTTTTTTATATCAACTATTGAAGTTTATTTACTATTTACTATTTCTTGTTTGGTGGAGGCGCTTACGCCATACCAATATAACTGTAAAATTAAGTATAGACGAACATTTTCATATGTTTCTATCTCCACTTCAACTAGTAATAATAGTCATTGAACTGATGCGAAACTAGATTTCGACGTTCCACACTGATTTTGCCTTCATATACATTTCCCCGGCGTCTGTCTGAAAATTACTCGGCGCATTTGCTATTCCCAGCGCGGATAGTACCGGAAATACTTCCGCCAATACAAATACGGAATTCCAATTGAAAATTATGGATTACCCGTCAGGAGCGGAAGAAGGTACGCCAAGGGATCCAAGCAGCTCGACGCGCCATCGTCGGCAACAGGACAGCTGACACATTATATGCGTGCTGCTCTTGCATTGCTCTGGTGTGCAGGGCTCCCATGTTTCACGTGTCCGTATTACGTTGTACGACTCGTACGATTCGTGTATTTGTCTTGAGTGCGGCGTGCATATGCACCGTTCTTTTCACCATTGAAATTGTAGAGCGCTGTCAGTGAATAGCGCGACTCCGCCATGAATATAAACTAAACTTGCTATCGCAATGTGTAAATACGTATTCTGTAAACTCGCGGGAACGGAAGACTACGAGATAGCGATGTGTAAAATACTATATGTGTACTAGAAAGTTTAACTCGCGTCCAAAAATACTTACAGACATTCACAATAGATTGGAATTAATACATTGTGCGCATTACTACTATTAGATTATTAGAATATGTAATTAGTTGTATTCTTTGAAGAAGTGGAATTCACCCCACTTATTGGAACGATAGAGGTCTGATTGTCAGCGACACGGTTATTATTAATTAAAGTAACAATAATCTGATCAAATAATCTTTGGTTATCTTTTAATGATGTGGTATATGTAACTGTATCATTCAGAAAAGAAAACAAACGAAAATGAATATTGGCGATAATGGACACTACATATGACTAAAATAATATATGTGACATCCACGGGAAACCCAACTTAGTGTGTAAAAAATTCTCTCCGAGTTTTTGACGGTATTGCGCACCTTGACAAAATTTATCTAATTTGACCGCCTTGTTCTTCGTGTTTTTATGTGTATTTATGGAGGTTATTGTTGATGCAACACAAACATTCATTTTAGACTAGACTGGTGATCGGTTTCTATCTTCGTGTCTGCTATACTATTAATTTTTTTTTTTATTCAAAGAGAGAATTACAATAATTTTAACTTATTTTACTAGTATAACTTAACCTAACAGGCACCCATCGATGTCTTTCTGTTAGTCCTGGTATACTGCACACGTTGCGCACTACGTAGCACGGACTTTGATTTTAGAATTAACACCTACAAACAGCAGTTACTCTGCTTGTGTCGCAGACTCACATTCACACTAACTCAAAAGGCTTCTTTCTCTTGAGTCTTCTGATTAATGCGGTGTTGTCGAGGAGCTGGATGGCCTCAACGTTTACGTGATGGTGAAGCCTTTCCTAGTGACTACTTGCTATTTTTTGGATTTGTTCACATACAAACTCCAAATTCGAACATGTCGCCCATAAGAAAACCAAAAGTTGACAATGGTTTCAGTATCTTTAAAGGTAAGTCAAGTACGCAATTGGATTTCTCTTGCCTGTCTAATGTTTTTTACCAAATCTAACAATTGTTTACGAATTTACAATTAAATAATTTAAATAATTCAATTAAATTTAAATACACCTTTCATTTCACATTAAATTGGCCCAACATTATCAGATGACATTTCTGATCTCAGGTCAATGTAATGTATTTATAACATAGTCAAGCATAGTGTAACATAACATTGGATTGAAACGTTTTGGTATTGCGAATATGGTATGTTTTCAATCTTGACAATATAAGCAACCTTTATAATTACTATTTGAAAAGACTATATTTTTTGAAATACGAGTACTTATTTGAAAAATTGAACACCGTTTCCTTTGTAGTATGTAATATTCACCGTCTCTTATAGCGTCTCGGATAGAAAGGTTAGGTAATCACTCAGTAGGCATTTAATATTTTTATTATATGATTCTTGAAAACAAAATTCAAGAAATGAATTCAAGTGATTGGCTAAAAAAATACATTTAAAAAATAAAACGCTGGTTTGGTTTGCAAACTTCTCTTAAACTTCAAACTTCTCGATCGATTTTAACTGTAAATGTCTGTCATCATGAGGCTATTGTCCAAAGTTCTCAAAGCATATTTGATAGCTTTGTTTTGATTTCAAATTTTATAATATTATTATTAGGTAATTAATCAACTTTAAACTTTTCTCTGCAGGACCTTTTCAATTTGTTGCTTTATATCCGTACTTATTTCCTGTGAAGTTTCAGATCGATAATTACATATTAACACATGCCCAAAGAGGCTCAACATCTAGGAAAAGTGTAATTTAAATAATATAAATAAAATTTTTTACCCCACTCAATTTACCTACCACCGTTACTTAATTTTATAGATGAGAGCATTTCACATACTTTCGGGTACTAAATTCGTCCAAGCTTCGTGATTATCCTGACGAACAATGAACAAAATATAACGTGATAACTGATTATAGACGACAGTTTCCGTAGTATCTCAATTTGAAGGCAGAACTTTTGACATGAACCTAGTTTTTTTAGAAAGGCAGCGTTCAAAAACTGCAAAAAATAGAAAAAATATTTTTTTCTAAAAATGTAAACACAATTTAGAATTTCTGCTTTCAGTTTCTACGGAAAAAAGCACGCCAGAAACAGTTATCACATGCTAGACTTTGTGCTGTGTTGGTCAGGGTACTTACTTAGCTTAGATATTGTTGTAATTTTTGTTTTTTTGTATATTATTAAATTACACTGTTTCTCTATTTTGAGCGTTTAGGGGCACGTGTTAATATGGATATAAAGAAACAAATTGAGAGGGGTCTCCAGAATTTAAATTTTTAAATTTTTCGTAAATAAATTTATTGTAATTTTTTTCTATATAAGTATGGAGCACCGTAATACACAATGTTAATGAATTAGTTTGCAAGAGGTAACAGCAACTTTATTAGAGATTTCAATAGCTACGTAGGTAGTATATTCTAAATATTTAGCGTTATCAAGACCATCGCTCCATTTGTTATTTCTATCTTATAAAATAACGTTGAAAGAGAAAATACATACATCATTTATACTTGGCTCCAGCTTTCAAACAACGTAGAACAACGTAGAGTGCTTTTATTAAACAACAACTTATAAGATTATCATCTTGTTTACCAAATACATGAATTTGGTGAGATTGTGCAAACTTTGAAAGTCGATTTAATAAGTCGAGATTGATGTTAATTAACTCGAACAACGACGGAACAAGTTTAAGGATCATCCCGAAAGTTGTGCTTCTACTGTAGAATCCACGTAGGTTTTGGAATGTCCTCGTTCCGTGCGTAATAACAAATTATTGCGGGCATCGCCGACAGAGGAAGTAATTATGAGAAGTATCTTTTATCTGGGATCTCTGCCCTCTCATTATCCGAATTATTAATGTGCCGCAGAGCGCGCCGTCTCTTCCACTTTGTCTCTCCTGAATTTTGTATTCGTTCGCTACCGGCTGAATTATAAATTATCGTCCGTTAGATCTTTGTTACGGAACATGTGCGGTCCCTAAATTCGGACGACCTGGTGTCCCGCACTCGTTGCCTTTTATGTTTACTTTTGATAACGGAACAATGATAACTTTCGAGCACAATAGCATTATTCGAGCGTTGAATGCGAAGAGCTTTGTCCGAGAGCCCGGCGTATTTTTTAATATAAATTTTTGGGTGGTTAGATTTGTATTTGCGTTTCAATTTAACAAACATATTATATATACACATGTTCCATAAAACAATGCTCCAGCCGTTTTTATCGAGATGCATTAAATACAATACCACAGTTTGTTATTTGATTTTTGCTGTACTATGGCCACAAACTTTTTTGCGTTTTTTTTTTTTGTTGTTGCCGTGAGTGTTGGCTGAGGGTTGGGCTGCCCTAGCACTGCAGCTATGTGGCTTGTGGCACTGCCGCCGCCCAGGTAGTTAATCGAAGATCTTCGTCCAGTTAATAAGGCTGAGGAGTCTTCCGATTAAATTTTCTTTTGGAAAGTTGGTTGAGGTTTCCTCTTCCAAGGTTTGCTTCCCTCCAGGAGGTCAATGCTAAGCATTCGAATAGAACATGAGAGGCGTCTTCCTTCTCTTCGTTGCAGAGTCTGCACACAGGTTCTTCTTTCAGAATTTGTAGGGTGTGCAGGTGCTTCCTGAGGCTGCAGTGTCCGGGTATAAGTCCAGTCACCACCCTTAGCTTATTCCTACTGAGTTTGATCACTTCAGCGGCTATATGTCTTGAGGCTTTTTCAACAGTATCTCACTGTCTGTGCCCTGTCAAGTTTTCCGAGAGTTCGATGTGTTTCCTGATAGCCCACTCTCGCACGGCTGATTTGATCACACACTTTTATATGTCTATCATTGGTTCCAGTCCAATGCATGGTCTACTTGATCCCTTTGTAGCCAGTTTGTCGGCTCTTTCATTGTCTCTCTCCCTTTTATGTCCTGACACTCACTGTAGGGTTACAGTGTTTGCGTCTGCCAGTCTTGTTAGGTTTTGGAGGCATTCCCTGGTTATTCTGGATTGGATTTTGTAGCTGTTCAGCGCCGTAAGGGCTGCTTGGCTGTCGGAGTATATTAGGATGTTTTGCCTTTTGTACCTCCTTTGCAAGTTTTCCAATGCGCATTGGTTTATCGCAAAGATCTCGGTCTGGTATGCTGTTGCCAGCGCCCCCAAGGAGAGACTTATCTCACATCTGGGGGATAGACTGTATGGCCACAAACTTTTTTGCGTTACTGTTCAGTACAGTAAATTAAAACTCTGACTATCCTGGGCAGATTTATTTAGAGGTTTTAAACACTATAAAATGCAATCAGGGATAGTATCGCTTCCCTGATTGTCTGACAAAATGTTCGCGCCAGAGAAGTGATATCAAAGTATAGTCGAGCTTTTCGAGTACTTTTTTGTCTCGATATGTTCTAGGCCGTATTCTAATACTCAGTTTTTGTTGACAGCTTGTGACGTCTCATGCAGATGAAATCAAATATTTTTATACCATTGCTTCATTTTGATCCCGCTTTGCGACTACTGCTATTTCAGTGCAACGACACCCGATGCAGGTGTTAACATCGGTGAATTCAAGAATCATTGTTGTTCGCAAAATCTACCATTGATAAAATAAAACTATATTCTAGCTTTCTTTGTCCGGTGTTCAACAAATTTTGAACGCACTTTTATCTATGCATTGTTTAAACTCCAATAAATAATCCAGAGGAAGCCAGATCAGATTTTTTTTTATTATTTATTTTGCTCACATTTGTGTTCGTCAATTTAAATTCGCCTTTGGGCAAACGTATTTCTAGCGTGCAGCAGCTACGATGCACAGTTGCCATGTGGCGTTTATGTTTTAAACTTGTGTTGGAAGTGTCCTTTTATTTTGAGGTATGAATTGTGTATGTACATGTTTTTATGATTTTTGTTTAATAACCCAATAATTATGATAAGATGCATTAAATTAAAATTATATCAAATTTACCTATATCACGGTCAGTTTTATTGCTGTTATAAGAAAAGTTACTTAAGCCAAAACACAGAAAAACACAAACCAATCAAAAGAAATAACACAAAATTGTAATATGAAAAATCACTGACAAAAAAACGATGTTGATTTTAAAAACATAAAAATTTGCAAAAAATCTGCAGCCCAATAATTGCAGTACAACATGGAAACCAAGTAAGAAAAATCGTGAAACATTTCAAAATCAAACATGGCGCACATAATAAAACTAAACGTTGGCAATAGTTTCTCCACCATCTTTAAAGATAACTCAAGTTCGCAATTGGACTTTTTGTGCCTATGCAATGGAATCGTTTTTTTTTATCTATGCAAACGTTCAATTCAACTGCTTTTTTGAGAAAAACCATAAAAAAAGATGTTCCAAAATTTCACCCTGTATACTAAAAAATCGCGCTGTATACGATGCTATAAAATCTGTACTGTTCCTTTTGATCAAAAGAAAACAGATGTCATTACCTACTAGATTCATTACACCTTTCATTTCACATTAAATTGATCCGATATTATCAGAAATGTTGCATTGCCATACATAAACCAACATTACATTAGATTAATACGTTCAATTATTGCAAATATGGTATGTTTTCAATCTTCACAATATAAGCAATTAGTTTATCAAAGAAATACTTGAATTTAATTAATATCTTTAAAAATATAAGCAACTCAAAATTTGTACCGTTTTTTTTTTGCCCACAGTGTATAAGTTGCATTCAGTAGCACGCAGTACCTCTGTTTGTTGTTTAAAATTTGATCCGTTACTTTGAATAACTCTGTATACTGTTTAAAATATTATACAGAAGTTTGCTATTTGATTTGATTATTTGATAAAATAATGGAAATAGAAAATGTTTTGTTTGGTTTCACACGGAGAAGTGATATTGTTATTTCGTTACTTGGATACTGTGTTATATTTGGCACGTTGATACATTGATACGATACCGGTGTATTGTAGAAAAAAATGGTAAAAATTTAAATATTTTTTCTGTATTTTTCCAGTAATTACTGCGTGATTTTATATACATCATTTTTTTACCTCAAAATAAAAAAGCATGCTATAAAAAGTGAAGAGTATCCAAACATACACATACAAAGAATTACTTTCTCTAGAGAAATTAGTATTTATGCCCATTATTTATGCTGGGTTAAACATGGAGGTCGTGCGTTTTAAAAAGTTATAAAATGTTGAGTTTACGAATGTGTTGTGCTTTTACTTCGCAGATTGAAGTACTCTGATATGATGTTTTAAATTCGTTGTCATATTATTTCGTCTGTTAGCATTAGCAAAAGAAAAATCATTCCATCATATGATTTTATAAGAAAGATCAATCTGGGAACACATATTCAACTTTATTTCACATATTCGCATTATTTTATATACATATTCGCTTTATTTCTTCTTATTATTCATGTTATCGAATTTCGTGTTATCTTTTAATGTAGGGTGAAGTTTGGAAAGCACAATAAGACAAAAATAAATAAAATAAAAAATCAACTATTCTATTCATTAATTTGTAAATAGCGTATATATCTTTTATTTCAACCATTTTCCTCTGCAAGGTTTGGCTCACGGCATATTTCCTTGTATTAGATTAAATACCACACAATGTATAATCAATTATTACACAGATTTTCTACTTATGTGCTACAAACAAAGAAAAACATTAAGCTTCTTGTAGGGCCGAAGAATAAAATATTTAAAGTATCGTTGCACTTGAAAACATTACAAATTACATCTGTACCGACTCTAACTAAATAAAGTCAAAATAATCCCTGGTAGTAAAAGAGAAACTTTGTAACGAGACGAGCGAACAAGGACAAGCAAAGCGTAAGATAGGTACAGCAGTTCGGCTTTAACTCTAATAAAAATACCCTTTGCTACGAGTGATTCTTTCTAAGCCGTTGATTTTCCAGGGTCATTTAGCATCAGAGAGCCAAAGATCCGACTGAGACGTCTAGGAACGAATTCCTCGCGGCGTTTCCTTCCATTCACCAGCCCTCCACTCTACCCAAACAAAACTATCACCGCCATTCAAACAAATTGTTACGTCTTGTAATTCTACAAGGATTGCAAACGACCGAATATTCGATCCTGGCGACTTAGTTTAACGTCAACAAGGAAAATTACGATAAAAAAATTTAATTAGCCCCAAACTGAAAATTCGGAGGGAAAGTTAAAGACACAAATAACCCTGCGCCGGCTGAGTGAAGGGAGGATGAAAACTTTTAATGGAAAATAAATTGGTTGTTCATGCGAGAACTAATTAAATGATTCGGACACGATCGGGTCCCCTGTAGAAAAAAAAAAAACGGTTAATCAGCTGAGAAGCGATTAAAGATCGGTGATTTTTAATTGAGCATTTCGTCCTTTTTATAAGCCGCCTGTACACCTTAATAATTGTCTGGCTTTATAAACCACCGGAACAAAATTTTAATTAGATTTTTAATTATGATGTAAAAGCTTATTTTGCTTTGGTTGTTTTTTGGTTAATACGAAGTTAATTAATTGGGCGAACAGGAAAATTCTTAGATTGTTAGGTGTTTTGTTTAATGGTTTTTATACATATACCAGTAATAATAATATTGAGCAACATTTTTCAAACTTTTTCTCTACTCAAAATGATATCTATCGTGTAAATTCTTTCAAAGATATCACAAGAAGACAATGTTAAAAAATGTGACGTGATAGAATTACAGTAGGCTCAAATGAAAGGTTTAACCTTAATCATTGAAGCTATGATAGCAAAACCAGGGAAACTATTAAATGAAGCCAAATCATAAAGCTCTTTGATAAGATGCTTCCAAAGAAAACCACACTTACAATTAACGAACAAAAAAAAATAATTCCAAACCATCAATTTGATTTTAGACGAAATGACTCCACTACAGACCAAGTCCTCAAATAACCTACTTAGTAGAAAAAGCATAGAAGAAATGCTTATTTGCTCAACAATGTTTCTTCATGTGACCCAAGCCTTTGATAATGGTTAGCACGAAGGTTTAATACACAAACTAATACGTTACCTACTATACAATCAGATATACTATTCGGGATAAAGGTGATATACTAGTCGGGACATAGATGAATTCTGTGACATAAAAGAAGTAAAAGCAGGCGGGTGCCAAGGCAGTGTTGTGGAACCAATACTACATATCTACTACATATAAGTGACTTGCCACAGCTAGAAATCGTGACAGTCGCCACTTTCGCAGATGACAGCTGTAATGGCGGTTGGATCAACTGTAGAAGAATCTTCTAGCAACCTTTAACGAGCTTGCAATAAAATACCAAATAATGGAAGAAGACCAAGCTCAACATGAATAAAATCTGGCATCTACTATCGGTTGCAAAAGTATTGACCACTGTGTTTGAAGGCCTATAAGTACGAAACAAGTAACTAAAAAAATACAGTCCGTTATGCTCCTGAATAATTTCTACATAACCTGTAGGAGTTTCAAAATTTAAGACTTAAGACTTAACTTAAGACCTCGTCTATAGATCGGCTTTTGTGCTTTCGTAAATTTCTCTCTAATAAAGGCTGTAAACAAGGTTATTAGGAAACAAAACATCTCAGTAACGAATTAGCACGACAACGCAATAAGGGTGGAAATAATCGTCATTTACTACTTCATAAAACTATTGAAAAATAATCTCAATTAAGTCGTTAGTTAATTTTTTAAAGCGATTTATATGTGCGAATCAATTTTCGACCACCGTGCAATGCATCACACACAGACACACCCGGTGGTAGATGAGAACTCAGTTGATGCTATCCTAAAATATCAACAGCCTATAGTTAGCAATTCGCAGCGTTGAAGGGTTATGTACCGATTTATACTAATCACAACATAACATTATAATGTGTTGATTTTATAATCGTAGAACTGTGTATAGAAATATTCAGTTAATTATTTATGTACATATTGTACATACGTAGGTATTTATTGACGATAGTGTAGTCAATACAGGCTAACTGCAGCCGCATCAGTTGAAGTAAAGTTGTATAACATTTCAGTTCTATCCCAAACAAAAGTGTTCAACTGCACAAGAAATAAGTAGGAAAGTGTGTAATAAATTGTGATTTGTCAAATAGGACAATAGCGATATAAATCTTTAAAAACACAACTCTAAAAATAATAATTGATGAATATTGTGGAAACTTGCTTTCGATTGATTAATATGCGATAACAAACAATAAAAGTTCATTTCATCACACAAACCCTCTTACAACGTACGTGCTGATTTTTTAGTTTGTTGAAACCGTCTAATATGCGCACTATTTAATCGTCAAAAACAACAATAATTAAAGTAGAAATAACGAAACTGATACGTTCTTCACTGTTCAACATATCTTAAATAACTAAAAGAAAAACGATAGACGTCCTCTTCGCGTCTTGAGTTTCGCGTCTTTCTTCGCGTCTCGAGTTTCGCGTCTTTCTTCGCGAAAACCGCGGACGCTGCTGCGGTTTTGCTTTCAAAATGCCGTTTCGCTGCTGGGACGATATCGCCGCTTGAATTCCATTGCAAACATTTTTGGAGCGGGGACACCCCGTTCAGCACTTTCCCGAAAATTGCTCAAAGGATCCGAGGAGAATCAACAACGAGCGCTCTACCGCGGCATTCGAGGCTTGAAACACTATTCTTCAATGCATAGGCGGGCCTATATCTATATTCTAATCAATATAGTATCAAAAGAACTGATTAGAATAAATATATTGAACAGTGAAGAAGGTATCGGTCTTATTATTCTAATTATCTGACACCTGTTATATCAGCGCATCGCAAAAATATAATAATTTATGTATTTTTAAAAGAATGTTGTCATGTGTATTGTCATTTGTCATGTGATCCTTACCGTTTTGATATACCGGGTGGTCGTTTTAACTTGAGACTCCTAAATAGCTCGTGAAAGATGCACGGTACGACAAAAGTGTCTTTAATAAGCTTGTAGGACTCAAAGGGGGAAATGAGATGACGATATCAGTTTCATTGCAGATGGCGCCGCAAGCGCTGAAAATGAGGCTAACTTAATATTTTATAATGGGCATACCCAAATTTTTTATCAAATTATTATTTTGCGCTAAATAAGAACAATCTTTTGTCTGAACATTTTTTTCGTACGATGCATCTATTAAAAGTTATTGACGATGGAACTTTGTGGTGGCTGCGGTAATTACGACCGCTACCACTGCATGGGATATGCTCGCCGTCTGGCAGTCAAAGCGTCGACTGAGTAGACATCCACGGTACAACGTAGGAAGGTATGTGCGTAACCGGGACACGTTTTGGTATCCCGCGCGGTTCGCCGTCATGCGCATAGGGGTTCTTTACGCACGAAAAAAATGCATTGTACGAAAAAAAGTTTCAGACAAAAGATTCTTCTTATTTAGTGTAAAATCATAAATTGATAAAAAATTTGGGTATTCCTATTTAAAAAAATTAAGTTGGCCTCATTTTCACTTATTGCAGCGCTATCTGCAATGAAACTGATATCGTCATCTCTTTTCCCCCTTTGAGTCCTACAAGTTTATTTAAGACAGTTTTGTCGTACCATGCATATTTCACGAGATATTTAGGAGTCTCAAGTTAAAACGACCACCCGGTATGTGTCGACAAACACTCTCTAACTTAAAATTTAATTATGCAATACATTTAAAATATTTTTACGTTGGTACGTAATTGATCGAATTGCTAAAGTAAGAAATAGTTGACCATTGCAAAGCAAAAAGTTATCACGATAAAATCCAATATTTTTTAAAATAAATAATATCTTAAATGAGGTAAGTACGTGAAATGAAACTCGATTTCCGCTAATTAGTCTGTGTTTTATTTCACATACCTCATAACTGCCTAGTCGACAACTCTACTTACGAAATATCTTAAATTTTTATAAACCTATTAATTATCCCATAAATCAAAAAACAATATATAGTATTTCATGCTGACTACTCAATGGATAACCGGTTTTTTATTTTTATTATTTTTAACATGTGGTGGCCCATTTAAAAATTGCAAGGAAACGCACATGGAATCTGGGCGGAGGACCTAATGCCGTCTTTGACTCGCGAAAGTTGATCGTGTTGACCATGCGCGATATTCAAGTGGGGAGACCGCCTATAATCCTCCTTCCCCGAGACGAGGTATCGGCGCATACGATTGTTTATCGTCATTTGATTTCAATCTATAGAAGAGATTCTAAATGTACCCTAAACAAAATTTTAACTTTTTTATGCTAAGCGGTTTATGAGTAAAAAATCTGAAAATCGGATACAGCTTTACAATTCTCTCGGGCATATGTAGAAACCTTCGGAACAAAATGTTGCTACTCCTTCATGCAATAAGGAAATAGGAGTATAAAGCACTTTACTTTATTTTGTTGTCAATAGTTTTGTGTCCCATAGTAGATGTCAACATAAACGAGGCCAAAGTTCCACATACGAACGAAGATGAAAGAACACATAAAAAGAAAAAAAATACCTTGATCTGGAATACAGATAACTGTACTGGTTAATGGGAAGAAACTTCCACTTGTCAGTACAGAATAAATTACATTTATCGAAACAGTCAAGATAAAACCAACGCAGAAACTATCAATTAAAATTATAGTCATACTCACTCGAAAATCTGGGATGGTACCATAAGAAAACATGTTAAACTCACCTGAAAAAAGAAAAAAATAAATTGTTATTATATTATAAACCTAAATATGTACTAATTAGTAGACAGATTATGGTCTTAGGAAACAGACTTTGTGCTTTCTTATTAACTGCACGGATGAGTGAGATTAGAATATAAAAATGGTAGTTTACTCATTGGAAAATGTAACAATTTTAACGTATGATAAATCAAAATTCTGACTATCAAATTTTCAGGGTAAACATTTACTTAATTGCAGTCAAAAGGGGAACCAAAATGGCCGCCAATCACCCCATTATAACAGCCTGTCCTAACCTATTACACAGTTGCCAGATCGTTTTAGATTCATAGCTTAAATGTTCAAGATTCAAGGTTTCAGTTGAGCGTACCAATTATCGTTCAAAAACTGTTGCCATTTTTTTATGAATATAGCTAGATATTATATTACCTACCACTGAAGACTCAAATAATAAATTTCTGTGTAATTGGCAGTAAAAAACAGTCTCAACCATTATTGATAAGGCGAGTGCCCGTTGCTTTGTGTCAGGTCTTTTCTTTGTACGAATACACGATGATTTTATTGCATGTTCGACCAGTATCAGTACAGTTCTATGTGGATTTATTTTAAGACCTTATGGGCGCAACCAGACGCTCTTGAGCCAGACGATCTAATTCCCTTGTGCGCGCTGGACACCGTGTGAAACGAGATAGACATCTTCTAGGAGAGTAGAACATCGTCTAGTTTAATAAACGTCCCAGTTTACAACAGTTTTATTATACGTCACTACATGCATTCTACAGTTTACTATCTTGCTTCACTGCCAATATAGATTTTATATTTTAGTACTTGTGGCATTCATTTATTTTATGAAGAGATATTGCCGCAAGTTTTGAGAACGATTACTTCTTCATTGATAAGAAAAGTTTAGTGAGTTAATCTTATGTTAACATTAAGTGTCCAATGCGATGCTTCAAACAGAAGACACGGAAGAAGAGGAATCTGAAAACGACGAAGGACTGGGAGAAGATGAAGCCACACACAGAAAATTATTAGATTATTAGATTATTTGGAACAAGAAAACATAATTTCTTGCATTCATTTACTAGATTCAAATGCATATTTAGGTACTTGAGTGTAGAAAGTTAGGTACATAAATATAACATACATATCTTGTTACTTAGCAATAGAAAACGTATTTGTGCCAAATCTTTAAAGTTCTTACATAAGTAGCTAAAAATATTTACCGGGAATAAAAATATACAGTTTATTGAAGACTGTTTACTTACTTCACCAGAATAACAACTTATATATTAAATCTAGTAATTATTCCAAGAAATAATTACTTACCAATTACTTCATCCAAGTAATTCTCTCTTCGTTCCAGAGTTTACTTTTCTGTGTGCACAAACTCGCATATCTTCATAAATATGACAACAAAATTAATATTGGAGTAGATATATGGTGATTTTATTGTTAGTTATTTTATTTATTTCCATTCAGACCACCATACAGTATTTGCGCTTTAATCAAAACAATATTTTTCCAGTACAATTTAGTTCAAATCAAAATGTTTAATTTCAACATAACGCATTACACACACACTCACCCGAATTAATCTCACTCATGCAGCCGTTGAAGTCTAATTACAATAGCATATATAACATAGCCAAAATGCGTGCAGACCTAACAAAACGAGCAATGTTTCATTAACAATAATTTTTGGTACGGCGGGCACAATAAACATTTCCGATGCAGTCGATTATGGGGTAATTTGTTTGCGTTCGGGCCGCTACTGCAAACATTTACCTTTTCCATTGGCAACACGCTGCTTTCCTTTTTTTTTTTTCGTCAAATAACGATCAATACTTTGTGTTCGGTCACATTTACTTTTTCACCTAACAAAAGCGATGCAAATTGGTGCTTTTGTTGTTAGGTCAAGAATGTTTTGTATGGATTGAATGAATTATTTATATGTATTGATTGAAGACAGACAGACTGCTACTTTATCCAAAGAAGAGCAATTTATTGTTAGCCCTATAATACAGTGAGCGCGTAAAGTATGGAAACCAAGGAAAACTTACAAGATTATTATTTTAAATATTAAAATACACATGTTTATAATTATATATTCACGTTATGACCTTTAATTTTTATTGGCTTATATCGTCATCAACATTTTTTAGCGTTCTTTAATTTTTTAAACATTGATTTTATCAAAATGTCGTTCTCGGGTAGAACATAAAAATAGAAAGGATTTATCAATGAGGTTAGTTTGAATTACTTCTGGTTATTTGGGTGATTTGTAATCTACTATTTAGAAAAAAGTATTTGCTTCTTAAGCGGTCGCCGATCCTTAATTTGTGTGCGGGCGCTTCCATTAAAAAGAAACAACAAAAACGCAAACACCGGAATTAATAACCAACCTTTAAAAGCGGATTCATGTACATCGCAAAAACGCAAATATTTGCTTTCCATTCACTAATAAAAGTTACCATACGCCACAAGAATTTCTCCAAATGCATCAAAAACATTAGTGTATAAACTTTCAGGTTTTCAGGTAATGTCCAAAGATTAAGGTTTACTTTGAGACACTTTTGAGGTTTTTGGGCAATGGTTTCAGCTGGTATAAATTTGCAAAAGATACCAAAAACGCATTTTTTGCATTTTGATCCTACCTTTTTAAAAAACCTTACGCAGAGGAAAATGTTTGAGCCTGTAACCATTTTCAGAGCAAATAATTCTACACAAAACGC
Source organism: Melinopterus prodromus (assembly GCA_964023965.1). Lineage (NCBI taxonomy): Eukaryota > Metazoa > Arthropoda > Insecta > Coleoptera > Scarabaeidae > Melinopterus > Melinopterus prodromus. The sequence goes on from OZ030391.1 coordinate 77,429,471, forward strand.
AATTCAATATCATAATTTCTATGACATGTTTAAAAGTTATCAATATTTTACAATTTTCAACTTTTCTTTGTTTGAAAAAATATTCTCTGAATAAGTAATAAAATCTTTCCGCTACCATTTCATCGATTAAAAGATGTACCAAACTCAGGAAGAAAAACAAGTTACCAAAAAAAGTCATTCAAAAAATGCGCCGATGATGTCATTGCGCAGCCACTGATTAAATTACAAGTAATATTGTCGCCTGTCTCTTGATTATTAATTTATAATTTACAGTGGCAGCCCATGATCTAGAAAAATGGACGTTGCAACTATCAGTTGGTACCTACCAGTTTTATATGACATATCTGTTCAAAGATATCTTTATTTGTGCACTAAAAAATGACTCATTCTTATTCTGAAATACTCATGTGTCTTAAATCCCTGGTATTGTTTAGTACTATACACAGTGTACCACTTTTTTCCCGCAGAACTTTTCTTCAGATAGTACATATTCATATTGAGTAAAAACTTTCATATGGATGGCTCTAACTTATTAAGACATTAAGCAATTGAGAAAACCAATTAGTCCATTGGTATGGAACATTTTACGCGGAATAACATTAGCTTTCTGGAAAAAAATCAGTAAAAACTTATATATATATTTTAATATTTCATATATTTGTCATGTTTTGCTGACAATGAGTGCTTCTTAATTCGGTCAGTTAAATGATTTAAATCTGTAATACTTGTTTTTGTCCATCGCTCATAGGCTCCAAACAAAAATTAAACATCCAAACGTCAGCATTAAATGTCCTTGTAAATGACAGAGATTTAGTAGACACGCATTGTTTTATCACTACATTAGGGGTAGGCCTCCCAAGCCTTTTTACTTCGCTCTTATGGATGCAATTTAGACCGCTAAATAGTTGAGCTAATAAAATCTGCACTGAATTCATTGTTTATTTTTAATTTCGTGTAATTAGCGCTTCACGGGCAACCAAACTCCACAGCGTACGTGTGTCTACTGTCTACAACCGACGTTGCGCAAACCATAGTTGAAGCCTTCATTACTCATGAAAAATCTCTCAACTCAAACATAATTTATATAATCCTCCGACTTGCTACTGAAAGAGCTTGAAAAACCATAAAAACGAAACGGTAAAGAAATAAAACTAGATTAAAGCGTAACTTTCCCTACGACAAACAAAACTCTTGATCAAGTAATCCAATTCCTCTTTTTTATTTCTCGATAAATAATTCATAAGCTAATCTCGTAAAAGTTTCTTCCGAACCTTCACGGTAAAAAGCGAACGTTTTAAGTAAATATTAACCTTAAAAAATTGATGGCTTCCCTCCTTTGCGCGCAGGATACAGACATCCAGTAACCAGCTTAAAAATTCCCTGACGAGTTAAATTGCCAGTTTGCGTTTCATTTTTAGTTTTTAACTCTTTGATGTCTGAAGGAATTTATATATTGATTCGTGTACAATATTGATACGCTAATCATACACCGTCCACTGGTTTGCTCAAGGCGATATACAGCAAATATTTAGGCGACGGTCGGAAGTGTTCTCGCATTTCGCACGTCACGGTCTTGCCTAGAGCGACCTCTGTTTGACGTCACGGCAACTAGGGAAACTTTAACCCCCTCCTGTTTTACCCCTCTCCCCCAAGGGTTTTGCCGTTGTTATTAGAACGTCGACTCCTCCTATGGGTGTTGTATGTGTGTTTTGGACTGCAAATATTGAAAACGTGACTTACACGACCTAGAGGAAGTTCTCTGGGCTTAGAACGCTTATTGCGAAACTTTTTTTAGGGTTATGTTAAGATTTTATGTGGAAATACCATGTGGTTCATCGAACAGAATATTTTTTTAAACAAAAACTGACAAAAGGAATGAGTAATTGCTGCTCAGTAAATACTAAGACACTCAGTGGAAAACAGGTCCATGAAAAGGTTATCTTTCTTTACTCTAAATGCGAATCCGGAAGCTGCTTTTCTATGATGCTTTTGTGTTTTAATACCTATTTTTTTACTGTTTTTATTGCACGTCATTGCAACTTAAAAGTGCAAAGTTTAAGGTTTACTTTCAGACCATTATAATGTTTTTACCACATGGTTCATCAGCTACAATGTCTCGAAAATTCCGAAAATCAGGTTCAACAAATATTGTTACAATGTTTTTCATTGTTGTTTCAAAACAAACTGTTTAAATAAATAATGAGTTTTTGGTTATTCTACTTGATGTTCTGGAATTTTTGTTATTGCTTATAATCTATTATTTTTGTAATCTATCTATTTTTACTTTCTATTATCTTTTAAGAAATATAACATATATAAAAAATTGATGGAGAAAGAAATTAAAATTGTGAAATATTGATAAATGCGGAATAACGATTTTCAAAATTAAAACAGAAGTAACAATTTCGGTACTCTTCATTCAGTATAAAAATAAGACTCAGATCGTAGTGTTTTCGAAATATCTGAGATCAATATGTCAAAACAAACGTGCCTTATTAAAAAAAAAACTTCACTGTTCACTTCCCTTATACAAAATCATCATTCACTTTCAACAGACATTTGACAAGTAAATAAGGACATCAGGTTTGAAAGGGAACATAAAAATTTTAATACAGAAAAAAAATCATGTAAAATGCCTGGTCAATATTTTATAAAACAATTGAAAAAGAAGCACCAGTGCTGTTTATATTTTAGACAAAGTTTGGAACCTATATACAAATACTTACTTAATATGGTATTTATAAGTTGCGATTTATAAATATACAATTTGAGACTAATTTATAAATCAACTGAGATATTATTATAAACTCCATGCATATTTGTGACTTGACTGGGACTGATATGTGACCATACTTTGAACTCAATTTGGTAGCAGACTGGCTGATTAAATAAATAATCTTAAATTTTATAATTTAGTTGCTCAGATTTTTAAATTTCTTCAATTACGTTGGTGGCCTGGATAATCCTAGTGATAGGTAGTGAGGATATAGTTCAGTCGGATCTAATCGGTCTAGACGTCAGATGTTTGCGAGTGGCAAACAGAAGAAACTTTACCCACACACGAAATTCACATTAGCCCTCCCCGGGGACCAATGACACAAAAGAGCTCAGAGCACTTTTAGATAAAAGCATTGTTGAGCGGCCACAATCTCCTCATATAATGATCCCGCCAGTTTTACCCGTTTTAAAACGTTCTGAGCGACGGGACGGGACGTCAGATACCGTCTGCAATATATCAAAAGAACCAGTAAATTTTCAGTACACGACGACGTAATCCTATTAAGAGAAAGAACATCTCTATATAGAGAGTAGATTACATTCACGAAAAATGTTCTCGTAATAACCTGTCTTAGAACTTGGAGCTTTTATAAAGGACCGAGTTTGACGTCCAATTTAAGTCTATTCCTTTTGAGGCCGGTTTGGTTGGAAAAGTATCTAATTAATAAGCATTGTTATTATTCTCTCGTTGAATTATAATTTTGTTGAGTTTATAGGAAATTGTAAGGTCTCTTTAAATCATATTGTAGAAAAATAGCTTCTTATATCTTTGCAATTGTTTATTAAATATACTATGAGTACACTATAAATGTTTCGACAGTTCATACTGTCATCCTCAGCACACTATTTATATAGCGACTAAACATAGTCGCTCTGTCTCGTTCGAACCGCCTATACGAAGAACGTATACTTATTCGACACTTTCTGAATTTGAATTTTGGATTTTGGAGATAATTGCTTAATATTTTAACTATTGACTGGTCCTTTTTACTGATGGACATTGTCTGGAACGACATTTTAACCTATCCATGCACGTTTCCGTTTATCTCCTTTTTGGTTTTACCTCCAATTGCTGCATATCTTTACAGTGCTTCTACCGTTTGTGCTTATGCGGAAATTTCCGGCTTGACTATTATGTGCTGAGGATGACAGAATCAACTGTCGAAACATGTATACAAGGTATATTTAATAAACAATTGCAAAGATATAACTTAGCTAGTTTTCTACAATATTCATTTACTTTTAACTCTCTAAATTATGGTAACTTCTTATTTCAGCTTAATCTAAATATTCTAAGGGCGGATTACACCAACAAAAGTTAGATAAGATAACATTTGATATTTATTTTAAGTTAGCAGTTGCAGATAGTTTAGTATATACTTTATTTACAAAATATACTGGCTAATTCAGCTATCAACGTTGGTTTTAGTGCTGTAAATGAGCTCCACAAGCAATCTAAGTTACCATTTGATCCCGTCTAAAACTTAATTTAGTTGAAATCACTAGTCAAGTCTTTAATGTCGCAGGTCATACATAATAAATAAACGTAGAACAAGTATAATGAAAAACAAAATCGATTTCTTGCAAAAATGATATAAATAATACTTGTACGTTTATTTATTATATTAATTAATTTCTAATCGACTTCACTAATCTGTGCAAGAATGGTGCCGAGGCGAAGACCCAAATATTGAGTGTTTACAATTATTTATATAGTTACCAATCAAAATAATGATACTGTTCAACGCACTCTAATTAATAATAGCTTCTTTCGATTTGAGAACGTTTTCCCTCGGAGTGTTTCACTGGGAGTACAATCAATCCAATGCATAGAAGTGTAGCCGAGTAGAGTTGGGAAATTTCGTTACTTTTGAGTACTCGTATGTAATCGTTACTTTTGGATGTAGTAATCGTTACTTTGTAATCGCTACTTTGTAATCGGTACTTTGTAATCATTAGGATGTATCAACTGTAGGTAATTAATTATAATTTTCTGAATACATTTTGCTTTTAATATTAAATTTGTATATATTTTTATTGACAAACTTAAAAAGTAATAAGTTAATAGAAATAAAAAGTTTTGTTTCTTGAAAACTTTGTGTTCATAAAACTGTACAAACTGCCAATATTATAAAATACGTAATTCATATAACTGCCTGTATGACCACGCCGCCTATTGGGCCCGATCGACTTCATCCACACTGCTTATTTATTTCGTTTCAATCAAAATGTTGTTATATATCACAATATGACATCCTAATTAACCTATGCCTAATTGGCAACTTAACTAGATTACTTAAATCTACTACGAACACTAAGAACAAGAACGGTAATTCTAATCAGTCACAATATACATATCTCGTTACTACCCGATAAGTCCCGATTTCGTATGTCGTTACTACCCGCTAAGCGCTAGTGATTACTAGTAACGAAATACCAACTCGTATCTCGGCAATCGTTACTACCCGATAAGCTATTAATGATTACATTGTACATTGTAACGAAATAGGAAATCGTACGTATACGGAAATCGTACGTATACGGAAATCGTACGTATACGGAACCGTACGTAGGAAGTGGTTACTACCCGGTTCGCTCTACAGTCGCGCCTTGCCGGTGCCTATCGACAGACTGTTGTCGGACTGGGAAAGGCCGACAAAGGTCTCACCGCCCGTGCGGCGTTCTTTGATTGAAAATAGGAATTTGTTATTAGATGCGATATTGACAGATTAAGTAATGTGTTGATGGTATTTTTTGCATCACTTTTTTTAATACTAACTAAATTCCTTTAGAAGAGATTACTTTAGAAATGACGTAATCGGTACTTTGGGTATCATAAAGTAACGATTACAAAGTATTTCTCCAGCAAATCTTCGTACTGGTCTTTATCCACTATTCGGTCTAAATAAGCTTCGATATGTTCGTATGCAATTTTAATCAAATCACAGACTGACCAATGAAAAGCAAGAATTTATCTTATGAATTATTAATATTAATTCCCTTAGGGTGGATTACACCAACAAAGATAAATAAGATATTGGCAGATAAACGATTATGCACTATATTACTATTATGTATGATTAATTGATTATCACTTTGCCTCTTACAAAAAATATGAAAATATCCAATTTCCGCATTTTGTAGCCAAATTTCAACGGAAACCCAACTGAATAATACCAATAATATAGAAAAACACCAAATTTATTCCGGCGAATCCACCAAAATTGATATCACGGATATCTTAAGAGATAACGCAGAAAATGACGTTTTATTCTGATTACTTGTTTTAACTAGACATTTTAATGAATTAATATGAACATTTTATTTCTAAAATTAGTATTTATTACATTAGCGACACTTTATATATCGGCAACATTGATCTCTTGAACGAAGAAAGAATCATTTGAATGAAATAGTTGGTAGGTTCTTATGTATGCGGAAGATTCTTGGCATAAATTCAGAAATTTCTTGGAATAATTACTAGACTTAATGAAGTTCTTATACGGAACTCGAATTTTAAAGAGGTTCGTTGCTGAAATATAACATTTTTTATGTAAATCGATTAATACCTCAGTAAGTTTAAAATTCAATATATACCAACATAAGTTTATGTATCCAAGTAACAGTGCATTTGAGGGCGGATTACACCAACAAAGATAGATAAAATATCTCGCGTTAAATAATATCAAAGTTAAATATATGCAGATAACGCTATCTGTGGGCAAAAGCTCAAGAGAAACTATTGTCTCCTTTATATTGGCAGATAAACTATTATGCACTGTTACTATTATGTATGTATTTACATATACCAGCTGATACACGCCTTGGTGTAGTATTATATGTTCTCTATAGTATTATAGTGTAGTATTATTAACATTTTAAAGGGGTTATACCATAACGGTGCCATAAAGTACCGAAACAGGGAACCATTCCTTTTGTGTTTGCGGCTTGCGCGAGTATTTCCTGCCGGGCACTGCACTTGTGGCTTTTCATTTCATCGTTTGTAAACATCTCGTCGACTTTACTGACGGAAAATCTTTCGTATACGTACAGCGTAGAAATATACTGTGATTCGTATTAACCCCGAAATGACGGCTCGGGTCGGAACCCTGAAAAACCCTGAAAAGGTAGCTTAAGACGTAAACGAGATAACCTTAAAGCCCAATCACATTATTCTATGATGGACATAGGAATTATACGAAAGACTGTAAATACATACAGAGAAAACCCTGAAAACCCCTTGAATTTGCGGGGCGGTTCCTATAACGTCTGTAAGGGTTGAACCGTAGAACTGTAATCTCCCAAGCCGTATTTCGTCAAACATTATAGATCCGCACGGTCGAAAACACAGGTTTGAACCAGACTAACATATTTAGGAACGTATAGGATTACCCAACAGTACCCAACAAATTTCTGCTATAATTTGGAGACCAATAACAAATAAGCAAGCTTTTCAGTTCTTAACATATACCGTACTAATCACTTTTTATATTCTAGGCTAAAATATGTCTTAAGAAAATGGTGAACGCCTCTAAAATCTTTAAAAAGTGCACATTCCCCAGACCAAAATAAAGTTAGATTGCTTGTGTAGGTGTCATAACAATATATCATCAGGTTCACGACTCCACACATAGCTTCCGACGTGTTCGTTTTCTGAGGAAAAACCGGTTATTGTCATTAGTTGTTATTACAAGTTTCCAGAATAAAAAGCACACCATGTATATTAAAAGCATATTTTATACGATAGGTTGCTTGTTCAAACCCAAAAAACCTTTTAGAAAATGTTTGATCTTTTTTACGTTTGGAGAATTATTTAGGTATTCGAGTAATTTTGTCTAATTTTGCTGCGTTGTATACCTACTAGTACGAGTACCTACTAAAAAAGATTCTTAGAATGGAATATAAAAAATATGTTTTTAAAAAATACAATAAAACATTTAAAAAAATACACGTTGGTCTATTTGAAAAAGAAACGGTTACCCAATTTCCAGAATAACATGAACGTATATTAAAAATATATTTATACGATAGGTTGCTTAAAGCAAAACAACTTTTATTTGAACATTTTTTTGAAATTGTGTACGGGTGGAGAATTATTTGGGTGTTTTGCATCTGTTTTACGTCTCTCGTGCTCATGTTAATGTATTACGGCATGCTCATGAAAGAAATAAAAATAATGGACAATTCAATGCATGTTATTTGAAGAACCTCAAGAAATAACAGTTCAAAGGCAATGAAAGCGAAAAATCCGGTATTATAGACAATAATAATTGCTAAAGAACTGATATAGACCTATTACAAAGAACATTACAAACTATATACATATAAACATGTTGTGTAGTGTGTGGCCCGTTGCCCTTCTATTTATCAATTTATTTTGAATCTAAATTAAACAATATTAAGTAATTATTATCAGAACCATGTTCATAAATATAACGACATTTTAATTTTTTTTGCATTTATCAGCATTCGGCTGCGATTGTGTCCACAAAACTGAAAATCATTTTTTACGTTTGAAACTAAAAATCCAAAACCCGGTTTTTTATATAACCGTAGCTACAACCATTTTGACAAAATAATTATTTTTCTGGTTCAATACAAGTATCATACAAACGCAAAATGATATACGGAGTAATTAAAGTTAAACTTACATTTTCTTCGTTTTGTTGTCGTTACTAGGAGGCACTTTTCGCACTAGTGCTTAAATGAGAAATTTTAATTGATGTAATGTAATTCAGTAATTGAAGTTCTTTATCATAGCATGTCCTACAAAGTGGCAGTAGTTGGGTAACAATTCTTCCGTCTTGAACTACTACTTTTAAACAAAAGATACACTAAATCAAAAATAATTAAGGTTATCCCATAAGGTTTCGTAGTATGATCTTAGTACTTATTGCATTACAATTTAATAAGAAAATCAAATATGTTTGGAAGTGTACGGTATTCCATTCTAGTGTATAATGCATAATATTCCGAGACCACTCTAACATAATAAGTTACAAAACATGGTTACCAGTGTAATTATATTTTTATTTTATCATATTCTATTACGTTTTATTATATGGAACTTGCAAATGCAAAGCTTTCAGACATTTTATCATCCACAGTTATGGACTTTTTACAGTCGTACCTTTTAATTTTAATTCCGGTCGTTACAGAAAAAAATTCGTGCATATTTAGAAGGTTTATGTCTGTAATAAAATTCGTTATATAAAATATATCTGTAGTTCATAAATGTTTGATTCGTTCGTTTACTTAAAAAGCATTATATCTTTGTATAACGTTTCATTTCGCGATGCACCGGTCCATAAATCTGTAACAGATAGAACACATGGGCATAGTCGTGGATCGTTTCCAAAAGATTACACAATTGGCACTATCAAAATAATATTTGCAGCGGACGCACGATATATCGGCTTATATACGTTCAGAACAATACTTGACGCGTTCCGTCCTATTGGCTGTTCCATCCGACCCTGCCTAATGCTGACAAATTGCACAAGGCGCCATCTGGCAGAGAACGCGTTAGGGGCAACAAAGCTGCTTCCCGTACACTTACATCTTGATCGATCATTTAGCTTTGCTATATTGCTGTACCTCAGTAATACGAATCCTCCACACTTAGAACACGTAATACGTATTATCTGTCTGCTTACATCTGGAATTGATTTCAGATGTATTGCTAGATATTGAGTAGCGCTCTTGTAGTAATTGCAATATATCGTGGTTTTATGTCTAGGCATGATGTAACTCATCTATCAAATACAGAGAAGTATCCAGGAAACCTCTTTTCTGAAATTGTCTGATTTAAAAAAAAATACAGAGGACACGGTCGTGTGTGGTATCAAAAAGTATCGTAAACTATAGAAAATATATGGCAAAAAAATATTTAAATCACTTACAATTTGTTTGAAAAAATGTCTCAAACTTGAACTACTTTTTAAGTCTATACATGAGAACCTCCCCTTAATAATTTCATCCAATTTTACGTTCTGTTTAATTATTTTCAATGCAGTTAAAAGATTTTCCATCAGTTCTCAAGCATACACATTTCTCAAGTATTTTCCAAAGTGAAAAAATGCCTGTGTTCCCGAAATGTAAGTTCATAACTGGTGTTAGGAGTATAATTATTGTTTTGTGACATTGCCTAGATTCTATATCCTCATTTTTAATTTTCTTTCGTTATTGAATCGATCCTGAAAAAAACCAATAATAATGACTTATTTTTGTTTTTGTTTTATAAACTCCTCGTATCACTGCTAAACTATCCAGAAATCAAAAGTAATATTGTAGGAACTACGTTGTGTTGAACATGAGCTTATAGGCCTGTAGTGGTGGGTTATCTTGAAAAACGCTGCTTAGTTCCGAATATTTGATATGATATGTTTTAGGGCTCTTATGGCTGAGGTACACTATACAAGTTTTAAAAATTCTCTTTGACAAATTTCTTGCTAAATGTATGATGAAGTTTCCATCAAAGTTTTGCGAAGACACATATAGGCTGTAGCGTATCGCTAGTCGCTTATTGCATCGGTCAGTTTTCTACCGTAAACTCAACGATTCTATAGCAATGACACATTCCCCCATACTCCATATTCTTAGGTAATCAGATAATCAGTGTTTTGATGTCTGGCTACTAGTGAGTTTTATAACCAAAATAGTGATAAGTATTACTTAATATGAGTAAAATAAATTTGTAGGCAATCTTATTTTGTACATACTTATGTACAAAATAAGATTGTCTACAAATTTTGTTTAAAAAGGAAATTTTATGACTAGTAAAAATAATAGAAAGTTATCCGGCAATCAGTAATTTCTGATTTTGTAATAACTTCTGTTATTACTTGAATATTTGTCTTCGTAATAATGTAAATTAATAGCAATTAACAATTTGCATGGTAAAAGATTTTTTTAGCAATTAAGATTCAAAGGTTGTTATTATAAACACCTTTTTTATTTGATATGTTTTTTTGTTGCATAACAAGATCGTAAATTAAAACGGAAGTTCCATATAAAAATATGTAAGTACATCATGTGTTCATGCAAATTAATGTGGTGTTTGAAGAAGATATATGTATGCTATGTATGCTATCAGAAAAGTATATTTGTTACATACAAGATAATCTTTTGTTTTTATTGTTGTTCCTTATTGTTTAATGAACAATTCAGAAAAGTTGAATAATAGCAGATATTACAGTTTGTAGGTAAAAAAATATCAAAAAATACATCCCAAAAGAATCAGGAAGAATTGATTATATACAAATGTTTCATTCTTCTCATTAATCTTGGAGGTTATTTGTAATTGTTATACTAAGTTGTCTAAACGTTATATTATTGTTCAAACTAAAGCATCGCGTCACAATTCCAAACGTCAATCTCTTAAACTTTATTTCTTAGAGTAACTGAACACACGGCATAAGTTTGTAATAGCTGATAGCAAAGAATTATCTATGTCATATTTGGCGAAGGTGCCGGAGTTGCTAAATTGCTTGGATCCCGCAAAAAGGCTCACTAACCATCTTATTTCCATATAAAAAAAAACATGTTTACATAAAAATTTATGTTTCTCGCGTTTCAATACATCCCTTCTCTTCGAACTTATCCGGGTATCCGTGCATCCGATGCCCGTTATCGTGTTTTTTCATCTCCCCGGTCTCGTATTTTACGAGATAAAACCGTCACACGAGCCCACCCTAACGACCTGTCAAGTACGAACACGTCAAGATGAATACCTGCATATCGAGCTGCGTATTCCCACGCATATTTCACCCCGCTCTGTTCCCACATGAAAATGCTGTCTTTCTGAGAACGATAATTCACAGGACGGGAAAGATGCGCGTCCAGGTGATATAATAGCCAACTTTGTCGCTGTTTCTTTGCCGAGTGGCTTTAATGTTGGAGTGGTGAACTCAGTCTGTGAATTGCACTGTGTACTGGGGTTGTATGTGCACCACATGAGTGCCATTGTCTTCTGCAACGACCCGGTCGCTGAGGCCCGATGCGGGTCATTAATTCCACTGCTACCTTATGAATGTAGCGCAATTACTACCGCCACTTACACCTTATGCTCAAAATTACTCATGGCTGCTCTACTTGGACCAGGTCGTTACAACTTTACACACTGTCTTGGATATGTTCGGAGAAACTTGCATGTTAATAATTGTTGTAGTTAGGAAACTGTATTGGGAGTCTTAAGCTTAATGGTCGTAGCTGGTCTAGTTCGTCATGATAAGCTCAATAGCTAAATAGTTTTCGAAAAAAATACGCTTAGTACCTAGCGTAATAAATCGTTGTAATATTGCCTGAAAGGGTTAGTTATTTTAAAACATCGTCGAAATTTATATCTGCTGAACCCAATATGAACCCTCAAAACAGGCTTTACATAGCAAACCAAGCTTTTATCTGAAAGCTTTTTTAGAACAACAGGCACAGAAACTTGATGGGGAAAACAACTTTCATGCCCAAATTAATTTTTTGGACAATGTTAGAATTGAAATCTATTAAAGCGCTTATTCGCTTTCTATTTTATGTTATTCTTAGTCTTTTTTTCGAACATTTTCACCAGCAACCAGCATATCCATGACTGGCAAGTGATTGTCCTCTGGAAGGACTAACATGGTTTAGGTGATTTAGGTGAAACTCAGTACGATTACTTAAGTTTATACTGCATTGACCGAATGGTTTCTTCAAACAATCTCATAAAGATCCGTTTTTATCTTTATAAATTCGTTCGCAGGCGTCCTTGAAGCATGGCAATTACCCCCGCCCAACACTATAGCCGAGTTGGTGTAAGTGTGCAAGTACCTCGGAGTATTATGCACTCAACAAAACAAACTCTCCTACAACATGCAGATCCAATTCACACTGTTCCAGTCGTCAAATCGAAAGCAGCTCATATAAATATAAATGTATTGTAAAGATCATTTTAGTAATAAATATTTTATGTTCAAAACGTATTAGTTTTCGAACTTAGCATCGGGACATCAATATTCTTACCACAAAGAAAAGCAAAATTATCTAAATAATAGTTACTGGTTTTATTATGTTGTAAATTAGGTAGATTAATGTAACGTTTCCTTTTTCTTTTAATTTGGCAGTTTGAACATTTCTTTTAATTGTAATTCATTGTTTTGTGAGTTTTTCTTGATTTCTTCTAGTTTATATCCGATAATTTATCGATTAATTGGTTATAGCTCACAGATGATGGATTTTATAAAAAATTAATAAAAAAAAACTCCTCGAATTAATCTACATATTTGAAAAAAAGAATTTTACTAAATTTCCGGAATAAAATGAACATGCTGTATACTGAAAATATTTTTAGATAATAGCGTGTTTAAAACGAAAAAAAATTTCAGTTTAAATTATTTTTGAACTTTTTTAGGAGAAGAATTATTTAGGTGTTCTCGTAATTTTGACTAACCCTGTATATTGCTGATGTGCTATCAAGGCACTACTCAAAAGGTAGATATATACTTTGGTAGAGATACATTGGGTTGTGACAAATGAGATTTCTGGCACAAAGGTGTAAATACTGAGCGGTTTTATTTGATAAATCTGCAGGTAATTCAATTCCGGGAAAGATTGCTGAAATGTTCGTTCTATTATACGCAAACAGAAATAAAATACATGAAAGAAAACTGTATCGACTCGAATAATTACCATTGAAAAAGAGGCGACATTTTGAAGATATTATCTTGAATCCGTACTTTCTTTTATACTCGTGTTAAGTGATTTGAATCATCTAGGTATATCTAATTCTGACACTAAGATGATAAATTTCTATATTGTTTTTGAGACTTTTTTTACAAAATGGCTGCACAGTGTATGAATTATGGTGATATAATTATGTATATTAAGAATAACCAAGTGTCAAAAACCTCGTTATTTAATGGTACAAGCAAAATATTAGGTACAATAAATCGACCACTATCTAATTATATTTTGTTTCTTTCATGAGATCCTTCAGTTATAAGAGGAGACGTGATCGCAAAAACTATAGCCAATTTAATACCAGTGCTAATTATAATAGTTAAGTAATCGAAAACAGGTCTGATTTGTCCGGCATTTTTTGGCACTGTACGTTTCTTCAAAAATCCAGGGGAGGGGGTTATACCACCCCATATGTGTGGCATTAACGTTGCGTATTATTCTACAATGTAAGTAATAATACTGACTTTACAATATCTACTTTCCTAGCTAGTAAATAAAACCGCCTGAAATTCTTGCGATATGAAACTTTTAGTACAACACTATTCTTTACGTACTCATCTATCGGCGAGTGCTGAAAGCGGTTCAATTAAGACACAATTTGAAAATTCCCGTTCGGTTATATTGGTTCTCTCCTCCCGGCCGAAGTTTGTTATAAAATGAAATTAGGAACATAACCGAGTTAACTGGTTAACTAGTTCGAAAACCGTGACGGAGAGCTCGAAACAATATACTTGATTAAATGTAAACAAGGCAGAAAACTGAAATTAATTTGTTGAGTTTGGCTGTCTCTCTCTTCTGGACAACCACCAACCAGTTCAAACTTGCCGGTCGAATGAGTTTATTTGTTTTTAATTCTGGTAATTACAAACCTGAAAATCACAAGATTAAAAATGAATCGAAAACAGAGTGAAAACATACAACTGCGATACCTATACGAAATCATTATCTCTTTTAGTGATGGGCGTAATCGAGATATTTTAATAATCGATTATTAGTAGTCGAGATATATTGATAATCGATTATATTAGTAGGTAAAATTAGTAGTACTAATTTAGTAGTTAAAATTAGTAGTACTAATATAGTTGTTGAAATTTGTAGTACTAATTAGTAGTACTCGCCGGTCGATCCCGCTTGGTAAATTCCCTTCGGTCACACAGGCGGAACTTTTCGCCATCAAAACAGCCTCAGACATCACGCCACATCATCCTTCCCTCAAACACTGCCCTAAGGAACATGGTGAAGGACATTACCCACAGCAGTTTCACTCACAGGTGGGACACCACGCCAGGCTGTTCGTTGGCCAAGGAGACACTCAGGTATCCATCCACAACGTTAGCCAGGAAATTCTCTGAACTGCCCAGAGGTAAGCTCCGGCTTATAACTGGACTACTCACTGGTCATTGTAAAGTACGGAAGCATATGTTCAATATGCGACTGACTGACACGTCCACCTGCCGAGCTTGTTCGCAGGACGATGAGACGGTAAGACACATACTGTGCGAATGCCCTGCCCTAGAAGACCATAGGGTAAGTGCTCTTGGGGACCCATGGCCTACCATGGACAGTATTCGAAATGCTCCTCTACCGTGCCTCGTAGCCTTTGCCCAGAGCCTGGGATGGCTTACGAGTCCAGAGTGAGCATAAGAGGTCTGCACAAAGGGCCCAGTGGGGCCTAGGTGCTTTGGGCCTTCCCAACCTCTCAAACCTACATACATACATACATAGTAGTACTAATTTAGTTGTTAAAATTAGTAGTACTAATTTAGCACTTAAAATTAGTACTACTAGTACATATAGTAGTAAAAATTAGTAGCAAAAATTAGTACTAATTCGTTCGATTACTTTTGCGGGTAAGTTGCGCCATACTACGCGTGTTATGAGGGTAAACAACTGTGAGGCCGGCACCGAATGCCGACAAAGATAATAATAATAATAATAATAATAATAATTATAATTAATTATTATCTCGCGATATTTCAATAATCGACTAATTCGATTATCGTATATCGATTATGCCTATCACTAAATTCTCTTTATTGTTTCCTTTCTATATTATTTTTAAATCGTTGCTTAAATGTGTAATCATCAGAACAAATTAGACTAGATTTACTTCAAGATCTTTCTAGCTAACACAATTTTCCTACTACACATTTTCAGTCAGTTTGTTCTACAAATTCGTACTCCTTGAAAACTGCTGAAAGCAGTTTCCATCTCTAAATTCTCTAATTCTCGAGTGCGTCACCGTCAAGTACACCCATTTAGGTTTACTTCTAAATAACAATTGAACGCTGAAGAGGGTACTCCGGTTCGGCAGGAATAGGACTGAAGATGTCGTGAGCCAGCCCTTTGCGTTGCCTCCCGACGATTTACAAAGGACGTCCCTTGCTTAAAGTTGACTTAACGTCGATTGTTCGCAGCGCCGCTTTTGTTTCTGCAGATTTACGTAGAAATTTTCGTAATAAAGATACTCAGAAGATGGCACCTTTGAGTTATTTGCCCAATTTATTATGACCGACTGGTATGGAGTGAGAATAAATATTTTATCGATTACATATACAGTCAGTACTAACGTAATATCTGCTAAATTTGTATCATCATTCGTTGATTGTGCTAATGCAAAATATTACAAATATTACAATCTCATATTGACGCCTGTCAACTGTTTGTTAGTATAACACTAATAATAACTTTGCATTCCGTCTACAAAAAGAATTTTTGTCGGTTCGTCGATGAGCACGATTATAAAATTTATAATGTTCTTTACAAAGTGAATTCCAACTAATATTGTCGTGTTTCTAATGTTTATTAATTTGCATTTGGAATTGTTACTTCGTGTACGTACATCGACAATAAGAATAGAAAGAAAACGTTTATAACCAATAATCATGTTCATTGGATGTAAGATAAAAATGTCTCTAAGTAATTAATCAATTATTAATTAACAATTACGGGGAGATAACTTTGGTGTTCATTGAGCCTGAAGCCAGAATTTCGTATACTAAATTAAGAATTACTCCTATCATATTAACAAATAATAAAAAGAACAAAACGGCAATAAGCAATTATATTGATTTGTTGAAAACAGACTAATTCCTAAATTCTAGGTTAATAGTTCATTGTTTCTGAAATACAATAATATTAATAAGTAAATATTACTTTATATTAATATTCTTAAATAAATAAATTGCAGACCAGAAGGACTAACGCACTTCAGGATTAGCATGATATTATCGAACATTTATGTATTATTATGTACGAAACTGCATATAAATCTATATCACAGTTGGTGTGCATGATTCTAAAAACGCAAAAGTCCTTTAAAGCATACTTCCCGCCGTTTCTCATCTTTTTCCTATACATTGCAAAGATGTCTGTCGTATCAATTTTAAAAGCTTAAAGTCTGCGTAGGTTCACTCTTTTCAGTTGTTTACAAACGTGTAAACGTGGTCGAAGAGATAAAGAGTACTCTTAAAAGAATAACGGTTAACTTTTCTTTTAAGACTCTTTTCTAAACTTCAGGCACGGAGTTCTTATGCTATAAATTGTAGCTATAGCCCACATCACGTTTCACACGAATTCATATTCAAGTAAAAACGCCTTAATTAAAATGATTGCCATTATTATCAAAAATATGAAACATTTCTGAAAATATCCAATTTCCACATTTTTTAGCCAAATGTCAACGGAACCCCAACTGAATAATATCAATACTTTAGAAAAACAACACCAAATTTATTCCGGCGAATCCACCAAAATTCACATCTCATATCTTAAGAGATAACGCAGAAAATGACGCCTTATTCTGATTACTTGTTTTAACTAGACATTTTAATGACTTAATATGAAAATTTTGTTTTAAAAGTTAATATTTATTGCATTAGCGACACTTTATATATTGGCAACATTTATCTCTTGAACGAAGAATGAATCATTTGAAAGAAATAGTTGGTAGGTTCCTATGTATGCGGAATATTTTTGACATTAATTCAGAAATTTCTTATTATATTTACTAGACTTAATGAAGTTGTTATGCGCAGCTCGAAGTTTAAAGTTCTTTGTTGCAGAAATATAACATTTTTTACGTAAATTAATACCTCAGTAAGTTAATATACAGGGGAGAGTACCCAATAGAACAGATTTTATTATTGTTTAGATATATTGTGTGTTTCAATTATCAGAAACAAAGTGAATAGTGATATGTAATTGATATGGTGTATACACCATAAATGTAAATGTAAATGTAAAAATGTGTTGACTAGTTAATATTGAATATATAGCAGCATGTTATTTGTTCCATTGTGTATTACTCGTGGTACAGAATGGAACAGGTAGTAGTATACAATGGAACATGTTCAGTTTCACTCAAAATAAGTTTGCAATGACAAAATAAAAATTATTTTAGAAAATAAACACAAAATAACAATAAATATTTTACTATTTTATCTTAAATGCAGTATTTACAATTTTAAAATAACAACAATTTTTTTGCTGCACGGAGAAAATATTGGATTTGAACATTGGAAGCCCTTCCGGTTTGACCGGAAGTGGGTGATATTGATACGAGATTTGGAAATAATCTAGGAGAGAAGGTTGTATGAGGTACCATTGGAAAGCCATTTTAAAACTAAATTACCTTTTCATTTCATTTCAAACTTTTCTTTAATTTGAAGTTTATCTTATTTATTTATTTAGAAACACTAAAAAGAACCTGTAATTATTCTTCATTTAACGTGATCCGATTTTATCAATAAGCGATAGATAGCTATCGATATGATAGCTAATGGACGCAATGCATAGGTCTATAGATAGCGGTTTATCCTTTGTTGGTATAAACGCGGCTTATGCCGTATAACTAGTCTGATAGTTGATCTCAGAATAAGTAAACCAATGCCGCCTCCGATTGGTTAATTTGGTTGTTGCTATTGGTTACCCGTACTAACTGCTTATGCTGGTGTTTATAACAATATTTATTTGTACGTGGTTTAAGGAATGTTATAATGGATTTTGTAAGATTACAATTTCAGACAGTTAACTATCACCGGTGATATTATCAGGTTACTATTCAGTTGTCTTAAATAAATACTTTAAGGTTTTGTTTTTATTATTAATTAATTAATCTAAATTTATTTTTATTTGAATTCTATATAATTTATTTTTGAAGATCAATTTGACTTTGTTACATTACGTCCTAGTGTATTTGAAAAAATTCAAACAAATAGTGCTACGCAATAAAACGTGTTCCATTGTGTACCACACATGTTTTTTCTTTAACAATGCAAAAATATTTGCATGTGATTCGACAAACATAAAATGGCCAGAGTATTCGCAGAATACAATAAAATATCATAAGAATTCTATTTCCAACGAATTGACGTCACGCTCTAATCGAATGAAGCACAACAAAAGACTTCTTAATACATAGCAATAATAACCCGTAAATTGACGATAAATCTTGAAACCAAAACTAATATCCATCAAGCAGCCTCTCCTCGACGATGCAGTGGTATTATTTTCCTAATAGGTATTCCTGATTACGCAGCTCGTTGCACGGCCTACTACAATAAAACGCCCAATCAATCTTTCCATTTATGGTCGTTACACACGGAAGGGCCATCCGCTCCAGCGACTACTAGATAGTGCCTATAGTAGAGAAGTCCGTTGAGCATGAAAACCCGATGAGTCATTATTCGCATTGGTGGGGTAAACAATCGATTGCTAGTATCCAGATACCAGCTCTGCCAGACTTATTGCCTTATTTTCTCCGCACGATACGAAAAAGCAGGCTCAGCGTTGAAAAAAGGACGCCTACGACATCGAGGTGCATGGAAATGTGGTGGGGAGCAAGAGGGGTGATAGCGAGACGGCCGGCATGTGCTTCCTCCATCCCTCTCCCCTCGTCCTGGCACCCTTGGCTCGGATAATCAATGTCTTGGGTCCGACGGTTCGTTCAGGTGAGGGAATGTTTGGCCCCGTCGCCTTGGAAACGTGGTATACGGCCGAAACGCGGTGCCTTTGGAGCACCGACCATTTTACCACGTAGATTTGATGATTGAATTTGTTTTTTGATGAGGATTTTTACGGTAGCCCGGATCGTAGTTATTCCGTTGTAGTAATCGTTGTGAGGATTTCTCACGTACGGCTATCCGGTCGTGAAGCCTAAGAGGGTTGGCGAATTTTCTTGATTGGGTTAATTGAATCTTCCAACCCTACATTATAATTCGGTTTGGTAGATGATGGGAAGCGATGTGGAAAAGCAACACCGTTTAATCAGTTTAGTCAAGCCAGTGAAGCAAGAAAAACGTGAAAACGTTTGCTGCCGGAGGCAGGTCAAGTCGCGGAAATGATGATGTCGCCTAATGTCTTCGCAGCCATATAACTCAAAAAGTACCCAATGAATTTTGATCTAACTTTTACAAAAAGTCTATCTTTTCCAAATCCAAACCCAAGTCCATCATTCAGGATGCTTGAATTGGGGTTCAAAAACTGGAGTTATTCGTTTTTATTTCTTTCAGTTTACCGATGGTCTACAGAAATGGCATTATTTATTCTCAATCATTTTCAGATGAAGTATTAATATTTTCCATATTTTCCAATAAAAAATGCCTTTTAACCAAATATTATTTTGAATAAAAGCTTCATAAATACAAATTTACATGCTTGAGTCCGACAGCCCAAATGGTTCATCAAAATTTATTCTAAACAATAGTATATTAATGTAGTGAAACATATCTGCTTTTTTTTCAGAATTGCCTAACTATACCTGTAACAAATCAACATTTCTATTTTCTGAACAAACCGAATTCTTTCTAATTCCATTTCCGCATGCCCTAATAATGCTACAGCTATAGTAATTTTGATTTAATTTACTGGGTGGTAGCAAAACAAGAAATCGTTCAGTTACTACTGTGCAAAACTTTACAGGTAAATTTCAAATGCCATACATAGCAAAATCTATTTAAATTTCCTTTGCTGCTCAAATACCAAATCTGAATATCGTATTTCATTCTAATATTTTACCTTATCGTATGTTCTTAGTAAATGAAGAAATAGAACGGTAATAGGTTCGAAAAAACTATGCCATAGACATTATTTTTCTAATTCGCGAGTTTTACGTGTGGGAATAAATTGCAAAACAATATTTTAATGCAAATAATTACAAAATAACAATTTTACCGTATTATAGATTTTATTTGGACATTTTTTGTAGTAGTTGTAATTCTATTTAAAAGATCAAGATGACAACTTGTGCCAGGTCATGTGAATTAATTCAAATTGCGGGGATTTGACATTTGAGCATGCAATTAAAAACGACTTTGCCCAAACACATTTTTTATTTAATTGATACGTTACCCAAAATTGTACCCAAAATAATTTATAAAGAATGAGTTTTACCCGAGTAGTTTATGTTGAATATAAGGCGGTATAATTAAATGAATATGGGAACAGACTGTATATTCGCATCCGCTTGATAAAATAACATTCATGGTTTTCAATTTACAATTTATTTAATTTAGGAAATTCCTTTCATAGATATAGCAGTTTTATTCATTTAAGCAAAACTTTTGACTTTATCATACGCAGTATGAAAAAGTATTGTAATCGTACCGGAAAAAAAATTAAATTTTACCGAAAATAGGTCTTTTTGGGTCCCCTTAACATTTTTGACCAAGGTACAAAAAAATTTCTCTGTGTGTGTGTATGTGTGTGTGCGTGTATGTGCGTGCGTGTGTTTATGTGTGTGTACCCGTATTTTGTGGCGACTATTCCAGAGAAACAACTAAAGGTATCGTGACGAAACTTCATATTTAGATAGATAGATATGCTGAAGAGAGCTGAAAATCTTTCAGTTGAAAAAGGTCCAAAGAAAGTGGAGGTTTAGTCTTAGCATTTTTGAAAGATTTTGCAAATAAGCTGCCATTACTGGAATTTCGTCGAAATAATAAATTAAATTAGAGCAAATTCTGAATAATTTATGACTATGAAATTTTTTGGTACAATCAATAGTTTAGCTGCATTAGCAAATTCTATTTCATCGAGATCGGTCGTACTGCATTAAAATTACTAGCTAGCATATGTCAGATATTTTGATTCTAATGAGAGGTAGTGTCAAACACTAATGTTTTGACAATACCTACTGTCAATATAAGCTGCGTTCAAATATTGTACACCGTTACACGTTTTACACCGTTCTTCTCCGTTGACACCGGTGTACCCGGTGTCAACGGAGTACAATCTTCGAACGCAGCTTTAATCGACATATCTGTCTAGTTCTACCAGTTTTATTTTAATGCAGATATAACCGATCTCGATCAAATAGAATCTCATGCAGCTAAACTATTATACATATATAGTATATATATATATATATATATATATATATATATATATATATAGTATATAAACTATCATATATAGTATGATAAAGTCATGTGCCTGGCCACAACAGATTTTTTTTTCTGTATAGAAAAACATTTTATCTAATATAGGGTAAAGTTAGAGTATGTAGTACGACACAAAACTTAAAATAAAAAATACGACTTCAATCGAAATCAATTAGAAGATGCAGCATGGAAAGACCAAGAAAGAGGAGGGCAAAGGCAGAGAAGAAGATCAAAAATTGTGCCATAACAACACAAAGAAAGAATAAATCATACTATACGAATACAGAATCGCATAACAAGGGAGGTTAAGATATACTATATACTAAGCAACTGAGGAGAGGCAAGAAAATACTTCATAAGCAAATGAACACGGAAAATCTACAATCAAAATTTCAAGGGCTGAACTACACTTGAACTTAGCACACAGAACGAAACAAAAAAAATGGATCGGAAAATTAATACCAATACAAAATAACTTAAATGAAGACTGATGTTTGATGCAAAACATGGAAGGTGAAATAATGAGCTGCTCACCAATAAAAATGTTCCTGCCTCTGTATATCATAATTTTCCAACAGCTTTGTATGTATGTATATATTTTTCAAACAAAAAATTACTATAACAAATCAATTTGATAAACTTGTCATAAAAGAAATCATAAAGTTCATAGGTTTATCAACTTTAAAAGTTAAAAATACTCCAGAATTGCAAATTAGGCCCTAAATAATACCACACTGCAACCGGTAGAAGATTAATGAAAATTCTGGAATTTTCATATTTCTTCAATTCTACTGCATTCCATGTTATAATATGCATAATCTTATAACTAATAGACACTAGTGAAGTCAAATCAGGTTTATCTGCGGTGGTAAAAGTTATTTCAAAAATCCCGAAATCAAGTCAGGTCTAGATTTCCAAGGAGCGGTTTTATACCGTAACATAAAGACACTACGACAGCTAGAAAAATTACTTAATTAAATTAAGCCAATGCAAATCAGTCACGGTAGTGGGCGAGGTTGGATGTGCAAACTTTGGAAAGCCACTGGCAACTCTAATGCTGAAACTTTGTCTGCCCGCAACCCGAAATGCGAGCCGTCGTAACTCTCAAATTTATAAAAAAAAACTTCATTGGTTGCGAGCCGTAGAGGAGCGCACCTTTATTTCGAGATCTAAAATTTTCCCCTGGCCACTTTACATCAACTTCAGCTGTCAGAGCCGTTAATCCGAAATTCTGTTCTCCTTGATTACAGGACGTCAGTCTGCGTTTCCTCCGTCACCGCTGTTAATGTTTAAGAGTTTTTGTACGTAAAAGCTTTAGGCGAATCAGAGTAAAGTAAAAAGTATGAAAAAAGTGACAGAATAGAGAATTAAGACGATCAACACCAACCATAACATTTTCCTGTGCGAACCTAGCAAAATTTCAAGTTAGTAATATTTAATTGATGGGCAGGGAATACAGAACGAATCGTGATTTCACAGTGAAGTGAATAATAATATGCTAAACAATATAATTGGTTTCTTTCTATTGGTTCGATAGGTAATATATAGGATCAACATGTGTTAAAGCTTATTCCAAGTCTTCGTACCTACTTTACATCTAAATGTCATCTAAATTTCCGCTACATTTGGAGATTTGTTAATCGAATAGACATTCTCAATACCTACGGTACTACCATAAAACCAAGAGATATATCATTTCAAAAAGAATGCCTATGAACTAAAAAACAATTGCCGGGTGGAAATTGAATTTTATATAAATATAAGTGTTTTGATAATAGAAAATAGACGAATTTTTTCAAAGAATTTCGAACGTTTTGATTTTATTACCAAAATTTACTATGGTTATTAAACAAAACAAGCTGATAAAATGCCGAAAACTATTATCATAGTATAAGTTCGACAATAAAAAATTATAATTTGATACAATAAAAGTAATTTATTGAAAGAAATTATTATTTTAATAAATATTTATTTTTTGTTTATTGAGTAATTAAGACAAATAATTCATTTTTCAGAAAATTTCAAAATTACGATAGAATTTGAAAATGAAAATGTCAGTGATCAACGGACTACATGATGTAAAATATCTGAAAGTATGCAGATTGTTTATGCTAGTATACTAGCTAATACAGTATGTGTGAGCTCACAATAAAGAATCCCTCTATAATAAGTATTAGTAAATGTTTAATTAGAAATAAACCACCACAGTATTTTATCTAAAGGGCAAATGATAGAAATTCCGGAAAATTATTCAAACATTGGAGATCACGTACGTATAAATAGCAGGTCATTGAGCAAAATAACATACTTATTAAAGTAATTTACATATCAGTTAGCTTGAGTCAGCGTTGTACGTTTGTACCTCGGAGATTTCACTTAGTTTCGAAATAAAGTCCAACGTATTACCAACAACGCGACGCAACGACCGACTGATACAACCTAAGAACCTTCCCACAACCTTCCCAAATATAATATGTACTTCAGAAAAACTTAAACGCAATAACTATTAGTATATTTCTACACACACAAAAGACGGCGTAGGTACGATATATGGCGATGAGTTGGGACATTTATGTCAGAGCTACTTTTTAACATTATCGAAACATAACTGGTCCATCAAAAAACAAATAACTTCTGCGTGTTGGAACAAAACGAATATTGGTCAATTAGGTACTCCTAATATGTAGAAATCTACTGCACAAATACAATTATTCAGATTCAACTGACATCTGAATAAAAACGCTTCTACATATGCAAGTTTCACCGAATTATCGAACCTACCTTGTCAATTTCCGGAAGCCTCTCAATATGGAACGATTCCGCGATTTTTAAGAATAGTCACGTACCGATAACGATCTCCATGTATGTCGATTAATGTCCAACGGGCACCACTGCATTGCGAGAATTAAATTTTGCTAGGATTGCATCATTCTTCAGCGATAAATAACACCACAACGACGCGCGCGATCAAACTGCATTAACTGTAACCACTAACGGACATTTGGTATGACGGATGAGGTGGGGAGCCTAGACGCGCAAATACCTGCGTTTTTTTGTGGGTCTGACACTCGGATAAACAAAGAAATATAGATGAGAAGGGAGTGGGGATGCGTAGCCAATAGACACACCGTGTTTATTGTGGATGCATATCGTAGGTGCTTTCGATTTGGGTGCGTTTAGCACTGGTGCCACACATGTGCAACACTGGTGCTTTTTGCTAACATTACGAACATTGCGCACTTGGCAAAACGAACGTTTCAAAACCGGCGTGAAACGCACCTGAGTGACTCAAATGGTCAAATCGAAAGCAGCTTAAGTTATATACAGAGAAGGTATTATTTTAGCAATTACTAGGAATGTTACGTATATTTTAGAGTTTGAGTTCGAGGTTTTAATAAATATATTCGTATATGAAGTTCATAATAATATGATGTCCCTTTGGTTATTATTATCTATTACACTGATACATTTATACATAAACTTGTTTAATTTATTGGTTATGTTTTATGTTTTGTGATAGAGTCCCTAAGAATTAGGGACTATAAAAGATGTGGGTAGATGGTTCAAAGGTATCACAGGCAGAACGCCGTTTATCATCGTAAGTGTTCAAGATGAAGAAGATTTTATTGAACCATACTTACTGATAGTAAAGAAGATTTGATGTTACCCTATGCCACTTCGGAATAATACATATTTTTGTATAATATCTTGTATTAATAACATAAAAATGAATTATAATTTGTAGGAAAAAAATTTTAACGTTGCCATTGATAATATTCAAACTACCTCTGCGAGTTTAGAACCAGAAACGTGCTCAAAAATCGGTATGCAGAGATTATATGTTTTCTGTGGGACCATCGCAATTTATTCTTTTATATCCATAAGTGATCCCTGGGAAATTTGAGATCGATCAAAACATATTAACTCAGTGGCTCAATTATTAGGGCCCAATCGAGAATACGTACAATTTAATAATATTAAGGGGAGGTTCTCATGTAGAGACCCAAAAGGTAGCTCAATTTTGAGACAGTTATTCAAACAAATTGTGAGATATATCAATTTTTTTTTCTTTTGCCATATATTTACCATACTTTAGTGTACAACAGGACATAGCGCCATGAAGGGACTATATGCAAGAAGTGGATACTGTTGTAGAAAGTATCAGGTCCTACGCGGCTTGGTTGTCTCAACGACGTGCACGATAGCTCATATAAAAATTAACTGAAATCAAAATTTAAAAGCGCTGTGAAACTAGATGGAATTAGTTGAAGGCTGAACCAACATTTGGTTTAAAAAAATGAAAGTTGACGAAATGGCAGCTGTTTGAATTTTAAGATCGATTATTTACATTTCTTTTCGGTTTCAAATCGTTATAAATAATATAATTATTTAAAAGTTTCATTTATTATGAGGTTCAGCCTCCAATAAGAAGTATTGGAAAAGAATAACTCGATCCGTTAAAAGATACAAAAGTAATCGCGCATGCCAGTTTGGAAGATCGTGTTTCTAGAAAAGCGCGTCGGCATTATCGGTGTAATAAATTCTACAAGGGAAGGAATTTTATACACTCCAAGGTTTCAAAATATGAAAGGAAAAAAAATATTTTTTCAACCGATTACTTGAGAACTTCCCCTAAAAAAAAGACTAAAAAAGCTTTTATTTTGTTTTACCACAATAAATTTACAAACCATAATTATTAGCTTGGAATTTTTCAGTTGGTTTTGCCTTAGAATATTGTATTTTTGACAAATATGCACTTGAAGAAATGTGAAATGCTTAGTTAGATATCATTCAGCTTTGATTGATTGATTATGTAAATTTATTGTTGTAAAACCAT